>CM067307.1:165646-1365646 GCA_034231615.1 Meghimatium bilineatum
GCACACTCGAATATATATATATATATATATATATATATATATATATATACGAGGCGTGTTCAAATGAAAACGGGACTTGTGGATTTATTTAAAAAGTATCATACGCAATTTAATATTTTCAACGGAATTGAACAAAGCAACCACTTGTGAATAAGAATGCACCTGGGTTCATCAGAAAAAATCTCCGTATGCATTTAGGCAAGCATCCCACTGTTTAGGTAGACGTCGAATGCCGTCCGAGAAAAAGTTGCGTGGCTGTTCTCTGAACCATGTGGTCACCGCTGTCTTCACGTCTGCGTCGCTGTTGAAACGCTGTCCCTTTAGTGCTTTCTTCAACGGTCCGAACAAATGGAAATCACACGGGGATAAATCGGGACTATAGGCTGGGTGATGAAGAACTTCCCAATTCTTCTTTGCCAATGTTTCCTGCACAATTTTTGCGACGTGTCAACATCAATGCCGCCCATTATAAAGACACTTTAGACAAGCTGCATAAGGCCATCAAGGCTAAGCGACCAGGCAGACTTTCTCAAGGTGTGATTCTTCTCCACGACAACGCTCGTCCGCACGTCGCAAAAATTGTGCAGGAAACATTGGCAAAGAAGAATTGGGAAGTTCTTCATCACCCAGCCTATAGTCCCGATTTATCCCCCGTGTGATTTCCATTTGTTCGGACCGTTGAAGAAAGCACTAAAGGGACAGCGTTTCAACAGCGACGCAGACGTGAAGACAGCGGTGACCACATGGTTCAGAGAACAGCCACGCAACTTTTTCTCGGACGGCATTCGACGTCTACCTAAACAGTGGGATGCTTGCCTAAATGCATACGGAGATTTTTTCTGATGAACCCAGGTGCATTCTTATTCACAAGTGGTTGCTTTGTTCAATTCCGTTGAAAATATTAAATTGCGTATGATACTTTTTAAATAAATCCACAAGTCCCGTTTTCATTTGAACACGCCTCGTATATATATATAGAATATACGGAAAAAATGGTGTCACATATCACCATTTTAAAAACATCAATAACTTATACAAGTGATATCATAACACATCAAAATACTACCAGAAGTTAGTTAATTATTCCTCTAGGGCCAAAGATGGCACATAGTGCGGATGTCATAGATTTCCATGTCTCACATTTCATTTCAATTTGTTTTAGGTCTTCATTGTTTCTGATACCGATGGTGAAGCATTCTCTTGTAATGGTTCTATACCAGAAGTAATGTGGATATATTACACCTTTGATCGGAACCATTTCTGTTGTGATATAAATACAGAAAATGACAAAATAAATGTCACAAACTACAAGACTCACTGGAGTATCTTCAGTCACAAGACATAATGATTTATGACTCATATGAGTCTTTTTGGGTGGAATCAGTTAATAACACTGTACACATAGGGCCATCCTTCAGATTTTGATGTTAAATCTCTTATGTCACAGAAATTAATAACACTGTACATATATTATCATTATTTAGTTTTAATGTACAACTGCTCATAACACAAGCAGAATTAACAACACTGTTACATAATATCACCCTTCAGATTTTGATATAAAACCCCTTCTAACACAGAGGGAATAAAACTGACTTTCATTATTAATACTAAATAAAAACGTACCCATTATATTTATAACAGCTGTAGATTGTACATGACCGACCAAGCTATATGCGATACATGTGTAGGTGCCAACGGTGTCCCAGCCTAAAGCTGACAATATCAAGGTACTATTGTTATCATTCAACTGGATATTCTTTGGCAGCTGTACTGAAGACTGCAATAGAACAGCACATATCAATATCATCCCTTCATAGAGCATATAGTTTGCATTCATGTAATTCTAAAAGGAAGGTTAATCAAACCAGATCCCAGAAGCATCCAGTTAAATGGTCACAAATTGGCACACGTTACCACTATCAAAAATATCTTGGGAGAAAAATATGCAATTCAGGAAATGAGGTCTAGTTATGATTCTAGATGCTGAAGCTGACATGGCTAGGTTGAATATGATTTGGAAAAGGAATATTGGTTTTACAGTACAGAACAATATATACAGATTGCTAGTGTTAACTATTCTTGTGTATAGATGTGAGAGCAGGAAACTAAATGCAGACACCAGAAATGAGAATCAGGCTTTTGAATGAAATTGCTACAGACAACTATCAAAAATCAGCTTAGAAAAATTGCAAGACCCTAAGACAAATATATTCATTCTGCAGCAAATAAACAAACTTGCAGGTTTTATAATAGCACTTTTGGCAGTGGTGAAACCATGAAATCTTGCTTGATTTGAACATGTAACGAGGCATGACTCACATGCAGCATCATGGTCTGACATCAGGTTCTGGTCTAATATCAGGTAATGGTCTGACATAATCATTTAATGGTTTGACATCAGGTAATGGTCTGACATCAACTAATCGGCTGATATCAGGTAATGGTCTGACATCAAGTAATGGTCTGACATCAAGTAATGGTCTGACATTAAGTAATGGTCTGACATTAAGTAATGGTCTGACATCAAGTAATGGTCTGGCATCAAGTAATTGTCTGATAACATCAAGTAATGGTCTGATAACATCAGGTAATGGTATGACATCAAATATTGGTCTGATATCATCATTTAATGGTCTGACATCATGTAATGGTTTGACATCAATAACTGCTCTGACATCATGATTTAATAGTCTGACAACATCAGGTAATGGTCTGACATTAAGTAATGGTCTGACATCAGGTAATGGTAAGAGATTTTCATTTATTGTTCTGACATCAGGTAATGGTCTGACATCATTATGTAATGGTCTGACATCAGGTAATCGTAAGAGATCAAGTAATGGTCTGACATCAGTTAATGGTCCGATAACATCAGGTAATTGTCTGACATCAGATAATGGTCTGATAACATCAGGTGATTGTCTGAAATCAGGTAATGGTCTGATAACATCAGGTAATTGTCTGAAATCAGGTAATGGTCTGACATCATGATTAAATGGTCTGACATCAGGTAATGGTCTGACATCAGGTAATGGTCTGGCATCAAGTAATGGTCTAGTAACATCAGGTAATGGTCTGACATCAAATAATGGTCTGACAACATCAGGTAATGGTCTTATAACATCAGGTAATTGTCTGACATCAAGTAATGGTCTGACATCATGATTTAATGGTCTGACATCAAGTAATGGTCTGACATCAGGTAATGGTTTGATAACATCAAGTAATGGTCTGACATCAGGTAATGGTCTGATAACATCAGGTAATTGTCTGACATCAAGTAATGGTCTGACATCATGATTTAATGGTCTGACATGAGGTAATGGTTGGATAACATCAGGTAATTGTCTGACATCAGGTAATGGTCTGACATCATGATTTAATATTCTGACAACATCAGATAATGGTCTGACAACAAGTAATGGTCTCATAACATCAGGTAGTAGTCTGACATCAGGTAATGGTCTGACATGAGGTAATGATCTGTTAACATCAGGTAATGGTCTGACATCACCATTTATTGGTCTGACATCATCATTTAACCTTTAGCAAGCTAAGAGTGGTATGGATCCCTTCCAGTACTAGCTTAGTTTTGACAAAAGGTGTCCTGGGCCACCTATAAACAAGGCGTGTTTATATGATGTAGCACAGCCTTTTTTGGTAATGCACATAAACTGGGACATGCGCAGATGAAGCCTATTCATTTCCACTTCAGATAGAGGTAATTTTAGTGACACTGAGTCTTTCGGAAGCATGGATATTTTAACATCATCCACTGTTCATCGAAGGTTTATAATTTTTCTATGGTGTTGTATTGCTATATTGTAATGTGCTTGTAAATCTTTCTTTTTTGTTAATAAATTTACATCGTATAGCAATGCACTATAGTTAATATAGTATTGCAGAACTCTCTTTCTCAGAGATTACATTATATAACCAGTAAATTAAAAAAAACATTACAACCATGAACTTAAATTCTATAACCAGTAAACATTATAAGCTTACATTCTATAACCAGTAAACATTACAAACATAATCAGCTTACATTATATAACCAGTAGATCAATGGAATAGGATTGCCTTCTGCTTGACAACTCAAGTTTACTGATGCGCCTATCACAGCTGATGTATTCCTTGGAGAGTTCACGATGCGTGGTCCAACTTGAATATATTTTAAAACAATAATCTATAAAACTGACAATTTATTTTCATGAAAGTACATATTAAATTTGTGGTTGAGTTGTAAATAATCATCATTAAGTGCCACCTCCACAACAAAGTTTAGCTGCAACAGACCTCCAATATCCTCTGCCTCTTGTTTAGGTGTTGCACTCTGTTAGACTGTAACCTGCCCATCTCATGATGATACTCTCTCACTTGTATCTCTATTTCTCTCTTTCTCACCTCCCCGCGACTTTACCCTCAAGTAAGGTCTTCAATTAGGTGTTAAGTCTTTTAATATGTCCAAAATATTTTATTTGTTTGATCTTTATTTCCTATAATAATTTTTTCTTCATACGAAGTGTTGTTAGAACCTCTTTGTTTTTTTCTTCTTCTCTTTTCATGATGTCTACTTCTTCTTCTTCTTCTGCGTTTGCTTTCATATAACCACAACAAATATATTGTGTGATTTACACCTGGGAGTGTGAATTACATTGTGCTGCAGGTTCCACAGTAAAACTGTTTTATTTGTACCTTGGTTGGCCACTCTGTGGTCTGGATGTTCGAGGTCCAGCACATCCGTTTTTGTCAGTCCTTTATTTCAGGTTTGGTCCCTAATCCGTGACAGCCTATCTATCTGTCGCCAAGCACGCGGGTGTGTGACCTTTCGCTAAAGCGATTGCTGCTCATGTCTATCTCGCACGAGGTGTTTCACTGTCTATGAACTTGCCTCGTGTAATTGGACGTACTGTGCCTGTGCCCATCGGGTACTGAATCGTTTCTCATCTGTGAGCCTGGTTCCGTAAGAGGAAGAACTTATCAAAAGAGCTGGACCCTGACTCTTTCGCCTTCTTAGCCGAGGTGTCGTTCACCGACATCGTGAACCCCTCACCTAAGTTAGAGTCTCACACCACACGTTTGAGAGCAAGGCTGAGCTGAGCGACCTTGTCCCGATAGCTCCTGAGCCCATCGGGTACTGAACCCTTTCTCTCTGCCAGTGTATATCCGGTATAGGAAGCTTGACAGTAACGTTGGGCCAGGGCTAAGATAGTTATCCCTTTTGTGTCTGAGCCTGTCCATACGGAACCCTTTCTCTTCGTGAGCATGTTTCTGGTATAGGAAAGCTCGACATTAGAGTTAGGCCAGGTCTTCTTGCCTTCCCGGGCACCCATGATTGGGTCTGGTCCTCTGCCCATAAGGATTTTAGGTAACAAGAAGCTCGTCTCGATCAAACAGAGCTTGTAGTTTCTATTTCCTTGGGCCATTTTCACTATCTATTTGCAGTTGGCGCTGCCCTCTCTTGCTGTTCTGTCCTTTCATTGTACTCGGTATGAAATCTACTTATGTTCCGCCATGCGTGTGCCTTGTCATAGCTTTTCCATTGGCCGCCCCTCCAATGCTTGGACTGGATTGACTAGCGCCTCTGTGTGTCAACAGTGTTGCTGCAAGTTTTGATGTTGGTAGTGTCAGAGATATTGTCTGTCTCTTATGCATTCAAATCTCTTTCCATCTGCTACCTCCACATTCTCAGACACAATCCCCAAATGGTTTGGCCAGAATCTGTTCGAGCTGCTGTATTTCTGTTTCCAGGGTGCACCGCGAGGAGGTACATTTGGGATCTTGGTTATCTGCTAACCCTAGGTCCGCCTAGAACAATGTGTTCCTTTTGCACCCCTTTTTCATGATGTTATTCCTATTTTTCTATATATCCATATCTGAAGGGAATTAATTATGACTTCTAATTGTGTGTTTATTGTTCATGTTTCTGAGCCACACATTGATATAGATTAGATATATAGTTTATAATAGTTTTATAATTCCTATTATTAGATTGTTTGTAATAAGAGGTGTACATACAAAGTTATTAATGAAGAGGTTTGGCATGAAAACTGTAAAATATAAAGTACAAATGAGTGCAACTTGAAACACAACAAGCTGTGCTTGTCACTGTCTTCCTACCAACATTGTGTTACCAGTGTCACCACTGTCTTCCTACCAACATTGTGTTACCAATATCACAACTTTCTTTCTACCAACATTGCATTACAAATATGACAACTGCCTTCCTATCAACATTGTGTTACCAATGTCACCACTGGGCAATGCAGGAAGCATAAATAAAATAATAACTGAGCCAAAAGTGGTGTTACCGTGAAATATTATGATGTTCATAATCATGGTGATGATGATGATGATGATGCTGATGGTTATTTTAATGATAGACTTGTGATGTTGATGTTCATTATGATGATGAGATCTGGTGTTGTTGAAGCTCATGGTGATGATGTTGACGGTCATGGTGAGGAAGAGCTTGGTGATATTCTCCTTCTGCATTCAGGAATATTTTGGTCTTGCTAGATCTTCAGGCTAGTCACCAGGACGAAGCTCCCAGTCTTCTTAAGGTCAGAGCAATTGCTCCAAAGTTTTTTCTCAGTTCAGTCCATTGTGGCTCATAGTTCTTTGTATACTGGACAGTCTTGAAGTATGTGTTCAGCTGTCTATATGCCTGTTCCGCATGGGCATTCATTTGTGTGAGCAACCCTAATTCAGTAAAGTTGTCTCTTTAGTCTGCAATGGCCAGTTCTAAGTTAAAAGATGATGGCCTGTTGTTGCCTATGAAGTTGCTGTATGGGGTCTGGGTTCGAGTCAATATCCATATCTTTCTTCCATTGTGATGTATAATGGTTTCGGATTAGTGTTTTCACCTCACTGTATGGCAGAAGATAACTGAATTGTTCCACTTTACTTCCTGTTTTTTGACAGGGCATCAGCTCTCTCATTTCCAGCAATACCACAGTGGGTGAGTAGCCATTGTAGAGTAATGTTTGCAATGAAAGTTTACAGAGCAGTGGTACTTCCAGTGCTGCTATACGCTAGTGAAACATGGACTGTGTATAGACGTCATGTGAAAAAACTCTATCATTTTCATACAAATTGTCTCAGAAAAGTTATGAACATCAGATGGCAAGACAAGATTCCAGATACCACTGTCCTTGATAGAGCTGGTATCCCAAACAATGACACGATCCTGATGCAGACACAGATTCGTTGGGCAGGTCATTTGGTGCGTATGCCAGACCATCGTCTGCCAAAGATACTTCTCTATGGTGAGCTAGAGAAGGGTATACGATCTCATGGTGGCCAAAGGAAGCGCTACAAGGACTTGTTAAAGAACTCACTAAAAGCCTTTGAAATAGACCACGATACATGGGAAGAACTTTCACAAAATAGATCTACATGGTGTTCTAAAATAAAAAAGAGCGCATCATCTTGTGAAAAGAAGAGAAATGCAGCAGCTCAACAGTTGAGAGCAGCTAGAAAGTCACGGATAGACCAAGATCCGTCTGCAGTCGTCATTTCATGTCCAACTGTCCAAGAACATTTACAGCTCGAATAGGGCTCATTAGCCATCTACGAACTCATAATCAAGGACATAACTAAAATTGAATTTTCAAAAGTGGATGGAACAAAAATTGTCATCATCACTTGTGATGGACGAACAACAATGTTTGCAAATTCTGTCAAAATTGTGTGTATTTAAAAAAAAAATGTTGTTTCTCTGTAATGCTTCCAATAAGGATCTGCAATCTGTGAAAATTGTTACAGCTGACAGGAACTGAACCAGGTATGTTCTAGCGGCACTGAATCCCCTTGCAACTCGAGTAAACAGGTTTTCCGTACTTGACCAACCACATCCCCAAAAAAAGAAGTGATCTCAAGACATTCAACCTGTGTACTCAAGTCACTGAGAATGGACCAATCAAGACAAGGACTATTACAACATTAATGGACATCCCGTACAAGTATTTAAGTATCCTCAGAAACACAAACATAGAACATTCATACACACACTACAAGGAACGAAAGGCCTTCTTGTCACTACTGCTACATTGGATGGTGTTGAATTATCGATGGAAGCGAAAGCTCTCAGTGCCAGAAGGAGTGCTTCTGTTTCTGCTCTAATGTTTGAGTATGTCTTTCCTGTTGGGAATACTTTATTGATACTCTTTCCATTGTTATATCTTATAAGGACACATCCTCCTCCATTATTTTGAGCTCCATTTTCTGATCCATCTGTGTAGACGTATGTCTATACTTTAGGATCATATTTGTGTGCACTAATTTTCTGTGTCAGAGACTTTAGCTGTGGTGGTATGGTGATGTCGGTGATGATGATGTTGTTGATGGTCATGATGATGATGAAAAGGCATGTGACATTGAAGGCCACATAGTGATGATGAGGTTTTTTATGTTAATGGTCATGGTGCTGATGAAGATTGAGGCATTGATAATGTTGATGTGTGTGATGCTGATGCTGGTCATATTGATGGTCAAGGTGATGTTCATGCTGGTGATGTCCGATGGTCATGGTAATGTTGATGACTATGGTTATGTTGATGGTCATTGTGATGATGAGGTTGGTGATGTTGATGGTTACGGTAATGAGTAGGTTGGTGATGTGTGCATTGTTTCACTAAAGAGGACCAGTCTGGCTCTTGTGCTCCCAATGACAAGTGGTGGTGTTTTATTTTCAGCTCCAGCAAAGTATTAATGAGGCATTATTTGTGTATGGAGAATGTGTGCTTGTGTCGAATGACAGTTTTACTTGACATTATTATGGGATGCAATGTCACAGCTGGGCAATATTCTATGTGGGATGTTATTATTATGCAGTCTCAAAGACACGGTTGTAGATAAAGAGTTCATTCCCTCCCAGCGGTCCAGGAATGGTTTTCAACAAGCTTCATCACACTGAAGATCTAGGAAGGGGTTTTAAACACCATGCCCAAACTTCCTTAGTCACTTCCTACAATATGTTAGGGAAACAGAAGTGATGTTATTTCTTGCTCTCATAGTCACTTCCTACAATATGTTAGGGAAACAGAAGTGATGTTATTTCTTGCTCTCATAGTCACTTCCTACAATATGTTAGGGAAACAGAAGTGATGTTATTTCTTGCTCTCATAGTCACTTCCTATAATATGTTAGGGAAACAGAAGTGATGTTATTTCTTGCTCTCATAGTCACTTCCTACAATATGTTAGGGAAACAGAAGTTATGTTATTTCTTGCTCTCATAGTCACTTCCTACAATATGTTAGGGAAACAGAAGTGATGTTGTTTCTTGCTCTCATAGTCACTTCCTACAATATGTTAGGGAAACAGAAGTGATGTTATTTCTTGCTCTCATAGTCACTTCCTACAATATGTTAGGTCAGGGGTGGGCAAACTTTTTGTGCAGAGGGCCACATTGAAAATTGTAAAGCTATTGGAGGGCCACATATAATATTATGTATATTTTTGTTTACAATTCTCGGTAAGTAATCAATTAAATATTTTTATTGTAAAGAAAGTAGTTTTACATAATGTAGATAACTTCTGAAATAAATTACATTTCTAACAGACTTCACTATAACAGTATATTTTCTAATATGGATAAAAGGTTTTGCAAATATTTTAACAATATTTGAAAAATATTATGTTACATACAGTTACAATATGGGTTCATATTGTAATAGTTTTAATGAAGATTACAAACAACACCATACACATACAGTCGCAACAGTTACAATTTTATAGATATTATTAATTTCTAATGAGATGTATATAATTGCTTGTAAGATTTTATAATTCCTTTGAAATCTGGAACAAGTTTACTTGTAGAAATTTGCACGACTGCATTTAAGTTGCAATCAGATAATAAAGACCTATTCTTAGATTTGTTGATTTTTAAGCAAGAAAATGCTGTTCACAAATATATGTAGATCCAAATAATGACATAAATTTAGCTGCAAAGTTTTTTTAAGTTTGGGAATGATTGTTTAGGCAAAGAACCATAGAAATCCAACAAATATTCAGACTTAAATGTTTCCTTCAGGTAATGATTGGCTTGTAATTCAAGCAACTCCAATTGTATGTGCTATGCTCTGGGGCTTTATCAGCTTCTGTACAGAGAGGAGAAATGATAACATTGTAGTACTGCTCCAAGTTCTAAGAAATCTTGGAATCTTCTTCCAAATTCTTCAACCAATACATCTAACTGAGCTTGAACATTTTTACTCATTTCATCAGAAATAGTTTCTTGTTTCAGCAAACAACAACACACAACAACAATAAACTCCTAACCCTTCAGGGTCGTAGGGGTACCACATTGGATGCTTCAGCACACAGAGTCCTCCAGCAAATTCTATCCTCAGCGATGCGGATGAGTGTGGAAATATCTTGCCCTGTCCATTCCTTGATGTTGTCTGTCCATGTCTTTATTTGTCCTCCTCTGCTTCTTCCACCCTCGACAGTTCCCTGCAGTATTGTTTTTGACAAGGAATTGTGCCTGCATACATGTCCGAACCATGCTAGTTTTCGTCGTTTCACTATTGAAAGCAATAACTCCTGGACACCTGCACACATCTCTACTATATTTCTTACGTACACATTGGTCTTATGTTCCCTATAGGAAATTCGGAGAATTCTTCTGTAGCATTTATACTCGAAAGCCTGTAATCTTCTCTCCATATCCGCAGTGAGTGTCCAACTCTCACAACCATACAACACAACAGAAAGCACCAGCGACTTATACAGTTTCATTTTCACTCCAACACTGATGTTGCTTTTCCAAATCACAGTTAGTCTTGACGAGGACACTAAAGCCATCTCCAGCCTTATTTTTAGTTCTGCTTTGCATTTACCATCGCTGCATATACTGCATTTGAAGGTATTCACCTCCTCAAGCTTATGTCCATTCATCATGATATTAGTCTGGTTTTCTGTGTCTCTGCTGTTTACCAAGATTTTGCTCTTATCTGTATTGATTTCCATTCCGTACTTGCTGGTAACGTTTTCCAACTTTGATGTTCTTCTTCTTCTTCTTCTTTTGTTCACTTGAAACATGTCTATATCTGTAATTCTGTCTCCTTAATAAAACTCAATAATAGAACTTTGATGTTAATTCTTGCAATGATTGTTCTGACCCAGCTATAAGATCAATATCATCAGCGAAACACAAGTTGCAAATAAGGCGACCTCCGATCGATATAGACGTGTTGTAGTAATGTAATGTCTCTTGTAATATGTGTTCTAAGTATATGTTAAAAAGTAATGGGACATTATGCATCCCTGTCGAACTCCCACAGTTGTTTTGAAGAACTCTCCAGTTGTATTGTGTGACAAGAGAGCACTATTTGCATTTTTGTACAGAGCTTCAATAATGTCTATAATTGTGGTGTCAAAATTAAATTGCCTCAGTATGTGCCACAGACCATCATGCCAAACACAGTCAAAGGCCTTTGTAAAGTCAATGAAGTTGTGGTATAGATCATGTTGGTGCTGAATATGTTTTTCGATTAGTGTTCGGATGTTAAATATTTGTTCAACAGTGCTTCTGTTTGCTCTGAAGCCAGCTTGTTCTTCTGCAATTATTTTTTCCGACTTGTGTTTTATTGTGTTAAGTAGTATTTTGAGCATCACTTTACTGGGGTGTGTTATAAGGCTAATTGTTCTGTAATTTGTACACACTTTCAAATTTCCTTTCTTGGGAATTGGTATTATTAGTGATTGTGTCCAATCAGTGGGCCATTGTTTTGTGTTCCATATATTTTGGCAGATTTTGGTCATAATATTTACCACATTAATGCCCCCGTATTTCAACAATTCTGCTGGAATGTTGTCTACACCAGGTGACTTCCCTCCTTTCAATGTTCATATGGCCTCTTTTATTTCATCTACTAGAATTTCTGCATTTCCTATTTCTCTGTTGTTTAGTTCAGAATTCTTTAATATCGTGTAGTCAGGATTACACCTGCAGTTATACTGCTCCTTGCAATACTCTGTCCATCTTTTCACTATATCTGTTGTTTCATTGAGTATCTTTCAGTGTTTGTCTTGTATTGTAGATATATTTGGTCTTTTAGGCTGTGTCACTTTCTTAGAGTGTCGTATGCTACCTTACTGTTTCCGCGATAAATATCTTCATTGATGGTTTCGCATTTTTCCTCTAGCCACACTTCTTGTGCTTGTTTCATTTTCCTTCTGATGTTTTTGTTTATTTTGCTATATTGCCCTGACATTTCAGGGGCCTCTTTCTTAATCTTTTTCATTTCCCTCCGTTCGTCACACAATTTTAGGATGTCATCTGTTTGTTTGCCCACCCCTGTATTAGGGAAACAGAAGTGGTGTTATCTCTTGCTGCCATAGTCACCTCCTACAATATGATAGGTAAACCGTAGTGGTGCTATTTCTTGCTTTTTCTTTGGACCCACAACACAAACAAAAAGCAGACTTGATTTATGAAAAGTAAACAAGAAAACATAATTTCTTGTGAATATATTTACCATGAACAACAAGTGAACCAAATGAGGATGAACTCCCTGCTTCATTAGAACCAACACAAGTATATTTTCCAGAATATTTTTGTTCTACGTTCTCTAGATAGAGATCTGGATATCTTGAGGTCCAGGTGAAATTAGCAGTAGATGTCAATCTACCATCTATAGATATTCTCATATTATCTGTGGAAAAACCAGAGCACAAATAATAGAACCAATCCTTGATAGTTGAACATATACATAATGTGTGTAAATTCTAGCAGCTCTTATTGTAGAGTGTGCACACATCAGACCACCAAGCATGTTGTCATGAGCAAATACTTCTTTTAATAAGTACATTCCATACTTTATCTGTCATATCTGCTGCTTATAGCATGATACATCTGACTTCAACATAGTTTTTTGATCACTTTGACTTATTGAATAGGACATAAACTCCACCCACAAACCTCCTTAGTCACTTCATACAACATGCATGACAGATCACAATACTGCTAATCTTTGCTCCCTTTTGGGCCCTGGAAACACACTGGAACACTCTTTTCTACATATTTGATAAGAATTTCCAATCTGATGATGTCTGTTCACAAAATATAACCGTACAAGTTATCCATAAATTAATTTATCATTTAGGGACAAGGCTCTGTGTATCAAACATGTCTTCACCGGCAGAGATAAGGCTACATATACCAGCATTACTTAAACTGGTTGATGTAGTTGATTCTAGACCTCAATATGATTTCTCTAATGATCCTCACATTACTTGAAACTGTCTGATGTAATTTATTCTAGACTTCAGTATGTTTTCTTTAATGATCCTTACATTACCTAAATCTATCTGATGTAGTTGATTCTCTAGACTTCTGTTTGTTCTTTTTTAATGATCCTCAAAGATTATCTTTATAATTTCTTTCATGCTTATTTGTTTTATATTACTGGAACAGTTCTTAGCTGGCCGATGTCTCGTTAACACTGCCTAAGTTAATGGGCAGCAGATTCTCTTGAACAGTAAAAACGATGGACTTGATGTTTCACAAAATATTAATTAGTTAATTACATGGATATACTGCCCTGGTCATGCTGGGGTCAGAGGAAATGAGAGAGCCGTCTTATTGGCATGCAATGCGGCGATAGATGGCATATTGCTGAGAAGAGATAAAGCAATCTTTATGAAGGCAGTAATAAATTCATTTCAAGATGAAGATGATGTCAATGAGGCTGAAAATGCACACATACAGAGAATGTCAGAAATACATATGCTGGGATGGCTGCTGGAGTGGAGGGAGAAGCATTTATGGGAATGTCCCACGTGCTGAAAAGCCAGTTTTGAATCAAGAATTTATTAGTTAATTAGTCATCATATTATCATCTCTGAAAAATAAATGTGGCTTGGCTGTGTTAATATTAGTAAATATGTCTTGCCTATGTTGGTGTTAGTAAATGTGTAGTGGCTGCGTTAATGTTATTAAATGTGCAGTGTCTGTGTTGATGTTAGTAAATGTGTCTCTGTCTGTGTTGATGTTAGTAAATGTGTCTCTGTCTGTGTTGACATTAGTAAATGTGTGGTGTCAGTTTTGATATTAGTAAATGTGTCTCTGTGTTGATGTTAGTAAATGTGTCTCTGTGTTGATGTTAGTAAATGTGTCTCTGTCTGTGTTGATGTTAGTAAATGTGTCTCTGTCTGTGTTGATGTTAGTAAATGTGTCTCTGTGTTGATGTTAGTAAATGTGTCTGTGTTGACGTTAGTAAATGTGTCTCTGTGTTGATGTTAGTAAATGTGTCTTTGTTGACGTTAGTAACTGTTTCTCTGTCTGTGTTGATGTTAGTTAATGTGCAACATCTGTGTTGATATTACTAAATCTGTCTCTGTGTTGACATTAATAAATGTGCAGTGTCTATTGAAGTTAGTAAATGTGTCTCTGTCTGTGTTGATGTCAGTAAAAGTGTCTTATCTGTGATATTAATAAATGTCTCATATAACACAACTTACTGAAATACCATTCAATTTTTGGCATAGGATCACTGACCACATTACATGGGATGAGTATTGAGCCACCAGACAGTATTATAATTTCTCCAATTGGCTTCAGAGACACAGGTTCAACTGTAAGAAACTCAAGAGTTTAGACTTGGATTCATCAATCAATTCATAGTCAAATATGGCTAATACTATTGAGAATAGGAAACAAAAAATATTCATGTTACTTATAATCATAATGATAATTCCTTATTTAGTTTCCTACACTAAAAATTAAAGTCCTCACCAAAGTTTGTACTTTTCAAGAAAGGTGCAAAAGATTTGGAGAATTTAGGTGTCGACTAGTACGGATTTTCCATATCGATACAGATTCATAGCAATGTGTATCTCACACGCAATTATTGACTAGACAACAACAAACAGTTTAAAAAGTATTTTTGGCTGAGGTAGATGGGGGAGGGGGGGGGTGTTAAATTTCAGTAATTATTGCAAATACAGGCATTTTATGTTATCTCAGACATGCACATTGATAAGCAAAAGAAATTGAGTGGGGGTAGGGGGATTAAATTTTCTTAATTATTGCTTATACTGATGGGTTTTTAATCTTAATCTTGTGTTGACCGGACTAAAAAAAAGGATAGTTTGGGGGGGGGGGGGGGTTACATTTCAGTAATTATTGCTAATTCAAATGTTTTTATTTATTGACGGGCAAAAGAAAAGGCTGTGGAGGGGGGTTGGGGGTGGCTAAATATCAGTAATTATTACTGATATGAATGTTTTTATAAGTGTTATCATCATCATCACCATCAAGTAGCATATCATGAACAGGATTTAGCAGTTATCACAGCCTTTCAAAACTTGTACCCTTCTTGAGTCAGTCTTCTTGCTTCTGTTACTGGCATGCTCAGGTGGTCTTTGATATCGTGTGTCCATCTTCTTCTTGGTCTGCCTCTTGTTTGTCTTCCTGGCACCATTCCCTCCATTATGGTTTTCTCTAGGTTGTCATGGCATTTCCTATAGCCAAAATAGTGTCACTGAAAGATGCAGGACAACTTGCTCAAGACCACGGAGAATTCAAGAGATCCATAGGAAAGACTACATTCTGGAAAGAATATGTCACTTGATGATGATGAAAATAGTGTAGTTTTCTGGAAAGAGTCATGCTCTTTAACCGCTTTTCTTTTACATTCATTTCTCTCAGTGTGGCTATATTGGTGATTGTTTTGGTCGATGGTATTCAGAGGATTTTTCTGTAACATTTTGTTTCAAATCCTGCTATTTATTTTTCACTTTGCTGTTGATTGTCCAAGATTCATACCCATATATTGCCACTGGGAATATGCAAGCTCTTAGGAATTTTAGTTTTGTTGTTTTGCAGCAGCTCGGCCATGTTTTTCATTTGTATAAGCTTCTTTGGCACAATAGCCAGCCTCCTTCTGACTTCTTCATAGCAACCACCGTTACTATTGATGAGCGAACCAAGGTATTCAAAGCTGTTGACTCTAATTCACTGTGGTTGATACTGATTGTGAACTTACTAGTGGCTTTATCGTTTATCATAATCTTGGTTTAATTTCTTCAGAAATAGGTTTTGCTTTTCACTATGTTCTTTAATGAAGTTTCTTAGGTGTTCGAGACCTGCTTGACTGTGTGCCAATAATGTTGCATCATCAACTTATCTTAGTTTTAGTATGACATTCGATGTTGAATGGGGCGAAGTTATTTCTCTGTTGGTCATTTCTTACATTTCTCATTATGTTCTCTGCATAAATATTAAATATGAATATTGATATGGTGATAGAACACATCCTTGTCTGATTCCTTTTTCCACACTGAACCAATCAGATGTTTTCACTATTTACTCTCACTCCTGCTTGCTGGTCTTGATATAATTTTTTTATGAGGCGGTTTAAGTGTAGTGGGAAACCCATGTCGTTCATGATATTTCAAAGTTTTTGATGTATGTTGTACACAATAAAATACTTTGGTGTAGTCAATAAAGCATAATCTGTCAACATTAAACTCTCTACATTTCTCTATGATGTTCTGCATATTGAAAATATGGTTTCTGGTGCTTCTATCCTGTCTGAAACCTGCCTGTGCTTCATTTAATTATCTTATATGAAAGTTTCTTATATTTTCATACACGTTTTTCTTCTTTGGGACTGATATTATGAAATCACAACAAATATTCACACACAAATTGTAATAAATTACCTAACACACTGACAATAGCAACTGAAGAAGTTGATCCAAGCTCATTTTTTGAAAGACATGTGTAGCGACCTTCCCATTCCTTTCCTATATTTGCAACCCATAAATCCTGTCCAAGATTACTATAAGCATGAAATACAAAACAAAATACTAGTAATCAAGTACAATATTAGAAATATTAATATCTATAGGCCCTACTACTATCTATCTATCTATACGCTGTGTCCCTTGTTTGCCTTGCAGCGTCAGGGGTAGAAGAGTTCTCTGGAGATGGCCTTCTTGTGCGCTGTTTGCAAGCTTGTTCCTGTGGCTTCTTTGATTTCTGTGATCCATCCTTTACATGGTCTGCCTCTGGCTTTATAACCGTTATGTCTATGTGTCATGGCCATTTGTGGTATGCTATATGTCGGTAGTCTGGAAGCGTGTGAAAACCACTTGATCTGCTGTCTTTTGATGTGTTCCAATACTGGTATTGTTTTGGTTATCTGTCTGATGTTATCGTTTCTAATTCTATCTCTTAATGACACTCCGATAATGGCCCTACTACTGAATAAGTAATATTAATGTCTATACTACTGAATCACCATCATCATCAAGTGCATCTCTGCAATCAAGGAAATCTCCAACATCCCCTGTCTCTTGTCTTGGTTGTGTACTCTGCTAGATCTTAACCTGTCCATTATGTGATGTTACTCTCCCATTTGTATCTCTGCCTACCTCTTGCACGCTTTCTTTTGACTTTACCCTCAAGTTAGATCTTCAATAAGGTGTCATATCTTTTAATTTCTCCAAAATATTTTATTTGCCTGATCTTTATTTCTCTTAGTAGTTCTTTCTACATATTAAGTGTTTTTAGCACCTCTATATTTGTTTTCTTCTCTTTCCATGATGTTCTACCTACTCTTCTATATACCCACATCTCAAAGGCATCAATTCTGTCTTCTAATTGTGTATTTAGTGTCCATGTTTCTGAGCCATACATTAATATAGAATAGATATAGCATTTTATAATTCTCATTTTTAACTTGTTTGTAATTTGTTTAGATGTTAATATTTTCCTCATGTCATTGAAGGTACTTTTAGCCATTCCTAGTCTCCTTTTAACTTCTGTTTCACATCATTTGTGACTATGTGTCCAAGATATTGATAATGTTTTAAGTTTCTCTCCATGTATGTTTATGTTTACCTCCTGTTCTTCTGTGTCTTTGCTGATTATCATGGTGTTTGTTTTTTGGATATTTATATACAGTCCATATTCATTACTTGATTTATTGACTTGATCTAGTAGTCTTTGTAGTTCATGTTCACTTTCTGCTAAAAGAACAGTGTCATCATATATCTCAGGTTGTTTATTATTTGCCCATTGATCTTGAGTCATGGAATTTTTTCTATATTTTTAAAGATATTCTCTGTGTATATATTAAATAAGCTTGCTGATAAAATGTATCCTTATCTTACCCCTCTTCTTATTTTTATTAGACTTACATTAAACAGAGGTTTATATTTCATTTCAATGGGACACCACAGACTATATCTAAAACTAGTGGGTAATGATGGGCAATGATGAGCACACAAGAAATCATAAAAATTACAATACACAAATCACATTTATCGTTTCAACCAAAAGGTTTATCAAGACACAAACAAAACATCAAAATACGACGAATGGAAAATGTTTTCCATTTTTCCATTTGTATTGCCCATTTGCCTAAATATACTTTTGTCCATTAGACTAGATAGACTGTTGCACATTAGAATAGATACACTGCTGCCATTAGGCTAGATATAATATTGTCCATTAGACTAGATATGCTGTTGCCAATTAGGCTAGATATACTGTTGTCCATTAGTCTAGATACACTGCTGCCCATTTGACTAGATATACTGTTGCCAATTAGACTAGATACACTGTTGCACATTAGACTAGATACACTATTGCCCATTATAATCGATATACTGTTGTCCATTAGAAATGATCTACTGTTGTCCATTAGAAATGATATACTGTTGTCCATTAGAAATGATATACTGTTGTCCATTAGAAATGATATACTGTTGTCCATTAGAAATGATATACTGTTGCACATTAGACTAGATATACTGTTGTCCATTAGAAATGATATACTGTTGCACATTAGACTAGATACACTGTTGCACATTAGTCTAGATATACTGTTGCACATTAGACTAGATATACTGTTGTCCATTAGAAATGATATACTGTTGTCCATTAGAAATGATATACTGTTGCACATTAGACTAGATATATTGTTGCCCATTAGTCTATATATACTGTTGCCCATTAGACTAGATATACTGTTGCCCATTAGTCTAGATACACTGCTGCCCATTAGACTAGATATACTGTTGCCAATTAGACTAGATACACTGTTGCACATTAGACTAGATACACTATTGCCCATTATAATCGATATACTGTTGCACATTAGTATTGATATACTGTTGCACATTAGAAATGATATACTGTTGTCCATTAGAAATGATATACTGTTGTCCATTAGAAATGATATACTGTTGTCCATTAGAAATGATATACTGTTGCACATTAGACTAGATATACTGTTGTCCATTAGAAATGATATACTGTTGCACATTCGACTAGATATACTGTTGTCCATTAGAAATGATATACTGTTGTCCATTAGAAATGATATACTGTTGTCCATTAGAAATGATATACTGTTGTCCATTAGAAATGATATACTGTTGTCCATTAGAAATGATATACTGTTGCACATTAGACTAGATATACTGTTGTCCATTAGAAATGATATACTGTTGCCCATTAGACTAGATATACTGTTGCCCATTAGTCTATATATACTGTTGCCCATTAGACTAGATATACTGTTGCCCATTAGACTAGATATACTGTTGCCCATTAGTCTATATATACTGTTGTCCATTAGAAATGATCTACTGTTGTCCATTAGAAATGATATACTGTTGTCCATTAGAAATGATATACTGTTGCACATTAGACTAGATATACTGTTGTCCATTAGAAATGATATACTGTTGCCCATTAGACTAGATATACTGTTGCCCATTAGTCTATATATACTGTTGCCCATTAGACTAGATATACTGTTGCCCATTAGACTAGATATACTGTTGCCCATTAGTCTAGATATACTGTTGTCCATTAGAAATGATCTACTGTTGTCCATAAGTCTAGATATACTGTTGCCCATTAGACTAGATGTACTGTTGCCCATTAGTCTATATATACTGTTGCCCATTAGACTAGATATACTGTTGCCCATTAGACTAGATATACTGTTGCCCATTAGACTAGATATACTGTTGCCCATTAGACTAGATATACTGTTGCACATTAGACTAGATATACTGTTGCACAATAGAAATGATATACTGTTGTCCATTAGAAATGATCTACTGTTGTCCATAAGTCTAGATATACTGTTGCCCATTAGACTAGATATACTGTTGCCCATTAGTCTATATATACTGTTGCCCATTAGACTAGATATACTGTTGCCCATTAACTAGATATACTGTTGCCCATTAGACTAGATATACTGTTGCCCATTAGACTATATATACTGTTGCACATTAGACTAGATATACTGTTGTCCATTAGTCCAGATCTACTGGTGTCCATTAGTCTAGATATACTGTTGTCCATTAGTCCAGATCTACTGGTGTCCATTAGTCTAGATATACTGTTGTCCATTAGAAATGATATACTGTTGTCCATTAGAAATGATATAATGTTGCACATTAGACTAGATATACTGTTGTTCATTAGAAATGATATACTGTTGCACATTAGACTAGATATACTGTTGTCCATTAGAAATGATATACTGTTGTCCATTAGAAATGATATAATGTTGTCCATTAGAAATGATATACTGTTGTCCATTAGAAATGATATACTGTTGCACATTAGACTAGATATACTGTTGTCCATTAGAAATGATATACTGTTGCACATTAGACTAGATATACTGTTGTCCATTAGACTAGATATATTGTTGCCCATTAGACTATATACACTGCTGTCCATTTGACTAGATGCATTGTTGCACATTAGTCTAGATATACTGTTGTCCATTAGTCCAGATCTACTGTTGTCCATTAGTCTAGATATACTGTTGTCCATTAGTCTAGATATGTTACCTATTAGTTTAGATATGATGTTGCACATTAGACTATATACACTGCTGCCCATTTGACTAGATGCACTGTTGCCCATTAGTAAAGTTAGGGCACTGAAAGAAAATACTTACACTATGGATATTTTATCATTCATATATAAGCTCCTGCCTTCAAATAACCAGGATGTCATAGGTGTAGGATCAGAGTCTACCAAGCAGGTCAAGTGCAATAGCTTTCCTTTAATGACTTTAGTGTTCACTGGAGGCTGTATCATTATTGGAGGTCCTATAACAAGATTATCATTGAAAACTGTGTCACTATGTATTTCTAGCACTAATTGTTTGGTTTCATTCTCATTCCCCCATATCTCTATGTTTGTTTCTTCCATTATGCAGCATATTGCTTCTGTGGTATATCTGTTATTAGTTGTCTAGAATCTATTCCAATTACAATATTATTTGCAGACCCATTGATATGGGAGGGTTTTGGGGTGTTCAAAAACTTCCCTTAGCAAATCTGAACATGACTTTTAGTACTAGGAACTCAACCAAAAGGTTGATGAAATCCCCTCCAATAAAGAGTTTTCACACAAAAAAGTATTCAAAATAATGTTTGAAATATATACTATATACATATATTCAATATATATATATAAATATAGATGAATTTTACCCTTCTCAACTATATAGGCTCCATAGAAAAGTTATTAGAGCATTGAACAAGATTTTAAAAATCTTCATCATCATCATAATCAAGTGTCATCTCTGCAACGAAGGTTGGCTGCAACAGATCTCCAACATTCCATCTCTTGTCTTGGTGGTGCACTATGCTAGACCATCACCTATCCATTGTGTGATGTTACTCTCCCATTTGTATCTCTGCCTACCTCTTGCTCACTTCCCTTTGACTTTTCCCTCAAGTAAGATCTTCTATAAGGTATCATATCTTTTAATGTGTCCAAAATATTTTATTTGCCTGATCTTTATTTCTCTTAGTAGTTCTTTTTTCGTATTAAGTGTTTTTAGCACATATTTATTAATTAAAAATCTTAGGCCTGCACAAATAAACAGGTCTTTGGTGCATTTCAATAATAATTTGTGGCTATTCTTTTTTGATGTTATTTTTAAAGTATTCCTCCAAATCAGAGTGTAGGCTTATGCTAGGTCCTAGCTCTTGCCTATAGAAACTAAATCATCAAAGTCATCACTAATTTATAAGATAAATATTCACATCTATTCTATTTTTCTCTTTTGTTTTATTTTTGCCCAAGCAATGCTGGGTATTTCTTCTAGTATATATATATATTCACTGGCAGACAACTACAGGAAAAGTGTCACGATCAGAACATTGGTCTCTACACCACATTTGTTGACCTAAGGCATTCAAAACTGTCAATCGTAAAGACCTATGGAAGATCATGACAAAATTTGGGTATGCCAAAAAATTCACCAACATGGTTCACCAATATCATGATGGTATGACAGCCTGTGTGCAAGATGACAGCCCACACTCAAACCCATTTCCAGTAACTAACAGTGTCAATCAAGGCTGTGCCCTGGCACCGATGCTCTTCAGCATGATGTTCTCTGCCATATTAAATAATGCTTTCCGGGATAAGAGTGCAGGAATTTACTTTCGCTATCGAGCTGATGGAGGGCTTTTCAATCTTAGTAGATTGAAGGCAAAGACTAAAACTAAGATGGACATTGTTTGCGACCTCTTGTTCGCAGCAAATTGCAGGGTAACATCCTCGTCAATAGTCACAGTTTGCGATAGGGTGCTACTGAGGTATAAAAGCTTATTGGTAGTATTGAGTTTTTATCCCTTTACTGTGATTACTGGTTCTCTGTAGAGGACACCTGGTGCTGGTTGATACATTGCTAATGCCTTTGAGCATCGATCATAGCTTCTGAGAGACTACAGCCCTTGATCGCTCAGCTTGCCACACCCTGATCACTTCTGGCATCACTAAATTTGAACAAGAAAGAATACAGAGGGCAATTTACAAGTGACGGAAGTGGAAGGACAAAACCAAAAACTTTCCTGCCCCAAACCTTCTGTACTCCTGCAATAGCACTTTCCTGGCACGAATCGGACTCAACGGACATCTACGAACTCACAAACCAAATTAGAAAATTACAAATGGTTTTTTTCCTACTTATTCATCACATTTTCATGCCATGCTCATCTTCGCTTGCGAAGGAGGAACATCATCTCATATATATATATATATATATATATATATATATATATATATATATATGCCATATATATGGGCCTATATATTGTCTATCTCAGTGCAAAGATGGCTATATTACACTACCTTCAATTTTAAGTCTGGCAATCTCTGAAGTCCTGCTTGATGGTCTAGTGAAATTGTTGAAGGCAACACAGTAGTAAAGGCCATTGTCAATTTTCATCACAGAGGTTAAATATAGGTCACTACCAATTACCTTGACCCTGTCTAGCTGGAGGTCAACAGGTAAATAATTCTTGTACCAGATGATGGTAGCAGGTGGCATGCTTTCAGGTGGGTTACATCTGAGCACAACACTGTGTCCATAAAGTGTGTATGTATCAGATGGATGTGTATGGAAATCAATGCCTAAAACTGTAAGGGTAAATGAAAAAGTGGCTATAACATAGTATTTTTAAACAATAAGTATAGTTAATAGTCACACCAAACAGTAAAATATAGTTGATATAGTAACCTTGCACAGTAAAGTATAGTTGACACAGCAACTTCACAAAGTACAATATAGTTGACAGAAACATCTAAGTATAGTATAACTAATACAGTCACACCAAACAGTAAAGTATAGTTCACTCATTCACATCAAACAGTAAAGTATAGTTGACAAAAGCATCAAATAGTAAAATATAATTCACACAGTCACATCAAACAGTAAAGTATAGTTGACAGAAGCATCACAAAGTAAAGTATAGTTGACACAATAACATCAAACAGTAAAGTATAGTTGACAAAGAAATATCAAACAGAAATGTATGGTTGACAAAAACATCAAAAAGTGTAGTATAATTCACACAGTAACATCAAACAGCAAAACATAGTTGACAAAGAAACATCAAACAGTAAGGTATAGTTGACACAGTAACATCAGAAAGTAAAGTATAGTTGACAGAGTCACTTAAAACACAAAGGTAAAGTTAACATCATAGCATAAAATTGTAATCAATAGAAGGTGGTACTGCTAGTAGAACATAATTGAAAATAATACTCACGTGGAAGACAGGTAATGAAGTCCTACTTGATGACGACTAACACACTATCACTAGCGGATGTTAACATGAATCAATATGGTACATACAACAAAACAAAACATAATATAATCATACAAATGACAATACACAGAACAAAGTCGACGTTTCAGACCAATAGGCCTTTTTCAAGATAAGCACATAACATACAAACATAAAATGTTTGTGTGTATACTTGTGGTATTTTTATGTTTGTATGTTATGTGCGTATTGGTCTATTGGTCCGAAACGTCAACTTTGTCCTGTGTATTGTCATGTGTATGATTATATTCTGTGTTTTGTTTTGTTGTATGTACCATATTTATTCATGTTAACATCTACTAGTGATAGTGTGTTAGTCGTCATCAAGTAGGACTTCATTACCTGTCTTCCATGTGAGTATTATTTACATAAAATTGTAAATATAGTTGAGATACAGGGCTTTTTCAAATGAAACCTGTCAGTACTGTGTCACCCATGCAAGTACATGAGGAGTGTGAAGACATCACTGATTTAATAAGAACACATCAATGAACAAATGGTCATGTGGTCATCCTTTCCATATTCTTAGTGGCATGCGCAGGCAGTCGACAATTTGGCCAGCATAACGAATCTGTCCAAATTTGACCAGTGAGCAGTTATTCAGTTTTTTACAGCTAATGTATATTGACCAACATTTTTCACAGAATGCAGGCAGTGTATGGTGGAAAATGTATTTCAAAGACAGCAGTGAATGATTGGGCAAGAATATTTCAAGAAGGGTGACAAGTAACAAATGATCTTTCACAACCAGGTCAAAGACGTGTTGTTGTGGTAGACGACCCATCTTTCATGACATTAGCTGCACCCCTATAAACAGCAGACATAACAATACATGTAGCAGCTTGACCTAAAAACATCATGATCATTCAAGTTTATGTTCCAGCTGTTGATTATGTCAAAGAGGAAATAGATGCATTTTATGAAACCCTAGAAAGCACAATAAAGGATATCCCCAAAAAATATATATTAATAGTACTAGGTGACTGGAATGCAAAAGTGAACCTGATGCTTATGATCAATGGGCTGGTACAGTAGGGAAATTTGGAACAGGAGAAACAAATGAACAAGGACTAAGACTATTGGATTTTGCTAATATATTTAAACTCACTCTTGCAGATATACTATTTGCACACAAGCTTTATAGAAGAACAATATTGCATGCTCCAAAAGCAGACATACATAATCAAATTGATTTCATTCTTACGCCGAAAAAATTCAAGTCCAGCATAAACAAAGCACAGACAAGAACTTTCCCAAGAGGAGACATCGGTAGCGACCATGATATGGTTCTATTGGAGATCAAAATTAAATTTAAAATGGATCATACTCAAAACAAATGCAAATGATTAATATTTAATCTAGAAAAATTGAAAGATCTAGAAATAGCAGAGATATTTGATGCAACAGTGGGAGGAAAATTTTCAGCTCTAAACCTTGTACATGAAGATGTTAACTCTCTCACAGAAGCCATGAATTAAACTTTATTAGAATCAGCAACAGAAACATTAGGGACACAAAGAATAACAAGCAAACACTTTGGTAACAGAGGACATCCTGAAATTGTGTAACGAACAAAGAGAAATTAAAAAGATTCAGAAAGAGGCTCCTGAAAAGTCAGGGAAATATAGCAAAAACATCAGAAGGAAAATGAAACAAGCACAATAAGTGTGGCTAGAGGAACAATGTCAAACCATCAATACCGGATTTCAATGTGGAAACAGTAAGGCAGCATATGGCACAATAAAAAAGATAACACAGCCAAAAAGACCAAAGATATCCATGATAGAAGTCAAACACAGAAAGATACTCAATGAAACAACAAATATACGGTAGTCAAAAGATGGACAAAGTATTGCAACAAGCTGTTTAATTGCAAGATTCATTCTGACTACACTATATTAGAGAATTATGAACTAAGCAACAGAGAAATAGGAAATGCAGATATTCTAGTAGATGAAATAAAAGAGGCCATATGAACATTGAAAGGAGGGAAGTCACCTGGTGTAGGCAACATTCCAGCAGCACTCTTGAAATATGCAAGATGTAATGTGGTAATATTATGACCAAAATCTGCCAGAATATATGGAGCACAAAACATGGCCCATGGACGCAGTCATTAATCATACCAATTCCTAAGAAAGAAAATTTGAAAGTGTGCACGAATTACAAAACCATTCGCCTTATAACGCACCTGAGTAGTGATGCTCAAAATACTACTGAACAGAATAAAACACAAGTCAGAAGAAGTAATTGCAGAAGAACAAGCTGCCTTCAGAACAAACAGAAATACCATTGAACAAACATTTAACATCCGAATATTAATTTAACAACATATTCAGCACCAACATGATCTATACAACAATTTCATTGATTTTACAAAGGCCTTTGACCATGTTTGGCATGATGGTCTTTGGCATCTATCATCATCAAATGTCGTGACGAATGGCATTGATGATCATATTTCTCCATGTACATTGATCTCTCATGAATGTCATCATCTCTGTTGGTGTCATCAATCGAAGCCATTTAGTCAAACTGTCCAATATCTTTTCTCTTGGTCTTCCCCTTGATCGTTTCCCTTCTATCTTTCCTGTTGTCAATATATTCTCAATGCCTCCTCTTCTCATTATGTGTCCTATAAATGTTGACTGTATTTTTCTTATATTATCAATAATGCATGTTTTCACATCCATCCTTCTAAGAAATTTTTCATTAGTAATCTTTGCTGTTCAAGTAATGCATAACATTTTTCCAATAAACCACATTTCCACTGCCTCCAATGATTTTTGTAATGTCTTATTTATTACCCATGCTTCACATCCATAGAGTGATATATCTTTGGCATATACTGAGGCAATTTAATTTTGATACCACAAGCATAGAAATTGTTGATTCACTGTACAAAAATGCAAATAGTGCTGCTTATACAAACAATACAATTGGAGAGTTCTTTAAAACAAATGTGGGAGTTCAGCAAGGATGCATAATGTCTCCAGTACTTTTCAACATATACCTAGAGCACATCATACAGGAGACAATACATGACTACAACACATCTATATGAATCAGAGGTCACACTATTTGCAACTTGCCTTTTGCTGATGATATTGATCTTATAGCTAGGTCAGAACAAGAATTACAAAAGTTAACAGCAAAGTTGGAAAAAGTTACCAGCAAGTACGCAATGGAAATAAACACAGAAAATAGCAAGGACTTGATTAACAGCAGAGACACAGAAGAACAGACCAACATCATGATGAATGAACATAAGTTTGAGGAGGTGAATAATTTCAAATATCTCAGATCCAACATATGCAGTGATGGAAAATGCAAAGTAGAATTATAAATAAGGTTGGAGATAGCTTTAGTGTCTATGTCAAGGCTAACTGTGATTTGAAAGTCAAACTGTTGGAGTGAAAGTCAAACTGTATACGTCTCTGGTGCTTTCTGTTGTGTTGGATGGTTGTGAGAGTTGGACACTCACTGCGGACATGGAGAGAAGACTACAGGCTTTCGAGTACAAATGATCCAGATGAATTCTACAAATTTCCTATAGGGAACATAAGACCAATGCGTATGTAAGAAATAAAATAGAGATGTATGCAGGTGTACAAGAACCAATGCTTTCAATAGTGAAATGACGAAAACCAGCATGGTTTGGACATGTATGCAGAGATGATTCCTTGTCAAAAAAAATACTGCAGGGAACCAGAAGAAGCAGAGGAGGACAAATAAAGACATGGACAGGCAACATTAAGGAATGAACAGGACAAGATTTCCCCTCACTCCTCCACATCATTGAAAATAGAAATCGCCGGAGGGCTCTGCATGCTGAAGCATCCAATGTGGTACCGCTATGCCCTGGGGTAATTCCATGGGTTACGGAATTATTCATTCATTCATTCATTCATGGCAGAAAAGCATCGCTCTCCATATGGTAATGCTACAATTGGTTCAAACTCTACCTCACTCATTCTTCCTTATGATTTTCAGTCAATAACCATGGTACCAACTGAGGATACACCTTCCTATACTTTAGTTTCTTCTAAACAACCCATTTGAACTGTTCAATAGTGGCACAAAGAATTCATTAGCTAGCAAACAAAAAAATCTGGCAACTGCCAACACACATTGCTGCATCCATCTTGGTGATTGCTTCTTCTGTCACAACAACATGTGCCGGAAGATGATTTTTTACCTGTCCCCCATCCCAAAACATGTTTGCCTAATCCTTCACTGCTGTCTTTGAAGCATATTTTCTACCATACACTGCCTGCATTCTTTGATTAATGTTGATTTACCAACATCATCCTTTGGCTGTAAACAACTGTATCAGTGTTTGTTGGTCAAATTGTAATTGTTTTATTATCACACCATTCATGTTATCAACTGTCTGTACTAGATGCTGAGTTTATGAAGATAATGACCACTTGACCAATTGTTCATCAATGTGTACTTATTACATCATTAATGATGTCTTCACGCTCATTCATACTGGGATAGGTGTCGCAGCATGGTGGGTTTCATTTGAACATGCATCATAGTAACATGATACTGTACAGTACAGATGATATAATTACAAATGAAAGCATACTTACATGCTACAACCACCATAACATATGGTGACTTTGTGAAAGTCTGTGAGTTCTCTGCTACACATGAGTAGTTACCACTATCTTCTGCTCTGATTGGCAGCAAAGCAAGACTTCCATTTGATAATGTATACACTCTCTTAGATTCATCCACTTTATATGGGCCTATGTACCAGTTTACTTTGACAGGCTCTGATGATTCTAGAACCTTGCATGGTAAAATCAGTTCCTCCCCTTCAGAAATAATAAGTTGATATGGTAGGCCCCAATCTATAACAGGAGCTTCATTGCTAGCAACAACTGCATTGTGTAAGGAGAAACAGCAGAAAAGAAGAAACATTCAGTCAAGCAAGTAAACCACAAAAAACAATATTTTAATTCTAGAACTATTTCTTAGAAAATGGTTTGTGTGTCTACTGTCTACTTTTCACCTGTTTCACAGACTACTTAAAGATCTTTGTGAAGCCCACCAGAAATTGTAGAATATAATGGCAAACATGGGCTTCCCACTATCTCACATTTCTCATTAAACTTCAACATGCAACTGTCCACCTCCAGAGAGAAACATCTGACTGTAGATCTAAACAAGGAGTAAAACCAGAATGTCTCCTCACAGCAGAAATAGTAGTATGTATATGATAGAGCATAAATATAGCAAGCATGGTAACAAAAGTTGGTTATGCCTTGCTTGTAAATAATTATTTTTACAATATGGTAACAAAAAATCAATGATACTTCTACCAATGTTTCAAATATAAATGTTCATCTGTAAACAGCCACACTTCTCTTAAATCTCAACATGTGTCCTCAAACATTTGAAATATCAAAAATACGCTGCTCACAAAAAGACTTCCAACTTACCACATATGAGCATTATCTATCTAACCACAAGTATTCTTGTATGCTTAGCAGTATTATTGGGTAGCATAATATGAGAACAATAGAATATATTATCTAATATTATATCACCAGGTGACATATGTCTATATCTATCTGCGATCAAGTTTAGAGATTACAAGCAAAGGGAGGGAATTGGCTAATTAATTTCCAGCAAGTGTTTAGGAAAAGTAACTGGTTTCAATATTGTACTAGAAGAACTGAACAAATAAAACCAGGCATATTATTGTGTAAAATTGGGCAAGGACAAGGTTAAGATTGTCATGATTAGAAAACTGGTAGCATGAAATAAGTGAGTAATTTTGAAAAAAGGAGACATACAGAATTAGGTAAACAGGTTATTTGTGTCTAGAAAGTACGTATTGAAAGCAAGAAATGCTTGAATAGCCTTGAGAGGAGCAGAGAGTTTAAATTAAATAAAAAGTTGTTTTACAATCAAATGACAGACGTGGTTAATAATAGAATATTTTGCAGATTTTAAAAAAATGTATTCAAAATGAGACAAACAAATAATGTAGGCTTGGATATAGTTAGCTTTCAGACATTTTTGTGAATATTTCTTGATTCGAAGTAAATTAGGTTCTACTGGAGAATGTAGAGTAGAGATTTTGTCAAGGAACTGCCCAGTTGGAGATGGTTTCTCTTGTTGATACTGTAGTGCCTTATTCATGTGGAAGAGTGGACTTAAATGAAAAAGTTTATGTAGTTTAATTGAAGTGGTTCACTGTGGATTATACTTGTATTTAGGAAATTTAATCATCATCATGTGTCTTGCATTGTACAAGTAGGAAATTATTTAAGCAAATATTTCACTGTGGATAAAAAAGAGTGAGGATACCTATGCCTTTCGATCATCATCATGTGCTACTGGTTGTAACATGGGAAGTTGTGTATTATTATAGAGGAGTTTTGAATTTTGATGTAGAATTCTGAATCTCAAAATGATTCTCAAAATTGAAACAAATCGAAAGAAAGGCAGAATAATTTTGCAAGAGTTTGGAGGCTTATGGGGTCAGAAAAGTTCCTCATAATTATAATTGTGCTCATACAAGGTTGTCTTCAGTTATGGTATTTGGAGAATATGTATTTTGGAGTGCACTCCTACTGTCAAGAGAGATTAAAGAATTTAGTGAGTTTTGTCTAACCTCTATTGTTGCAGCGATTTAAGTTATTGTTTACAACATTGAAGATACTGAAGCAGAGAGATTGAAGTCTGAACTGCGGTTTGTCTGACCTCTATTGCTGCAGCGGTTGAAGTTACTGTTTACAAGGTTTGATGATCTACTGTTTTCAGCAAATGAAACCATTTGCCAGTGCTTACTGGATGCTCTATACTGAATTATAGAGGGCTGGCTTACTCAAGTTGCGTGAGATGAGCAACTCCCTAATCAAGAACAAAGGAGGTAGCTGATTAAATCAAGTAAACTTTATACTGTACCTTGAGAGATCATAAATATTGGACAATTAGAAGTGATAGACATTGGATTATATAATTATAAATTCACATCCTGTTAATTTGAACTCACCCATTTTTGAAATATTGGATAAATTGGGACAAGTGACAGTTGAACATTGTGAATTCATTGTCCCCAGAGATTATTGATTTGCTATTAACTAGACATTGACCAATCAGAAAGTAGGTCGATAAGACTGACAGTAACGGTATTTTAAAGGCAGAGTAAGGTTAAGATCACTGGTGGGACTAAAATTAAATCAGGAATTGATTCTCTAACAGACCAACCAGAGATTCAAATTGTGAATACTGAGTGAATGGATAGAAGTTGTCATAAACTACTGTGCATCTATAATTGTTATAATGTTGACATGAAAGTCACAGATTAAATGAATATATGTTCCCTAGGTTTTGTGTTTCATTGACAATGGTTATTATTTATCTATTCGTTAAACCCTTTATTGCCTTTCAGCATCAAGGGTAGAAGAGTTTTCTGGAGATGGCCCTCATGTGTGCTTTTATTTTGGTGGTCCATTGTTTTTGTGGTTGGCCTCTAGGTCTGCCTAAACTGTATCTGTGTAGCATAGCTTGCTGTGGTATGCTGTCTGATGGTAGTCTGCTGATGTGTGCAAACCATTTGATCTGTTGTCTCTTAATATATTCCAAGATTGGGGTGATGCCGGTTCTTTGTTTAATGTCCTCATTTCTCACTCTGTCTCTTAGCGATAATCCTAGGATTCTGCATAGGCATGCCATTTCAGCTGTCACTAGTTTATGTTTGTCTTGTGTTGTTGTTGTCCATGCTTGACATTGGTAGCACAGTTTTGGCATAATAATAGTTTTGAATAGTGTTAATTTGGTGTTTAAATCTACATTGTTATTTCTGAAGATTGATGTTATGTTCCCTAGGGCTTGGTACGCTTTACTACATCTATTGTGTATTTCTTTGTTGCTCTTGCCATCTGTTATTATATTATCGTTTCCTAGGTATGTGAATTCTGTCACTTCTTTATGTCTGTTGTTTCCACAATATATATATATATATATGTGTGTGTGTGTTTATTTCTGTTCTTCCTATCTTTACTTTGGTCTTTTCTATATTTATCTTCATGTTAAAGGTTTGACATGATTGATGTAGTTTGTCTATTTGTCTTTTTAGTTGTTCTTCTGATGAAGCTGCAAGTCTTTTGTCATCTGCAAATACTAATTCGTTTAGGTTATTTCTTCAGATTGTTTTCTTCCGTTATATTTGCTACTGTGAAGATGTGATCATGTATATTGTGAACAATAGGGGGATAGTGCACATCCCTGTCTCACTCCTCAGTGAATTTGGAAATTATCAGATGTACCTGTGCTCGTTCTTACTGAGAATTGACTATTGGCGCATATGCTCTGACATAGGCTTATCAGATGTTGGGGAACACCATATGGCTGTAGTGTTATCTATAGTTGTGCTATCCACTCTTACTGCAAAAAGCTTTCTCTTGGTTTACGAAAGCCAAATATAAGTCTTGGTTATGTTCTGTCACTCTTTTTGAAATTTGTTTGAGGATGAATCTGTACAGCTTTTATTTTTCTGAAATTCAATATGTGTGTTGTTGAGCTCTATATATGCGTTCATCCTTCTCTCTAGTATCTTGCTAAAGATTTTACCTATGTGGCTTAAGAATAATATGCCCCTATACTTAGTGCAGTCCCTCTTACTGCTTTTTTTCTTTCAGATGGGAACAATCACCACTGTATTCCACTCCTGTCGTGTCTTTTGTGTCTTTCCATATCACATTGAACAGTTTGTGTATTACAAGCTTCCTTGATGCCTGGCTCTCTATGAGTACATGTTTCCTTGATGTCTGGCACTTTGTGGATACACTTTCCTTGATGCCTATCTCTATGAGTACAATCTTATTTGATGCCTGTCTCTATGAGGACAAGCTTTCTTGTCTGATAAGAGGTAAATACGAAGTTAATTATAAAGGTTACTGAATATAACTATCAATATAAATAAATCAGAAATAACAATAAAACAAAGAACAAAGACAATTTTCAATGTGTCGGTCCTATTGGGACCTTTCTCAAGAAACAAAAACCAATTAAGACAACACAACTATAAAAAACAACAATGCCAAGACTTGGACAATGGTTTCCCTACAAAAACTATCGCCGAAGTGGCCATTCTGTCACACTTTTAGATCAGGTGCAGAATCTCTTCTTCTTCTTCTTCTGAGTTCGTTCTCAAACTCTTGCAGATTAGCAGGATGTTGTCCGGAAAACAGAATGCATTGTGTCATGGTTTACAGCATTGCTGTGATATCTGCGCCTTTTGGCCTGACAAATCCGACTTCAGCATGGCTTTGGGTCACTGACCCTAAATGGGATGGGACAGCCAACTAAATCCAATAACCTCCTTAGTCGCCTTTTATGACATGCATGGAAGGTAAACAGTGTTGCTATTCTTTGCTCCCTTTTCAGGCCCCGGCAATACGGGCGAGGTGCAGAATTAGGTGCGTTCAATATTGACAGACAGAAATGGGCATGGGAAAAATTCTGCACCTAATCGAAAAGCCATGACAAAATGGCCACTTCGGCAATGGTTTTTGTAGGGAAACCATTTTCCAAGTCTTGGTGTTGTTATTTTTTTATAGTTGTGTTGTCTTAATTGGTTTTTGTTTCTTGACAAAGGTCCCAATAGGACCGTCACATCGAAAATTGTCTTTGTTTTATTGTTATTTCTGATTTATTTATATTGATAGTTATATTCAGTAACCTTTATAATTAACTTCATATTTACCTCTTATTCGTCTGGTTACTGCGGAACTTTCCATTTTGTCGGACATCCTCCAATATTTTGGTTATTTATATTTATGTCTGATATAAGTATCCTTGATGCCTGGCTCTCTATGAGTAAAAGTTTCCTTGATATCTGGCTCTCTATGAGTACAAGTCCCCTTGATGCATAGTTCCCTATGATTACAAATTTTCTTGAAGTCTAGCTCTCTATAACAAGCTTCCTTGATGCCTGGCTCTTTATGAGTACAAGTTACCTTGATACCTAGTTCCCTATGTTTACAAATTTCCTTGAAGTCTAGCTCTCTATAACAAATTTCCATGGTGCCTGGCACTCTATGAGTACACATTTCTTGATTGCCTGGCACTCTATGAGTACAATTTTCCTTGATGCCTGGTTCTCTATGAGTACTAGTTTCCTTGATGCATGGCTCTCTATGAGTACACTTTTCCTTAATGTCTAGCTCTCTATGAGTACATGTTTCCTTAATGCCTGTCTCTACAAGTTTCCTTGATGCCTGGCCTCCTATGATTACAAATTTCCTTGATGCCTGGCACTCTATGTGTACATGTTTCTTTGATGCCTGGTTCTCTATGATACAAACTTCCATGATGTCTGGCTCTATGAGGACAAGCCTACTTGATACTTGGCTCTTGAGTACAAGCTTACTGGTTGTCTTGGATTCTATAAGTACAGCCTTCCTCATTGCCTGGCTTTATGAGTACAACCTTCTTTGATGCCTGGCTCTATGAGGACAAGCTTTCTTGATGCCTGGTACATTATGATGACAAGCTTCCTTGATGCATGGCTTTATGAGTACAAGTTTTCTTGATGCCTGACTCTATGAGGAAAAGCTTTCTTGATACCTGGCTCTCTATGAGTACACATTTCCTTGATGTCTGGCTCTCTATGAGTACAAGTTCTCTTGATTCCTGTCTCCTTATGATTACAAATCTTCTTGATGTCTGGCTCGTTATGAGTACAAGTTCTGTTGATGCCTTAATCTATGAGGACAAGCTTTCGTGATGCTTGGCATATTATGAGGACAAGGTTCCTTGATGCCCAGCTGTGTGATCCTAACAACCTGTGAATTACAACAGAAGAAGGAAATACCAATAATAACCCACTTTTTTTGGTAATATTAGCCTGCTGACTATGAACTTCTTTCTTTAGAATATCATTGAAAGCTACACATTCATATGAGCCCAGCACCGTTGATGAAATCTTCAAGGTCAACTTCATAGACAATTGAACTCTCAGCCCTGCAGTGTCATAATCTCCAAAAGCTGCAGATAAACTTTCACCTCCCATAAATACTTCTCCATGCTTGAACCAATGTACCTGTTAGAGAATACAACAGAATCAGTAGACATGACAATGACACCAATCCATTCAATGAAATTTTATAATGAGAGATATTCATGAAACTTACAAACAGCATACACGATATAGACATTGAACAAAAGCTGATAATAGGAGGTAGGTCTATTCAAGAAACATGATTCTTCCTCAGAAACTAGCAACATCACACACAGATCATTCCCAAAAGTGCTCCACTCTCCATTCTAGCAGCCATTTGAGTGTATGCAGACACTGTCCCAGTCAGGTGTTGATTCTTTCATTCAAGAAACTTACAAACAGCATACTTAGCACTTTCTGACAAAAGGTATGCATATACAGACATTGATACAGACAGACATTGAGATACAGACATAAATGAAAGCTGATAAATAATAATAATCATAATAATAATAATAATAATAAATAATAATAAAATGTGAACAGGTAAACTTTACATGAATTGCTCTTCAATTATATATAAATACCAATAATTATTGGTATTTTTCATCATCATCATCAAGTGCTGACTCTGCAACATAGGTTGGCTGCAACAGACCTCAAACATCCCCTTATCTCATGTTTTGGTCGTGTACTCTGCTAGACTGTAACCTGTCTATCTTGTATCTCTAATCTCCCACTTGTATCTCTGCCTACCTCTTGCTCGCTTCCCTTCAACTTTACCCTCAAGTAAGGTCTTCAACAAGGTGTCATGTATTTTAATGTGTCCAAAATATTTTATTTGCTTGATCTTTATTTCCCATAATAATTAACTCTTCATATTAAGTGTTGTTAGAACCTCTTTGTTTGTTTTATTCTCTTTCCATGATGTTTTCTATATTCTACTATATACCCACATCTCAAAAGCATCAATTCTGTCTTCTAATTGTTTGTTTATAGTCCATGTTTCTTATAGTCCACATTAATAAATGTATGTAGCAATTTATAATTCTCATCTTTAGCATGTTTGCAATTTGTTTAAATGTTAATATTTTCCTCATGTTATTGAAGGTACTTTTAGCCATTCCTATTCTCCTTTTAACTTCTTTATGTATCCAAGATATTGATAGTGTTCTACTTTTTTGTAGTTTCTCTCCATGTATGATTATGTTTAGCTCTTGTTCTTCTGTGACTTTGCTGATTATCATGGATTTTGTTTTTTGGATATTTATATCCAGTCCAAATTCGTTACTTGATAATTTCAACTTGATCTATTAGTCTTTGTAGTTCATGTTCTCTTTCTACTAAAAGAACAGCGTCATTTGCATATCTCAGGTTGTTTATTATTTTCCAACTGATCTCGAATCATGGCATTCCTTCTATATGTTTAAAGATATTCTCTGTGCAGATATTAAATAGGCTTGGTGATAAAATGCATCCTTGTCTTACCCCTCTTCTTATTTCTATGTATATTTCTATGTATGGTGAGTAGCTGTTTTCACACCTTATTGATGCAGTTTGTTCCCAATATATATATTTCTAATCAGTCTGATGTCTTTTCCATCTATGCCTATTTCTTGAAGACATTTGATTAATTGTTCATGTTGAACTCTGTCAAAGGTCTTACTATAGTCTATGAAGTAAATTCAGAAACTTTTTATTTTTTATATTTTTAGGCACCACTAATACATGGAATTATATCACCAGTATAATGTGTATGGTCTGCATTTATACCACCTGGCAGCTGGATTTATCTTTGATAAGCACCTTCTAATAATTCTATTCATGTCTGTAGTCTTCAGGTCATGTTTTAAAACATCTTTATAATTAGGGAAAGTCATTCTCTGGTACCTTTGCCAGAGGTTTGGCTCAATAATAGGCAACACTGAAAAATGAGTGACCATGGTGTGAATTATTACATCATAGGCAACACTGAGAAATGAGAGTGGTCTGTGTTGTGAATTCTTAATTCATAGGCAACACCAAGAAATGAGAGTGGTCCCTGATGTGATTTCGTAGAATTCTGATCAAATAGCTATTAAATTTGTGAAAAAATCTTCATAATTAATTCTATAATTAGACGAATGTCTACCTGGAGAGATGGTGCACTGAGTCCAGTGATACAGGTGAGTTCAATTACTTCTCCCACACTTGCCTCCAGAGACACCGGGTGAATTATGAAAGGATTAATATCTGTAATGTAAAGAATACATCTTTTTAAATTTATTTAGGACAAGTCTGAAACATGAATAACTTTCTGCACATATTCATATTTTGGTATTGTACGGGGTTCATTGACCAGGCTTTTATGTAACAAAAATCTAACATACTGGGTAATTAAACAGAATGAAATTTCGATAAAAACACAATAACAATCGCAACCAACGTTCTACATGCTGCGTGATGAGAGCCCCTGATCACTCAAGTTTTATTCTTGATTCTTGATTAGAAACTGACTGTGAAGTATGCGGGACATTCCCATAAGTGCTCCACCCTCCGCTCCAGCAGCCATCCCAGTGTATGTAGACTCATAGTTCCGGTCAGGTGTTGATTGTGTGATCTTCGGGACTTTCCAAAAAATGTACTTTTCCTCCCCTCACCTCTGAATACTCCCATTTCTAACATTCTCTGTATGTGTACGTTCTGAACCTCATTGACATCATCTGCATCTCGAAATGAATTTATTACTGCCTTTATTAAATCTGCTTTATCTCTTCTCAGCAATGTGCCGTCTATCGCCGCATTGTCTGCCAGTAAGTCGGCTCTCTCGTTTCCTCTGACCCCAGCATGACCAGGGCAGAATATCCATGTAATGGTTTGGACAACTGAGTTGTTCAATAAGTCCCACCATTCTTTTCTTAGCATGAACTTTTCTATCTTGCGCAACATGCTTTGATAGTCTGTGAGTATTACCGTGTCTGTTGATGTATCAGTTATCAACCAATTAAGAGCTGCTGTAACTCCCTCTATCTCCATCCTCATGCTCGATGTGACAGTAGAATATACTGAAGATTTCTCAACCAACTTCACACCATTTCTGTAGGCAACAAAACCCCAGCCGCTTTTATTTGTGTTTCTGCTAACAGAGCCATCTGTGTATATAATTATGTCTTGTGGTTTCGATGTAGTTGGGTGAGTTCGTGCACTGTATCCTGAGCCCTGACTGCCGTCCATTTTCAACATGTTTTATCTAGTTGTATTATTACTTTAGTCAGTGATTTCTTCTCAGTCTACCTCCACCCATTCACTGCCCTTTCCTATTTCTTCCAATTCACATACTATTCGCAGTGTGTCTTCAGCCTCTGCCATCCATGATCTGCCATGCTTAATGTTTTCCCTTTGACTCATCTAGACGATGGTGTAATGGGTGGTGGTTGTATTCTGTCACTTTAAGGTACGACTTAACTTGTGCTACTTGATGTCGCACTTTAATACTGGGGAGATCAAGCAGAAATCTCATAGCAGAGATGGGTGTATCTCTAGTACACCCCAGTACCGCTCTCATTGCCTCATTTTGAACTTTTTCCAATCTATCGACTTGTGTCTGTGACAAAGTTAGTAGGCCGAGGCCATAATCTAATACAGATAGCACCACTACTTGCAGGAGTAGAAAAAGTACCCATTGCTGCATGTCGAAGGTCGCCATAACCTTAATAACACTGATCCCTCTTCTAGCCTTCTGAATCATATTTGTGACGTGCTTGTTGAATGAGGGACTTCTATCAAAGATTATCCCAAGATATTTAAGGTCATGTTCTCTTTCAATGAATGAGCCCATGCAACTAACAGCTGGCAGTGTGTCATTAACCAGATTATTATTTAAGGAGTACCAGACGACCTTTGCTTTCTAGGGATTGATCACAGCGTTGTATGCTCTGCACCATATCGACAATTGATCTAGTCCATTTTGTACACTGTCAGCGATATCTCTTCTGTTCCTGCCCATGTTGTATAGTAGGATATCGTCAGCGTATGTTAGAACTCTACAATTGCTGGGAGTTTGCAATTGAGCAATTCTCAATGTATACACATTAAACAGTACTGGGGACAGAGGAGATCCTTGTGGCAGACCAGGTGCTATTGTTCTGATCTCAGATGTCCAGGATCCACACCTCAGAGCGACTTTTCTACAGATTAGCACATTTGCTATCCACGGTATGACCCAGGCGTGGATATCTTGTTCCCTTAGCATGTCGATGAGATGGGTGTAGCTAACTCTATTGTATGCATCTTCCAGGTCTATCTCTGCAACTGCAGATTCTTCTTTGTTCTGAAAACCTTCATAAACTTCATATGCAAGAACTGCTGCATTTGTGACTGTGTCTTGTCTAGATCTGTATGCCCCTAGGTTATTTGGGAGAATGCCTTTTATCTCTAGTTCCCTGGTTATGCGTCTAGCCACAATTCGTTCCAGAATCTTACCGTATACATTCTGCAGTGTGATGATGCGATAACCTTTTATGTTCATAGAATCTTTGCCTGGTTTTGGCACGGGTATAAGATAGCTATGTAGCCACTCCTCTGGTACTACTCCTGTTTTCAGACTCGTATTATAATCATCTGTTATTTTAGCTAGCATATTCTCCTCAATGTCCTTGAGTAAACTGTACCTGATTCCATCTGGACCTGGAGCGCCATCAGATGCATTCTTAATAGCCAGTTGCACTTCTTTAACATCTGCAAGCTGGTCTTCTTTGGCCGTAAAATCCGTGATGGATGTCAGGATATGCAGCATTTCTTTGCGCTGATCTAAGTCACCCTGATTAGTTTGTTGAAGATATCTATCAAAGAAAGCTCTACCTTTCATATAATCTGATATCACTCAAGTTTAGCACTACACACTGAGTGGGGAGTGGATGGCCAATGCATTGCACACAAATCGCTAGATTTGTAACCAAAGTTATGACTTTTTAAATCTCTGTGTCACAGAAGTTCTATGCAATAACATATGAAATAAATGAGTTGGACTGTTGTCATGAGATTTAGTCACTGATCCCTGTATTGAATAAAAATGTGTTTTCTGTCCATGGCATGAGTATGAAACCTGAATAAATTTAAGAACATATTCAAATTTGTTTTGTGTCTATTTTGTTTCGTTTTATTTTGTAATATAACTAAGGCATGAGTCTGAAACCTGAATAAATGTCAGTACATATTAACATTTTCTATGTGATTATGGCATACACCATCAATCAATGACATAAAGTTTTCATTATATTACTCTCTAATTTCATGCTTTGTCAGCTGTTAAGTGCTTGGCACTGAAATTAATTCTTAAAATGCAAGATAGCACGACGTGGCTTTAATTCTTGGACTATGAATCATCTCTCATTTTCCAATCAAGGCCAGTACTTTGAAGTGGTGATGGGGCTTAGATCAGCCATCAGGGGCTGGAAACTAAGACTGGTCAGACAGTCCCACTCCAGCAGGACCACAGTCCTGTCCAAGTAAGCAGAGTGCTGAAGATGGAGGCAACCAGGCAGAAGGTGCACAATTAATCAGGATGCCATGTACAAAACACAATGGGAACATGTCTATCTCCAATAATAGTTATGGTGCCTGCACTGTGATGGACATTCAGGCAGGAATGGTGTCTGGCTCTATTCCTCGAAAGGGACCAACCTCAATTACTGGAGGTCCTTCTAAATTGCCTGAGGAGCCAGGAGGTAAGGGAATAAAGCTACACGTCAAACAAACCAATAACCAAAAAAAATAATGCACTGGAATGCTAAGGGTGTCAACAGCAAAAGAGATAGATACAGTAAAACATTGGTGCTTGAATATATCCTTTATATATAACATGTTAAAGTAGGCTGCATTCAAGAAATACACATCAGCAGTGATATAGCCTTTGAAATAAGTGGCTACCAGTGCTACTGATCAGACGGAAAGGACAGATGAACAGGTGGAATTCTGACACTTGTTAAAAACAATAACACTGCATGTCAGCTGGAAGTATATATGGAGGGGGCAGAATATCAGATGCTCCATCTAAAGATAGTACAGAATTGCATCTCTTGAATTACTACTGCCCAAATGGTAGACCACTTGCACTAGACACAATCCCAGAAAAAGAGACTTATGGTGTGTGGTGACTTTAACAGCCACTCTCAGAGTTGGGGCTACGATCACATGGGCAAGAGAGGTGAGGAACTTGAGAACTTGCAGGATGAAAATAATCTCATACTTATTAACCAGCCAGCAGACTCGCCAACCTTCTACTTGAGAGCATGGCGCACCACCTCTACACCAGATCTGGCATTCCACTCACCAGGCCTGGAATGGAACAAAGCATGTGTCGTTGGAAAGCAGCTTGGAGATAGTGACCACAGACCAGTATTTTTGGAAATCCACAGTGAATTTATCAAGGACAGCAGCACGCTTACTAGGTGGAACTATAAGAGGGCATACTGGAGAATGTACCAGTATTTAACAAATGTTCTAGCTAAGGATATGAATGTGGAGAAAGACATCAATAGAGTAGTGAGTGAATTTAGTAGATGCATACTACATGCTTCTAGTGAATACCATGACGGGAGGGGGGGGGGGAATGGTGAGCAAAAAACTACAAACCCAACTGGAATAATGAAGGAAGAAGCTGCAAAATGAGATGGAAACATATAGACAGCAGGCAGAGAACAGACCTCGCCAAGAACACCACAACAAATATCAGCAAACAAAGGCTAAATTTCAAAGAGCCAAGTTACAAGCAAGATGGAGCAGCTGGAAAGGGAAAAAAAGTCCATGACCTTGAAAGAGACATTAGAAAATTATGGAAACTGGTAAAACAATTAAATTATGAACCTACATGGAGAAATTTTTATGCTTTATAAAGATAAAATCATTTTAACAGGTAAACATGCAGCTGATTACTTTGCAGATTCCTTTGCAGAAGACAACATTAAAGTTAGATCAGGCAACCTACCTCTCCTAAGAGATTGAGGACGCCTTCCAAGATAAGAAACTGGTACTAGCAGCATGGATAGACCTCATGAAAGCATTTGACAAGGTTTGGAAAGAAGAACCCTTAAAGAATAGCAAAATTGCAGGGTTAACTCAAGAATGTACAAATGGGTAAAAGCATACCTGCATAACAGAAGAGCCAAGGTACAAATTGGATGGTCACAAAAGTAAGAAAGTCCTACTGCGTCATGGAGTCCCCCAGGGAGGAGTCCTCTCACTCTCACCTTTCTTTGTTTTCATCAATGACCTAGTTGTCAAACTACCAAACAGGATCACAGTGGCAATGTATTTTGACAACCTGGTGATCTGGTGCACAGGAGAACATGCAACAGTGGCCACTAAACAAATACAAAGAGCTATCGATGCCCTAACCTTATGGGCAAATAGATGGTGCATCAGCATTAACACAGATAAGTGCAGCACTACATTCTTTACCCTCTCACCAATACAAAAAGTCAGTGTTATCAAGATAAATGGATAACTTTTGAAAGAAAACAAACAACCCACATACCTCAAAGTTACTTTTGATGACAATGTCATGGAAGCAACACATAAACAAAGCAACAACAAAAGCCAGGAGGAAGTTAGCTATCTTGAGAAAACTAAATGGAACCACATGGGGAGCCAATGAGAATATACTCCATAAAGTTTACCAGCAAGACATAAGACCATACCTGGAATATGGTTCAGCTGCATGGTATCCTTTTCATACACCACATCACAGGATCTAGATAAAGTGCAAAACCAGGCGCTTAGGATTATGTTGGGAGCAATGAAATCAACACCCATAGTAGAAATGAAGAAAATGGGAAGAATGCAAACACTTAAAGAATGCAGATACACAAAGGTGCTAATACAAGCAGAAAAGTTTCAGTGTATGCCAAGTCATCCAATGAAGGAAAGATTCCAAAATCTAGCAATTAGGCAACTGAAAAAAAAGGCTTTATACATCAAGCTAAACGACTCCGTAGATAACTTACAGACCTACCTGAAGTTGACAGCCCCTTAAGGTCTGTACCAGAATAAACCCTTTGGAAGGAAAGGTATGGAATACCAATATACATTCAGACCATCATTAAAGGAATACTAAGCGAGGACGAAAGTGTTCAACGAAGGACAGTCACCCTCAATTTCCTGGACAAGGAATATCCACAAGACATATGGGTCAGAGTATACACAGATGGGTCCGCACAGAATGCACTGAAGAATGGAGGTGCAGGTGTATATATAGAATATCCACATAAGCCTAGAGATTCGATCAGAACACCAACAGGGAAATTTTGCAATAATTATGATGCAGAAATCCAGGCAATTAGGGTGGTAACTGAAAAACTGTTGAACTCCAACCCTGCCCCAAAGCCCATGGTATTTCTGACAGATGCAAGCTCTCCAGTTTGGAAAACTAATAGACTTATAAAAACTACTTAATGAATTGTCTTACCAGTATATGGTAACCATGCAGTGGATACCCTCTCACTGTGGAATACCAGGAAATGAAAAAGCAGACTAATTGGCTAAGGAAGGTGACCAATCAGATGTACCAATCACCTACCATCAGAAAAAACAGATGATCAAGTCGATAAGAAAGCTACAAACACCAACACAAGATGACTATCACATTATGAACAGATCAGAACAAGTTGTAATGCTACGCCTCAGAACGGGACACAACCAACTCCTTTGTCACATCTACGCAAAGTTCAAGATTGGTAACACAGCCATGTATACATATGAACAGACAGCACAAAGGGCCAAATATATACTTCAAAAGTGTTCTGAGTATGAAACACTGAGGCAGACTTTTGGCCACAGGAAATAACACTGGAATCAAAGCTGAACTACAAAAGACAGTGAGTTTTATTTGATTGTACTTAGTAAAACACAGGTTTTTATAATAGTTTCACTTAGACATGATGGACTATCACTAAAACTAGTGGGTAACGATGTGCACACAAGAAAACATACAAATTAAAATACACAAAACGTATTCAACATTTCAATGAAAAGGTCTTTATCATGATATACACAAAACATCAACAAACAATGAATGGAAATTATCACAACACACAAACGTATCCAACGGAAATATGGAAATGAGATGCCAGAAGGACAGGAAAAACATAAATATATGCGGAAATGAAACAAATAAAAAGATGATGTAAATGATGGAACAAAATGAATAAATACCAAGACCACAGCAACCCAGTACTAGACAAAGGAGTGGTCAGATTTGAGTCCAAAAGGCTTGAGGGTACCCAATTCAAAAATAAGACGATTTTCTAGAGCGTACCTAGATCTATCATCGGTGGTGAAAAATCTGATGGCAGTGACCTGGATATCAAGAGCACCATGATGACCATCACCATTGAAAATCATTATCCACTAGTTTTTAGTGATAGCCCATCGTGTCTGAGTGAAACTATTATATAAACCTGAGTTTTACATAAGTATAATTGTTGTTACGTTTCACGCAGTTACCTTATATTGAGTTTTATTCAGGAGATAGAATTACAGATATAAGCATGTTTCAAGTGAAGGAAAGAAGAAGAAAAAGAAGAATCTCTCTTTTGATGTATGACTGCCCACTTTCTGAAGACCACATTATTAAAAAGATTTCAGCTATTTGATACTGTTTATCATTTCAAGTATTTATATAAGAATAGTTCCAATCAAAAGTATACTATATCAACATTACTTCTAGCATGATTTTATTATGTGAATTTTATGAGTTATTGATCATTCTTTGAATGTGTGCGTGTCCATCTATGTGATCATTTGTGAGGATATGCTTCTGTGATGCCAGCTGCATTTATATGCATTAGTTTTATGTCTTATTTTCAATGAGAAAAACAATTTTTTTAATCTGGCTATGATGTTTAATTGACACAATCATATCCAATGCAAGTTTTGCTTATTTCCATGAATTTTGGTGTTTCTTTCCCTTGGAAATAATAAACAGGGCCAAGAGAGGTTAGTGCAGATTGGCAAGGCACTTTCTCCATAAAACCTGCTGAGGCATGCAGTCATGTGTGAAATATCTGCTCTGGCAAGCAGTCATGTGTGAAATATCTGCCCAGGCAAGCAGTTATGTGTGAAATATCTACCCAGGCAATATGTCATGTGTGAAATACTGCCCAGGCTAGCAGTCATGTGTGAAATATCTGCCCAGGCAAGCAGTCATGTGTGAAACTATGTAGTGACTATGTGTCTGGGAAATTGACACTGGATAGCTTCCTGACTCCTTCTATAGATGCAAAAGACTCAAAGTAAGAATAATATGACAAATCAGTGGGCAAAACAAGATATGAAATCAAGAGATATGGAAATAGCCAAGATCTTTTTGGCATAAAATTATCGAAAGAAAATGGAGGTGGATCCGGGCACAGATCATAAATCTAGTAAAATATAAAGCAAAAAGATGAATGACAAGGAACTTGCAGGAAAAAATTAAATAAGAAAGACCTAGGAACACATAGAGAAGTGAGACCATAAAGGACTTGACAGAGAAGGTAATCACAGGGAATGAGGTTCAGAATATATGTAGTAGAGACACAGTCAAGGACTTGACAGAGAAACTAATCACACAGAATGAGGATAGAAACAAATGGAAATCCCTTGTCTGTGGATTATGCACCCAAGGATGTATAAGCACATGATAACACATTCATCAAGTATTATTATCTCTGGATATTATCACATTAGGGGCAGACAGTCAAGGTTTCTAGGGCATGTGCTGAGAAAAACACAGCTTTAACACTTAATAAACACTGGAAACATCAAGGGGACAAGAGACGGGATGAAAAAGAGAGAAGTTGCTAGATGGACTAGTATTATGGCACAGGAGAAGTTGACCAACTGAGCTTACTGAAAACAGAAGAGACAGAGAGTCGTGAAGAAACATGATCGCCTACGCCATTAGGCATAGTACTTGATTGATTGATATTATCACACGATAACACATATAGTAAAATATTATTATCACTGACTAAAAGAAATAAATAATATGTGAGGTATCTTATTTTTGTAACTGCTGCATTCTTCACCTTGTCGGATATCATCTGACAGTTTGTAACTGGTACTCTCCACCTTGTCGGATACCTTCTGACAGTTTATAATTGTGGCACTTTCCACCTTGTCAGATATAATCTGACAGTTTGTAACTGTGGCACTCTCCACCTTGTCAGATATCATCTGACAATTTGTAACTGTGGTACTCTCCACCTTGTCAGATATCATCTGACAGTTTGTAACTGTAGCACTTTACACCTTGCTGGATATCATCTGACAGTTTGGCTAGTAATACAGTGGAATCTCATTATAACAAATTGGTCCAGAATGATGGAATATGTATGTAATAACAGGCATTTTCTCTATACAGTAAAAATAATAAAGGATAGATATAATTGTGGATTTTGAAAAGTGTTGTTAAATAGGGAAATTTGATATAAAAGAATGTGCTATAGAGGAATTTCACTGTATTATAATGTGTTAATACCCTATAGCCCAAGGGCTTGATTGAATAATATACTTCAAACAAAATCCAGTTAACTCACATGCTTCAATAATCATGACTGTCCCATTCAATGTTAGTGTTTCCACTGACATATCTACATGACCCTCATTCATTTTCTGTACATAAGTAACAATGCAGGTGTAGGTTCCCAGCTCATTCACAGTCATCATTGATATAAATAAAGAATTGTTATAGAACATTGAAGCCTTGCTTGTCACATTTCCATCATTCAGAGTCCAACTGTAGGAGAGTTGGTCTGAGGTATGGCTTCTTCCTGTCATCTTTGCCTGACAGGGCAACACTATGTCTTGCCCAAGAACAACTGCCCTATTTCTGGGCATGTTCACCCATTCTACAGAGAGAGAATAAATAAGCACAAACTGTTAGAGAGGTTTTAGAACAAACTGAAGTGCTCTATGATGTAACAACATCATTGAACATATGTAAGTACATTCATCTGTGTGCTGAAATCTTACTATGTTCTTTTGTGTGCAGGTAGTGTTAAAAATTTTCAGTTCTTCTGAACATCCAATGACCATGTGTTGGATGACAGGAACACTCAATGACTACTTGCTGCATGTCATACTCAATATGAGATCAAAGCACCTACAGCTGTGTCCAGAGTGTAATCATGAGAAACAGATCATGACTGACTAAATGAAGTAGTAGTTCTTGTTACCTTTGTTCATGATAATTCAAGGATACATTTTACTACAACAGCAAACAAGAAGGCCATCTCCAGAGAACGCTTCTACCCAAGATGCCGCAAGGCAAACAAGGTCCACAGCGTATAGAAAGATAGAAAGACAAGAAGAATTGCCAACATTTTAAAGAAACAAATCTTAAACTTGAATAGAACTAATCATACATTATTTAAAAAAATGAAATATCTATAAAGATGCAAAAATACAGTCGCCAGATGCATCGATATTCTGCCAGATGTACCTATCTGCATTCTATGCAGATGACCTTGGTCATCTATCTTGGATGACCTTGTGGTGGGGACTCAGAATATACCAAATTTGGAATGAAACTGCTCATAATATTAAGAAATTGCTATGTAAGGCAATGTAGGCACTTCTTCTTGTACTGTACCCATGTTACTTTAGTTAATGAGAACTCAAGTAACAGATACATTTTAATTTTGGTAATGACAATTCAAGGAACAAATATATTTTTTTTTGGTAATGAGAATTCAGGTAACAAACATTGGTCTATACATAAACACTCCTTTATACATGTCTTGACAATATTATTTCCATATATGGAGAATATCTGTTTTCTCCGTTAGGGTATTCCCTTTTTGTCCTTTAGTACCGAAAGTGCAGGACTGAAATTATTCTATTGTAATGATCTTATAGCATTGAACATATTCTTGCTATTTCCTTACTGTTTTTGTTCATTGATTCCTCTATGTAGTCATTGTTACACATATAAAAATTAAAACTGCAGGCAGCAGACTGCAACACATGAAGAATGAAAAACAGATCCTCTATGTACCGCCTGCAGCACGAAAGAAAAAAACACACTAACTAAATTCATTATGTATTGGTGTTTCTCAGGTCTAATTTGTTTCTTAATTTATTTTGATAATTATAACCTGTTTGCCTTTTTTTTCTATGCTTTTGCATCCCCTTCTATCTTCCATTAAATGCATTGTTTCTTCTGGGATGTATTTGTGATTTTTGCGTATTTTCTTTGGGTAGAAGATTTTCTGCAGTGTTTGTGATAGCTTCACTTATTTTGTTGGCAAGATCATTTGGTGAGAATTCTTCTTGTATATCATTATCTAGAAGTGTGATAAATATGTTTTTATCTTGATGTATTTGCTTGGAATGCCTGATGTGCCATATCTAATTGTATGGGTATTCTTGTTGATTTTCTTTATTTTTACTGTAAACTTCACCATCAGCAGTTCTTGGTCTGTGTCACAGTCTGTTCTTCATAATGTTTTATTTAGGGGAGTGCTTGTTTTCCATCTGTGTTAGATTAATATATCTATTTGTGTAACGAAAAGAGACTAAAACTAAGAAAAAGAAAAGAAAAGTCCAAATAAAGAATGTCAAGAAACTCCAGAAACTCTAAGAGTAAATAGTTCAATGTTAATAGACGAATAGGTGGTGTAATGTGAACACACCTGACTTTAAAAAGAATGCAATTCAAAAGTTTTGTTTACCCATGTGAACACAACTTGATGTCATCACACGTCAACATCATAGGAAAGAAAAGGAAATAATAACTCCTGGAAATATCTCAAATAAATGGCCCGTGAATATATCTCCAGAATAAGATTATCTCAGTACTTTGCACAAGGGGTTGTGTTTATCAGACACTCTAGTAGAACTAACAAATACAATTACTACACAAGGAACAAAGTCTTATTCCTGACTTTTCAGGCAATTTGTCGTTGTTTATTATCTAGAACTCTCACAATAGCAGTGAGCATAAGTTGGCATTTGAGTTTAGTTCATACATAAATGCATTAATGATAATCATCTTGTCAAAACATGGCATGTACACATTACTGACCTTTACCTCACCTCTTGGGCTGGCTGGTAGGTTATGAGCATATTACATAGAAATAAGAAGAGGGGTAAGACAAGGATGCATTTTATCACTAAGCCTATTTAATATCTACACAGAAAATATCTTTAAAAATATAGAAGAAATACCAGGACTCAAGATCAATGGGAAAATAATAAACAACATTAGATATGCAGATGACACTGTTCTTTTAGCAGAAAGTGAACATGAACTACAAAGATTAATAGATCAAGTCAATAAATCAAGTAATGAATATGGACTGGATATAAACATTCAAAAAACGAAATCCATGATAATCAGCAAAGACACAGAAGAACAGGAGGTAAACATAAACATACAGGGAGAGTTACTACAACAAGTAAAACAGTATCAATATCTTGGACACATAGTCACAAATGATGGCAGATGTGAAACAGAAGTTAAAATGAGAATAGGAATGGCTAAAAGTACCTTCAATGACATGAGAAAATTATTAATATCTAAACAAATTACAAACAAGTTAAAAATGAGAATTATAAAATGCTACATCTATTCCATATTAATGTATGGCTCAGAAACATGGACACTAAATAAACAATTAGAAGACACAATTGATGCCTTTGAGATGTGGGTATATAGAAGAATAGGGAGAACATCATGGAAAGAGAAGAAAACAAATAAAGAGGTGCTAAAGACACTTAATATGAAGAAAGAACTACTAAGAGAAATAAAGATCAGGCAAATAAAATACTTTGGACACATTAAAAGACATGACACCCTATTGAAGACCTTACTTGAGGGTAAAGTCAAAGGGAAGCGAGCAAGAGGTAGGCAGAGATACAAGTGGGAGAGTAACATTACACGATGGACAGGCTGCAGTCTAGCAGAGTGAACCACCAAGACAATAGACAGGAGATGTTGGAGATACGTTGCAGCCAACCTTCGTTGCGGAGACAGCACTTGATGATGATGATGACTTTAATACATGTGCCCATCCACATGTGTATATTAGTTCAAGTCAAAAAATTAGGTCTTCATACGTTTAGGTTAAAGTAAATGAGCGTAGAATATTGTCTGTTAAAAATTGTTACTGTCTGTCTGCCTTCTTTGTTGTTGGATCGAGAATGAAGACAAGTTACGTTTCAGATCTTCAGTCTTGTATACAAAATACGATTTTAAAAAATGGTGAACGAGGAAAATACGTCAGAGAGAGATTTAGGTTCTACTCTCTTGTAGTTGTCAAGTGATCACTTGGTCTTCTAAAATAAATGCTGAAATATTTCTGCTGCTTCTACAGTAGTTCAGTTCTTGTCATATGTGTATATTTCTAATTTAAATCTGTCAGTGAAATCCTCCTAATGTAAATGTGGTTTAAATTCTGTATTTGCAACGCACTCTGTTCCGATAATAAAGTCAAAGGATGGTCAAAAATCTAGGTTAATTCTATTCGGTTTCTTTTAATTTATTATAAACTTTTCATTTCTATCACTAGCCTCATTCTGTAGATAGAGGCAGCCCTGAGCATTCAGGTTGTAGGTATTTACAAGTTCTCAATTGACATCAGGTTTGTCATTCCATGAACTTTATGTTCTGACCTGTTTCTCACTTAAAGTAGTGGCAACCTTGTAATTTATACATTAATATGAAATACTAGTCAATCTATTTGGCTGGTCTAAGTTTGCTACTAGATTCTAGAATAGTAGTATTTTCTGACATTTCTTTGCTAACACTACAACAACCTTGTGCCAAACAGTTGTGGAATGTAAACAACAATTGTTTATAAATTATCTGAGAATTCCTCATATTTCATTAAATGTCTTTTTCTATTTAGCCTTTCTTCCTAAGTCGACATCCCTTCACACCATCACTATGTTTACCGAATGGCTTGGTGACTTAATTACACCTATTCTACTATCACAGACTGTCCGTTAGATATTAACTGTATACTATTAGTTAAACACATATTGTCAATCATACACAATGGTTTGTCAATAGTTACTCATGATTGTAAGAAATTTTCCAAAACAAACACGTCTGTTCACTGTTGATCAAATTCTCTAAACTGTGCTTAGTTGTTTCTCTTCCTTTCAAATGTCATGTTCTCTAAATGATGGTTTTGATGAAAAGGTCCTTCCTTCTTTCTTTTTCTCTCTATCTTTACTGTTCGGTTCAATTCACAGATGTCTGTCCTAATTCAAAGTTGTAGTTATTTCTTGATTTCAACATATCATTTCTTGTTCGTCCTCTAGTTATTAGTTGTTAAAATTTGTCCATCTGGGTTTAAAATAGTTGTATTGTGTCTCTTTGTTACTCTCGTCTGATTGCCTATAAACTAAAAACATACTGGTGGTTTTGTTTAGTTGAACTAAAGAAAAGCCATTGGTAATTATTCCTAACTTCTTTGTTAACTATTGTCCATCATGTCTCTTCAAGTGCGGATCTAAGACTCTAATGAATGTATATTCTTCCAAACTGTCCTAAGTTACTTTAAGAATTCAACTCAAGTCAGTCAAATTCATGAGAAAGTCTCATGATTGTGAATATGAATTTCCCTCATCATCATCAAGTGACATATTCTTTCCAAAACGTAGTCTGTCCTATGGATCTCTTGAATTCTCCGGTCTTGAGCAAGTTGCCTTGCATCTTCCAGTGACATGCGCAGGAATTCTTGAATGACTTTTGTCCAACGGCATCTTGGTCGGCCTTTTCCCATGTTGCCTTCTATCATCCCCTCCATTAACACTCTCTCCATGCCGTTGTGCCTCTTAATATGACCGAAAAAAACTAGCTTTTTCTTTAATATCGTGTTCAGAAGCCAGTCTTCCTGGACATTAATTGTTCGTAAAAACCTCCTGGTTTGTTTTCTTCGCTATCCATGGTATTCTCAAAACACTTCTATAACACTTTAATTCAAATGATGTTATTCTCTTGGCCACTGTTTTATTTAGTGTCCATGCTTTACATCCATATGTCACCACAGGAAATACACATGTTCGTAGTAAACACAATTTGGTTCTTATGTTAGTACCTTGCCATAGTTTCTTTATCTGTTTTAATTTTGCCCGCGCCATTGCCGTTCTTCTCTTGATCTCAACTGCGCAGTACCCTGCATTGTTTATATTAGTTCCTAAATAATCAATTTGTGTCACTTCTTTTAAATTGCAGTTCTCAATATTAATTTTGGGTCTTGATTAAGTTTTGTCAGTTGCAATTTCCCTCATATGAATCTAAGGCTGAACAATGTTTACAAATTATGACCGAATTAGCATTAGCTATATCGACACCCAGTGTTAATTAATTGTTACAAACGTATTTTATTTCCTATCTCTTTCTATCGTTCAGCGTCTCCTACAAAAATAAAACACCCTTTTTCCACATTTATTATTTCTTGCTCACAAACTTAAAACCACAAAGTGAGACTACTCTTCCCAGTCAAAATTAATCAACGGGAGGTAACTTTATATGTTTTATCAAGGGGACTTGATTCATTGTCTGTCCGTCATCACACAATAGTCTGTCTTTGTCTACACAAAATTAGAATGTGACGGTTACATGTGATTTTACCTTTTCCCATCTGGAGACCTCCACGAGGGGTCCATAGTTCTAGGGAAGAGAGCAAGATGCAGGCAAAATACTACAATTGACACATGATACCGAACACTTCTGAGCATGACACGGAAGAGGCTGGGTCAATGGAACCGTGAAGCTTACAAAGTAGCAGTGAGAACAACGTTCTACAAAGGACATGCCACATAGAGAGAGAGACCTCCACTTACACCGTCTTCTGGATTTTGGTAAAAAAATGTATTCATGATTGCTAGATTGTTTACCAAGAAAAAACTTGAGCAACCGTTCACCCCTTTCATTTCTAGTTCCTAAGTCACACTTCCCTTGAGGTTTAATTTCATGATGCATTCTTTCTTTCTGTACTTTAGGGTTGTAAACCACCACCCCCCCCCCACATTTACTATAATAATATCTTGTCTGTTCGTTGTAGGGCCTTTCTAGAATGTGATGCCGTTTTTTTTAAATGTCCATCTCTTGGTCATCTGCTGCTGCTGTCGATTTGTAGATGTAAACAATAAATATATTGTTATTTTTACCCTTAATTCCAATTGGAATAATATGATCTGTCACTTTTAGGATAGTATCCTAACAGAGAAGATTTTAATCACTTGGACAGGTAAAAACAAAGGATCGCTGACCTTTCTCCGTTACCTGAGAAAACATACATTTCTCCTGACGCTAGTGAAATATGTCCCTTGTCTGCCCATCTGTGTTCTGACATACCCCAATATATATATATGTTTAGTCATCTGGTTTCCTTAGTTACTTTTTTTCTGTAGTATATTGTTTTCCATGATTTAAACTCCTTACGTTCTATGTTCGCATTTTAATATTTCTATTGGCATGATAATTTTGCCTAACCTGTTCTTGATTTCTTACAAATGGAGTGATCAGATAGGCCTTGTATATATTTAACACATTAACTAGTGTCACTCAATCCTCTTCTATTTCTCTAAAACACTACTTTCACTGTTATTCTTAATTACACCACTGTTGGATGTATCCATTCTGAAATTCTAGACATTTTTCTCTCATAGGTTGCCTTTTCTTTAGGGAGGAAAATCTGTCAATTTTATGACGTAGGGAAAACACATTTATCTATCTATTCGTTACACGCATGGTTTGCGTCTCTGGGTCTCACCAATGGCCCATTAGACAAACCACCCATGCAACAGAAAAACCTAAGTAGATGACATGCCGTTATATTGATATTATCTATTATAGAAGCTTCATGGCATGTCATCTATACAATTATGCCTCTCATACTTTTAATTTTTTTGTTACAATGTATTTTATGCCATGTTGTATTCTTTTTCTTTATTTGTTTATGTATGCACCCTCTGTGGTTGGGAGAGAGCTAGAGATTTGCTGCGCAGCAGTGGGGAGGAGGAAACTGACAGCACTGTTTTTCCTATGGCTGAGGTCCATCATAGAGGCACACTGACTCAGGACGTGTCGATCCTTTTGACTTGAACATTTGGTTGCATGCCTGGAGCAATAGAGAAGTTCGGCATAACCAGTAGTCAATTGGTGGCGGGGAATGAGCACAGTGAACCCTATCTTGGCTGCAGTGGCTCGGAGCAGTTCATAGGTTGAAACCCTCCTTCCTAGTAGTGTGGTCGTTTTTCGTTGGCTCTGGCCCGGGGTGGGATGAAAATCCACAGACTCCCCAGCAATATAATGCCAGTACAAAACATACTAATTACAAACGAGATCGAACGTCGCCTCGGTTATCAAGGTCCGCGGCAGGCAGTGGGTAACCAGGCTGCTCTGTCTGTGAAATTAACTACTGGAACGCATCCAAAACATCAGCACAAACACAGACATGCACAATACACAACACAGCAACAACACCTGCACAAGCACCAAAACATTAAACCCAGAAAACCTCGGAGGGAGAACCAGCAGAGCCAAGATTTTCATAAAACAAAGTCTTCACTTAATATTCTACAACTGAACATCTGTGGAATAAGAAACAAAACACTAGAGCTCGCTAATTTACTACATGCTCATAAGATACATGTGGCCCTCTTACAGGAGACTATACACAAAGACACTGACCCATATCTGTCAGGATATACCAGCTATGCCTGTAAGTGTACCAACTGCCGTGGCATAATTACTTATATCAGGAATGACATTCAGGGACAAGTCACCCAACTAACAGCCAATCCCACAGACATGCAGAAGGTGACCATCTGGCACACTGGAGGAAAATACACAATCTACAACATATACAGCCCACCTCAGATAACATGCAATTTACTGGAAATCCATACAACACAATTTATCAAACCAATACTTGCTGGTGACTTTAATGGTCACTCACCCCATTGGGGTTACCAGAACCACAATAAGACAGGAAGATATATAGAAGAACTCTGTGAAACAACAAACCTGTCTGTCCTTCAAGATGCAAAGTCTGTACCAACACTTTTGCACAGGAGCCATCTATCTCTCAGTCGACCTGACTTGACTATCTGTTCATCTGATATAATAGACGCTTGCTCCCTAGAAATACTTGATGACATTGGAAGTGACCACAGACCAATCCTCACCACCATAACTACACCCAACAAAGCATATTTCAAACAGAAAACTCGCTGGAATTTTGGCAAGGCAGATTGGAAACTATTCCAAGAAACATCTGATTTCCTGCTGGGTAAAATCAAAAGCAATGACATAGAAACAGTTACTGCAGAGGTGACAAAAGCTATCCTCAATTCAGCATCACAAAGCATCCCAAGGGGCAGTAGGAAATCATACAAACCATTCTACAACAAAGAAATGCAAGCTGGAATCCTTGATAGAAAAAAAGCAAGAGAAGCCCTTGAGATCTCACCTTCACAAGAAGCAAAAATCCTGTACAATAAAACATGTGCCAAAGTAAAACTAATAGTGAAGAAGGCCAAACATGATAAATGGGCAAAAACATGCGCAAATTTAGATCTAAGGAAAAATGGCAGAAAGGCCTGGGGGCTGATCAATAATTTGTCTGGGAAAAGAAGAAGAACAAACGATAAACCTGTGATAGATGGAAACAGAACAATCACCACAGATCAGAAAAAGGCAGAACACTTTAACCACTTTTTTGCCAGTGTGAACAGAGTAGGGAAGCTGTCCGAGGCTGACAAGAAGCGTCTGTACCTACTGAAGCAGCAAGAAAAAGTCCAAACATCTGGCTCAACCATATTTGATGATGACTTCAGTATGCAGGAACTCCTACAAGGGCTGAAGAAACTAAAGCCAAGAAAGTCTCCTGGACCAGATAAAATTTATAATGAAATGTTAACACACATGAGCACATCAGGGAAAGAAGTACCGGTACTCCTTAAACTAATAAATATGACCTGGAGAAATGGAAAACTGCCTAAACATTGGAGAAATGCTCACATCTTTCCCATCCTGAAAAGTAATAAACCTCCAGATGAACCCAAAAGCTACCGCCCCATATCCCTAACATCATGTCTTGGGAAATTAGCAGAAAGAATGGTTAACGCACGACTTTACTGGTTCCTCGAGAGCTCAAACATCCTCTGCCATGAACAGGCTGGCTTCAGAAAAGGCAGTTGCACAGAAGACCAACTATTTAGGTTGACACAGAAAATCCATGATGGATTCCAGGAAAACAAACACACTGTAGCCATCTTCTTTGACTTACAACAGGCTTATGATCGAGTATGGAGAAAGGGTCTTTTGATGAAGATGATTGAGATGGGAATTAGTGGAAAGCTATACAATTGGATAAAATACTTCCTCATTGACAGAACAATCCAGACAAAGATAAATGATGCAATTTCATCTAAAGAAGTTCTAGAGGAAGGCTTACCACAGGGTTCTGCTTTAAGCTGCACCCTCTTTCTCATTTACATCAATGACCTTACCATACATATCAAAGCTGAAAAAGCCCTCTATGCTGATGACTTAACAATATGGCAGAGCCATGAGAATGTTGAAAGTGCTGCCAAAAGACTAAATGGAGATTTAAAAAGACTACATGAATACTGTCAAACATGGAAGCTAAAAATAAACTGTGAGAAAACTGTCTATACCATCTTTACCAAGAGTCATAAAGTAGCCAAAGAAAATATCAGTCTATGGTTGGATACACAGAAATTGCCAAGAGAAGAACACCCCACATATCTTGGAATCACGCTTGATCGGCAGCTCACCCTCAAAAAGCATGTAAAAAATATCAAAAATAAAGCACTCAAACGGTTACAACTACTGAAAAGACTCGCTGGCACATCTTGGGGATCAGACAAGGATACCCTTAGAGGACTATACCTTGGTTACATACGTTCTGCTTTAGAATACAACAGTGCACTCCTCACAATATGTTCCACAACAAATGTAGAATCCCTAGACAGAGTGCAGAACAATGCCCTACGTCTTATTAGTGGAGCAATGAGATCTACACCGACGGCTGCATGTGAAATACATACGAATATAGAACCCCTTGAGATGCGGAGAGATATGGCTGCAATGGAGACTTATGAAAGAAGCAAAAGAATGAACAAAGACCACCCAAATAAACAACTTGTAGAAAACTGGGAACCAAACCACAGAATAAAACAAAAGTCAGTCCTGAGCCATGTCAATGAAATAAAAGACAGTTACCACCTTCCAAACAAGAGACAAAGACTGCAAAGAGTAGAAAAATGTTTACCACCACACACAGGCTTTAAATTGCCAGAAATCGAAACACAGTTAAGAGATAATGCAACGAAACGTTCCGACCCAGTAAGTCTTATGAAAGCAACACAGAAAACAATAGACACCTACCCAGAACAATGGATTCATGTCTATACTGATGGGTCTGCCTTCAAAGCCATCATCAAAGCAGGTTATGGTGTCTATATAGAATATCCAGACAAAACATCTGATGAGTTGTTTGATGCCTGTGGGGAGATATGTTCTAACTATGAAGCTGAAATAACAGCACTAGAAATTGCCTTGTACCACCTGAAGACCATATTTGATGCCTTCCCATCAAAAGTCCAAAACATTGTTATTTTTACAGACTCCATGTCTGCGCTCCAAGCATTGGAATGTGATGGACATTCTAAACCCGAGCTAGCTGAAATATACCACCATGCAAACCAGCTGCTCACATCTTATGATGTCAACATTGTTATGCAGTGGATTCCTGGTCACTCAAACACACCTGGTAATGATAAGGCAGACAGACTAGCAAAGAGGGGAGCACAACAAGAACAGCCTTATACAGAAACAGCAATACACACAGTTAAAATGATTCTGAAATCTGTGAACAAAGAAAATTGGATGAACAGATGGGCCATGGGAAACACTGGGAGGGAAATCTATAAATATATGACCAGCCCAAATCCTAAAGACAATATCAACCTCCTGGAAAGAAAAGACCAGAGTATCATATTCCGACTGCGCACACAACATGTACAACTTAACAATCACCTGAACAGAATACAACCACAACACACTCCAGGGTGCCGGCTGTGCACTCATCCATATGAAACTGTTGACCACCACCTTTTTGAATGTCCAGCGCTGGATGACATCAGGAAAATGCTTCTCCCTCCAGGGCCAGATAAATGGAACACATTATATGGAACAAAACAACAACTCACAAACACATGCATATATCACACAATGGCATTGGGTCAAAGGGCATGAGCCCATGGACCGCTGGATCAGCAACCAACCAACCAACCATCTATTCGTTAAACCCTTTGTTGCCTTTCAGCGTCAGGGGATTAGTAGATTTTTCTTGCGACTGCCTTCTTGTGTGCTGAGTATATTGTGGAATTTGTCGCCTTTTTTATTTTGGTGGTCCATTGTTTTCGTGGTCTGCCTCTAGGTCTGCTGTCACTATATCTGTGTAGCATACCTTGCTGTGGTATGCTGTCTGATGGCAGTCTGTTGATGTATGCAAACCATTTGATCTGTTGTCTCTTAATATTTTCCAAGATTGGGGTGGTGCCTGTTTTTTGTCGAATGTCCTCATTTCTCACTTTTGTCTTTTAGTAATATTCCTAGGGTTCTGTGTAAGCATGCCATTTCAGCTGTTACAAGTTTATGTTTGTCTTGTGCTGTCGTTGTCCATGTTTGGCGTTTGTAGCACAGTTTTAGCATAAAAATTGTTTTGAATAGTGTTATTTTGGTGTTTAAATCTACATTTTTTTTCTGAAGATTGGTGTTATTTGCCTTAGGACACATTAATTTTCGTCAGCAATTTTGACTGAAGTTTTTAGATACGTATCTAGAAGATTGTGTATAATTATATTTAATTAGAATTTGTATATCTAAATTCAAAAAGCAGATTCAAACATTGATATACACAAAAACGTATTTTGACACCACTACACTCTACCAGTACTTGAAAAGACAGCCCCTTTCAGGATCCTACACAGTCTTTACTCCACATCCCATGACATATCCTGTATTCTAGAGGGATATGATCACACAGTCAAATGTCTGAGTAGTTTATGAAACAGGTGAATATAGGCCCCCGATCTGCATCTCTCTATTATATTTCTCATGTTGAAGAAGTGATGCCTAGTAGATCTGCTATGTCTGAATCCTGCGCAGACTATACTGATTTCTCCGTCCATATATTGTTCCATTCTTTTCATGACTATTTTGTGAAGTATCTTACTGTCATGACTCGTCAGTGCAATTGTTCTGTGATGTATGCAGATTTCCAGCTGCTCTCTTCAGATTTGATATATAGGCCTATGTTGGTCAAATTTCACTTCACAGAGGACATGATAGATTTGGACACTGGGTTCTTTTGTTTGTATTAATTCGGCAACCAATTTTCCAGGTTTAAATTTGTAATTGGCCAACGTACTTCTGTGATGCATTCTGGTTCAAGTTCTGTGTTTCTTGTTGTATTTGAGTCTGTCTGTGTTTGGATCTTCACACAGTTTCCTACAGTATTCTATCCTGCATTCTGTCTATGTTTGGATCTTCATATAGTTTCCTACAGTATTATTTCCACCTCTTCAGAACGCATTTGTTTTGTTTCTCAACTATCTTTGATTGCTCATGTGACTGGTTGAAATTTGGTTGTCAGTGTTCTTGCATGTTTAAACATTATTCTAATCTCCCCCTGTTCATGCAGTTGTTCCATTTCTTTATATGTGTTGCCATCATAATTTTTCTTGTCCTATCTTTCTTGTAACTTAGGCATATCTAGTTTCTTTCATGTATGCTTTGTTTACCATCATCAAGCCCTAGCAAAATCATCTAAAAGTACTAAGACAGACAGTGAACATGAAGTTACAGTCTTGTTACAATGTATCAACTCACACCTACCTAGGTAAGCTTGTGCTGCCGTTGAGTAAACTAACAGAACATCAATGTAGGCAATTACAAGACAACTCCAACTTTTACTTTGCATGGTTGTCTTCTCCTCATGCCTTAATAGCAAGACAATTTGCTACTAACTTCAGGACTGTTTCTTGGTTTCTGATCATCCACATCATAAAGAAGAAGAAAACAGCAAGTTTATGTCAGGAACATCGAACTATAACATATAAAATAAAGTAACTGCTACTGGCTGTGAAACTATCCCGGGGAGACAACACTGGTTTGGTGAGCAAAAGCAGTTCCAGGGTACTCAATATCGAAATTTAATTAGATCATATGTAATTTTGCAGCGCAGCCAGAGCTTGCGCAGGACACCAAAATGTTTAAGCACTGGGAAATACATTGGGAGATGTAGACCCTATATTTTTAAAATACCCATATGCTACTGGGGTTCACTGTAAAAACACATAATAGTAATACTACCCACATATCGCCAGCAATATCTGATCATGTGATAACACACACATAGTAATGTCTCAACATATGACAACACACATCGTTAGTAGTGTATGATCATATGACTACACACACACAGCATTAGTAATGTCACAACATATGACAACACACATGGTTAGAAATGTATGATCATGTGACCACACATAGATCGTTAATAATATCTGATCATGTGACCACACACATAGTAACGTATGATCATGTGACTGCACGTACATAGTTAGTTCTTCTTCTTCTTTCGTTCACTTGAAACATGTCTATATCTGTAATTCTGTCTCCTTAATAAAACTCACTGTCTTTTGTAGTTCATACAGTGTCCCATAGAGTTTTGATTCCAGTGTTGTTTCCTCTGGCCAATATGTCTGCCTCAGCGTTTCATGCTCAGAACGCTCTTGAAGTATATGTTTGGCACTCTGTGCTGCCTGTCCACATGTACACATGGCCGTGTTGCCAATCTTGAACTTTGTATACATGTGACTGCGGAGTCGGTTGTGTCCTGTTCTGAGACGTAGAATTATAACTTGTTCTGGTCTGTTCATAATATGATAGTCATCTTGTGTTGGTGTTTGTGGCTTTCTTATTGACTTGATCATCTGTTTTTTCTGATGGTAGGTGATTGGTATATCTGGTTGGTCTTCGGCAGCACCTTCCTTAGCCAGTTGGTCTGCTTTTTCATTTCCTGGTATTCCACAGTGAGAGGGTATCTACTGCATGGTTACCCTATACTGGTAAGACAATTCGCTAAGTAGTTTTTCAAGTCTGTTAGTTTTCCAGACTGGAGAGCTTGAAGCACTGACCTTGCATCTGTCAGTAAATACCACAGGCTGTAGGTCAGAGTTGGAGTTCAGCAGTTTTTTAGCTGCCACACTAATTGCCTGGATTTCTGCATCATAATTATTGCAGAATTTTCCTGTCTGTGTTCTGATTGTATCTCTAGGCTTGTGTGGATATTCTATATATACACCTGCACCTCCATTCCTCACGGCATTCTGTGCTGACCCATCTGTGTATACTCTGACCCATATATCTTGTGGATATTCCTCATCCAGGAAACTGAGGGTGACTGTCCTTCGCTGCACACTGTTCTGTTTGTCCTCGCTTAGTATTCCTTTCACATGGGTCTGAATGTATATTGGCATTCCATGTCTTTCACTCCACGGGGTTTGTTCTGGTACAGGCCTTAAGGGGCTGTCAACTTCAGGTAGATCTGTAAGTTGTCTGCGGAGTCGTTTAGCTTGATGGATAAAGCTGCTTCTTTTCAGTCGTCCCATTGCTAGATTTTGGAATCTTTCCTTCATTGGATGACTTGGCATACACTGAAACTTTTCTGCCTGAATTAGTACTTTTGTGTCTCTGCGTTCGCCAAGTGTTTGCATTCTTCCCATTTTCTGCATCTCTGCTATGGGTGTTGATTTCATTGCTCCCAACATTATTCTAAGTGCCTGGTTTTGCACTTTATCTAGATCTTGTAATGTGGTGTTTGATGCAGGACACCACGCAGCTGAACCATATTCCAGGTGTGGTCTTATGCCTTGCTGGTAAACTTTACTGAGTATATTCCCACTGGCTCCCCATGTGGTTCCACTTAGTTTTCTCAGGATAGCTAACTTCCTCCTGGCTTTTGTTGTTGCTTTGTTTATGTGCTGCTTCCATGTCAGTTTATCATCAAAAGTAACTCCGAGGTATGTGGGTTGTTTGTCTTCTTTCAAGAGCTCTCTATCTATTTTGATATGACCGGCTTTTTGTTTTGGTAAGAGGGTAAAAAGTGTAGTGCTGCACTTATCTGTGTTAATGCTGACGCACCATCTATTAGCCCATAAGGTTAGGGCATCGATAGCTCTTTGTATTTGTTTAGTGGCCACTGTCGCATGTTCTTCTGTGCACCAGATCACCAGGTCGTCAGCATACATTGCCACTTTGATCCCATGTGGTAGTTCAGCAACTAGGTCATTGATGTAAACCAAGAAAAGTGTGGGCGACAGAACTCCTCCCTGGGGGACTCCATGACGCAGTAGAACTTTCTTGCTCTTGCGACCATCTAATTGTACCCTGGCTCTTCTATTATGCAGGTATGCTTTTACCCATTTGTACATTCTTGAGCTAACCCTGCAATTTCGCAATTTCTTTAGGAGCCCTTCTTTCCAGACCTTATCAAATGCTTTTCTGAGGTCTATCCATGCTGCTAGTACCAGTTTCTTATCTTGGAAGGCATCTTCAATCTCTTGGGAGAGGTAGGTTGCCTGATCTTCAGTAGAGTAGCACTGTCTGAAACCTGCTTGCTGTGATACCAGAAGGTTTTCACTTTCAAGGTACCACTGCATCCTAAGATTGATAATGCGTTCCATTGTTTTGCATAGACAGCTTGTGAGGCTGATGGGCCTGTAGTTGGAGACTGTGTTGCCATCTTTTCCTGATTTGAGGAGTGGTATCATTATTGCTTCTCTCCACGCCTGTGGTACATTACCCGTGGACCAGCTTGTGTTAAAGATCTGCAGTAGCTTTGCTCTTGCTGCAATTCCCAGGTTTCTAATCATTTCATTGGACACTCCATCAGCTCCAGGGGACTTTTTCATTTTCAATTTGGATATTGCATGCTCCAGTTCTCTCATTGTGATTGGTGCCTCCATGACTTCAGGTATAGGTTCGCCTTGTCCAATGTTTTGCTGGTTCTCTCGAACCTCCTGTTGTTTGTCTGGGCTGACTTTGATGTTATTGTCTTCTGCAAAGGAATCTGCAAAGTAATCAGCTGCATGTTTACCTGTTAAAATGTCTCTATCTTTATAAAGTGTGATCCTGGTATTTCTCCCTGTACCAAATCATTTAGTTGTTTTACAAGTTTCCATAATTTCCTAGTATCTCTTTCTAGGTTCAGCGACTCTGTTTTTTCTTTCCAGCTACTCCGTCTGGCTTGTAACTTGGCTCTTTGAAATTTAGCCTTTGTTTGCTGATATTTGTTGTGATGTTCTTGGCTAGGTCTGTTCTCAGCCTGCTGTCTAGATGTTTCCATCTCATTTTGCAGCTTTTCCAGTTCATCATTCCAGTAGGGTTTGTAGTTTTTGCGTGCCCCCCTGGGTATGGTTTTACTAGCAGCATGTAGTATACTTCTATTAAATTCACTCATTGCTCTATTGATGTCTTTGTCCAAGTTCATGTCCTTAGCTAGAACACTGGTTAAATGCTGGTACATTTTCCAGTCTGCCCTCTTATTGTTCCACCTAGTGAGCGTGCTGCTGTCCTTGGTAAATTCATTGTGGATTTCCAGAAATACTGGTCTGTGGTCACTACCCCCAAGCTGCTTTCCAACGACACGTGTGATGTTCCATTCCAGGCCTGGTGAGTGGAATGCCAGATCTGGTGTAGAGGTGGTGTGCCATGCTCTCGAGTAGAAGGTTGGTGAGTCAGCTGGCTGGTTAATAAGGATGAGATTATTTTCATCCTGCCAGCTCTCAAGTTCCTCACCTCTCTTGTCGATATGATCGTAGCCCCAGCTCTGAGAGTGGCTGTTGAAGTCACCACACACCATAAGTCTCTCTTTATCTGGAATTGTGTCTAGTGCCAATGGTTTATCATTTGGGCAGTAGTAGTTCAGGAGATGGAATTCTGCACTGTCTGTTTTTAGGTGGAGCATCTGGTATTCTGCCCCTTCCATATATACTTCCAGCTGACATGCGCTGATATTGTTTTTAACAAGTGTCAGAATTCCACCCTTTCGCCTGTCCTTTCGGTCAGATCGGTAGCACTGGTAGCCTCTGATTTTGAAGGCTATGTCGCTGATGAGGTGTGTGTCTTGGATACAGCATATATTAACTTGTTCTTCACTGAGGACATTTTCAAGTTCCAATTTTTTGCTGTATCCATCTCTTTTACTGTTGACACCCTCAGCATTCCAGTGCATTATTTTTATTGGTTGTTTAAAGTTTGTTTGGCCAGTAGCTCTATTCCCTTGCCTCCTGGCTCCTCGAGGCAATTGAGAAGGACTTTCAGTAACGGTGGTTGGGCCCTTTCGAGGTATAGGGCCCGGCACCGTCCCTGCCTGAACGTCCGCCACAGGGCAGGCACCATAACTTTTTATAGATACAGACATGTTTCCATTGTGTTTTGTGCGTGGCATCCTGATTATCTGTGCGCCTTTTGGCTGGATGCCTCCGTCTTCAGCACTCTGCTTACTTGGGCAGGACTATGGTCCTGCTCGAATGGGACTGCCCGACCAGTTTTAGTTTCCAGCCCCTGATGGCTGAACTAAGCCCCATCACCACTGCAAGGTGCTGGCCTTGATGGGGACATAGTTAGTAATATCTATCCCTTATTGAAGACATTACTTGAAGGTAAAGTTAAAGGGAAGCGAGCAAGAGGTAGACAGAGATACAAGTGGGAGAGTAACATCACACGATAGACAGGTTAGTCTAGTTCAGTGCACCACCAAGACAAGAGACAGGGGATGTTGGAGATCCGTTGCAGCCAACCTTCATTGCGGAGACAGCTCTTGATGATGATGAATAAAGGGACACACAGGGACAAACGTATGCGATTTATCTCAGCAGGTAAACACGACATGCTAGCAACGGTACACAAGTGATTGATTTATCTCAACAAAAAAACACAATAAGATAGATAAGATAACTGGACTGGGCACAGTCACGCTTGACTGAGTAGCGCTGACGTGTTAATTGGTCGATAACTGTCTGATATGTTCACGAGCGTGACAAAGACATCACATCACCAGCAACACGGCATGCTTGAATCATCATGAATCTTTCATTGGTGCTATTGACCCGATGTGATTCTGTCATGGTAACTATTTCATGGCCACAATCTCATTTCATTTCTCTTGAACAGTTATTATTTTTCTGTCTTACTTTCATTATCTTTCATACATTCCCCTTCATCAATTTTCCCTCATTAATTTCACATTCTCCGACATCCCTAATTCTCATTATTCTTTTCTCATTCTCTTCCATCCACTTCCCAATCTTCTTTCTCCATTTATTAGCCCCCCCCCACCCCCCAGGTTAAATACAATGATACAATGTAGCCTATCTTTTATGGTGAGACATGCAGGAGGTTGCGTTTTTTGGTAATCCAATCATAATACCTTATATGATCTTATTGTTCTGTATATATCTCTTTCTCGGTTATCTATTGTCTTTCTCCAGGTGCATGATGATTGGTCGTATCCAAACTTGCCGCTAAGCATAGGGATGGAAGGCTCAGTTATCGTTCCAATGCCAGATGTGTCGCCTTGGTTGTGGCGAATCGATATTTTGTTAAATGTTATCTTGATGTTTCTATCCATTATTTTTTATACTTTTGGTTCTGTATCCGGATATTATTTTCTTATGTGCTCATATTTTTTGTATTCTGGCTGTGTGTTCAATTCTCATATTGTCTTATATGCTCATATTTCTTATTCTTCTTCTCGAACCCCAGGAAATGTGAGCGATTAGCTATTACTTCATATGTGCAGTGGGGAGGTTTCTCCGAGCTTTCTTTCATACCCAGGAGGTTTCAGCTTTCATCGTAGTGTAATGTCTATTGAAGGAGCCTTCTACTCAGATGGGGTATATGTCACTAGACGAGCTGATAATTTGTATAACCCATTGCTTGTCTTTCCTCCCACGAGGCGCTTCGCAGCTAGCAAGCTGTTTCTCGTGCAGGAAGATCATTCGATTACCACCTTTGTGTCCCTAAGTCTCAGACTTAGTTCTTCCGTATGAATCGGGTTGGGTAACGGCGACGGTCTAATTAGACTCAGGGTTGATACACCTTCCTAGACGAGATGCTGCTTTGCCATACACGTCGGGGGGTCTGGGATTTACCTGTGCATTTCTAACGCACTCGACTTGCTCGATAGAGATGGCTTTCCATTTCCAGGCGCCGTCTGTGTATTTTAACTCTTCGTCATTGCGTGTAGGCCCTATTACCACAAGATGTAGGTAAAATACTAATCTCGGACAAGGAGCTTCGCAGTGGGCCATTGGGTACTGAACCCAATTATCTCTGTATGAGCCATGTTGGGCTTTGGCTGACAGTCGAGTTGGGCTTGATTTGCAGTGTCGTTAGAGAATTGTGCCCCCCCCCCCTCTACGTTGCCAGCAGTGTCCATAGGTCGAGTCTCAACACTGCTTCGATCAGACAATTGAACAATGCACTCCGCAACATTTTTTCCATGCTTGATCTGTGTGCGATAGGGGGCCGTATTCACTCCATACCCAGGAGTGCATGCTCAAGTTCGCGTATCCAATTCTTGAGCCATGACTCCTACTTTGAATGGGGTCAATTGTGATGGGACATGTAGGCTTCTGTGTCTCTCAATCATGACTAGCACTCCGCCAGTCGGTCTCATGCTGGACTATTGTAACTTCGTTGCCACTGAATCTATGCACGCACTACGCTGCCCTCTAGCGTGTGTTACCTTTTCCAGATTCGGTGTGTACTCGTAAGATCATAGTATGTTTGGGATATTGACATTGCCCAAACTCCTTCCCCCTCAATTTCTTTGAATTTTTAAGCCTGCCGAGACAGAATGCACAGATGCCTTGCATTACTGTGTGCCTACAGTCGGATGTAATGGCGTAGAGAATTAGGAGATATTTCCTTTCTCTCTGCAGGCAATTCTCATTTCAAGAGCCTAACTCCTTTCAAGAGCCTAACAGTGTTATCCAGGAATACAGCAAGAACAGCTATATTTCTGCTTCCAGGGTGCACCACGAGGATCTTGGTTATCTACTGACCCTGGCACTGCAAGAGAGCAACGCCCCGTGCCTCCCTCTTATTCTCATATATGTTCCTATATGCTCATATTTTGGTATTTGGTTTGTGTGTTTATATTTTCATATATTTTCTTATGTGTTCATATTTTGGCATTTGTTTTCGGTTCATCCATTAGGTGATTGAACCAATTCATTTGCTGTCTTTCAATATGCGGGCATATTAAAATATATAATATGTATGTTATTATACTAACTCTTTTCCTAATTACTTCATTTCTTATTTGATTTATTTCGGTAAACATCGCAGCTCTTCTCAGACTCTTCATTTCACAAGGTAACTATTTTACTTAAACTATGAAAATATGTAGAATACCGAGCCCACTAAACATACAGATAGACAACATAGGAGTAAAACAAGTAACAGAGTTCAAATATCTCGGTAGTATATTCACAGAAAATGGAAACTTTGACAGAGAGATAGAGACGAGATGTCAAAAGGCTAATGCAGTAACATAATAACTGTCACCACTACTTCATCTCCAGATCGAGAAGTTAAAAGACAAATGATTTACAGTATATTCCTACCAACACTGTTTTACCAGTGCCAAGCCTGGTCTCTCTCTCATCTTCACATTACAGAAAGATAGTGACGTGTGAGATGAAATTCTTGAGGAAAGCTGCAGGGGTCACCAGGCTTGATTGATTACGAAATGAAGACATCAGGGAAAGAATAGGCATAATACCTTGTACAGAAAACATAGAAAGGCAGCATATCAAGTGGTTTGGCCACATTCTGAGAATGCATCACAAGTTACCCCTGAAGATATATAAACAAATGGGATCAGGGTGCAAAGCCAGAGGAAAGCCATGGAACAGATGGATAGAAAATACCAGGGGCATCTTGAACAAACACGGTCATATCACAGAAGAGGCAACAAATCTGGTCTTGGAACACACGCCCGAGCTCCAATCGCCCACTATGCTTAACGGCAAGAGTGGATAACAAACCACCTGTTCTTATATTCCGTTATCCATTTTTCTTTCTCCATCAATTTTTCATTTTCAATTAGGGATATCAATTTATCATTCTCAGTTTATGATATCCACTTTGTATTGCCATCTATGCCATCCATTTACCATATTCTCTCTCAACATTGTATTACTCTTCTTCATTCTAATGCCATGTATCATTCCGCGCATATGTAGTCATAATGCATGTCTATGTCATGTCTCATTCCGAATACATGTGTGTGTCATGTAACGTATTCCTTCCAGAACGTTGTCTTCCCAATGAACTCTCTGAACCTCTCTCTGTCTTGGGCGATGTGGCTTGCATTTTCTAGCGATGTATTCATATTATCTTTAATGTCGTCAGTCCATCGTCTTCTTGGTCTGCCCCTTCTCCTCTTCCCAGGTATAAATACATGTAGACATTGTATATCTGCATGTAGGCCTATATGTAGACATTGCATGTCTACAAGTACGAATATGCAGGCACATTTCATATCTACAAGTATGTATATGTAGGCACATTGCATATCTAAAATATGTACATGTAGGCATGTTGCAAATCTACATGTATATATAGGCACGTTTCATATCTACAAGTATGTATATGTAGGTACATTGCATGTCTACAAGTATGAATATGTAGGTACATTGCATATCTACAAATATGTATATGCAGGCATGTTGCAAATCTACATGTATATATATATAGGCACATTTCATATCTACAAGTATGTATATGTAGGCATATTGCATATCTAAAATATGTACATGTAGGCATGTTGCAAATCTACATGTATATATAGGCACGTTTCATATCTACAAGTATGTATATGTAGGTACATTGCACGTCTACAAGTATATATGTAGGCATATTGCATATTTACAAGTATGTATATGTGAAACAGACTACATGAAAAAAGTTACATGAGGAAATTCTTCTAAAAAATCATGGTTAAAGAATCGTTGTTGAGGAGAAATGTACTTAAACATATTTAATTATGGACAAAGGGACATAATCGATAAATATAGGGTGTCCATTTATTGACATTGGACTGATTTGAATTGGAGTAACTCTATTTAACTGTACCTCAGAATGTCACTGCTACATGCAGACTAGATTCGTTCGGACAAAATTTATTGGGTTGCTTTTCCTGATATGCCTGACACTGCCTACCCGGCTCATGGTATGGGAACAAAAGCGAGTATGACATCATACAGTGCATGACCAATTCATCGCATACATTCCATAACCAATATTTTATGAATGAATACATGAGAATGTCGCGGTGAATGTGTGGTTTTCAATTTCGTTGACGAAAACCATTGCAGCCTCGTTAGATGTTGGTTCATTATTGCAATGTTGATCAGATTCACGATCGCGCTTGAAGATCATGTTTACTATTGAGATTTCTCTTCCAGTTTGAAGAATGTGTTGCCGAAAAAATCTATCGATTTTATCAAGAATTTCTCTTTCTCACGGAGCATTTGCTGCGTGTGCTTGTCGATCGTCTGTTATTTGAGTACCGTCCAAAACATACAACTGAGCGATCTGTGGAACTATGTTGTATTGTCTATTATCTTTCCCCAGGTGAATGATTGTTGATCGCATTCACACTTGCCGTTAAACGTATGGCTGGTAGCTTAAGCTGTCGTTTCAAGGCCAGATGTGTCGCCGAGGTTTCATTTAGTCCATGTTTGTTCAAGGTTATCTTGATGTTTTCTATCCACCGCTTTCTTGGTCTACCTTTGGCTTTACGTCCAGATATTCTTGTATTATATGCTTTTATTGGTATTTGGTTTGGCTTCATTCTCATAAGGTGACCGAACCATTTTACTTGCTGTCTCTCAATATGTTCGATACATTATATTATACCAACTCTTTTCCTAATTTCTTCGTTTCTTATTTTATCTAGTTTGGTAACCATTGCAGCTTTTCTCAGACACTTCATTTCACATGTGACGATTTTTCCTTGCTGCGAAGCTGTTAAAGACCATGTTTGACATTAGTAACACAGTGTTGGTATAAAAATTGTAGATATTATTTTAATTTCCATCTTGATCTTTGGATGAAGAAGTAATGGTGAAAGTTGGTAAGTCACTGTGTTTGCATTTCTGGCACCTTGTTTCTATTTCTGTCTAGTCTTCCATCTTTGGAAAAAATGCTGCCTATATATTTAAATTCTTTGGCTTATTTCACTTTGGTGTTATTTTGTTGTATGGCGGTTGTAAATGAGAAGTCTGGTGATAAGTTTGTCCATAAACTTTTAAAACATATGGACCTCAACTTTAACAATCCGTAATTTTTACTCTCATTCACACGAAAGAAAGAGCGCTTTTATAAGAGCAAATATTCTCGCGAAAATGTGCGTATTTAGAGTGTATATTATCAGATAGCATCAGGCGCAGGAACATACAGAGGCGTCAAAAACAATACCCACGGGCTTCTTGATTATTGATTAGAAACTGGCCTCACAGCACGTGGGGCATTCCCATAAGTGCTCCGCCCTCTGTTCCAGCAGCCATCCGACTCGATGGTGTTTCGAGTCTAATGCCGCCAAACAGACGTCGACATCGGGGCACAACTCTAGCCCTTGCGACAGGTTTCTTTGTTGTTCTGCCTACCCACGCAGTGCCCGAAACTAGTTCAAGCACAACGTCGGCCTGTCGGAACAACATGGTAACTGTTATCGAAGGTTACGACTAGGAGATTGCATAGATGATGTGCCATGAAGCTTCTATAAGAAGATAACCTCAATATAACGGCATGTCATCTACTAAGGTTTTCTATTGCATGGTTGGTTTGTCTAGTAAGCCATTGGTGAGACCCACAGACGCAACCGCATGTGCATATACCCAAGGGCATCACAACCGAATTAAAGTTAGAACAGGATAGTATCATATATTTTTTAAGACTTGAAGAAAACAGCGGGGAACAACAAAACAATGATGAAGTGGAGATTAGCACTAAATAGGCAACAATATTTACTGTGACTAGCCGTCAGTAGAAACGGTCGCAAGTTCTCCATTTGATATGACAGCTACAGTCAAAGGTAATTATTTGGTAGCCATATCCCTCTGTACTTTGCAATTATTTCTTTATGTGCACGCTCATCAGCTTTGTTTTTTGTTAGATTTCAGTGTATTTGTAATTTGTCTTTCTGTTGTTTATTGTTTATATCGTATTCCATTCTGTCAATTTTATTAACCTTTTTTTGTACCTTATTTTTGTGTAATCGAATCTTTTTTTTTTTTAAATTACAGATTGGTACCCATACACACATATGTATGAATTTGTATATGCATATTATTTTACATGATCTTGTGTATCCATACAGCTGCTTTGGGTCTCGCATTTGCATGTGTGCATATTCTTGTGTTAGAGTAGTACATGTGAATATCTTCATGTGAACGAATGGGTATAAAAATACATGTATATATCTCTATGTGTACGAATGTTCATGTTATATTTATTCATGTGAGAAAATGTTTATGTGAATGCATGTGTATACATTATGTTGATACTTATTTTGTGTCATTATGCACATTTGTTCTTGTTTGAACCATTGTTCGTGTTTGGATACATTTACATGCTTGTGCACGTTGTGTGGGTATCTTTCTTATATCTATGTATTTATCATTTTAGATATATACTTATGTTTGTTCCTAGTATATTTGTATTTGTATTATGTTTGTATATATATATATATATATTGTTATGCTCATTTATGTGTATATATATCCACATGTGTGTGTGTGTGTATATATATATATATATATATATATATATATATATATATATATATATATATATATATATATATATATATATATATATATATATATATATATATATATATATATACATACATTATATTATATATATATGTATATGTTGTTGTGTGTGCAGGTGCCTATGTACATGTATGTGTCTATGTTTCAATGTGCACTGTGAAATCAGTATATACTTTTGTATATGTCTGGATGTTTGTATGTATATGTGCTTATATTTATAATTATCTGTGTTTGTCCGGTAGAATGTGTGCATGTTTGGTTCGTGATTGTGTTTTGATGTGTGTATATTTTTGTTGTCTATCCTGTGCTGTCAAATGCTATTCTTCTTTGCACATTCCTGTGTTCCCTGTGTCTATTTGTGGCGCCCTCCCCCGCTCCTACGTGCATTGTCTTTCTCTGTCCTTTCCCCTTTTGTCTCCCGTTGCCCCCCCCCCCCGTTCTTGGCAGTGCTATTTGGTGTCTCCTTTTCTTTAGTTCTGCATCTTTCATCTTTGGGAATTTCATAATTTACACATATTGAACGCATCGATATGCAATCGTTGGAATTGTATTGCACTGGATCTGGTGTAGCTTTTTGTTGTTTCCTGGTGGGAGAAATCCATTTTGTTTATATTCGTTATGGTTTTTTTGTTCTTAACTGTTTTTGTTGTCTTTAAAGGTCCCAATTGGACCGTCACGTTGACTATTATATTTGTTCCTTTTATTTATTGTTATTTTCTATATTTTATTATTTAATATTGATATAGTAACCTATTTACTTTATTTGCATTTACAGTCAAAGGGAACGGATACGCGAAAAATGAAAAGCAGATGTTGGAGAATGTGTGTGGAACAATACACAAAATCTATTTGTGTTACATGAAATTGGGGATGTCCATAATTCACTAACGATTAGGGGGAAGGGGGTGTGTACACGTTTGAGTTATTGATGGGAGCGGGGAGGAGAGAAAGGGATTGACAAAAGCTGACCTCGACAATACTGTTAGGCATATATATGCCTATGCCAACACTAATTAAATTGTTTGAATTTTAAAAGTTAGGCCTATATATGCCAAAACCAATTAAACTGCTTGAATTCGAAAAGTTAGACCTATAGGCCATAGGCCTAAATGCCAATACCAATTAAATTGCTTGAATTCTAAAAGTTAGGCCTATAGGCTCTAGATGCCAAAACCAATTAAACTGCTTGAACTTCAAAAAGGTATGCCTATGTATTTCAAAACCAATTAAATTGATTGAATTAGAAGTTAGGTCTATATATGGCAACAACAAAAAAAATACTTGAATACGAAACTAAAATTCTAAAAATGTGAAACTTGCTCTAGGCCTATGTATTTTTTTTCCGCATTCTTATCTGTACACTCAAATTTTGGGGATTAGGGAAGGGGACAAACATTTTTTACACTGGGACTTTTGTAGCAGTCAAAGCGTAAAAGAACCAAGACATGCAACAGTCGACCTCAGAGATTCTGCTTTAACTTCGACGCCATTACCTAGGAGAGAGCATTAGCGAGATACGTAAATAGGCTTATGTTGACTTGTGTGATTTGTTATTGACCTTGATGATTGAGCCGTGGTTCTGTTCACAGGGAGAATATTCAAACATGACCTAGGTTCCTTTTTTTGGGTGTTGATGGCCAAGGCCGCGTCATGCTATCAGAGGCGGCAGCATCAGGAGGCAGCAATCAAAATGCATTGCAGGGGCAGCATTTCGAAGAAAAACTATTTAATTGGGGGGGGGGGCATTTCGACGACGTGCATCATACTGAGAAAATCTACCATACGACTCTGGTCCGGCCAAACATATCCATATTTAATCTACTAATGGTGGACATACCCGGAACGCGGTCATCCCTTCCCCCACTTTCTCTTTTGAAATTATATAGTCAGGGTTAAAATATGGCATGTGGAAACTGTACAAACGACAGTTCCATAAAAAAATAATACTCCCTTTAACCAATATTGTAGATATAAGTTTAATCGTATGCTTACCACCAAGATCTAATCTGTATGCTTACCACCGAGGTCTAATATGATTGCTTACCACCAGGTATAATCTGTATACTTACCACTGAGGTCTAATCTGTATGCTTACCACCGTCTAGAAAGAGGCAACGGCCATTCGTGAAGTGCACACACTGAATAATATAATATTAGGCTAATTATGCAACTGATTTACTCCTACTCTTACTACTAACTACTCTGCGATTACAGCTACTAACAATATTACTTACACCACCACAACCAATAGTGTCAATACTAATGCTACTAATTAATGCACCACCACTACTACTACTACTACCACTGCAATTGCTACTGCTACAACAGTAAGTAGGCTTACATCATCCACTGCCATTGTTAGTGTAAGTAAGCGTAGGGCATAGGGCCTATATTAAAATTACCACAACTGGTATCAATAAACGGTTTTACTTGCTATAACGATTCGCTGAATCTAACGCAACATTCACTAGAGCTGATCTATTTCAAATCATGATTAATGCAGCATTCGATTTGATGCCTAAAATACATCGTAAACTGCGCTGTCATAGTTGTTTCTAGCTGAATCTTAACGTGAAAGACTCAATGTTGAATCAATACTGTACCGTGCAGTAAGGCAGCGCTGCGATAATTAACATTAAAAAAACATGTGTGTAACCATTAATTACGTAGCATAGGTATAGGTGTTATAGTGTAAAATTACAAGCGAGTCCAAGCCCTTATTTCACACCCTCCTCTAGTAGGATAGGTGTGGTGCAATGATGTTTGGCCTTATTTCGAATATAAGCCTTATATGCCTACTTATTTTTTAATTTATTTTATTAAAAATGTATTTATTTGTATGTCTACTTATGTTGGTAACAGGGCAGTGGATATGTCTGATACGATCTTTGGTCTTATATGGAATATACGCCTACTTATCTTGGTAACAGGGAAGTAGATAGGGCCTATGTGTAATACGATGTTTGGTCGTATGGGTCTATATGGAATATATATCTACGTATGATTGGAGCTCGAGCTTGCGTTCTAAAGCTAGATGTGTGGCCTCGGCTGTGCTATGACCGTGTCCGTTCAGGATGTCCCTGACGTTTTCTATCCATCTTTTCCGTGGTCTTCCTCTGGCTTTGTACCCTGATCTCATTTGTTTATATGCCTGTATGGCAACTTATCCTGATGCATTCTTGTAATGTGGCCACACCACTTGATCTGCTGGTTTTCTATGTAATCTGTGCATGGTATTATAGCTGTTCTTTCCCTGATATCTTCATTTCGTAATCCTGGTGACCCTGGCGGCTTTCCTCAAGCATTTCATCCACACGTCACTATCTTTCTGTAATGTGAAGATGATAGACCAGGTTTGGCACTAGTAACACAGTGTTGATAGGAATATACTGTAGATCATTTGTCTGTTAAATAACTGTGCTTTCTGTGTGCACACAATGTCAGCCGCTTTTACAAAGCAATGCTTTACGAAATCTCCTTTGCTGTAAGATTTCCAACTCATGGCGACCATTCGGCTGAGTTCATAGCTTGCAGTAATGGAAGCGACATTGGCTTGATCTATTTTTGTAAAACATGTCTGTTTCTGTATCAAGTTAGTCTTCAATTCCTTCAGTCTTGACACACATTAAACCCTCATATTTATCGCAGGATCGATGGTTGGTTTCATAATGTCTTTTTAAGTTGATCTCTTTTTGGCGTGGCAATGATGTTATTGCATATTAAACAATTATCTTTCCATTTTCCATTGTACAAAAATACTGTAGTTCCCATTTTTCTTGAAATACTTTCTTTATCAAGTGTCTTTTTCTTCTTAGCTGAAGGTTCTCTCGAAAGCAAAGGTCTTCTGGTACTCATTAAATAATAATCCGGTCAATAACACACTGCCAGCTGTTAGTTGCATGGTCTCATTCATTGAATGAGAACAGGACCTTAGCCCTTTCACCCTTATGAGATTTCCCAATTGTCAATCCCTGATCCCTAAGGCAAGGGGCACAACTCCTCCAAAATATGGATATGATGATGACAAAATTACATTTTCTTTCAAACTATTCATCATATCACACTCAGACTTGGCAGATCAACAGAAAAATGAATAGTCTTACATAAAACCTATAACAAAGATAATTTAATACATATATGTTTTAAATAATAAACTCGTTATAATGTGGGGAACCCCATCAAGGCCAGCACCGTGCCGTGGTGATGGGGCTTAGTTCAGCCATCAGGGGCTGGAAACTAAGACTGGTCGGGCAGTCCCATTCGAGCAGGACCATAGTCCTGCCCAAGTAAGCAGAGTGCTGAAGACGGAGGCATCCAGCCAAAAGGCGCACAGATAATCAGGATGCCACGCACAAAACACAATGGAAACATGTCTGTATCTATAAAAAGTTATGGTGCCTGCCCTGTGGCGGACGTTCAGGCAGGGACGGTGCCGGACCCTATACCTCGAAAGGGCCCAACCTCAGTTACTGAAAGTCCTTCTCAATTGCCCAGAGGAGCCAGGAGGCAAGGGAATAGAGCTACTGGCCAAACAAACTTTAAACGACCAATAAAAATAATGCACTGGAATGCTGAGGGTGTCAACAGTAAAAGAGATGTTATGTTATGTTCCTCCAGGGACATAGGCGGCGCATAGGGCAGAAAAAGAGTAAAAGAGATGGATACAGCAAAAAATTGGAACTTGAAAATGTCCTCAGTGAAGAACAAGTTAATATATGCTGTATCCAAGAAACACACCTCATCAGCGACATAGCCTTCAAAATCAGAGGCTACCAGTGCTACCGATCTGACCGAAAGGACAGGCGAAAGGGTGGAATTCTGACACTTGTTAAAAACAATATCAGCGCATGTCAGCTGGAAGTATATATGGAAGGGGCAGAATACCAGATGCTCCACCTAAAAACAGACAGTGCAGAATTCCATCTCCTGAACTACTACTGCCCAAATGATAAACCATTGGCACTAGACACAATTCCAGATAAAGAAAGACTTATGGTGTGTGGTGACTTCAACAGCCACTCTCAGAGCTGGGGCTACGATCATATCGACAAGAGAGGTGAGGAACTTGAGAGCTGGCAGGATGAAAATAATCTCATCCTTATTAACCAGCCAGCTGACTCACCAACCTTCTACTCGAGAGCATGGCACACCACCTCTACACCAGATCTGGCATTCCACTCACCAGGCCTGGAATGGAACATCACACGTGTCGTTGGAAAGCAGCTTGGGGGTAGTGACCACAGACCAGTATTTCTGGAAATCCACAATGAATTTACCAAGGACAGCAGCACGCTCACTAGGTGGAACTATAAGAGGGCAGACTGGAAAATGTACCAGCATTTAACCAGTGTTCTAGCTAAGGACATGAACTTGGACAAAGACATCAATAGAGCAGTGAGTGAATTTAATAGAAGTATACTACATGCTGCTAGTAAAACCATACCCAGGGGGGCACGCAAAAACTACAAACCCTACTGGAATGATGAACTGGAAAAGCTGCAAAATGAGATGGAAACATCTAGACAGCAGGCTGAGAACAGACCTCGCCAAGAACATCACAACAAATATCAGCAAACAAAGGCTAAATTTCAAAGAGCCAAGTTACAAGCCAGACGGAGTAGCTGGAAAGAAAAAACAGAGTCGCTGAAACTAGAAAGAGATACTAGGAAATTATGGAAACTTGTAAAACAACTAAATGATGAAGGTACAGGGAGAAATACCAGGATCACACTTTATAAAGATAGAAACATTTTAACAGGTAAACATGCAGCTGATTACTTTGCAGATTCCTTTGCAGAAGACAATAACATCAAAGTCAGCCCAGACAAACAACAGGAGGTTCGAGAGAACCAGCAAAACATTGGACAAGGCGAACCTATACCTGAAGTCATGGAGGCACCAATCACAATGAGAGAACTGGAGCATGCAATATCCAAATTGAAAATGAAAAAGTCCCCTGGAGCTGATGGAGTGTCCAATGAAATGATTAGAAACCTGGGAATTGCAGCAAGAGCAAAGCTACTGCAGATCTTTAACACAAGCTGGTCCACGGGTAATGTACCACAGGCGTGGAGAGAAGCAATAATGATACCACTCCTCAAATCAGGAAAAGATGGCAACACAGTCTCCAACTACAGGCCCATCAGCCTCACAAGCTGTCTATGCAAAACAATGGAACGCATTATCAATCTTAGGATGCAGTGGTACCTTGAAAGTGAAAACCTTCTGGTATCACAGCAAGCAGGTTTCAGACAGTGCTACTCTACTGAAGATCAGGCAACCTACCTCTCCCAAGAGATTGAGGATGCCTTCCAAGATAAGAAACTGGTACTAGCAGCATGGATAGACCTCAGAAAAGCATTTGATAAGGTCTGGAAAGAAGGGCTCCTAAAGAAATTGCAGGGTTAGCTCAAGAATGTACAAATGGGTAAAAGCATACCTGCATAATAGAAGAGCCAGGGTACAATTAGATGGTCGCAAGAGCAAGAAAGTTCTACTGCGTAATGGAGTCCCCCAGGGAGGAGTCCTGTCGCCCACACTTTTCTTGGTTTACATCAATGACCTAGTTGCTGAACTACCACATGGGATCAAAGTGGCAATGTATGCTGACAACCTGGTGATCTGGTGCACAGAAGAACATGCGACAGTGGCCACTAAACAAATACAAAGAGCTATCGATGCCCTAACCTTATGGGCTAATAGATGGTGCGTCAGCATTAACACAGATAAGTGCAGCACTACACTTTTTACCCTCTCACCAAAACAAAAAGCCGGTCATATCAAAATAGATGGAGAGCTCTTGAAAGAAGACAAACAACCCACATACCTCGGAGTTACTTTTGATGATAAACTGACATGGAAGCAGCACATAAACAAAGCAACAACAAAAGCCAGGAGGAAGTTAGCTATCCTGAGAAAACTAAGTGGAACCACATGGGGAGCCAGTGGGAATATACTCAGTAAAGTTTACCAGCAAGGCATAAGACCACACCTGGAATATGGTTCAGCAGCATGGTGTCCTGCATCAAACACCACATTACAAGATCTAGATAAAGTGCAAAACCAGGCACTTAGAATAATGTTGGGAGCAATGAAATCAATACCCATAAGAGAGATGCAGAAAATGGGAAGAATGCAAACACTTGGCGAACGCAGAGACACAAAAGTACTAATTCAGGCAGAAAAGTTTCAGTGTATGCCAAGTCATCCAATGAAGGAAAGATTCCAAAATCTAGCAATGGGACGACTGAAAAGAAGCAGCTTTATCCATCAAGATAAACGACTCCGCAGACAACTTACAGACCTACCTGAAGTTGACAGCCCCTTAAGGCCTGTACCAGAACAAACCCCATGGAGTGAAAGTCATGGAATGCCAATATACATTCAGACCCATGTGAAAGGAATACTAAGCGAGGACGAACAGAACAGTGTGCAGCGAAGGACAGTCACCCTCAGTTTCCTGGATGAGGAATATCCACAAGATATATGGGTCAGAATATACACAGATGGGTCAGCACAGAATGCCGTAAGGGATGGAGGTGCAGGTGTATATATAGAATATCCACACAAGCCTAGAGATACAATCAGAACACCGACAGGAAAATTCTGCAATAATTATGATGCAGAAATCCAGGCAATTAGTGTGGCAGCTAAAAAAAACTGCTGAACTCCAACTCTGACCTACAGCCTGTGGTATTCCTGACAGATTCAAGGTCAGTGCTTCAAGCTCTCCAGTCTGGAAAACTAACAGACTTGAAAAAACTACTTAGCGAATTGTCTTACCAGTATAGGGTAACCATGCAGTGGATACCCTCTCACTGTGGAATACCAGGAAATGAAAAAGCAGACCAACTGGCTAAGGAAGGTGCTGCCGAAGACCAACCAGATATACCAATCACCTACCATCAGAAAAAACAGATGATCAAGTCAATAAGAAAGCCACAAACACCAACACAAGATGACTATCATATTATGAACAGACCAGAACAAGTTATAATTCTACGTCTCAGAACAGGACACAACCGACTCCGCAGTCACATGTATACAAAGTTCAAGATTGGCAACACAGCCATGTGTACATGTGGACAGGCAGCACAGAGTGCCAAACATATACTTCAAGAGTGTTCTGAGCATGAAATGCTGAGGCAGACATATTGGCCAGAGGAAACAACACTGGAATCAAAACTCTATGGGACACTGTAGGGTAGCCGGGGGCAATGATGCGCGTTTTTCACTTTTTTCCGTATTCTGACAAATAGACTTAACTATGAGAGACCAAAATAGCAGCAGTGTGTAGCTTATCCATCCATCTAACAATCGTCAGGGTATTTACAACATACAATCACGTTTAGTCCGTAGAATGAGATTTTATGAACATGAGTATAATCCCACCTTTGCCCCAATTTCTGGGGCAAACACGCGCAGGCAAAAACAATTACAAAATCATGGGAAAATTGACAAAACCAGCAAAATAACAACGTCACTTCCTATCTAAACATAGTCAGTCACAGTGTGGGAAAATAATAGAGCACAAAGACTAGGCATATGTATATTTATGTAACTTTAATACGAATAAAAATGAAAAAAGGTAAATATGAAAAACAAAATTTAATACAGAGAATGGGTGCTTAGATCCGTTTAAAATTATAACAACGTGTTGGAGTGCTCTATAACGCGTTTGACTATAATTTCAACTATCTATGAATAGCGGAGGTCGTGCATCTATGATCAGCGGAGATCGTACAACTATGACAGGCAGAGATCGTGCAACTATGACCGGCGGCAATTATGCATCTATGACTGGCGGAGATTGTGCATCTATGACTGGCGGAGATTGGGCATCTATGACTGGCGGAGATTGGGCATCTATGACTGGCGGAGAACGTGCATCTATGACTGGCGGAGATTGTGCATCTATGACTGGCGGAGATTGTGCATCTATGAATAGAGGAGATCGTGCATCTATGAATAGAGGAAATCGTGCATCTATGAATAAAGGAGATCGTGCATCTATGAATAGAGGAGATCGTGCATCTATGAATAGAGGAGATCGTGCATCTATGAATAGAGGAAATCGTGCATCTATGAATAGAGGAAATCGTGCATCTATGAATAGAGGAAATCGTGCATCTATGAATAGCGGAGAACGTGTAACTATGACCGGCAGAGATAGTGCAGTTATGACCGGCGGAGATAGCGCAATTATGACCGGCGGAGATATTGCAATTATGTCCGGCGGAAATCGTGCATCTATGACCGGCGGAGAACGTGCATCTATGAATAGCGGAGAACGTGCATCTATGAATAGCGGAGAACGTGCATCTATGAATAGCGGAGAACGTGCATCTATGAATAGCCGGGAACGTTCATTTATGAATAGCTGAGATCGTGCATTTATGTATAGCGGGGATCGTGCATCGGCGGAGGTCGTGCATCTATTATCTGCGGAGGTCGTACAACTATGACCCGTGAAGATTGTGCAGCTATAACCGACAGGGATTGCGCAACTATGAATAGCGGAGAACGTGCATCTATTATCGGCGGAGACCGTACAACTATGACCCGTGGAGATTGTGCATCTGTGATCGGAAGGGATTGTGCATCTATAGCAGCGACTGCTTCATTTTCAGTCAGTGGCATCATTTTCTCAATTTTTCGTTTGTAATTCCTAAAAAGAAACATAACGTGACAATAAAATATTGGTTTAAATATTTGGCAACATGAGGGGGAAGTGACTGGGGCAAACATGCGCAGTCAGTCAGCAGCGCATGTTTGCCCCGTCAGTGTGCGCGGCGTTACCCCAAAATCACACTGTTCACAATTTTTATAAAATATCATGATAACAAAAATTATCTTGACAATGTAACATGCTTAATAACTTAACAATACAATATAGTTTTCAGTTCAGACATGTAAAATAACATGACAGTAATGATAACAGAGAACAAAGAGTGAGAAGTGGAAAAAAAGTTAGATCGAGAACGTTAAAAGTTGTGCGACAGAAACGGATGTTAGCGTCCGGCGTGGCCACGTGGTTTGCGGGAAAAACCCATAGTTCCGGAAAAAAACGACTGCGAATCTTTGCCCCCAGCGCATCTTTACCCCCGGCTACCCTATGAACTACAAAAGACAGTGAGTTTTATTAAGGAGACAGAATTACAGATATAGACATGTTTCAAGTGAACGAAAGAAGAAGAAGAAAATGTGGGGAACATTATTTTTTTTACCTTTGGGGTGTTGAGTAGAGGAGTCATATTGAAACGAAAATATTGAGATATATTCTCAAATCCCCTTTTTTTCCAAACAGGGTGAGATGCCCAAAACGTTGAACCTGTCATATGTACTTCAGTACATACCATACTCAAACAGAATACACAGGTCCATCATAATATAAATTTAAAAAATGACATTGTATTTCAATGGCGGTTGCAGATGTTCAGCGCGTGTCTTCTTTCCTTGTTTGTTATTTGCGTTATATTACATACAAATTTGTCCGATCGGCTGCAAAGTGATAAACTCATCGTTGACAATGATGCTAAAGTATTCATAACGTGTGGCAATCTCATCAAGATTATGTACAGACCCAATGTTTAGTACACAACTCTCAACTTCTACTCGAAAAACGACATCACTACGGCGAAATTTGCGATGTCACAATTAGTGCCACGCATGCCCATCTCTTTGTCGGAAACATTAGGCCTATCTAACAAGAACTTCACTGTCACTTTCCACGTTATATTTGTTACGCAAATTACCTACATCGTGCATATTTCTATCGTACCTACGGCTGTCATCATCAGTGTACGTATGAATAATATCTTCCATTTCCAAAATTAGGTCTAATAATTTGCTAAATTTTAAAAAAAATCGTGATAAATTCATTTTTCCACCGATCTCTTAGATTAAATATCTTGGGATAATCTTTGATAGAAGTCTCTCATTCAACAAGCACGTCACAAATATGATTCAGAAGACTCAAAGGGGGATCAGTGTTATCAAGGTTATGGCGACCTTCGACATGCAGCAATGGGTACTTTTTCTGCTTCTGCTAGTTTTTCTGCTATCTGTAATAGATTATGGCCTCGGCCTACTATGTCACAGACACAAGTCTATAGATTGGAAAAAGTTCAAAATGAGGCAATGAGAGCGGTACTGGGGTGTACTAGAGATACACCCATCTCTGCTATGAGATTTCTGCTTGATCTCCCCAGCATTAGAGTGCGACATCAGGTAGCACAAGTTAAGTCGTACCTTAAAGTGACAGAATACAACCACTACCCATTACACCATCGCCTAGATGAGTCAAAGGGAAAACGAATCAAGCGTTGCAGATCATGGATGTAAGAGGCTGAAGACACACTGCGAATAGTATTTGAATTGGAAGAAATAGGAAAGGGCAGTGAATGGGTGGAGGTAGACACTGAGAAGAAATCACTGACTAAAGTAATAATACAACTAGATAAAGCGTGTCGAAAATGGACGACAGTCAGGGTTCAGGATACAGTGCACGAACTCGCCCAACTACACTCGAAACCACAAGACATAATTATATACACAGATGGCTCTGTTAGCAGAAACACAAATAAAAGCGGCTGGGGTTTTGTTGCCTACAGAAATGGTGTGAAGTTGGTTGAGAAATCTTCAGCATATTCTACTGTCAGCAGCTCTTAATTGGTTGATAACTGATACATCAACACACGCGGTAATACTCACAGACTCTCAAAGCATGTTGCGCAAGATAAAAAAAAGCATGCTTAGAAAAGAATGGTGGGACTTATTGAACAATTCAATTGTCCAGAGCATTACATCGATATACTGCCCTGGTCATGCTGGAGTCAGAGGAAACTAGAGAGCCGACTTATTGGCAGGCAATGCGGCGATAGACGGCCCATTGTTGAGAAGAGATAAAGCAGATTTAATAAAGGCAGTAATAAATTCATTTCAAGATGCAGATGATGTAAATGAGGTTGAGAACGTACACATACAGAGAATGTTAGAAATGGAAGTATTCAGTGGTGAGGAGAGAAATGTAGATTTTTTGGAAAGTCCCGAAGATCACACAATCAACACCTGACCGGAACTATGAGTCTACATACACTGGGATGGCTGCTGGAGCGGAGGGAGGAGCACTTATGGGAATGTCCCGCGTACTGTGAAGTCCGTTTCTAATCAAGAAGAAGGTGCTGTCGCCATTTTAAACGGTGTCAGTTTACGCAGTACTTCATTATAATAAATATAACTATAGCCGGCACGATTCCACAAGATACAATTTATTCAGGCTGGAAAGAATTCAAAACGAAGCGATGCGGATCATCCTTGATTGCACAAGGGACACACCCTGTGCGGCTATGAGATTTCGCCTTGATTTTCCGAGCAGATCTGATAGAATTGATATGTGACGTGCCCGCCATACCTCAGAGTGAGTTCTGGCATAAATCACCCACTACACAGCGAGCTCCCACGTGTGAAGGGAAGCAGGCTCAAGAGAGGAAAATCGTGGATGGGTCGGGCCGAGGATACCGTTAAACATATCTGTGCCCCAGAAGATATAACTCCTGGCGAGGAAAGGACACCTATTCCTACGGTCTTTCAAGAGGTAGTCAAGACCGTCATTACACGCAATAGAGAGTGCAGGGAACTCAGCCCCGTGAGCGTGGAAGCTGAGGTCAAGGCACTAATCTGTGAGAATACCGATGACACAGATGTTGTGATCTACACAGATGGGTCGGTCATCCGTCACCACCGATGCGCATGGGCCTTTACTGCCAGATCAAAAGGAAGAACAGTATATGAAGCCAGTGGTGCCTTTACCGCAACAACAGGCAGCCTAACAATGGAAGTATTCGCAGTAACGCAGGCACTTAACTGGCTGAAATCGCAAGCCTATTCCCATGCGTACATACTAAGTGACTCTGAATATGATTCAGAAAGTCAAAACAGGTGATGTACGTAGGGAATGGGTGGAGTCATTTGAGAGAGCAGGAATGCGGGCATCACTACGAAGACTCATGCTTATTTTTGCCCCTGGACACGCAGGCTTGGAAGGAAACGAATGAGCCGACCAATTAGCTAGCCTCGCCACCACAACAGACGGTCAGCCTATGGACCGAGCAGACATACTCATTGCTCTTCGTGAACCCTCACGATCAGAGGATTTTGAGATGAATGAGCATGAGTCAATATTGAGAATGCGCGAATTGGGAGTGAGGATGGGTGTGGCCCGTAGAGAACCCCTGACAAAGATTTCAAAAAGAGCAGTGAACCAACATAGAACCGGAACCATCAGTCGGTATACCCTGAGAGATTTACTGCACCAGAGATCTGAGCACCTATGGACTTGTCCGGTGTGCGAAGAGGATAATCAACATACCTAATTGTTTAAAAATTTTAACATGACAATAACAACCTGTCTGCTACTTCCGATCAATGTTGCCAATTTTCATAGATAGAAAACCCTTACTAGCTTAAAATAGCAGTATTGGTTTCTTATACGTGGCACGGCACCGTGCCATATTTCTGTTTTATACACCCAGTTTAAAGTATTAAAACGGCAATTTTCGCCATTAAATGATGCAATTTCAGTATCCTTTGTGCGGGCCGCACAAGTGCTTGCAAAGGGCCGCATCTGGCCGCAAATTTTTTCTGTTGCTATTGATGAGGCCGTTGACATCACTGGAATAGCACAGCTTGCAGTTTTTATTAGGGCCTGTGACAGTGAATTTAATATTTATGAAGAACAGATTCAACTAATCCCAATGCATGACACAACAGCGAGCGAGGACATCTTTGAAAGATTCGAGCAGATTTTGCATGACTATTGACTATGATTTGAGTAAACTTGTAAATTTATCTACTGACGGTGCTGCGAATGTAGTTGGCAGACAATATGGTTGGTGTTGCTGCCAAGTTGCGAACAAGAATTGATAACTCGTATCCAGATTCATCATTTGCACATTCGCACTGCACTATTAATCAGCAAAATTTGTGTTCAACGACTTAAAAATTGAATCATGTGCTTAGTGTGGTCACAAAAACTGAACTTTATCAAATGCAATGCTCTCAACTATCGTCAATTTAGGTTAGAAGACATGGATAGTCAGTTCACCGATGTTCCATTCTACACAGCAGTCTGTTGATTGTCGTGTCACAAAATGCTGAAAAGATTTTATTTGCTGAGACCAGAAATTACTTTATTTTTGGAGATGAAAAGTAAAAACACAGATGAAATAAAAGATGAAAGTTGGATCCAGGATCTAGCGTTCGCTGTGGACATTACTGCAGATTTAAGTGATCTTTTTGAAACTACAAGGCAAAAACAAACTCATCACTCAGTTGTATGACGACATCAAGTGTTTCATTACAAAACTAAGCTTATGGAAGACACACTTGTCACGTCAAAATTTGGTTCATTTTCCTGACTGCAAAGAACTCAAAAACCAGGCCAATGCTGAATCTGTACTCACCTTTGCTAAATATGAGTCACCTAGTTATTGTCATAAAATCCCAGGAAAGATTTAGTGATTTCTCATATTTTGAATACCATTTTGCATTATTCTCGGCACCATTCAACTTTGATGATGTCAAAGCAGAGGAAAACTTGCAGATGGAGCTATTACAAATGCAGTCTGATTCTACACTCAAAGCAAAGTATCTAGAAGTCCGGATACCTGGCTTCTATTTATACTTTCCTAAAAAATTTACAAACTTCAGAAAGTTTTCAACTAGGATTATGGCAATGTTCGGTTCCACCTATGTGTCACGTGTGAACAGTTATTTTCCTTCATCAAATTAACAAAAACTTCTCAGAGAACAAGGCTGACAGATAACTGATGAAAGTTGGAACTGCAAATACATTTCAGCTTATATGAAAAATTGTCATGAAAAAGAGGCATCAACACTCAAACCTCAGGACAAAACACTGATTAAAGAGTAAAAATGATTGAATGTTCTTAAAATAAATGTTTGATTACAATTGTTATATTTGGTTGGCATTGTGGGGTGTTAGCTTAATGTTGTAGTAGGCATGCAAATTAATTGAATATAATTCAATAAAATTACAGTGTTTCTCAGATTTGTTGGTGTGGCCCGCCGGTATACTCAAAGTATCTTATGCAGCCCATGGTGCTTTTTAAGTTTGACACGCCTGATATAGATGATATAATGTTGGGTTGTATAAATGATATATTATTGGGTTGTATAGATGAAATGATGTTGGGTTGTATAGATGATAGAATATTGGGTTGTATAGATGAAATGATGGGTTATATAGATGAAATGATGTTGGGTTATATAGATGAAATGATGTTGGGCTGCATAGATGCTAGATGGTTGGGTTGTATAGATGATAGAATGTTGGGTTGTATAAATAATATATTGTTGGGTTGTATAGATGAAATGATGTTGGGTTATATAGATGAAATGATGTTGGGCTGCATAGATGCTAGATTGTTGGGTTGTATAGATGATAGAATGCTAGGTTGTATAAATAATATATTGTTGGGTTGTATAGATGAAATGATGTTGGATTGTATAGGCATGATCCAATATTGGGTTGTATAGATGAAATGATGGGTTATATAGATGAAATGATGTTGGGTTATATAGATGAAATGATGTTGGGCTGCATAGATGCTAGATGGTTGGGTTGTATAGATGATAGAATGTTAGGTTGTATAAATAATATATTGTTGGGTTGTATAGATGAAATGATGTTGGGTTATATAGATGAAATGATGTTGGGCTGCATAGATGCTAGATTGTTGGGTTGTATAGATGATAGAATGTTGGGTTGAATAAATAATATATTGTGGGTTGTATAGATGAAATGATGTTGGATTGTATAGGCATGATCCAATATTGGGTTGTATAGATGAAATGATGGGTTATATAGATGAAATGATGTTGGGTTATATAGATGAAATGATGTTGGGCTGCATAGATGCTAGATGGTTGGGTTGTATAGATGATAGAATGTTAGGTTGTATAAATAATATATTGTTGGGTTGTATAGATGAAATGATGTTGGGTTATATAGATGAAATGATGTTGGGCTGCATAGATGCTAGATTGTTGGGTTGTATAGATGATAGAATGCTAGGTTGTATAAATAATATATTGTTGGGTTGTATAGATGAAATGATGTTGGGCTGCATAGATGATAGAATGCTGGGTTGTATAAATAATATATTGTTGGGTTGTATAGATAATAGAATGTTGGGTTGAATAAATAATATATTGTTGGGTTGTATAGATGAAATGATGTTGGATTGTATAGGCATGATCCCACAGACCGCTGGATCAACATCCAACCAACCATTAGATACATCAAATAAATAAACAGTATTAGCCCGAAGTCTACAGAGAAGACTACATGACATCGCAGCAGCTCAGAGTGTAACAACACACAAACGAAACAGTATTAGCCTGGGGTTTGCAGAGAAGACTACATGAGACTGCAACAGCCCAGAGTGTCATAACAAAGATTGAAAAAGTACTCAATATATGCCTATTTTCAATATGGTCCCAAACTTTGGTTACATCAGATAAGTATACAGTATTAGTCTAGAGAATACTACATTGGATCGAGACAGCTCTGTAGTTAGTGCACTGACTTCCCCGTATGGTGGTGAACCAAGGTTCAATTCCCAGTACATCAAGTACAAATATATGTCTACCTGAATGGGGCATAGATGTATACGTATTCAGTAAGTGGTGGGGGTTGATAAAAAAAAAGGAAATTTCTTTCTTTTTGTAGACAATTGTTTTTTCGTGCAATTTTGGTGATGACCTATTACCGGGAAAACCATTATGAAGTGGAAGGGCTACCTGACTTCTGTTTTGCTTCTTAGATAATTAGTTAGTTGTCGGATCATCATCACTGAAACTGGACACGTCCATAGTTGCTCCAATCTCTCCCTGAGTGTATTCACCATTACACACTTCTACTAACAGTACCTATCCTATGCTGGTTGACCATCATTCTTTTGCGCCCTCCAAAGTGTTCACTTCTAGCAACACTGCATTTCAAACTCTAATCTTTAATCTTGGTCATTGAAAAGGAAACATCATCCACACTAGTCTCACTCTCGCGTGCTATATCTTTTAATGCGTTAAAAACATTAGCTTGATCCATTGCCCCATGCCACAATCGCGCATGACACCAGTTGATCTGCTCTTTCATTGCCTCGAACACCCACATGCCCAGGCACAAAAATATATGTAACTACTTTCAGCCTCGCCTTTCTCAAGGCCTCAATCCACTGTTCGCGAACGAGACCCACTTGTACCTTCCTAATCATACTCATAGTCACTCAAGATGCAGATCTGTGTTACCTTCTGTGTGCATACCCACTCAATTGCCCTGGTCACCGCCATAGTCTCCATGGTCATGCTACTTGTAGTAACTGCAAAGGCCCCACTCTCCTCCCTGATCATTTTACATGTGCACTGAGCTGTGAAAACCCAAGCACTGCGAACATGTCTAATCACAGATCCATCAGTGTATATAATCACATCCCCCTCTAGGGTATTCTCACTGACCGAAGCATGCACTTCTTTCTCCACAGTTGTGTGACACCATTCTCTGCTAAGTGAAATTACTACTCTCAAACAAGTTTAAAAATCTGTTGGTAGACTTATCCATTCTGCACCTGTTTCTATATTTTGCAATCCGCACACGCTTTGTATGACATCCTCAGCACGTCCCATCCACGACTTCCCTCTCTTATGTCTACTGCCTTTAACTTTATGTATTTCGGAATACAATGGGTGTTCCTTATCAGCATGTATTTGAAGGTATGCCCGTGCACGGCAATACTGTAATCTGTGCTCTGCTGTTGGATAGTCAAGTAGGTGCCGCATAGCACGTGTCAATGTGTCTCTTGTGCACCCCAGTATGATACGCATTACTGCATTGTGGATTCTATCCAGTTTTTCGATCTGAGTTTGGCTAAGAGTCAGAATTGCCAAAGCATATTCCACCACAGTCATCACCAAACCCTGGTTCAAAAAATAATAACAACCTCTGCTCACACTGCTCAGCAACCATAACCTTCATTGCTGCTAAGCCTTTGCCTGCCCTTATGATAACATGGTCAACATGTTACCTGAAACTCAAAATTCGGTCATAAAAAACACCCAGATATGTCATTGTGCTGGTTCTTTCTAAACTTTTCCTGGACAATAACACTTGTGGCATGGGTGTCTTTACCATGTGATTGTTCAAGGAAAACCACATCACGAATGCCTTATAAGGATTTACCACTGCTTCCATATCTCTACACCAATTTATCAGTCTGTGCAGCTCCTTCTGTAGTTCCACGATGTTCTCTTCTCGATTTCTGCCTTGCCCGTACACCAGGATTTAATCGGTGTACTACATCATTCTGTCAGCACCTGTAATTTTGCTAGTGATCTGTATGTATACATTGAAAAGCACAGGAGATAGAGGTGATTGTATCAGGGCCGCACCAACCCAAGGATTTACAGCAAGATTTAACAGTTGGTATATCAAGATATCCAAGGACACCCTATTGTAAGCACCCTCAAGATCTAGTGCGACAGCACATGTCTCCAGTTTCTTGCAGGTTTTTTTAATTGTCATAATCTAATGTCCCAAGGAAGGGGTTTCAAATCCCCTTATCTATGGGTTTTTATAAACAACATCTAGATCGCCCTTAACGTATAAAACTTCAGTATTGCCTATTGTGCAATAATCAACGGTGTCAGGTCTGATAGGAGGATGAAGACTGCAACAAAGGTTATTGGGTCACCAGCTAACCCTGAAAATGACTGAGTTTATTGTCGCAAGAGGCACATACAGACCGTTGGATTGGTCAGTCCACTCCATAGAAAGTAGTGATGATTGAAAAATGTCATGCTGAAGTCAGATATATAGGACCGAAAGGTACCAAGCTGTTTAACTATTTGGAGTGCATTCTGTTAATTGACATGAGTTTGAGATCAAATGAAGGAAAATGAGAGACTCTTACAGGGCAGAAAATCCAGCAAGACAAGTGTACACATTATTACTACACCATTTTAAGTTTTAATACAAATGTGTGTGTACTGTGTTAGTGTTCTCAATTATTCATCGTGTCACACATGCCTTCTTACTATATTTTTTCTTACTATATCATCTGACTTAAAAGTGCATATCTTACACAGTCTATCTATCACCTTCATTCTTTGCGCAACGAAATCTTAGTGAGAAGGTTGAACTATCACTATCACATTAATCATTCAATGAAAATAATATTTATTTCAACTCATACAATTCTGGTGGATGAAAAAAGTGGCAATTAAATAAAACAAATTGTAACCTATGGGGACTATCAATCTACAAAGGAAACTGATAACTAAACTTTAATGAACAGTCTCTGAGTCAAAGTTTGAAAGTGCAACGCCTACTTGATAAATCAAAATGAGTAGGCCCTATCACATTAACTATTTGCCCTATTAAGAATTAAGTCAAAAATTAGAGATGGTAAATATATCTCGTTGACAAGATCAAAGTAACATTCATGAAAGAATCAAGATTATTTGATTTTTTTTATCATACCTTTCGTATTGTGAGCAATCATGTAAAATAAGTGTATCCGAACACCGCCTTTTCTTTGCCAAAGAATGAAATTTCGTTTCGTGAATGTGTAGTTCGTAAAGTTGTCATGTTTGTACATTTCAGTAAGTTTGGATAATCAAATCACGTGACATGTTCACATGATCTGGTGTGTTGTCTAGCAGTTTTTCATTTGTGGGTGTACATAGTCTGTAAATAAATCAAATAGTAGTGATGATCTTCTCATTTTGGATGTAACGGATACTTCGATGCAACTTACCTTCAACTTGTATTTGCCTGATTCTGATGATTTTATGTACGTTATTACTGCTGTAGTAGGCCCACTGGTCACATAGGTAATGGAATCGGTAATGAGTTGACTGTGTACTGTACTGTGTAGGAGTGACTACAACACAGTCTACAGTAGTGTAGTAGTCAACTATAGTCTGTAGTCTTACTGGACGACGCACACTATCGCTTTTTTGTCGATTATGACCTGTATATTGCTGTTTGTATGATTACATCTGTGTACTGTTGTGTGTATTCTTTCACGACAGCATCCGTCAGCAATAGTGTGTTGTGTAGTCAGCCGTCGTTCAGTAAGACTGACGTTTACAGACGGTGTAGATAGTAGATAGTGAACCATAGTTAAGTACAAGTTTGTCAGTATTTTTACATCGGCTATTTTGAGTTATAGGCATACTATGCGCATAAGCCTACTCTATGTTTTAGCGAATTTCTGTTAATAGCTGAAGTAGAAGACACCATACATCAACTGAAGAAAAATAAACCATCAGGGTCATATAAAACCTCACTACCAAAGAAATTTAAGCTGTTGGTGTATTGGGTATAGAAGTGATAAAAAAAACTGTTGCATGACATCTTCATAAATTTCAAACTGATAGCTCTACCAAAGCAACTTAGTGCTATAGATTGGGAAGAATATCCTACAGTCAGTTTAATGAATCATGTCCACACAAATTATGATGAGAATTATAATGATAATAAGAAGTAAAGGAGAACCCGAAATTGGAGTCAAGCAATGTGAATTTGTAGGCCTTAATGACAAAGGTACAAACTACTACACAGATCATAAACATCTTGTGAATACTAACAGAAAGATTGACAAAACAGAGATATGTATGTGAGCTTTATTGATCATGCTAAGGTATTTTATAAGGTTTCAGAGATATTGACAGCTGCTGTTAAGTGACCAGCATAAAAAGTATCTAAACCTAATCCAAACCTCTGGTATTGAGCACATTGCAACTATACTGTTCAGAAAAAATGAATGCAACTCTTTTGAGTTACTTTTATAAAAGATATTCGCTGATTGGACATCATTCAACCTATCAACTGTGTCCACCTGGTCATTAACTTCTCATGGTTATTTGAATTCTACTCACCTCATGATTTGTGAGGTCATGAAAGAAGTCAAGACCAAAACAACACTTTTGGCAATAATTTGTGACAGATTCGTGAGAATCCTGTGAGACTTACTGAACACAAAACTCTCTGACCATATTATTGAATGCTTATAAAAATTGACAGTCCTCGAATAAATTAAGTTGAAAATTGACTGCAATTATGGCTCATCTCACTACAGAATAACGATACATCATCATTGGACGCTTACAGAATGGACAATCACAAGGTGTAGTGGCCAAATAATTTAATGTGGTTAGAAACACCATTAGTCACCTTTAGAGGCAATTTGAACTGGCTCAGTGGCAGACCAGCAGCACAGTGCAAGACCAAGAGTCACAACTCATGCCAATGTTCGCTCCATATGGCTGCATCACCTCAGGAATTGATCTGCATCCTCCACAGTCCACATCTAATTTCATATCATATGTCAGGAACCAGCTGCACAACAATGGTCTTTAGGCTAGAAGACCCTACAGAAAACCTGTTCTTATGGACCAACATCGCCAGAACCAACTACAGTGGGTGAACCAGCATCATCAAAGGATCGTTGAGAATGAATGGAGACAAGTTTGGTTTAGTTAAAGTGTGAGAGTTTCTTCATACCAAGGTTGAAACATTAATTCCATAAAATAAAATGTTGGTACATGTTTGAAATAATGTTGCGGTTCCTTTTTTGAACAGTATATAATTTTCATTTCTACTGCACCTTCTGTTACTGAACAAGCTATTAATAAGAACATTAGCTGGTTACACAGTGTGTCTAGAATCAGTTGGACGTATTATTTCTCAGAAGTAAATAATAAGTATTAAAGTAGAAGCAATCAGTTTTTAAAGACACAATACATTTATTGTAGTAAAATAGAAGTGAAAGTATTTTCGCATGTAACAGTAAAGTATTGGGTGAACATAAAAATATCTATTCGCTAACTAGGATGTACAAACTGAACAACATTTGAGGAAAACAAAAACCGATCTATCATATATTGGTCCCATAATGCTTCTTTAAATAACCAATATATTGACTATTGGTGCAGAAAGGGTTAATGACATCAGATGGAAGATGCATTAAAGGAATAAAATGTAGAATAGCCCAGAAAAACAGCAACATTTCACAAGATGAAAAACATCCTATGTAATAAGTCACTTACCTATATCGTGTCAATTTAGATGAGAGAGTTTTTATAAAGGTAAAATATGAACCAAATCTCGTGTATGAAAATTAATCTTGGACAATCAGCAGAGTGAAAAATTATATAGATGCAGTAGATATATGGTTTTATAGAAGAATGTTCAGAATACCTTTGAACAGATAAAAAGTGCAATGAATATATCTTGAAAGACTTTAATTCAAAAATAGAGCTGCTCACAGACATTAGAGACAGTTTACATTTTTGGACACATCACGAGAAGAGGAAAAATGGAACACCTTTGAACAAAAAGCAAGTTAAAGAGTAGGAGGGGTAGGGGAAGAATAAGAGATAATATGCTAGACAGCCTGACATTATCGCATGGGTGAACAACAATATCGGAAATAATTGATGGCACATTAAGCAGAAGGCTTTAGACAGACATAATAACCAATACCACGCAGTATGGACCATAAGATAAAAACATTATCATCATCAAGTGTCGTCTCTACAACGAAGGTTGACTTCAACAAACCTCTATCATCCTCTATCTCTTGTTTTGGTGGTGCACTTTACTAGGCTTTAACCTGTACGTCTTTTGGTTTTACTCTCCCACTTGTATCTCTGCCTACCTCTTGCTCGCCTCCCTTCAACTTTACCCTCAAGTAAGGTCTTCAAGAAGGTGTCATGTCTTTACTGTGTCCAAAATATTTTATTTGCCTGATCTTTATTTCTCTTAATAATTCTTTCTTCATATTAAGTGTTGTTAAAACCTTGTTCTTTGTTTTCTTCTCTTTCCATGATGATCTCTCTATTCTCCTATAGGTCTAAATCCACATCTCAAAGACATCAATTCTGTCGTTTAATTGTTTAGTGTCCATGTTTCTGCCATACATGAATATAGAATAGATGTAGCATTTTATAATTCTCATGTTTAACTTGTTTGTAATTTGTTTAAGAAACATGAAAAGATACTCAATGAAACAACAGATATAGTGAAAAGATGGACAGAGTATTGCAAGGAGCTGTATAACTGCAAGTGTAATCCTGACTACACGATATTAGAGATTTATGAACTAAACAACAGAGAAATAGGAAATGCAGAAATTCTAGTAGATGAAATTAAAGAGGCCATAGGAACATTGAAAGGAGGGAAGTCACCTTTTGTAGACAACATTCCAGAAGAATTGTTGAAATTCGGGAGCATTAATGTGGTAAATATGACCAAAATATGTCAAAATATATGGAGCACAAAACAATGGCCCACTGATTGAACACAATCACTAATAATACCAATTCCCAAGAAATGAAATTTGAAAGTGTGTACGAATTACAGAACAATTCGCCTTATAACACACCCCAGTAAAGTGATGCTCAAAATACTACTTAACAGAATAAAACATGTCTGAAGAAATAATTTTGCAGAACAAGCTGGCTTCAGAGCAAACAGAAGCACTGTTGAACAAATATTTAACACCCGAACACTAATTGAAAAACATATTCAGCACCAACATGATCTATACCACAACTTCATTGACTTTACAAATGCCTTTGACTGTGTTTGGCATGATGGTCTGTGGCACATACTGAGGCAATTTAATTTTGACACCACAATTATAGACATTATTGAAGCTCTGTACAAAAATACAAAAATTGGAGAGTTCTTCAAAACAAATGTGGGGGTTCAACAGGGATGCATAATGTCCCCAGTACTTTTCAACATTTACTTAGAGCACATCATACAAGAGACATTACATGATTACGACACGTCTATATTGATCGGAGGTCGCCCTATTTGCAACTTGCGTTTCACTGATTATTGATCTTATAGCTGGGTCAGAACAATCATTGCAAGAATTAACAGCTACCGGGTAAGTTAGAAAAAGTTACCAGCAAGATGGAATGGAAATCAATACAGATAAGAGCAAAATCTTGGTAAACAACAGAGACACAGAAAACAAGACTAATATCGTGATGAATGGACATACGCTTGAGGTGGTGAATACCTTTAAATACCTCGGATCCAGTATATGCAGCAATGGTAAATGCAAAGGAGAACTAAAAGTAAGGCTGGAGATGGCTTTAGCATCCTTGTCAAGGCTAACTGTGATTTGGAAAAGCAACATTAGTGTTGGAGTGAAAATCAAAATGTATACGTCGCTGGTGCTTTCTGTTGTGTTGTATGGTTGTGAGAGTTGGACACTCACTGTGGACATGGAGAGAAGATTACAGGCTTTCGAGTACAAATGCTACAGAAGAATTCTACGAATTTCCTATAGGGAACATAAGACAAATGCGTACATAAGAAATAAAGTAGAGATGTGTGCAGGTGTTCAGGAGCCGTTGTTTGCAATAGTGAAACGACGAAAACTAGCATTGTTTGGACATGTATGCAGGCACGATTGCTTGTCAAAAACAATACTGAAGGGAACTGAACTGTCCAGGGTGGAAGAAGCATAGGAGGGCAAATAAAGGCATGGACAGACAACATCAAGGAATGGACAGAACAAGATATGTCCACACTCATCGACATCGCTGAGGATAGAATTTGCTGGAGGACTCTGTGTGCTGAGGCATCCAATGTGGTACCCCTATGACCCTGAAGGGTTACAGGTTTATTGATTGAATGAATTTGTTTAGATGTTACTATTTTCCTCATGTCATTGATGGTACTTTAAGTCATTCCTATTCTCCCTTTAGCTTCTGTTTCACACTTGTCATGATTTGTGGTTTATGTGTCCAAGATATTGATAATGTTCTACTTGTTGTAGTTTCTCTCCATGTATGTTTGTGTTCTTCTGTGACTTTGCTGATTATCATGGTTTTTTTGTGTGGATATTTATATCCTGTCCATATTCTTTACTTGATTTCTACTTGATCTATTAGTCTTTGTAGTTCATGTTCACTTTCTGCTAAAAGAACAGTGTCATCTGTAGATCTCAGTTATTATTTTCCTATTGGTCTTGAGTCCTGGCATTTAAGATGAAAACAATATATCGTAATGATTATCTGTGATCAGAAAGGTGATATAACAGTAATGAAGGAAAATATTTCCAAATACTTATAAAAGATTGTTAATGTGATCCCTGTACCTCATATGTGCTCTAAAATGTTTCATTTTAAAATGTAAAATATTCCTCTCAAATATTTCATAATTAACATATCTAAACCTTGTCTTTGTCACAAAGTCAACATTTAACTCAATCATCTCTTCTTGTAGATGTGGATTAAGAAGTTCCATATCTGTTTGAAACGAATCAACAATCCATTCTAGTATTTTCAGTTTCTGTAAATATTTTAAATCTAATTATCATATCTTCTTTTCCTAATTAGCCTCCAAATGACCAAAATAGACTTCCAAATCTGCATTATGCAACATTTCCTTGTGTAGCTGCAAACAGGAAAACTGAGAAAGTTAAAAATGGCCAAGATTGTTTATAAATATTGACAATTATTGATGAACCTCTTCTGAGCGCAGGTTATCATCAGCCCACACCGGATAAATCCTAGGGTCCTATGATCCCCATCTCAATCAATCCATGAGAGTGTAGCAACTACCTTGTATTTTTGGACTGTGGAACAAAGCATCTAAATTTTACTGTTTTTGGGAAATTCACTTTGATTTTGATTCACTTTGAGTGATTTTTATTGCAAACATATTCTTGAGATGAATGATGCTTGTACTGTGAGGTTTTATTCTATTAGTAAATTATTCATCTATTTGGAAAATGGAAAAAAACAACCTCAAAATTAACATTAGCTCAAAAAATGGAATGTCCTATGCAAGATATGTTTCAATTTTATTTATACTTTTTAGTATCTCCTGTATCATAACCAAATATTATGATAACCAAATATTTATTATTTTGTTTCTACAGGAAGTTCTGAATAACAGGACCTCTTTTTTTTTTAAAATGGCGGTAAGTTCCACTTACTAGTAAATTGATTATATTTCTTCATTCTTTTGCCTGGAACATGCTTATATCTGAAGTTCTGTGTCTTCTTTAAACTTGACAGTGTTTTGTAACTCGTACAGAAGTCTATGAATTTTTCTTTCACTGTTGTTTCTCAGAGTCAGTGTATTTGCCTAAGACTTTTGTGTTCTGGGCATTCCTAAAGAATATGCTCTGCTGCAACAAGTTCAGCAAGATAAATTATATTATCAGGATTAAACATTTTTTTAAATTCTGCACTACTTTTCAAACAGATACAAACAAATCAAATTTTATCTATATTCATTCAGCTGAAATAATTTTCCTCACAACCAGATAAAATTTGTTCTAGGTATATTCAGATGACATAATTTGCCTCACAACTAGATACGATTTGTTCTGGATATATTCAGATGACATAATTTGCCTCACAACTATATAAGATTTGTTCTAGGTACATTCAAATGACATGATTTGCCTCACAACTAGATACAATTTGTTCTGGGTACATTCAGGTGACATAATTTGCCTCATCACCATGTAAAATTTGTTCTAGGTACATTCAGATTACAAAATTTGCCTCACAGTCATATAAGATTTTTTTAGGTACATTTTGATGACATAATTTGCCTGAATGTTTATGGTAATAAATGTATATTTATTTATCTGTGGGAATGTTCATGTTAATTAGGGATGTATCGGATTTCGGCTCTGGCATATCCGAAATCCTGCCATTTTTACAAATCCGGCTCCGGTCCAATTTTGTCGGATTTAGGCCGGATTTGTGTTGCCTAGTCAGGGGAATTTTCTGTACATATGTCATGAGGTCAAGCACAGTAGCACTTCCAGTTTACTATTTCTCGCTGATGTAAATAAGAATTTTAAGAAATAAACATTAATTTTGAATTTTAATGGTGCATTACTTCATGAGTTTTGGGACTCGAATATTTTGAATTTTCATAAATTTATTTGGTCTTGCTGATAAAATAAAATGGCATCAAAATCTAAGTCATACAGCGCCATTTGGGATTACTTCAAGGTTAAAGACGGTGATTCAGCGAAGGTAATATGTAAGTTTTGTGTCAAACAGTTCTCGCGTGGACAATCAGATCGCCACAAAGACTTCTCAACATCATCAATGCAGACCCATTTGCGATTGATGCACAGGAAAAGCTATGACGATATGATGGAAAAAAAAGCATCACTGGAGGCCAGTGTATTGGCGACCACATCTATGATGAATCTGGGATCGTGTTTGCACAAAGCAAGCAGCATTACCCAGCAGTCAATTATGCAGGCATGGGACCGTGTCAAAATTTAGGACATCAAAGTCCCAATGCTAAATGCATTCATGCTGCCATAGCCCGAATGATAGCCATAGATATGGAGCCTTTTCAAGTAGTTGAACAACCAGGTTCAGAGAGTTGATGCATACAATGGAAAACAGGTATGAATTGCCTTCAAGAAAGTACATTGCTGAACATGTCATTCCTGACCCTGACATGTGTAAACATCTGAAGGTAAAAATTGCAGCAATTATATCTGACACTGATTACATATCATTCACAACAGATACGTGGACAGCTGAACACAACACTCAGTCATTTGTGGGCATCACTGGCCATTGGTTAACAGACTCCTTCGTTCACTGCAGTGTAGTCTTCCATTGTACTGCATCTGATGAACATCATACGGCCACAAACTTGCTTGTACATTTTGAAATGATGCTGGATGAGTGGTAAATTGATACAGACGGGAGGGGGGGTACAATAGCAGCCATCTTCTCCCTGTGGTGCAGACTGAGGGATACAATAGCAGCCACCTGGTACAGACTGAGGGGGAGAGGGTACAATAGCAGCCACATCCTCCACTTTGTGGTGCTGACTGAGGGGGAGAGGGTACAATAGCAGCCACCTCCTCCCTATGATACAGACTGGGGGATACAATAGTAGCCACCTCCCTATGATACAGGCTGGGGGATACAATAGTAGCCACCTCCACCCTGTGGTACAGACTGAGGGGGAGAGGGTACAATAGCAGCCACCTCCTCCCTGTGGTACAGACTGAGGGGGAGAGGGTACAATAGCAGCCACCTCCTCCCTGTGATACAGACTGAGGGGGAGAGGGTACAATAGCAGCCACCTCCTCCCTGTGATACAGACTGAGGGGGAGAGGGTACAATAGCAGCCACCTCCTCCCTGTGATACAGACTGAGGGGGAGAGGGTACAATAGCAGCCACCTCCTCCCTATGATACAGACTGGGGGAGAGAGGGTACAATAGCAGCCACCTCCTCCCTATGATACAGGCTGGGAGATACAATAGCAGCCACCTCCTCCCTGTGATGCAGACTGAGGGGGAGAGGGTACAATAGCAGCCACAAGGTTGCTGACTAAGGGTGCTCTACCTCAATGTGTCTCACCTTGGTCTTCAGACCTATCTCAATTACAATCTCGGACCATTTGCCATATGTCTTGTTGGTGGACAAAAGAAAAAGTAAACAAACAACAGAGAGCTAAAGTTAAGTACTACCAGTATGATCAGAAATGAAAATCCATCGCAAGCAGAATTGGGAAGGAAAAACATAGGACACATGCCACCAGGGCACATGTATGGAATCAATCAAATGTATGGGGTAAAATTACTATCAATGATAGGGATATTCAGCAGTATACGATTAAGATGGCTGAATCATGTGCAAAGAATGAACAACAACTATATCCCACAGCAGATATTGTTTAGCGAACTTTCAGAATGAAACATGTTGGAGGCAGACCACTCCTGAGACACAAAAATTTATGAAATGCCCTAATGAAAAACTTTTCTATTGACCACAATAACTGGGAAAATGTGACTGAAGAACCTACTAAATAACTGTCAAAAATACAAATAAATCATGTGCATGCATGGATCATACAAATGTGTATGAACTGATAAAATTAATCATCATCAAACCCATAACCCGTCAGGGCCGTAGGGGTGTCACTCTGAAAACATCAACATACAAATTCTGCCATGCCTCTCTGTTTTCAGTTCTGTGATTGTGGAGAATCTTAATCCTGTCCTGTCTTTAATATTGTCAATCCATATGTTCCTCTGACCTCCTCTTCTTCTTCCACTCTCAACTGTTCCCTGCAAGATATTTTTGGAAAGAGAATCATGTCTCATTACATGGCCAAACCACAAAAGTATGCAACACCTCACCACTGCCATGAGATGTTATTGTTGGCCTGCAAGAATATTTATTTTGATTCTCACGTATATATTGGTTTTATTTTATTCATAATGGATACGTTATATTCTTCAATATTCTTTGTCTGTAGCATTTGTTTTTAAAAACCAAACATTAATGAGTACCTTGCAATCAAGCTGTTGATCATCACTGGAGATTGCAATGCTGACACAAATAGCAATATTAAAAAAACGTTAAATAGTTGTAGACATAAATAAAATTATATTTCATTATATGCATTATAATTATGTTTTACGGATAAGAAGTATAGTTTCTATCATTTCTTTGTTTCCATAGATATATTTCAACATTGGGGCTGACATGAATAACATTCTGTTTCGTGGATGGGACACTAAATCATGGAAAGGTATTATACACTCTTTGCTCTTGCTCATGGTGTAGTTAGGTACAACCTTGTCACATGACCATCCAATCCAGCTACTTGAACTAACTACCGGTATTCCATATTGTTCATAAAATCTGTGTTCTAGATTTTTCCACCAACAAAAGTAACTTTTTCTCTGCTTCATTCAACTCGAATGTGCTAATATAGTCAGTTTTATTGTTTCTATAAAAAATATAGTCAGTTTTATTGTTTCTATAAACAATATAGTCAGTTTTATTGTTTCTATAAACAATATAGTCAGTTTTATTGTTTCTATAAACAATATAGTCAGTTTTATTGTTTCTATAAACATGACTGTATTTTGTATCTCATGCAGTGGTCTGTAGAGTTTTTCTTGCAGTTGTGTTTATCTGGATCAGTGTTTGCCTCATAATTTCATATTCAGAACATGGTTAAAGCATATGCTCCACAGACTGAGTGTGTCTACATGTACATAATGTGCTTGAAGCATGTGCTCCACAGACTGAGGTAACTGTCAACATGTACAGAACATGGTTGAAGCAAATGCTCCACAGACTAAGTGTGTCTACATGTACATAATGTTCTTGAAGCATGTGCTCCACAGACTGAGGTAACTGTCAACATGTACAGAACATGGTTGAAGCAAATGCTCCACAGACTGAGGTGACTCTATATGTGCAGAACATGGTTGAAGCATATGCTCCACAGACTGATGTGACTCTACATGTACAGAATGTGCTTGAAGCATGTGCTCCACAGACTGAGGTAACTGTCAACATGTACAGAACATGGTTGAAGCATATGCTCCACAGACTGCTGTGACTCTACATGTACAGAATGTGCTTGAAGCAAATGTTCCATAGTCTGAGGTGACTCTACATGTACAGAACATGCTTGAAGCAAATGCTCCACAGACTGAGGTGACTGTCTTTATTCTTTTTTATTAGAAACTGACTTTGCAACATGCAGGGCATTCTCATAAGTGCTCTGCTCTTTATTCCAGCAGCCATCCCAGTGCATGTAGACTCAGAGTCCCTGTCAGGTGTTGATTGTGTGATCTTCTGAACTTTTCAAAAAATTTACTTTTCCTTCCCTCACCTCTATATACTCTTATTTCTAACAGCAAAAGTTCACTTATTTCTTCCCCAGTTCATCTCACAGGTCGACACTGTCAGAAGGAGTTCAGTTATGTCTATCCCAGTTCATCTCAACAGAATGAAGATGTTGAGATGAACAACTTCTGTCAATAGTAATTCACATACGTCTTTCCCCAGCTCGATTAACAGTACAGAGCTTGGCTCTGTCAGCAGGAGTTTACTTTAGTCTCCCCCAGCTCATCTTACAGGTCAGCACTCTCAGCAGGAGTTCACTTATGTCTCCCCAGTTCGTCTCACATGTCAGCACTCTCTGCAGAAGTTCACTTATGTTCCCCCAATTCATCTCATAAATCGGCACAGTCAACAGGTGCTCACATATGTCTCCTCCATCTTGTCTCACAGTACAGAGCTTGGCACTGTCAGCAGGAGTTTGCTTATGTCTCCCCCAGCTCGTCCCACAGTATAGATCTTGACACTTTCTGGCAGATCTCCCATGAATGGTGATAGGTATTATGTGACAGTATGTAGTAAGTGTAGTAAAAAAAGCAGTGAATAATAACAATGTAATATATATATTTGTCCCACACAATGTTTTCAAGACATAAGACTACAGTGCATGAAGTCACCCAGCTACACTCTAAACCACAAAACATAATTATATACACAGATGGCTCCGTTAACAGAATCACAAATAAAAGCGGTTGTGGTTGTGTTGCCTACAGACACAGTGTGATGTTGGTTGAGAAATTTTCAGCATATTCCATTGTCACATCGAGCATGGGGATGGAGCTAGAGGGAGTTGCAGCAGCACTTAATTGGTTGATAACTGATACATCAACACACTCGGTAATACTCACAGACTCTCAAAGCATGCTGCACAGAATAGAAAAGAACATGCTGAGAAAAGAATGGTGGGACGTATTGAACAACTCGCTTGTCCAGATTATTACATGGATATACTGTCCTGGTCATGCTGAGGTCAGAGGGAATGAGAGATCCGACTTATTCGTAGGCAATGCAGCGATAGACGGCACAATGCTGAGAAGAGATGAAGCAGACTTGATCAAGGCAGTAATAAATTCAAGATGAAGATTATGTCAATGAGGCTGAAATCATACACATACAGAGAATGTTAGAAATGAGAGTGTCTAGAGGTGAGGGAAGGTAAAGTAAATTTTTTCGAAAGTCCAGAAGATCACACAATCAACACCTGACCGGGACTCTGAGTCTACATACACTGGGATGGCTGCTGGAACGGAGGGTGGAGCACTTATTGGAATGTCTCATGTGCTGTGAAGCCTGTTTCTAATCAAGATTCAAGTTTTGAAGACTACCATACGAGAACTTCCAGTAAATTGGTGAGCACAGTATGCTATATATGTGTACGGAATTATGATTTTTCATTTTGAAATGTTTCTTTTGTGAGACTTTGTATTTTTAAGATTTTTACATCTCCTTCACAATATTAAGAAGCATTATCCTTGTAAATTCATAAATGAGTGTATACTGTACTTAATACACATGCAATGTTGGATGCAGGAATGCATCAGGAAAATTTTTTAGGTAAAAAAGTTCAACAACCCGACACAAAATATTTCTTGCATTGAAAAATGCTTCAACACTTAGAACAATATCAATAACTAGGACACATAATTACAAATGATTACAATGATATGAAATTACAATGATATGAAACAGAAGTTATTAGGAGAATTGGAATGGCTAAAAGTACTTTCAATGACAGGAAGATAATTTTAACATCTAAACAAATTACAAACAAGGTAAAAATGAGAATTATAAAATGCTACATCTGTTCTATATTAATGTAAAGTTCAGAAAGATGGGAAATAAACAAACAATTAGAAGACAGAATTTATGCCTTTGAGATGTGGATATATAGAAGAATAGTAAGAACATCACGGAAAAAAGAAAATCAACAGTGAGTTTATAACAGCACTTCATATGAAGAAAGAGTTATTAAAAAAAGATCAAGCAAATGAAATATTTTGGACATATTAAAAGACATGACACCTTATTGAAGACACTACTTGAGGGTAAAGTTGAGGAAAGGTGAGCAAGAGGTAGGCAGAGATACAAGTGAGAATAATATCACAAGATGGACAGGTTACAGTCCAGCAGAGTGCACCACCATGAAAAAAGATAGGTAATATTGATCTGTGGCAGTCAACAAAGTTATGGAGATGGCACTTAATGATGATTGCCAACTTGAAAGATTTGTCCCCAAGCCAAGAGGTTAAATTTGTCTACTACTCGGTAGATGTTCATGTAGCAACAGTTATGATTTTTACAGTGACTATGTGTGCCAGGTAATCTGGTATATTTATTTATATGTTTTAGTTGTTTTCTTAACTTGATTACATTAAAAGGTTATGTATCTTCAGATGTTCTGATAGCTGCAGTTATGATTTGTACAGTGACTGTCATCTATGAGGGTCTCAAAGCTATCAAATCCTATGTGTTAATAAGAAGAAAACATAATCCATTCACACATGTGGAAGTTGATGATAACAGTGGACAAAGGATTGAGGGCAATTCTTCACAAGTTAATCTGCTTGCATCACTTAGGATACCACTCAATGTTCAACACGTTCATAGAAGAAAGTTAGTCACATATTTCACTCATACATCATTTATGTTCATAGAAGAAAGTGACACCTTTCACTCATACATCATTTATGTTCATACAAGAAAGTTAGTCACATATTTCACTTATACACTATTTATGTTCATAGACGAAAGTTGGTCACACCTTTCACTCATACATCATTTATGTTCATAGAAGAAAGTTACACCTTTCACTCATACATCATTTATGTTCATAGAAGAAAGTCACCATATTTCACTCATACATCATTTATGTTCATAGAAGTAAGTTACACCTTTCACTCATACATCCTTTATGTTCATAGAAGTAAGTTACACCTTTCACTCATACATCCTTTATGTTCATAGAAGAAAGTGACACCTTTCACTCATACATCATTTATGTTCATAGAAGAAAGTTAGTCACATCTTTCACTCATACATCATTTATGTTCATAAAAGAGAGTCACATCTTTCACTCATACATCATTTATGTTCATAGAAGTAAGTTACACCTTTCACTCATACATCCTTTATGTTCATAGAAGTAAGTTACACCTTTCACTCATACATCCTTTATGTTCATAGAAGTAAGTTACACCTTTCACTCATACATCCTTTATGTTCATAGAAGTAAGTTACACCTTTCACTCATACATCATTTATGTTCATAGAAGTAAGTTACACCATTCACTCATACATCCTTTGTGTTCATAAAAGAGAGTCACATCTTTCACTCATACATCATTTATGTTCATAGAAGTAAGTTACACCTTTCACTCATACATCATTTATGTTCATAGAAGTAAGTTACACCTTTCACTCATATATCATTTATGTTCATAGAAGTAAGTTACACCTTTCACTCATACATCATTTATGTTCATAGAAGTAAGTTACACCTTTCACTCATACATCATTTATGTTCATAGAAGTAAGTTACACCTTTCACTCATACATCATTTATGTTCATAGAAGTAAGTTACACCATTCACTCATACATCCTTTATGTTCATAGAAGAAAGTCACCATCTTTCACTCATACATCATTTATGTTCATAGAAGTAAGTTACACCTTTCACTCATACATCCTTTATGTTCATAGAAGTAAGTTACACCTTTCACTCATACATCATTTATGTTCATAGAAGTAAGTTACACCTTTCACTCATACATCATTTATGTTCATAGAAGTAAGTTACACCATTCACTCATACATCCTTTATGTTCATAGAAGAAAGTTACACCTTTCACTCATACATCATTTATGTTCATAGAAGAAAGTCACCATCTTTCACTCATACATCATTTATGTTCATAGAAGTAAGTTACACCTTTCACTCATACATCCTTTATGTTCATAGAAGTAAGTTACACCTTTCACTCATACATCCTTTGTGTTCATAAAAGAGAGTCACATCTTTCACTCATACATCCTTTATGTTCATAGAAGTAAGTTACACCTTTCACTCATACATCATTTATGTTCATAGAAGTAAGTTACACCATTCACTCATACATCATTTATGTTCATAGAAGAAAGTTGCACCTTTCACTCATACATCATTTATGTTCATAGAAGAAAGTTGCACCTTTCACTCATACATCATTTATGTTCATAGAAGAAAGTTACACCTTTCACTCATACATCATTTATGTTCATAGAAGAAAGTTGCACCTTTCACTCATACATCATTTATGTTCATAAAAGAGAGTCACATCTTTCACTCATACACCATTTATGTTCATAGAAGAAAGTTACACCTTTCACTCATACATCATTTATGTTCATAGAAGAAAGTTAGTCACATCTTTCACTCATACATCATTTATGTTCATAGAAGAAAGTTAGTCACATCTTTCACTCATACACCATTCATGTTCATAGAAGAAAGATTAATGCCATTGTTTAATGCTACGACTATGCATCAGAGTAAAATGGATGATCCTAAATGTAGATGGGGAGATTTAGATATAATTCTAACAAATTTCAAACTCTATATTATGTCTGAAGGGAGGCAGAAGCTGTGTTTCTTCCTTATCAGTTAAATATAGCCATACAGCAGCCATTTTGATATTAGATAAAAGAACTGGTAGAGTGACATCACACACTACTAAAAATTCAGGATCTTACAATTATTCAAAAATTATGAGCACTGTGAGTATGCATTCAGTGAATTGAAAGAACCGAATGTTAGTCACATTTATGAAATATATACCATTTCTAATCATTGAGGAAAGTTAGCCACATCTTCAAAACCATTGTCGATAAATACGATTTTTTTGCCTTGTCACACAACACGTCTAACCTTCCCACAGAAGATCATTTGTTGCCTGTCACCTTTCTCGAAGCATTCTTGCCCAATCCTTTGTTTTTGTCTTCAAAGCACATTTTCCCTGCTCATTAGTAAAACTTGGACAGGTTCGTTATCACACTGACCATGTTAACTGCTTGTGAAGGACACCAAGCATATGAAGAGAATTTATTCATCAATGTGTACTTGTTACATCAATGATGATTATTTTCACTCTTCTCTCATGTTGGCACAGGTGATGCAGTATGTGTGAGCTTCATTTTAACTTGCCCTGTATATTGTTTGTTTGAAGACTTTGCTGACCAGAAATCTGGAGTAAACTTCTCCCATTACCAAAAGTGTTTGCAAAGTTTAGAAAAAATGATTGCCATATTGAAAATTTTGTGGAAAGTAAAAAAAAACATATCTTTGAAATTTGCAGTGTGTCATGGTGTAATATTTGCATTCTCTTAAGGAATTATTAATAGCATCAGAGTAAAATCATGTTTATTATAATGCTGAACGTAATTTGGCAATATGTATTGAACATATTACCCGGTAAATAATTATGAACATATATATATATATATATATAAGATGTGACTATATATATATATATATCATTATCAGGTGCCATGCCGGCTGGCGTAGGCTGTCATGGCTCTCCACAGCTCTCTGTCCACAGTATTATGTATCAAAGTCGTTGTTGTTTCTTTGCCATGCCAGGTTGTCAAACTGTCTAATATTTTCTCACGTTGTCGCCCTCTGTTTCTGTTGCCTTCAATTTTGCCTGTTGTGACTATGTTCTCTAAACCTACCTGTCTCATGAAGTGGCCAAAAAAAGAAGATTGCCTTTTCTTATATTGTTGATTAAGGTCCGTTTCGCATTTGACTCTTTCAACACTTCTACATTACTGGTAGTTTTTCTGGCAGTCCATGGTATTCTCAGCATTCTTTTGTAGAACCACATCTCTGTTGCCTCTAATTTCCCACTTTTCAGTTTGTTTATTGTCCAAGACTCGCACACATATGTTAGTATAGGGGATATATAGCACACTTTGATCTTGCAAGGTGTGTTATTTTGTTTCTTTGAAATAACCATTACTTCTGTTTTCTTGATATTTAGAAAGAGTCCTTTCTCTTTACTTTCTGTGACTACTACATTAATTAAATCTTGAAGGTCTTCCTCACTTTTTGCAATCAGAACAGTGTGATCCGCATATCTCAAATTATTTATGTTATGTCCTCCCACTGATATTCCTGGGATATCTACTATTGCACGCAATATGTTTTCACTGTATAAAGAGAACAGGTCTGGTGAAAGCACGCATCCCTGCCTGACTCCTTGTTTTATTTGTTGAAAAGGGACAAATTGATTTCCTACTCTTATTGCTGCTGTTTGTTGCCAGTACATGTTCTTGATTATTCTTAAATTCTTCCTGTCAATGTTCAAATTCTCTAGCATGTGTATAATTTCACTATATTTAACTTTATCAAATGCTTTCGTGTAGTCTATAAAACAGAGGTACAGATCTGATTTTACCTCTATAGACCTCTCTATTAGTGTTCTCAATATATAAATAGCATTGTTGGTACCTTTGCCTTCTATAAAGCCACATTGTTCTGGACTTATTTCTGATTTTAGTTTGTTTCTCACTCTCTTCATGATGATTCTGAGAAGTATTTTGGTTATTTGGCTCATGAAGCTGATTGTACGGTGTTCTTCACATTCGGTGATCCCTGGTTTCTTAGGTAATGCAATAAATATGGACCTCATTAAGTCATGTTTCCACTGTTATATATGTCATTCAGCAATTTTGTGATTATTTCAACTCCAAAGTCATCTAAAGCTGCTAATTCTTCTAATGTGATATTGTCTGGACCTGGGGCTTTACCATATTTCATGTCTCTTAGTGCCTCCCTTATTTCTGCTGTGAGTATTGATGGACCCTCGCCGTTGTCTTGTATGTTTATTTTTGGTCATTTCTCATCATAAAGTTCTTTGATATATTCTGACCATCTCTGTACTATGTGATTTATTCCCATTAATACCTGCCCTGTCTTAGATTTTAGACACCCTGTAACTGTTTGCGTTCTCTTTCCTGTTATCATCTCAATTTTCTTATATAGTAATGTTGTATCTTGGTTGTAATGCAATTCTATTTCTGTGCATTTCTTGTTCAGCCAGCTTTCTTTTGCTATTTTGCATTTCTCTCGTATCTCCTTATGTATTTTCTGATATTCCCCTATCTTGTGTTTATTTTTCCTTCTGGTGCTCATCAATTCTAATATTTCTTCAGTCATCCATTTTTGTTTTGATGTATGTTTTACTTTTGGTATTATCTCTTTAGATGTTTGGTTTATCGAATGTTTTAGCATGTTCCATTGATCTTCAATACTCTGAATCTTTGCAATGGCATTGTATCTATTTTGTACAATTATGTTGTATCTTTCTTTAGCGTCAGCATTATGATTTCAATAATGCTAAATCTAATTTCATATTTCTCTTGATCTTCTTTAATCTTATACAAAATTTCCCCACCTGTAGTATATGATCTCTGTTGCAGTATGCACCTGGCCTTGTTTTCAATGCTGTTTCTATGTCTTTTAGAGACTAAAATGTAATCAATTTGGTTCCGAGTATTATCTCCTGGGCTAATCCATGTACACAGCCTTCTTGGATGTTGCTTGAACCATGTATTCCCTATTATTAAGTTATGTGCCTGTGCCCACTCTATCAATAAATCACCAATTTCGTTCTTAATTCCTAAACCAAATCTTCCTGTCACATCTTTTATTTCTGTTTCACCTACTTTTGCGTTAAAGTCCCCCATTACTATAGTTACTTCATGATTTTTACACTGTTTCATTGCGATTTCTAGATCTCTTTGATGTGGGTGCATATACCTGCACAATGTTGATATCCAATGGTTTTCCTGTTAGTTTAACTAATATTACCCGATCTGATATTGCCATGAAACCCTTCACCGTTTTTCCTGTTTCTTTGTCTAATAATACGCCTACCCCTCTCGTGTTTTTGTCCACCTGAATATATGACTTTAAATTTATCTGATTGTATCTCTCCTGCCCCAATCCATCTCATTTCACTCATTCCTAAGATATTTACGCTCATTCTTTCCATTTCTTGCTAATTGTTGCCTAATTTACCACACTGCGCTAACAATCTGACGTTCCATGTTGCTATATTAACACCAACTGTAGGCCTACTTCTGTGTGTCACCATGACTTTCATCTTGGAGAACAATGTGGTAGTTTCCTGTTGCTTTCCACATCCATATGGGGGATATCCATTTATATCCGTTCCCTTAGACAATATTTTATGTCGGGACAAATGTGTGCCCGGCCCTGCCTAGTTGCAGAGCTACCACTTATACCGGTGGCTATCGGTTGCTTCCACGTTCGCGCCTAGCGAACGTCATGAAGGCACGATCAACGTCTAAACTCTGACTCCCCTCCAGGAATATTCATCTTTACATGATAGAAAACACACAAGGAATCTTCTGTACATTTCATTTATTAGTCATTCACTTAAAATAACACACAACACGATAATAAATAATCCTCAAGTAACGACTGAGCGAATAATGTTCAAACTTGCGCCATGTTGACACCGGAACCGAATATATATATATATATATATATATATATATATATATATATATATATATATATATATATATATATATATATATATATATATATATATATATATATATATATATATATATATATATATATAATGAGAATTTGATGGTCATTAAACTTGTACAGGGGAAGGGTTAAACATCATTTAAGGCTGAATGTATCTATTTTATTTCAAAATGTCCCAATGCTTATGATTTAAAAAAATTCTATTTTGACAGGATACTTCTATACTCATTAGAATCACTGCTGCACATGCTCAACTTTCTCTTTGGATACATATTGATGTTACTGATTATGACCTACAGTGTTTGGTTTCTGCTGGCTGTTATTGTGGGTAAGTTGACTATTGTAGCCTGATTGCTATTTTCTTTGATTCATTATTCATAGTATAGACCTATAATTGATCCATGACATGCACAGTTTCTACAGAACATTTCATCATCATCAAGTGCCGTTTCCACAATGAAGGTTGGCTGTAACAGAACAACAACACCCCGTCTCTTGTTGTGGTGGTTCACTCTGCTAGACTGTAACCTGTCCATCTTGTGATATTACTCTCCGACTTGTATCTCTGCTTACCTCTTGCTAACCTCCCTTCAACTTTACCCTTAAATAAGGTTTTAAATAAGGTGACATGTCTTTTAATATATTCGAAATATAGTATTTGTTGATCTTTATTTCCTTTAATAATTCTTACTTCATATAAAGTGCTGTTATAGCCTCTATTGATTTTCTTATCTTTCCATTATATTCTCCCTATTCTTTTATATAGCCACATCTCAAATGCATCAATACTGTCTTCTAATTGTTTGTTTATTGGCAGAATATTGAGCAAGTATGTCAGAACAACAAAGAAACAGAATAATAACAAATGTGAATAAGGCACTGTTTGCAGTAATTCTACTACCCGTTATGCTGCTGCAGTTTAAAGTAGTTTTGCCCATGTGTTTCCAGGGATGAAACATACTTGTGCCAGGCAAGAGAAAACAAAGGGTACCATAGAATAATGACTCTGTTACTTGTGCCAGGCATGTCACAAGAGACGACAAAGAGAAACAAAAGATAATGGCTCTGTTATTTGTACCAAACATTCCGTAAGAGACAGTAAAATAGAACAGTACAGTAAGATACAACACCAAGTAAAATAGAATTGTACAGTACAGTAGGAAACAACATCAAATAAAATAGTACTGTGCAGTATAGTAAGCTAGAACCAAGTAAAATAGAACTGTTCAGTATAGTTAAATACAACACCAAGTAAAATAGAACTGTACATTACAGTAAAGTATAACATTAAGTAAAATAAAATTGTTTGTACAGTAAGAAAGAACGACATAAAATAGAATGGTACAGTACAGTCAGATAGAGCACCACATAAAATAGAACTGTACAGTACTGTTAAATACAACACCAAGTAGAATAGAATGGTTCAGTGCAGTAAGGTAGAACACCAAGTAAAATAGAACAGTACAGTACTGGTAAGGTAGAACACCAAGTAAAATAGAATGGCACAGTAGCTTAAAGTAGAACACCAAGTAAAAGAGAACTGTACAGTGCAGTAAAATAGAACATCAAGTAGAATAGAACAGTTCAGTATAGTATGGTACAACACCAATTAAAATAGAATGGTACAGTACTGTAAGGTAGAAAACCCAGTAGAATAGAACTGTACAGTAAAGTAAGGTAAAACACCAAGTAGAATAGAACTGTACAGTAAAAGGCAATACTAAGTAGAATAGAACGGTACAGTAAAGTGCAAAACCAAGTAGAATATAACTGTACAGTACAGTAAGATAGAACCAAGTAAAATAAAGCTGTATAGTACAGTAAGATAGAACGACATAATATAGAATGCTACAGCACAGTACGGTAGAACACCAAATAAAATAGAACTGTGCAGTGCAGGAAGATAGAATCAAGTAAATTATAATTGTACACTAGAGTAAGGTACAACACCAAGTAAAATAGAATGGTACAGTACTATTTGGTAATGTCACTATCTAAGAAATGTAGTCTGAACTGTGACACATTCATAATTTTTATCAAACTTCTGTCACTCATATCTAAGACATGTAGTTATAACTCAGCTGTAGATGTCCATTATAACAGGTTATAACTCAGCTGTAGAAGTCCATTACAACAGGTTATAACTCAGCTGTAGAAGTCCATTATAACAGGTTATAACTCAGCTGTAGATGTCCATTACAACAGGTTATAACTCAGCTATAGAAGTCCAAAATAACAGGTTATAACCCAGCTGTAGAAGTCCATTATAACAGGTTATAACTCAGCTGTAGAAGTCCAACATTACAGGTTATAACTCAGCTGTAGGAGTCCATTATAACAGGTTATAACTCAGCTGTAGAAGTCCATTATAACAGGTTATAACTCAGCTGTAGAAGTCCATTATAACAGGTTATAACTCAACTGTAGAAGTCCAATATAACAGGTTATAACTCAGCTGTAGAAGTCCATTATAACAGGTTATAACTCAGCTGTAGAAGTCCAACATAACAGGTTATAACAGCTGTAGAAGTCCATTATAACAGGTTATAACTCAGCTGTAGAAGTCCAACATAACAGGTTATAACTCAGCTGTAGAAGTCCATTATAACAGGTTATAACTCAGCTGTAGAAGTCCAACATAACAGGTTATAACTCAGCTGTAGAAGTCCATTATAACAGGTTATAACTCAGCTGTAGAAGTCCAACATAACAGGTTATAACTCAGCTGTAGAAATCCATTATAACAGGTTATAACTCAGCTGTAGAAGTCCAAAATAACAGGTTATAACTCATCCGTAGAAGCCCATTATAACAGGTTATAACTCAGCTGTAGAAGTCCATTATAACAGGTTATAACTCAGCTGTAGAAGTCTATTATAACAGGTATTATATAACTCAGCTGTAGGAGTCCATTATAACAGGTTATAACTTAGCTGTAGAAGCCCATTATAACAGGTTATAACTCAGCTGTTGGAGTCCAACATAACAGGTTTTACATCAGCTGTAGAAGTCCAACACAACAGGTTATAACTCAGATATAGCAATCAAAATAATAGGTTATAACTCAGATGTATAAATCCAACATATTTTTTTTTTGTTCGCCCATCACAAGTGATGATGACCATTTGTACATCAACTTTTGAAAATTCAGTTAGAATTAAACCATGCATAGTTGTTAGATGGCTAATGAGCCCTATTTGAGCTTTAAATGTTCTTGGACAGTTCGTACATTGAATGACCACTGTAGGCGGATTTTGGTCTATCCATTACTTTCTAGCTACTCTCCGCTGTTGAGCTGCAACATTTCTCTTCTTTTCACAAGATGATGCACTCATTTTGACTGTAGAGCTCCATGTAGATCTATTTTGTGCAAGTTCTTCGCATGTGTCTTGGTCTATTTCAAACGCTTTCAGTGAGGTCTTTAACGAGTCCTTGTAGTGCTCCTGTTGGTCACCTTGAGATCATTTACCCTTCTCCAGCTCACCATAGAGAAGTATCTTTGCAGGCGATAGTCTGACATATGTACCAAATGACCTGCCCAACGAATCTGTGGCTGCATCAGGATAGTATCAATGCTGGTGATACCAGATCTGTCAAGGACAGTGGTATCTGGAATCTTGTCTTGCCATCTGATATTCATAACATTTTCTGAGACAAGTTGTGTGAAAGTGATTGAGTTTCCTCACATGATGTTTATAAACATGATGTTTGATGTTTCGCTAGCATATAACAGCACTGGAAGTACCACTGCTCTGTAGACTTTCAGCTTAGTCTGTAGGTTAATGCCATTTCTATGCCACACATTTGCGTATAATCTGCCAAAAGTGCTGCTTGCCTTGGCAATCCTTGTATACACTTCATCATCAACATTGGCATCTTGTGATAACATACTACCTAGGTATGTGAATCTATTCATAACTTTCAGTGCTACATCATTTACCTTTATGCAGCTGTAGAAGTCCAACACAACAGGTTATAAACTCAGATGTAGAAATCCAACATAACAGGTAATAAACGCAGGTGTAGAAATCCAACATAACAGGTTATAACTCAGATGTGGAAATCCAAGATAACAAGGTATAACTCAGATGTAGAAGTCCAAGATAACAGGTTATAACTCAGATGTAGAAGTCCAACATATTATCTATTGTCTTTCCCCAGGTGAATGATTGTTGATTGCATTCACACTTGCCGTTAAGCGTAGGGCTGGGAGCTTAAGCTGTTGTTCCAAGGCCAGATGTGTCGCCGTGGTTGCATTTAGTCCATGTTTGTTCAAGGCTATCTTGATGTTTTCTATCCACCATTTTCTTGGTCTACCTTTGGCCGTACGCACGGATATCCTTGTATTATATGTTCTTATTGGTATTTGTTTTGGTTTCATTCTCATACGGTGACCGAACCATTTTACTTGCTGTCTTTCAATATATTCGATACATGATATTATACCAACTCTTTTCCTAATTTCTTCATTTCATATTTTATCTAGTTTGGTAACCATTGCAGCTTTTCTCAGACACTTCATTTCACATGTGACGATTTTTCTTTGCTGTGAAGCTGTTAAAGACCATGTTTGACATTGGTAGCACAGTGTTGGTATAAAAATTGTAGATATTATTTGTTTTTTAATGTCCATCTTGATCTTTGGATGAAGAAGTAATGGTGAAAGTTGGTATGTCACTGTGTTGCTTTCTGGCACCTTGTTTCTATTTCTCTGTCTAGTCTTCCATCTTCGGAAAAAATGCTGCCTAGATATTTACATTTTTTGACTTGTTTTACTTTGGTGTTATCTATTGTTATATTCATTGGTGTTGAAGACTTGCTAATTTTCATAACTTCTGTTTTTTGTACATTAATTTTCATGTTGTACTTCTGACATGCTAACAACAATGCATTGATGTGCTTCTGCAAAGTTTCCTCATCTTTGTATATTAAACTTTGATCATCGGCAAATAATAGTTCATTGATTTCATTATTAAGTTCCTCATTAGGTTTATTTGCAATGTTTTCCTCTTTGTTGATGTGAGTTTCTTTTATAAAAGAACAGGTTATATAACATAACAGGTTATAAACTCAGACGTAGAAGTCCAACATAACAGGTTACAACTCAGATGTAGAAAGTTGGACAGCCGGATCATTCAGAAAAAATATTGATCTACTGAATATAAATCAACAAAATACATGACCAATCTCTTGAATGGATACCTACAAGCAAAAGAGCCAGGGATAGACCTAAAGAAACACTCAGAAGAACAATAGAGAAAGTAAAACAATCAATATTCATACTATTCAAGAACTGCACAGAATAGCTTTTAACAGACAGAATTGGAGAGATTTGCCCTATGCGTTAACTTCAGCGCAAAAGGAAAATGAATGAATGAATGAATGTAAAGAATGTAAATATTTCTTACAAAATCACTTAAGTCTAGAAATTACTGGCTTGATCACAAAATCTTCATTGGTATGTACAATAAATTGATCATGCCTGCTGAGTAACTAAATTACTTTGACCAGCATTTAAAAGTCTAAATCCAGAGAAACATACCTGCAGGACAACTTCAAAGTCAACACTGAGAAAAACAATACTCGATTTCAAGTCATCATGATCAATGACTATAATTAAACTAGAATACAAACAACTGATGTGACTCAACACAGTAGTAAACTACAGAAACAAACAGCTGATATAATTATATGACTCAACACAGTAGTAAACTATAGAAACAAACAGCTGATATAATTATATGACTCAACACAGTAGTAAACTACAGAAACAAACAAGTAGTACAGTTTTCATGAGGTAAGCAGTAGTGTTTTAGAATCAAACCAGAAATCAAACAACTGAAATAAATATGTGACTCAACGGGGTGCAAAGGGTCTCGAATTGCTCTCATGTGGATCCAGGATTAGGAAATAATCAAGATCCTAAAAGTATCTCCTCATGATGCACCCTGGAAACAGAAGTATAGCTGCTTTTACTGTATTCCTGACCAACATTTTTAGGCTCGTGTCCATGGATGTGGACTGTAGATGGAATGAGCAATATGAGCAATTGCCTGCAAAGAGATAGGCGATATCTCTAAGGCCTCTATACTATCATATTCAACATCACTATCAACACACAGTGGTTTAAGACATCTGTGCATTCTGTCCTGGCAAGTCTAAAAACAGAAACATTGGAGGGGCGGCCAATGTCCCGATCCCAATCTGGGTAGATCCCGCTAACATACAGTGACTCTATGAGTACACACCAAATCTTGAAAAGACAACACACACCAGAGGAGAGCAGTGTTTGTGCATGTACATTGATGTTATGGCAACAAGGCTACAATTGGCCAGCATGAGACTGACTGACAATAACCATCTTCATTTTTTGGCCACTTCATGAGACAGGGATGTTTGGAGAACACAGTCATAGCAGGCAAGATTTAAGGCAACAGTGACAGAGGGTGACAACGTGAGAAAATATTAGACAGTTTGACAACCTGACATGGCAGGGAAACAAACAATGATCTTGATACATAATGCTAGAGATAAAGAGTTGTGGAGAGTCATGGCACCTTATGATGATAGACTGACTGGCAGAAATAATGTTCATACTCAAGAACACATAGAAACCCACATGTCCCACCATAATTGACCCCATTCAAAATAAGAGTCATGACTCATGTATTGGATACACCGACTTGAACATGCACTCCTGGGTATGAAAAAATCCCATTTGCACACAGGACAAGAATTGGACAAATGTTGGAGAGTGCATTGTTCAAATGTCTGACCAAAACAATGTTGAGACTCAGACTCTGGATGCAATGGGCAATGTAGAAAGGGGAGCAAGTCATTAACAACACTGGAAACCTAGCCCAACTTGACTGTCGCCATTGCCAAACACTGCTCATACAGAGAGAATTTGGTTCAGTACCCAATGGCCCATTGCGAAGCTCCTAGTCTGACATAGGCATACTCTACTTACATCTTTGGGTAATATACCCAAATATTGCCTGCCGATGAATTGGAAGGCCAACATGAGAAATGAACAAGTCAAATCCCAGACCCCTGACATGTTTGGCAAAGCAGCACCTTGTCTAGGAAGGTGTATCAACTCTGAGTCTAATTCAAATGTAACCGTTACCAACATGTCTCATAAAATAAATTAGGTCTGAGACTTAGGGACACAAAGGGTTGTAATGAAATGGTCTTCCTACACAAGGAACAACTCGTTGACTGCGAAGCACCTCATCGGAGGAAAGATACACAATGGATGACACAAGCAAATTATCAGCTCGTCTTGTGACTCTAACTAGAAGGCTTATTAAGTAGGCATTGCATTAAGCTGAAAGTTAAAGTCTCCTGGGTATGAAAGAAAGCTCTGAGAAACCTCCACACTGCACATAGGAAGCAAGAGTTAATTACTCGTAATTCCTGGGGTTCGAAAACAAATAAACATTTGATTCAACACAGTTGTACACTACAGAAACAAATAAGTAATAAAGTTTTCATCATGTTTGTTATATGTATTTAAAGATAACTAACTCTTACTATCTGTCATCATGTTTTTGAATGATCTTATTTTGTATTTCTGGAACATATGTCAAACAGGTTCAGGTATTGGTTTCTTCATCTCTCACCCATTTGATCAGCATTTCACATTCAAGTTTGCTACCTTCAGGACACACAACACAGGCAGTTGCCATGGAGGTGGGACTACACATCATATTGGTTCTTATATCATCAGTGCAGGAATCAACCAGCCTTGATTACGAATGCACTCACTTGACCAGCACCACAATGCCACTTAACACACTAATGCTTACAAAATTGGCCTTTGACTGTCTTCATAATGGGGAGAGAAGAAGAGAAAAATACAACCATACTCATAACTTTATGAGTTTTGTTATGGCCTTTGAAACATTTAGAAAAATGTTAATAGCTAATTCAGATTGTTCATATTGACAGCATCAGAAATGAAACTATGCAGCTTATTGACACCTAATAAAGCGTTCATCTCTTCTTGTGAATGCTCCACAGCACTTCATCTATACAATTACTTCTTAACCCTCTCTGAGTTGAAGCTTTCTTCTCAAAGCATTGCACACAGCTCTGGGTTGGAGCCTTCTGTGTATGAAATATAACTCAGGAAAACATTCCTGGTTGCCTTCAAGGGTACAGGAGCTATATATTTGTAAAATCCAGAGGATTGAAACATACAAACAAACATAAGTGATAATGGTAAATAAAATGTTCAGCAAAGGCCAGTATTGTCAGTACAGCATGCTTGCTAGTCAAAGTAACAGATTTGTAGATACTTTGTTCAAAGTTATCAATATAGCATGCTTGCTAGTCAGGGTAACAGATTTGTAGATACTCTGTTCAAAGTTGTCAGTACAGCATGCTTGCTAGTCAAAGTAACAGATTTGTAGATACTGTATATTTCCTAATATAGCCCATCCACTTATAAGTTGAGGATGTAACTTTAATGTCCAAAATGTGACCACAGTCAGAAACCTGTTTATAGACCAAAGTATTAACAAATAATGCCATTAATAATACTGTACGGATCCTGTTATTATAAGAATGAAGGGAAAAGTGAAATAATGCTAACAGAAAAATAACACAAACCTTAATAAATGTAAGATGCAAGGTCATTTCATCCATTTTCTCCACCTACTCCACCGTACATGTACTCACGTAAAATGCAATATCCAGAATAGTACAATTGAGATAGTACAATTTTCTACTTGCTACCACCAGGTATAATGTAAAAATGTCAAGCATCCTCTGATTGTTTCTTCACACCAGAGTTTTATCTCTTGATCACCATGCAGCTAACAAAGGTTGTCTGCAACAATAGCTTGACAACCATGTACCAGAGATATCTGATATATTCATTCATTGCTGTCTTAGCAATAAAGGTTGGCTGCAATGATAACATCAGCAATTACCATAAATTCAAAGCCGTCAATGAATGGATCAGGTCAGCTTTTAGCTTGGCTTTTAGATTTGCTTTGAAATCCCACTAAGGAATGAAAACACGTGACAATGGTTTCATAAAGATGACTAGATGGTGAGAAGACAGACATGTTTGACTGTTGATTTAGGTTGCATTACTCCATTTCTCTCCAACCATCCTGGTCCAGGTTATTTTAAAAACACATGAAAGGTTGGATGGATGAAAGTCACACTCTGGAATCGTTGGAAAAAGTTTGGGGCAGATGAAGGAGAGCCATTATAATAAAAACCACCCATGCTAGTCTGGGACCTGTTTTGGGTGCATCTCACCAAGTAAGTGGAAAAATGATGCAGTGAAATAGGGCTGTATGTATCTAATTCATAAGAACCTTACCTTCCTCCTGCAGCCACTAAATGTATCCCTCAACATTCTTGTTTGTCTATCACAAGTGATGATGACCATTTGTTACATTCACTTTTTATATTCAGTTAGAGTTATGCCCATGTCTGTGAGTTCATAGATGGCTAGTATTTGTATTCAAGCCATAAATGTCCTTGGACAGTCAGGGTATGGAATGACCACTGCACACAGTTTTCTGGTGAATTTTCATGGATGTAAAAATGACTTGCACTCTGGATTTTATTTAAGTGAGGAGGAGTTGTGCAAAGCGTCAACGTCACTCTCTTTTTTGGACCTCATATGAAACCAGTGGCAAAATCAATCCAGATGAATGGAAGTGAAATTTGATGCAGTGGATGAACATGGTTTTCTATGTGTCTCACCATGTCCATTGCTGTCTATGCTACATTATATCTAACTATATATTATAGATATATCAAACTGAATATCAAACTATATGTGTAATGGTTGAAAATTGTCATGATTTTTTAAACAGTCTCAGCATGACATCACCTACATGACATCCTAACAGACTGTTAGTTGATTATGGAGCCAGTACACGTCTCAGGCAGTCCACTGGTGATGTGTTCACACGATACGTTAAATTGCTGTAGATTCATAATGAATAATTCAGTGTTGTTGATATTGAAGTAAATTAGGCCATCACATAAACCTCAAAATTATTATATAGAATCGCTCCATTAAAATTTAAAAAATCATCTATTTAACAGTCTCAACTACCATATTCTGTTATAGAAAACTCACTTGATGTTATCCAATGACTAAGATATTAATAGATGTATAACATTTAACAGTCACAGCTAGTCTTTTCTAGAAAACTCACTTGATGTTATCCAGTGACTAAGATATTAATAGATGTATAACATTTAACAGTCACAACTAGTCTGTTCTAGAAAACTCACTTGATGTTATCCAATGACTAAGATATTAACGCAAACTTTGATAACATAGTCTGGATCACTTGTCCAGCACATCGTGCAGTTTTATATCAGCCTTGCATGGCCCAGTACTTCTTGTACTCTTATATTAGCCTTGCATGGTACATCTTGTACTTTTATATTAGCCTTGCATGGTACAGCACATCGTGCACTTTTAGATCATCCTTGCATGACCCAGCACATCTTGTACTTTTATATTAGCCTTGCATGGCTCAGCACATCTTGTACTTTTATATTAGCCTTGCATGGCCCAGCACATCTTTTACTTTTATATTAGCCTTGCATGGTTCAACACATCTTGTACTTTTATATTAGCCTTGCATGGCCCAGCACATCTTGTACTTTTATATTAGCCATTCATGGCCCAGTACTTCTTGTACCTTTATATTAGCCTCGCATGGCCCAGTACTTCTTGTACTTTTATATTAGCCTTGCATGGCCCAGCACATCTTGTACTTTTATATTAGCCTTGCATGGCCCAGCACATCATGTACTTTTAGATCATCCTTGCATGGTTCAACACATCTTGTACTTTTATATTAGCCATTCATGGCCCAGTACTTCTTGTACTTTTATATTAGCCTTGCATGGTTCAACACATCTTGTACTTTTATATTAGCCTTGCATGGCCCAGTACTTCTTGTACTTTTATATTAGCCTTGCATGGCCCAGCACATCTTGTACTTTTATATTAGCCTTGCATGGCCCAGCACATCATGTACTTTTAGATCATCCTTGCATGGTTCAACACATCTTGTACTTTTATATTAGCCTTGCAGGCTAGAAAATATGTGTTAGCCAGCCAGATTTCTGGATCACGGGCCATAATTTTTCCACTGCTGAGTTAAACAGTTCTTGAGGATTGTGTACAGAAAATGCTGCTAGATTGTGTTCTGTAGAACAGTATGATCAATATACATATTATCTATGCACGGCTGAGATTATACACTTGTTTTATTATACAAGTTTGACATTAGTAGTTTGTTCTATTATACAAGTTTGACATTAGTAGTTTGTTCAATTATACAAGTTTGACATTAGTAGTTTGTTCAATTATACAAGTTTATACAATTATATTAGTAAGTTGTTATATTATTCATTTTTAACATTAGTCAGTCAGTCAGTTCCTCTTTTGCCAAGTTTGGCACATATGGCGGATGTCATAGTTCTCCATGCCTGTCGGTCAGTTGCTAGGGATTGCAGATCGTGTGCATTTATGCCTGTTGATTTTAATTCATTCATAAATGTTCTTCTGAGCGTTGTTTTTGGTCTTCCCTGTTTTCCCGTCTGGTGTCCACATGAAGACTTGTCGTGGAATTCTGTCTTCCTTCATTCTAAGTATGTGGCTGATGTATGTCCAGCAGCGTTTTCTGGTGATATTCATCATGTATTCTTGTTTTGTCTCCTCTCTTAGTATGTCGTTTGATTTGAAGTCTTTCCAATTAGTATTTGTGATTTTTCTGAGTCATCTATTCTCGAAGGCAACTAATTTCTTATCCATTATTGCAGTAGATTTTCAACTTTCACATCCATATGTCAATGATGGAATCACACTTGCATTGAATAGTTCCAGTTTGATGTGTTTACTTGTGATCTTCAATCTCCAGATGTTTTTGAGAGTTTGTTAAAGGCGTTGGAGTCGAGAGCGATTCGAGTCTTGATTTCTGAACTGGTATCCCTGTCTGCTGTTATCTTGCTCCCCAAATATCAATTAATCAATCAATAGACCCGTAACCCTTCAGGGTCATAGGGGTACCACATTGGATGCCTCAGCACACAGTCCGCCAGCGAATTCTATCCTCAGCGATGCGGATGAGTGTGGAAATATCTTGCCCTGTCCATTCCTTGATGTTGTCTGTCCATGCCTTAATTTGCCCTCCTCTGCTTCCACCCTCGACAGTTCCCTGCATTATTGTTTGTGTTAAGGAATCGAGCCTGCATACATGTCTGAACCATGCTAGTTTTCGTCGTTTCACTATTGAAAGCAATGGCTCCTGAACACCTGCACACATCTCTACTTTATTTCTTACGTATTCATGGGTCTTATGTTCCCTATAGGAAATTCGTAGAATTCGTCTGTAGCATTTGTACTCGAAAGCCTGTAATCTTCTCTCCATGTCCGCAGTGAGTGTCCAACTCTCACAACCATACAACACAACAGAAAGCACCAGCGACTTATACAGTTTGACTTTCACTCCAATACTGATTTTGCTGTTCCAAATCACAGTTAGCCTTGACAAGGACGCTAAAGCCATCTCCATCCTTACTTTTAGTTCTGCTTTGCATTTACCATCACTGCATATACTGGATCCAAGATATTTGAAGGTATTCACCTCCTCAAGCTTATGTCCATTCATCATGATATTAGTCTGGTTTTCTGTGTCTCTGCTGTTTACCAAGATTTTGCTCTTATCTGTATTGATTTCCATTCCGTACTTGCTTGTAACTTTTGTGTTATATATGAAATATATGAAATTTTAAACATTGTCTAGTATGTTATCATCTAATTTAATTGATTCTGTCAGGCCGGTAAAGTTTATGATTTTCATTTTATGTGTGTTTATTTGATGGCCTATCTGTTGTGAAAAAAATCTGAGTCTTTCTGTTTTTTCTTGGAGATCTTGGTGTGATAACTCAGGAGAGCAATATCATCTGTGAAGGTTAGCTCTTCCAGGGTCTTGTTGTTGACCCATTTGATTCCTAGCTGTTTTTTGGTCTGTGCATTTCCTCATCACCCAGTCAATCGTGATGCAAAACAGTACTGGGGACAAGACACATCATTGTTTTACTCCCGTTGTTACTGGGAACCAGCTGGAAAAGCCACTTTCTGTTCTTACACGGCAAGCCGTATCAGAGTAAAAAGCTTTTATGATATTGATGTATTTCGTCGGGATGCCGTAAAGCGTAAGAATTTTCCAGAGAGATAGTCTGTGAAGACTATCGAAAGCCTTCTGGAAATCTACAAAATTGATCATGAGTTTTGATTGTCTTTCTGTGGATTCTTCTATTATTGTTTTTATAGTGATCTATTGTTGAATGGTTAGGTCTGAAGCGCGCTTGTTCTTCTCTGAGAGCCTCATCAATGGAATTTCTTAGTCCTTGACATTAGTAGTTTGTTCTATTATGCAAGATGGCATTAGTAATTTGTTCTATTATGCAAGTTTGACATTAGTAGTATGATCCATTATACAAATTCGACATTAGTAGTTGAGTAATTTGCAAATGTGATATTATTGCACCAGGGTGTATAATAAAATTATAGGACTGAACTGCAAATATTCCAGTCACAGCATTCTCTTTTTTTTAAATAAAGAATATGCCTTTTGTGATAAGGAACTTTTGCAGATGTGGGTTTAATTTGGGCTTAACATACAAAGAAAAGTATGGCATCAACTTTTCTCAAATATTATGGTTGCAGTAATGCCATACAACATATATATGAAGTTGATTCTTGCCAGATTAGATTGTTTCACTGACTCCAACAGCTACCTGCATGCTTAGGCTTTCTCAATCTTTCTTTGCATGCTCATTGAGTCACTGAGAAAGCATATGTGAGTGTAGGATGGAGATCCGAACCACATCATTGACTTGATTACTGCTATAATTTCCATTGCCATGCTACCTATGGTCGCAGCAAATGCACCGCTGTCTTCATTCACAATTTTCTTTTACACCTGTGCCATAAATGACTATGAGCTGCATACATAATGAACAAAAGAAGCATCTGGTATAAATTATTATGTCTCCATCATCAATCAAGGACTGAACTTCTGCTTTGACCCCCAAACAAGGATTTCTGTCAAGACTGACGTGTACTGCGGCCGCATGATGCAGTTTTGAAAGCAGTTTCTCCCATTATTGTCCTGGATCTGCAAGGTTTAGATTATCTTAGCACACTCTGTGAGGGGGGAAGGAATAGTGAAATATTGAAGTAAAATTCTAAAGCAATGTTGAGTACTAGTCAGATTCTTCTAGTCACACATAGTCACATTCTTCTAGTCACACATAGTAATATTCTTCTAGTCACACAAGTGATGATAGGTTACCAGATTTGCTTCCTACTAGTCAGATTCTCTAGTCACACAGTCACATTCTTCTAGTCACACATAGTCACATTCTTCTAGTCACACAATCATATTCTTCTAGTCTCACATAGTCATATTCTTCTAGTCACACAAGTATGGAGAGGCTACCAAATTTACTTCCTACTAATCAGATTCTTCTAGTCACGCAAGTGATGATAGGTTACCAGATTTACTTCCTACTAGTCAGATTCTTCTAGTCACACGAGTGATAATATGTTACCAGATTTACTTCCTATTAGTCACATTCTTCTAGTCACAAAAGTGATGATAAGTTACATGATTTACTTCCTACTAATCAGATTCTTCTAGTCACATATAGTCACATTTTTCTAGTCACACAAGTGATGATCAGCTATAGGATTTACTTCCTACTAGTCAGATTCTTCTAGTCACATATAGTCACATTCTTCTAGTCACACAAGTGATGATCGGTTACCAGATTTACTTCCTACTAATCAGATTCTTCTAGTCACATATAGTCACATTCTTCTAGTCGAGCAAGTGATGATCAGTTACCAGATTTACTTCCTACTAATCAGATTCTTCTAGTCACATATAGTCACATTCTTCTAGTCACACAAGTGATGATCGGTTACCAGATTTACTTCCTACTAATCAGATTCTTCTAGTCACACAAGTGATGATCGGTTACCAGATTTACTTCCTACTAATCAGATTCTTCTAGTCACATATAGTCACATTCTTCTAGTCCCACAAGTGATGATCGGTTACCAGATTTACTTCCTACTAATCAGATTCTTCTAGTCGAACAAGTGATGATCGGTTACCAGTTTTACTTCCTACTAATCAGATTCTTCTAGTCACATATAGTCACATTCTTCTAGTCACACAAGTGATGATCGGTTACGAGATTTACTTCCTACTAATCAGATTCTTCTAGTCACATATAGTCACATTCTTCTAGTCGAACAAGTGATGATCGGTTACCAGATTTACTTCCTACTAATCAGATTCTTCTAGTCACATATAGTCACATTCTTCTAGTCCCACAAGTGATGATCGGTTACCAGATTTACTTCCTACTAGTCAGATTCTTCTAGTCACATATAGTCACATTCTTCTAGTCCCACAAGTGATGATAGGTTACCAGATTTACTTCCTACTAATCAGATTCTTCTAGTCACACAAGTGATGATCGGTTACCAGATTTACTTCCTACTAATCAGATTCTTCTAGTCACATATAGTCACATTCTTCTAGTCGAACAAGTGATGATCGGTTACCAGATTTACTTCCTACTAATCAGATTCTTCTAGTCACATATAGTCACATTCTTCTAGTCCCACAAGTGATGATCGGTTACCAGATTTACTTCCTACTAATCAGATTCTTCTAGTCACATATAATCACATTCTTCTAGTCACATATATTCACATTCTTCTAGTCGAACAAGTGATGATCGGTTACCAGATTTACTTCCTACTAGTCAGATTCTTCTAGTCACATATAGTCATATTCTTCTAGTCCCACAAGTGATGATCGGTTACCAGATTTACTTCCTACTAGTCAGATTCTTCTAGTCACACAAGTGATGATCGCTTACCAGATTTACTTCCTACTAGTCACACAAGTGATGATCGGTTACCAGATTTACTTCCTACTAATCAGATTCTTCTAGTCACACAAGTGATGATCGGTTACCAGATTTACTTCCTACTAATCAGATTCTTCTAGTCACACGAGTGATGATCGGTTACCAGATTTGTTGACATACACAGATGACCACTGAGTAGAAAAATTGCATTTGAGTGACATGTTCACAATCTATAGCTAGAATCATATAAGAAATTGTACTAGTTAGTTTATCAAAAGTGAAAGTAAATGGCCATATTCACCTGAAATCTTGCATATTGTGATAAGTTTCTATGTGATTATTTCATGCGTGAAAGTTGTTCATTGTGTTTAAAAAGTGCCATTTATATTTCTAGAATGACTGCTCTTTGTTTTTGTAACTTTGTGCCATTTCTTTTATGAAAATATATAATATTTAATAATGAAACTTATTCAACTAACCTTGTTTCTACTGAATAAAAAAACAATTAACATGATGCAGTAAATCTGATTATAAAGTATTTAGAAAATAATTTCGTTTATAATTAATATGGTGAAATACAAGGAGAGATGCCTATATTTTTAGTGAAACAAGAAATATTATAATATTAAAAAGTTGGAATATTGTGAACAATGAAATAGATGCAGATAAGCAGTGTTAGCATAAATATCGATAAAGATGCAGTGCGAATTTCATAGCCGCTACAACTGTTACAGAGTGCATCGTTCTGTGCACTACATACTAAGAGCGCCCCCCCCCCAAAAAAAAAATTGGATGATTCTTTTCATTTTGTTTCATCTTTTCATCTCCATGAGTTGGTAACAAACGTATCTCTAATCTATGAGTTTAAAAAGCAGATATCTCTGATTAAATTAGCCATTTTGTTTTTGTGGCATCAAGGAAGATGTGACACAGAAGCTGCACATACTATAACATAGTCATAATCAAACTGTGCATAATATTAAAAAGTTGAAATGTAGGCACCTCTTCTTGTATTGAGCCATTAATGTTTATCAAATATTTTGAAAATGTTTCTTGTACAATAATATTTTTTTTTCTGTTCTCACATGTATTCTTTATATTATAAATACTAAATTATGCATTTTTATATGCTTAATATATTCAGAAAATTGTAGTGTGTGTGTGTGTGCGTGCATGGGGGGGGGGTGGTGTATGTATAAGGGTATTTTTACATAATCCAGTTCTCTGATTATTGGTGGAAACATTCAAATTACAGTACATTTCATATTAGATTAATTTTTTTATTTTATTTTTTTAAGCGTTTATTGATCTCATTTCAAAATTATAATAGCAAAGGAATGGTGATGTACATTGTGGAATGAAGTGATGTGCCCGTGAAGTGAAAAAATGGGATGGTGAGCATTATAGTGTGATGAAATGATGACGAGGACTGTTATTGTTATTGATTTTACATTTTGGGTATAACAATTCCGGAGTAGAGCATGGGCATTTACTGTAATATAATATAATGCATGGCATGAAAACAGTGAGATTTTACGTGGTTTATATTGAAAGAACATTTAAATTTGGTAGTATTTATTACAGAGGCACAGTAAAAAAACATAATCAATAATTTTGCATAGTGCTACATTCCATAGTGTTACATTTCAGAAAATTAAAAAATTTTGGAATAGGTAATGTCACAGATGGAATATATGTGTTATATTTTGTTGAAATATTTGGCAGAATACATTTTCGTTAAAAACTAGCAGACCATATGTTGTCACATTTCTATAGTCCCATACTAGCAGTCTAAAAACCACTAGTATGGTCAACATTTATGTGTGTATGTCTGGAGTTGTTTTTGGTAGTGTGTTTAGCATGATTGCTTTGTAGATGTCTGTTATTTTTCCAGTGTGTTGCTATGATCTTTACATGTAGAGAATAATAGACTAATGTGAGAAATTAACTCCTCGAGTCAAAGTTTTATACTACAATGTATCTCATTGTTTCTTGAGTCAAAGTGTTTCTTGAGATATAATTTCAGAATGATTATGTTACTGTATAATTTCAGAAACATCCAGATTATATGAAGCACACAGAGGATCATACCAGTCGATGGCATCAACTTGAGGTCACATGCCAGCTTGTACTGCTTATATGGAATCTGAGATCTTATGGTTGCAGGATTGTTTCCCTTTGTTCCACTGTTGACTTCAGGATGATTGTCTTTATAAATGTTGTTATAACTGAATATATAACAATTGTATCAGCTGAGAAGGTATAACTATATATAATGATTGTATCAACCGGGAAGGTATAACTGAATATATAATGATTGTATCAACTGGGAAGGTATAACTGAATATATTACAATTGTATCAGCTGGGAAAGTATCAGTCAGTTCCTCTTTTGCCAAGTTTGGCACATAGGGCAGATGTCATAGTTCTCCAAGCATGTTGGTCAGTTGCTAGGGATTGCAGGTCGTGTGCATTTATGCCTGTTGATTTTAATTCATTCATAAATGTTCTTCTGGGCATTGTTTTTGGTCTTCCCTGTTTTCCCGTCTGGTGTCCACATGAAGGCTTGTCGTGGAATTCTGTCTTCCTTCATTCTAAGTATGTGGCTGATGTATGTCCAGTGGCGTTTTCTGATGATATTTGTCACATATTCATTTTTTGTCTCCTCTCTTAGTATGTTGTTTGATTTGAAGTCTTTACAATTAGTAATTGCAATTTTTCTGAGTCATCTATTCTCGAAGGCAACTAATTTCTTATCCATTATTGCAGTAGATTTCCAACTTTCACATCCATATGTCAATGATGGAATCACACTTGCATTGAATAGTCGCAGTTTGATGTGTTTACTTGCGATCTTCAATCACCACATGTTTGAGAGTTTGTTAAAGGCGTTGGAGGCGAGAGCGATTCGAGTCTTGATTTCTGAGTTGGTATCCCTGTCTGTTGTTATCTTGCTTCACAAATATACAAAATTTTAAACATTGTCTAGTATATTCTCATCTAGTTTAATTGATTCTGCTAGGCCGGTAAAGTTCATGATTTTTGTTTTATGTGTGTTTATTTGAAGGCCTATCTGTTGCACAAACAAATGTGAGTCTTTCTGTTTTTTGTTGGAGATCTTGATTTGTTGAACTCAGTATAACTGAATATATAACAAGTGTATCAGCTGAGAAGATATAACTATATATAACAATTGTATCGGCTGAGAAGATATAACTATATATAACAATTGTATTAGCTGAGAAGATATAACTATATATAACAATTGTATCAGCTGAGAAGATATAACTAAATATAACAATTGTATCGGCTGTGAATGTATGACTCAGTATATAACAATTGTATTGGCTGTGAATGTATGACTCAGTATATAACAATGATTGTATCAGTGTTGGAAGTGTGAATTTGTTTGCTTACTATTGTAAATAATATTCTTTTACAGATATTAGAGAAATATACCCGAGTACATATTGTTGGCATACACATATTGTTTTAAAGATGGCGGACGTATGTTTCTGTTCATGCTTCCTTTGGATACGTTAATTGACGATTTAACAAATTGTCATTGTAAAACTCCCAGTGTTTCTGTAAGGGATGTTATAGTTCTAAGCATTAAAGACCTGCAATCCCTAGCAACTGACCAACAGGCATGGAGAACTAGGACATCTGCCCTATGTGCCAAACTTGGCAAAAGAGGAACTGACTGACTGACATATTGTTAACTCTTAGTGTTTGCACCCAACAAGACACAAATTGTACACATTTCTTCTAAGCAAACATTAAATAATGTATAGGCCTACAGCTAATGTCATATCATGCAAGGAAGATTGGAGGAGGAATTAATTCAGAAGATGTAGTCAGAGTGAATCAGAGCATTAGACAGATGTTACCAGTACAATAGACAACAACAAGTCAATAGAGCACTTTTCAATATAGTTTTCATACCAATGTTACACTACCAGTATCTTGAATTAACCAGTGGTGTGAAAGTATTATATATCACAACTTGATGAATTGTATATTATGACAATCAATACAAGGTAACTGCGTGAAACGTAACAACAATTAGACTTACGTAAAACACAGGTTTATATTTCGTCTCAATGGGACACTACAGACTATATCTAAAACTATTACCCACTAGTTTTAGATATAGTCTGTCGTGTCCCATTGAGACGAAATATAAACCTGTGTTTTACGTATTGTATATTACAGTCTCAGAAATTAGCAGAAATATTGATGTATTGTATATTACAATCTCAGAAATTAGCTGGGGTATTGATGTATTGTATTTTACAATCTCAGAAATTAGCAGAAATATTGATGTATTATGTATTACACTCTCAGAAATTAGTTGGGGTATTGATGTAGTGTATGTTACAATACTAGAAATTAAATGGAGTATTGTGGGCACCTGTTGCTATGTTGATATCAATGCAGACTGGAAAAATAGTCATAGATAGGTCAAGCCAGTTTTATTGATCATGGAAAGCTTTGAGGTTCATACCAATGTTAGTATGGAACTAGTTCTCTCATCCATCTAGCCTACTAGCGATGTGGTTACAGATGTCCACCATTCAGTGCAAGTGCTGAAAACATTGAATATATTAATTACCGCTGAAGTCAGATCTGTTGAGCCATTGGTGCAAGTAAAATGGTGACACAGCACATCTAATGTAATATGCAGAAAATGTTTGTTTAAAGAGGCATATATGTACATGCTTGTAGTGCCATAAAAGATCTGAAATTATATCCAGAATCTAAAATGTTTGTCACCAGAAAATACATATGAAATTCAACATCCCAATCACTAATTAAAGATTAATTTTACTCTTTCAATAGAAAATAGTGTGGCTACAATATTGAAAGGTACATCAATGATTATTCTGAGATGATCAAAGCACTCAGAAACTTTGTATGATGAGAAGATTTTCGTGATCACAGTCTCACTCTCAAGTCTGTTGAATATTGGAATAAACATTGGAAGGGGTTGTCCATAAATTAGGTCAGGATGAGGTGGGAGTTTGACAGTTGTTGGAAGTTCATGAGATAGAAAACTTAATATTAGAGGCAGAAGCTTTAAATGTAGATATTATAAAAATAGCAGAGATGAGATTGAAGGATGCTGGTTACACACGGAAGTAACAATTTAGTTTTATACATTCAGGAGGAAATTACCATGAAAGGGGGTAGGAATACTGATTAAGAAAAAAAAAGAAAAATACATTAGGTACTGGACATATGATGATGTTAAAGAACAAAGCAAAACCTTTTGATCTAGCCATTATTGAAACATAAGCACCAACTGAATATATGACTTTAAATTTATCTGACTGTATCTCTCCTGCCCCAGTCCACCTCATTTCGCTCATTCCTAGGATATTTATGTTCATTCTTTCCATTTCTTGCTTGATGTTGTCTAATTTACCACACTGCGCTAACGATCTGACGTTCCATGTTGCTATGAGGACAATAGACCAGAAATAAACATACAAGATAACGGCGAGGGTCCATCAATACTCACAGCAGAAGTAAGGGAGGCACTAAGACACATGAAATATGGCAAAGCCCCAGGTCCAGACAATATCACATTAGAAGAATTAGCAGCTTTAGATGACTTTGGAGTTGAAATAATCACAAAATTGCTGAATGACATATATAACAGCGGAAACATACCCGATGACTTAATGAGATCCATATTCATAGCATTACCTAGGAAACCAGGGACCACCAAATGTGAAGAACACCGTACAATCAGCCTCATGAGCCAAATAACCAAAATACTGCTCAGAATCATCATGAAGAGAGTGAGAAACAAAATAAAACCAGAAATAAGTCCAGAACAATGTGGATTTGTAGAAGGCAAAGGCACCAACAATGCGATTTATATATTGAGAACACTAATAGAGAGGTCTATAGAGGTAAAAACAGATCTGTACCTCTGTTTTATAGACTACACTAAAGCTTTTGACAAAGTTAAACATAGCGAAATTATACACATGCTAGAGAATCTGAACATTGACAGCAAGGATTTAAGAATAATCAAGAACATGTACTGGCAACAAACAGCAGCAATAAGAGTAGGAAAGCAATTTGGCCCTTTTCAACAAATAAAACAAGGAGTCAGACAGGGATGCGTGCTTTCACCAGACCTGTTCTCTCTATACAGTGAAAACATATTGCGTGCAATAGTAGATATCCCAGGAATATCAGTGGGAGGACATAACATAAATAATTTGAGATATGCGGATGACACTGTTCTGATTGCAAAAAGTGAGGAAGACCTTCAAAAATTAATTAAAGTAGTAGTCACAGAAAGCAAAGAGAAAGGCCTCTTCCTAAATATCAAGAAAACAGAAGTAATGGTTATTTCAAAGAAAGAAAATAACACACCTTGCAAGATCATAGTGAATGATATAGTATTAAAACAGGTCCACCAATTCAAATATCTAGGTACAATTATAACAGCAGATGGAAGAAGTTCAACAGAAATAAGATGCAGAATAGGACAGGCAAAAACAACATTCAGAAAAATGAAAAATATACTGTGTAATATGACCTTGTCATTAGAGGTGAGAAAGAGAGTTCTGCAGTGCTATATAACCCCTATACTAACATATGGGTGCGAGTCTTGGACAATAAACAAACTGGAAAGTGGGAGATTGGAGGCAACAGAGATGTGGTTCTACAGAAGAATGCTGAGAATACCATGGACTGCCAGAAAAACTAATGTAGAGGTGTTAAAAGAGTTAAATGCGAAACGGACCTTAATCAACAATATAAGAAAAAGGCAATCTTCTTTTTTTGGCCACTTCGTGAGACAGGCATGTTTAGAGAACATAATCACAACAGGCAAGATTGAAGGCACCAGAGACAGAGGGCGACAACGTGAGAAAATATTAGACAGTTTGACAACCTGGCACGGCAAAGAAACAACAACGACTTTGATACATAATACTGTGGACAGAGAGCTGTGGAGAGCCATGACCGCCTACGCCACCCGGCATGGCACCTGATGATGATGATGATGAAGCACCAACTACAGACCACACTGAAGAAGAAATGGAAAATTACTACAAAGACCTACAACAACTACTCAAGGCAGTAAGATCAACAGACAATCTAATAGTCATGGGAGACATGAAAGCAAAAATAGGGAAAGGAAAATACAAGAGTATTTTATGACAATTTGGACTAGGGACAAGAAATGACAGAAGAGAAGGATATACATTTCTGTGATAATCAATAGAAGGTGGTACTGCTAGTAGAACATAATTGAAAATAATACTCACGTGGAAGACAGGTAATGAAGTCCTACTTGATGACGACTAACACACTATCACTAGCGGATGTTAACATGAATAAATATGGTACATACAACAAAACAAAACACAGAATATAATCATACAAATGACAATACACAGGACAAAGTCAACGTTTTGGACCAATAGGCCGTTTTCAAGATGACTTCCTATTCGTATCCTTCCGGTATCTACACACATTCATTTCTACTTGTGGTATTTTTATGTTTGTATGTTATGTGCGCATCTTGAAAATGGCCTATTGGTCCGAAACGTCAACTTTGTCCTGTGTATTGTCATTTGTATGATTATATTATGTGTTTTGTTTTGTTGTATGTACCATATTTATTCATGTTAACATCCGCTAGTCCTGCGGGGGATACCGACCCCTACCAGGAGCGTCCACAGGTGGCGGATAGTGGAAAAGCCTCTTGAGGCCAGCTGTGAATAACCCTCTGGGCAAATAAACAGCAGCTGACCAAACGGTGTCGCTGACCATGAGGACAGGGTGGAATATCAGTTTGCGCTGATATCCCCACTGAAATACCCCATATGTCCATTGACTGGCAGCATCAAAGCGAGTATGAGCCGCTATAAGCTCAGGTTGCTGGAATGGGGTTACTGACCCCACTCCAGGAATGTGCCAGGGGGGAGGGGAGGGGGGTAGGGATAGAGTTTAGGTAGGGTTAGAGGGTTGGGTAGGGTAAATGGGAAATTATAGATATTAGAACAAGAGAGAGCAATGTTCTTAAATCACCTTCCCTGAGTGAGAGGTGTCTTAGATCACAAGAAATAAACCACAGAGGAGGATAATGAATACCTGGCAACAAAAAAATTATCCTAGGAGAGGGGAACTCTACCTCAAAACCTCGGGCAGATGGTGCTCGTTAACCCTGTTAGGCAAGCTGTCTAGGAGAAGGAAAACTCCAAAATGAAACCTCCACTGCCCTGTGGACAATCCTTGGATGGATAAGGGCTAGGGAAACACATCCTGACTCAAAAGTAAGATAGAAGACAGTGACACTGGACCGAAAGGTACAAAATAGTCCAGCCAAGGCTGAAAACCACAGTGTCACGCAATGACTTCACATGTCAAATAAAAGGTTACAGATGATTCGTTTTGGTGCTTCATCTTTGGAATCCCGTCAGGCGGATGAAGTGCCGGGCTCTAAGCCTCAAAGGAGCCCACCCTCAGCGACTGGTGGTACCTCTGTCTCAATTTGTGGAGCCAGGAAAAGAGATCAGAGGAAAAAAACTACTGGTTCAAAAAAATTGCATATAGATCATGATGCAGACAAAAATAAGCACTTAAAAATATTGCAGTGGAATGCAGAGGGCATGTACAATAAAAAGACTGCACTTGCAAACCGATTACACACAGAGGAAATCAACATAGCATGCATACAGGAAACACACCTCACAAACAACGATAGATTCAACATCCGAGGATACCAAACATTTCAGAACGATAGAGAAAAAAGACATAAAGGAGGAGTTCTTATACTTGTGAAAAACAATATCGTTGCCTCTGAAATTCAAGTAGACACAGAAGAACAGGCTGAAATCATTGAAACCTGTCTAACCCTTCCAACTAAAGAGGTCACAGTATATAACTATTACTGTCCATAAGACAAGAGCCTATCTCTACACACAATTAACACAGAAAAAGATAACTGTCTTGTAATTGGTGACTTCAATAGCCACTCACAGAGTTGGGGATATACAGAACAAGATACTAGAGGAGAAGAAGTGGAAGACTGGCAGTGTGAGGTGAAACTTCAACTGCTTAATGAACCTGAAGACCACCCAACTTTCTACTCTAGAAGATGGCACACCACCTCAACCCCTGACCTAGCCTTTGCAACAGACGCCTTAGCGAAAATAACATACAGGGAAGTGCTGGAGCAGCTTGGTGGAAGTGACCATCGCCCCATCAAACTCACCATTGACATTAACCATACCCCTGCTGGCCCTACAACCACACCCAGATGGAACTTAAAGAAAGCAAACTGGAGTAAGTTTGCTGACCTGACAGACAAATTCACAAAAACCTTAAATCCAAGGATTAAAAACGTGAACAAAACTGCACAACTCCTGGCTTCTGCACATCTTCAAGCAGCCAAGCAAACCATACCAAGAGGTGCTAGGAAAAATTACAAACCGTACTGGTCTGACAAACTCGATGAGTTGGAGAAAAAACTGTCAAAGGCGAGAGACACAGCAGAAAAAAGCCCATCCACAGAAAACAACATATCACTAAAAGCTGCTGTAGCCAAACTAAGAAAAACGACAATTACAAACACAAGGAAAAGTTGACATGAAAAATCAGAAAATTTAAACTTCGACAAAGAGGGAAGAAAGCTATGGAAAATAACAAAAATGCTCAGCAATGAAGATAACAAAACAGCACCAGTAGCTATAGAGAATGGTGGAGATGTACTCACATGAAAGAAGGCTGCAAATCACTTTATACAGCATTACCAAAGTACTGCCTGCCACAAAGTCAATGAAAATAGGAGAAGAGAAGTAAGAAAAGAACTACAGAATATCGAAAAAGAGATCAGCAAAGATAAACAAGATGTCATGAATATTCCATTCACGATCAATGAACTAAATGAAGAACTAGCAGTATTAAAACTTAGGAAATCACCTGGCCCTGATGACATACCAAATGAACTGCTAATTCACATTGGACCATCAGCAAAAAAGAAATTAATAAAAAATTTTAACAACTGTTGGGATAGAGGTCTAGTGCCACAGGTGTGGAAAACCGCCATAATGATACCCATCCACAAGAAAGGCAAGCCAAAAAATAAGGTAGACAGCTATCGCCCAATAAGTCTGACCAGCTGTGTTTGCAAATTAATGGAGCGCCTGGTAAACAAAAGAATGATGTGGTTCCTAGAAAAAAATAAAATCCTGCTAAATCAGCAAGCTGGCTTCAGAAAGTGTAGATCAACTGAAGACCAGATTACACTAATTGCCCAGGAAGTAGAGGATGCTTTCCAGGAAAAAAAGCAGACATCAGTGGTGTGGGTAGATATGGAAAAAGCCTTTGATTGTGTATGGAAAGATGGACTCCTCCTTAAACTACAACAAAACAAAGTGACAGGGCGCATGTATTACTGGATAAAACACTACCTACACAACCGAAAAGCAGCAGTGAAGCTTGAAATGAAACATAGCAGAAAGAAACTCTTTAAGCATGGAGTACCACAGGGAGGTGTTCTATCCCCCACTCTATTCCTTATATTCATGAATGACATTGACCAAATTCTCTCGCGTAAAGTAAATGCTGCAATGTATGCAGACGATCTGGCGATATGGTGCAGTGAAGAGAGCGTTGGCACAACAAAAATAAGGTTGCAAGAAACTATGGACAATTTGGCCAAGTGGACAGACCAATGGGCCATGTCTATCAATGCCCAAAAACTACCTATACCATCTTCAGCATGTCTACCAAACCACAGAAAATCCTACTAACCATAAATGGTCAAACATTGCCAAAAGATGAGACACCTATATACCTTGGAGTCACTTTTGATCCAAGACTTACATGGAAACAGCACATAGACAAGTGCCAAACAAAAGGTACAATGAGGACAGCACTCCTTAAAAAATTGGCTGGAACAGATTGGAGTGCAAATGGAAAAATTCTAAGTAGAGCATATACAGGTTATGTAAGACCAGCTTTGGAATATGGAATGTCAGCATGGGGGACTGCAGCCAAGAGTAACACTCAAAAGATCTCAAAGATACAAAACCGCAATCTCAGAATTATAACAGGAGGTATGAATACTACCCCAATCACAGAAATGGAAACATGCACAGGTTTTCCATCAATGGAAGAAAGAAGAAATGAAAAAATCCTCACACAGTATGCAAAGTTCAAATGTTTGGAGAGTCATCACATGAACCAAAGACTAAGCAGACCTACAAAAGAGCGACTCAAAAGAGGTAGCTTTCTACACTCCGCTAAACAGCTACAAAAATCACTCACAGATACAGACCTACAAAACCTAAAACCACTAAACACCTTTAACACATACCCAACATGGGACAGGAAAAACTTCCCAAGAATTATGGACAATATACCAAGCATTATTTCGAAAACAGAAACTACTATACAAGTACTAAAGGAGACAACTAAGAATCACATACAGAAAGCATACCCAAAGGATATATGGACACATGTATATACAGATGGATCAGCGAAAGAAAAGTATTAGATGGAGGATCAGGAATATATATAGTAACACCAGATGGAAAAGAAATAGAGAAATCCATACCCACAGGCAAACATTCCACAAATTTAAAAGCAGAAATGGAAGCCATAATAGAGGCAGCCAAAATGCTCATGAATTGCTTGCCGAGTCACAACAGACATGTAGTATTTCTAACGGATGCAAAATTAGTATTGCAGGCATTGAAAGATCCAAAGAACATGAGCATGAATGAACTTACGGCCTGCTTACTACACCTCAGCAGTACCACCAAAGAAACAGTACTGCAGTGGATCCCAGGTCACTGTGGCATACCTGGAAATGAAAAAGCTGATCTCCTGGCAAGGAAAGGGGGATCACTGGAACAAATAGAAAATGATAATACGTACTATGAAAGTAAGACCATGTTAAAAGCAGAATATAAGAAAAAGTGGAAGCAAATGCACCCAACTGTAGAACCAAATGACCCCTACCACCAAATGTCACGCAAGGAACAAACCATCATTTTCAGACTACGAACTGGTCACAACAGACTGAGAAGTCACATGTTCCGAAAGCTGAAGATTGGTGAGACAGACCTGTGCAACTGTGGACTGAGCCCAGAGACTGCAGAACACATTCTTCATGCCTGTCAACTCTACCAAGAAGAGAGGGAGAAAATATGGCCTACTGAGACGGCACTGCTTCCAGACTTGAGGGGTTCTATGGATGACCTGAAGCGAATCACACAATTCATTGAAGCTATTGGTGCGGTAACCTGATATCTGACTGAAGCTATTGGTGCTGTAACCTGATATCTGACTGAAGCTATTGGTGCTGTAACCTGATATCTGACTGAAGCTATTGGTGCTGTAACCTGATATCTGACTGAAGCTATTGGTGCTGTAACCTGATATCTGACTGAAGCTATTGGTGCTGTAACCTGATATCTGACTGAAGCTATTGGTGCTGTAACCTGATATCTGACTGAAGCTATTGGTGCTGTAACCTGATATCTGACTGAAGCTATTGGTGCTGTAACCTGATATCTGACTGAAGCTATTGGTGCTGTAACCTGATATCTGACTGAAGAACGATGAAGAAGAAGAAGACATCCGCTAGTGATAGTGTGTTAGTCGTCATCAAGTCTGACTTCATTACCTGTCTTCCACTTGAGTATTACATTTCTGTGAGAAGGACAACATACAACACATTCTTTGAACATAAAAATAGGTTATATACTTGGAAAAGTCCTGGAGACAGATTTTTTAGCTATCCATGGTATTTTCATCATCCTACTTAGAAACCACAGCTCTGCAACCTCTAATTCATTTTGAATTTTTTTGTCTACAGTCTATGCTTCACATCCATAAAATATAATTGGTTCGATATAACATCTCAGCACTTAAATTTGGGTCTTCATTGATAGTGTTCCATTGCACAAATGGTTCTCATTTTTTGAAATGCTGATTTGGCTTGTGCTGTTTGGCTCTTTATCTCACTTAAGCATCTACCTTCTGATGTTAACAGGGTGCCAAGATATTTCACTTTTTCAACTTGTCCTAATTTTGTGTCATTAGTTATTATGTTGCATCTTGGTGGTGTATGTCGAGACAACCATTATTGCTATTTTCTTCTTGTTTAAACTAAGGCCTTTGTTTTCACAAGGCTTCATAAAAATACTGTAGTATTTAATCCAATCACAATATTCAAAATGTCTTGTCTCATGACTATGGTCAGCCATTTTGCAATATTAATTGAGGAGTAAATGAGAAATTGTAAGTTTATTGACCTTTGATGGAAACTTTCATAAGAAATTCAGCATGTCAACTCATTAAAATCATCGCAGAATTTTAATTTGTGCATAGAAACATTTGAAACTATCCAAATAGTTGCACAAACAGATATACTATTCAAAACAACCAACTTTACATGCTGAATTCAGATATGTCAGGCCGAAAGGTGCAGATATCGCAGCAATGCTGTAAACCATGGCACAATGCATTCCATTCTCCGGACTACATCCTGCTAATCTGAAGGAGTTTGAGAATGAACGCAGAAGAAGAAGAAGAACCAACTTTAGATGCTAGAGTCATATTTCTGGACATTATAAATATTATTTTTAATTAATATTTTTTAAATTTTGCTATTGTTATATTTTATCAGAAACTTACATCTAATATACAATGTATTTCCACTCTTCAACAAGCCAACAGACACATATTCTGAAAATTTAATTTAATTCTGCACACATTTTTAGGTATATTACATCACTGTAGGTTTAAAAATTAATAAAATATTGTACAAAGAAATGTAAACACACTCTTAATATTGTTGCTTAGAAAGAGTGTGTAAAACTGTAAGTTTATTTCACGTAAGGTAGCTGGAGGGTAAAAATATATGCAGCGCAAAACTATGCAGGTGGGTTTTTTTCAGAACTATGAGTTTTCCCCACAAAACCACATGACAACGTCAAGTGCTAACATCAGATTCTGTCACACAACAAAGTTTCATCTCTCAAGGACAAGTCATTTTTAAACTATGATAAGAGGTAAATTCATTTTTAACGTTCTCAATGTCTTTTTTTCAACTTTTAACTACTTGTCTGCTGTTATCATTACTATCATGTTTTTTTACATGTTTACACTGTAATATATATTGTATTGTTATGTTATTAAGCATGTTACCTTGTCAAGCAACTGTGTTTTTTCATGACATTTAATTAAAGTTGTGAACAATGTGAGTTGGGACAAAACTACACACTGTTAATGGGGTATACTATGAGGTAAGGAAAATCATTCAATCATCAAATGAAAATTACCAATAGGAAAAACCAAGAGAAAACAGATGTGGATGACAAATGAAATATTAGAGAAAATGTCAGAAAGAAAGCTAAAAATACCCCATAAATTCACTTATAGACAAAGAGATATGTAACATGAACAGAACAGTGAAAGAACAATGACTAGAAGGAAAAAGGACAGAAATAGAGATGATGTCACTACAACAAAATATAAAAGAAATGCACAAGGAGAGAAGACAGATCACAAGAAAGAAAAATCCTATAAATGGGGGTACTGCATTAAAGATACAAGTGGAAAATTATATTTGATAAAACATAAGTACTTACAAGATGTCCAAGATTATGTAACAGACCTGTTTAATGACCAACGGAACAAAAAACTTACAGTACTGACAACTATGAACGTGTGTGTTTACTGTGGCGACATATGGATGTGTAGTGTGGTAATAAATAAAACAATGGCCAAGAAAATAACATCTTTTGAATTAAATTGCTATAGAAGAATTCTGAGAATACCATGGACAGCAAGAAAAACAAACCAGGAGGTGTTACGAACAATTAACGTCCAGGAAGGCTGGCTTCTGAACACTATATTAAGGAAAAAGTTAGCTTTTCGGTTACATTAAGAGGCACGATGGCATGGATGGAGAGAGTGTTTTGAGGAAATGATAGAAGGCAACAGGGGCAAAGGCCGCTCAAGACACCATTGAACAAAAGACATTCAAGAGTGCCTGCACATGTCACTAAAGAAGCGCGACAGCCTGCTCAAGACCGCAGAGAATTCAATAGATCCATAGGGAATACATTTTGGAAAGAATATGTCACTTGATGATGATGATTGGCAAAACATTTGATGGACCAGCAATACTGAAATCAGAATTAGAAAACACAATAAATTTGTGACATGCTGCAGTCTCCAACAACATAACAGCAGACATAATAAAAACTCTAGATGAATTTGGTGTGGAAAATATCACAGAACTTTATACAATGAAATATGAAACCGGCAACATAGGCCTACCTAAAGATCTGAAATGATCAATATTCATACCACTACCTAAAAAGCCCAGGGCTGTGAACTGTACAAAAAATAGAACAATAAGTTTGATGAGTCATATAACCAAAATATTACTCAAGATAATACATGAAAGAATTAAAAACATGATAGACACTGAGGTCGGTGAAGAGCAATACTGTTTAAAGAAAAACAAAGGAACCAGAGCAGCCATACTTTGTATCTGATAGATAAATATATAGAAGTCCAAAGAAAAGGATCTATATTTACTTCATAGACTCCAGCAAGACCTTTAATAAAGTCCAGCATGAAAAATTAATTGAATGTCTTCAAGGAATGTGCATAGATGGAAAAGGCATCAGACTGATTAGAAATAAGTATTGGGAACAGAATGCATCACTAAGGTGTGAAAACAGCTACTCACCATACATAGAAATAAGAAGAGGGGTAAGACAAGGATGTATTTTATCACCAAGCCTATTTAATATCTGCACAGAGAATATCTTTAAACATATAGAAGGAATGCCAGGACTCAAGATCAGTGGAAAAATAATAAATAATCTCAAATATGCAGAAGACACTGTTCTTTTATCAGAAAAGGAACATGAATTACAAAGACTAATAGATCAGGTTGGCACATAAAGTAAAGAATATGGACTGGATATAAACATCCAAACAACAAAAGGCTGATATCAGCAAAGTCACAGAAGAACAGGTGAAAACATAAAAAATACATGACGAGAAACTACAACAAGTAGAACATTATCAATATCTTGGGCACCTAATCACAAATGATGGCAGATGTGAAATAGAAGGAGAATAGGAATGGCAAAAGTGCTTTCAATGATATGAGGAAAGTAGTAACATATAAACAAATTACAAACAAGTTAAAAATGAGAATTATACTACATCTATTCTATATTAATGTGTGGCTCAGAAACATGGACACTAAACAAACAATTAAAAGACAAAATTGATGCCTTTGAGATGTGGGTATATAGAAGAATAGGGAGGACATGGGTGCACAAGAGACACATCGACAAGAGCTATGCGATACCTACTTGACTGTCCAACAGCTGAGCACAGATTACAGTATTGCCGTGCAATGCGACCACCATACATTACACCAATTAGAAGACTTTGAGATATGGATGTATAGAAGAGTAGAGAGAACATTATGGAAAGAGAAGAGAACAAACAAAGAGGCTATAACAACCTTTAATATGAAGAAAGAAGTATTAAAGAAAATAAAGATCATGAAAATAAAATATTTTGGACACATTAAAACATATGACACCTTGTTGAAGACTTTACTGACATTACTTGAGGGTAAAGTTGAAGGGAAGGTGAGTAAGAGGTAGTCAAAGATACACAAGTGGAAGAGAAACATCATGAGATGGAAAGGTTACAGTCTAGCAGAGTGCACCACCAAGGCAAATGATGGGATATTGCACATCTGTTGCAATCAACATTTGTTGCGGAGACAGCACTTCATGATGATGATGATAATGATGATGGAAGTTTATGAAAAGTTGACATCAACAATGCTACGTTTTATACAAATATTTAAATTAATATTTTAAAATACATTATATTAATTTGAACATAAAATGAGTGTACATTTTCATTTTATACTGTTCTGTCTTAGCATCAGATTAATTATCAATTCCAATTAAATAACTAACAGATTTTATTTGAGCTTTCTCTATGCAAAGACATTTTTTATAGCAAGATTCTTGTTCTATTTTATTTAATTCTGAAACTATTCTATGCAAGCAAAAGAAATCGATGTACAGGTAGCTAATATGCAAAAGAAGTCAATTTACAGGTAGCTAATATTTACTCAGAGCATCCTGAGATTGGCAATAGATTAAAGATCACTTTGAAATTATGCACAGTTTTAGTCTTCTGCTTATACAGTAAACCTTCAGTTCTTACAGTGACAAATATAATTTCACAAGACATCAATTTCAAATCAGTATAAGAACACAAGAAATTGTATTTCAAATGTATACAAGCTCTATTAATATTCTACTAATGTCAAATGTCTACATTAATACTTGGCAGTAGAACAGTGGAATTAAAATGATATTCCCCCCCAACTCATTTTTCCAGTAAGCAACCAAGGATCTCAGCCCCTATACATTTTCCTACCTCTATGTTTAAGAGGGTTTGTATCATTTTGGCTGAAATAGGAGGGGATACTGGAGAGGTGAACCCCCTCTGCCCCCTCTGATGCTTATGTCATCACGTCAGGATCCCCTCTGAAGGTGAACACCAGATTCAGAGGACTCTAAGAAAGCATAAGTCCTGCCAACTATTGGATAGAGGAGGGTTCCAAGAGGGGTGAGAAGCATACTTACTGGTTCTCTTTTAGACTGTCGTGCAGTGTATATATATATATATATATATATACATAGGGTAGCCGGGGGTAAGATGGCGCGCGGGGCAAGACGGCGTTTCGTGTTTTTTTCAGTCTATGGATTTTTTCGGTAGGACATGTGACTAGGTCTGGCAGGAAACGTCCATTCTATGACACAACGAAATTTGACAGTTCTCGGACAGGTCGTTTTCCAACCATGAGGTAAATTTGTTTTTCATGGGTCTTGAACTATTTTTTTCCAACTTTTTACTCCTTGCCTACTGTTATCATTACTGTCATGTTTTTTTACATGTTTAAACTTAAAAATATATTGTATTGTTAAGTTATTAAGCACATTACATTGTCAAAATACTTTATTTTATTTGGTGGCATTTTATTAAAGTTGCTAACCAATTATTTGGGGAAAGATGGCGCACAGTCAGTGGGGCAAGATGGCGCATTCAAAATGTTATGGATGCTGATCTAAGGCTGGGAGAGACTGATATATATGGTTATAATTATCAACCAACCTTACAAAAGCATTATTAGCTTTAAAACGGAACTTACATACTATTTTATTTTTATAAATTTTGTTTTCAGAGTAAAGTTACAAAACTAGGTATATCTATTTATTCTATCTATTCTTAACACACATTTACACACTGCATGTGTGTTAGACCTGTTGCAGAGGTGATTGCTCTCATTTTATAATGGTTTGCATCACTTTTTTCCTGTGCCATCTTGCCCCCAAAAATGGGGCAAGATGGGTTTTTTTTACATATGTTAGAAAATTATCATTCTATTGTCTACACGTAGTTTTATGTTGTCAATAACATCATAAATGTAAGATAAACGGAGTGCTTGAAGCACTGACCTTACATCTGTCAGGAATACCACAGGCTGTAGGTCAGAGTTGGAGTTCATCAGTTTTTTAGCTGCCACACCAATTGCCTGGATTTCAGCATCATAATTATTGCAGAATCTTCCTGTTGGTGTTCTGATGGTATCTCTAGGCTTGTGTGGATATTCTATATATACACCTGCACCTCCATTCCTCACGGCATTCTGTGCTGACCCATCTGTGTATACTCTGACCCATATATCTTGTGGATATTCTTCATCCAGGAAACTGAGGGTGACTGTCCTTCGCTGCACACTGTTCTGTTCGTCATCGCTTAGTATTTCTTTCATATGGATCTGAATGTATATTGGCATTCCATGCCTTTCACTGCACGGGATTTGTTCTGGTACAGGTCTTAAGGGGCTGTCAACTTCAGGTAGGTCTGTAAGTTGTCTACAGAGTCGTTTAGCTTGATGGATAAAGCTGCTTCTTTTCAGTCGCCCCATTGCTAGATTTTGGAATCTTTCCTTCATTGGATGACTTGGCATACACTGAAACTTTTCTGCTTGAATTAGTACTTTTGTGTCTCTGCGTTCGCCAAGTGTTTGCATTCTTCCATTTTCTGCATCTCTGCTATGGGTGTTGATTTCATTGCTCCCAACATTATTCTAAGTGCCTGGTTTTGCACTTTATCTAGATCTTGTAATGTGGTGTTTGATGCAGAACACCATGCAGCTGAACCATATTCCAGGAGTGGTCTTATGCCTTGCTGGTAAACTTTACTGAGTATATTCCCACTTGCTCCCCATATGGTTCCCCTTAGTTTTCTCAGGATAGCTAACTTCCTCCTGGCTTTTGTTGTTGCTTCCATATCAGTTTATCATCAAAAGTAACTCCGAGGTATGTGGGTTGTTTGTCTTCTTTCAAGAGTACTCCATCTATTTTGATATGACCGGCATTTTGTTTTGGTGAGAGGGTAAAGAGTGTAGTGCTGCACTTATCTGTGTTAATGCTGACGCACCATCTATTAGCCCATAAGGTTAGGACATCGATTGCTCTTTGTATTTGTTTAGTGGCCACTGTCGCATGTTCTTCCGTGCACCATATCACCAGGTCGTCAGCATACATTGCCACTTTGATCCCATGTGGTAGTTCAGCAACTAGGTCATTGATGTAAACCAAGAAAAGTGTGGGTGACAGGACTCCTCCCTGGGGGACTCCATGACGCAGTAGAACTTTCTTGCTCTTGCGACCATCTAATTGTACCCTGGCTCTTCTATTATGCAGGTATGCTTTTACCCATTTGTACATTCTTGAGCTAACCCTGCAATTTCGCAATTTCTTTAGGAGCCCTTCTTTCCAGACCTTATCAAATGCTTATCTGAGGTCTATCCATGCTGCTAGTACCAGTTTCTTATCTTGGAAGGCATCCTCAATCTCTTGAGAGAGGTAAGTTGCCTGTTCTTCAATAGAGTAGCACTGTCTGAAACCTGCTTGCTGTGATATCAGAAGGTTTTCACTTTCAAGGTACCACTGCATCCTAAGATTGATAATGCGTTCCATTGTTTTGCATAGACAGCTTGTGAGGCTGATGGGCCTGTAGTTAGAGACTGTGTTGCTATCTTTTCCTGATTTGAGGAGTGTTATCATTATTGCTTCTCTCCACGTCTGTGGTACATTACCTGTGGACCAGCTTGTGTTAAAGATCTGCAGTAGCTTTGCTCTTGCTGCAATTCCCAGGTTTCTAATCATTTCATTGGACACTCCATCAGCTCCAGGGGACTTTTTCATTTTCAATTTGGATATTGCATGCTCCAGTTCTCTCATTGTGATAAGTGCCTCCATTACTTCAGGTATAGGTTCGCCTTGTCCAATGTTTTGCTGGTTCTCTCGAACCTCCTGTTGTTTGTCTGGGCTGACTTTGATGTTATTGTCTTCTGCAAAGGAATCTGCAAAGTAATCAGCTGCATGTTTACCTGTTAAAATGTTTTTATCTTTATAAAGTGTGATCCTGGTATTTCTCACAGTACCTTCATCATTTAGTTGTTTTACAAGTTTCCATAATTTCCTAGTATCTCTTTCTGGGTTCAGCGACTCTGTTTTTTCTTTACTGCTTCTCCGTCTGGCTTGTAACTTGGCTCTTTGAAATTTAGCCTTTGTTTGCTGATATTTGTTGTGATGTTCTTGGCTAGGTCTGTTCTCGGCCTGCTGTCTAGATGTTTCCATCTCATTTTGCAGCTTTTCCAGTTCATTATTCCAGTAGGGTTTGTAATTTTTGCGTGCCCCCCTGGGTATGGTTTTACTAGCAGCATGTAGTATACATCTATTAAATTCACTCACTGTTTATTTCCAGAAATACTGGTCTGTGGTCACTACCCCCAAGCTGCTTTCCAACGACACGTGTGATGTTCCATTCCAGGCCTGGTGAGTGGAATGCCAGATCTGGTGTAGAATTGGTGTGCCATGCTCTCGAGTAGAATGTTGGTGAGTCTGCTGGTTGGTTAATAAGGATGATATTATTTTCATCCTGCCAGCTCTCAAGTTCCTCACCGCTCTTGTCGATATGATCGTAGCCCCAGCTCTGAGAGTGGCTGTTGAAGTCACCACACACCATAAGTCTCTCTTTATCTGGAATTGTGTCTAGTGCCAATGGTTTATCATTTGGGCAGTAGTAGTTCAGGAGATGGAATTCTGCACTGTCTGTTTTTAGGTGGAGCATCTGGTATTCTGCCCCTTCCATATATACTTCCAGCTGACATGCGCTGATATTGTTTTTAATAAGTGTCAGAATTCCACCCTTTCGCCTGTCCATTCGGTCAGATCGGTAGCACTAGTAGCCTCTGATTTTGAAGGCTATGTCGCTGCTGAGGTGTGTTTCTTGGATACAGAATATACTAACTTGTTCTTAACTGAGGACATTGGGGTGCAAAGGGAACGCATTGCTCTAGGTGGACCCAGGGTTAGCAGATAACCAAGATCCCAAATGTACCTCCACGCGGTGCACACTGGAAACAGAAATACAGCAGCTCGTGCTGATTCTGGCAAAATCATTTGGGGATCGTGTCCGAGAATGTGGAGGTAGCAGATGGAAAGAGATTTGACTGCACAAGAGACAGACAATATCTCCGACACCACCAGCAGCACCACATATAGCGACACTGTCGACATACAGTGAAGCTAGTCAGTCCAGTCCGAACATTGGAGGGGCGGCCAATGTAAAATGCACGTAAAGGTAGATGCATGGCGAGAGACAAATATATTTCATACCGAGTACAATGAAACAATGAAAGGGCAGAACAGCGCTAGAGGGCAGCATGAACTGCAAATAGAAAATGAAAAGTTCCTAGGAAAGGGGAACTACAAGCTCCGTCAGCTCGAGACGAGCTTCTAGTTACCTGTGTTCCTTACAGGCAGAGACCCAGACCCATTCTTTGGCGTTTGGTAAAGCAAGAAGACCTAATCCAACTCTAATGTCGAGCCTTCCTAAACCGGAAATATGCTCGCGAAGAGAAAGGGTTCCGTACTCGATGCGCTCAGGCACAAAAGGGACAACGATTTAGCCCTGGCCCAACTCTACTGTCAGGTTTTCCTACACCGGAAATACACTTGAAGAGAGAAAGGGTTCAGTACCTGATGGGCTCAGGCGCTATTGGGACAAGGACGCTCAGCTCGAGAACGCATTGCTCTCAAACGCGTGGTGTGAGACTCGAACTTGGACAAGGGGTACACGATGTCGGTGAATGACACCTCGGCTAAGAGGGCGAAAGAGCCAGGGTCCAACTCCACTGTTGAGTTCTTTCCCTTAAGGAACCAGGCTCACGGATGAGAAACGGTTCAGTACCCAATGGGCACAGGCACAGCACGTCCACTTACATGAGGCAAGTTCATAGACAGTGGAACACCTCGTTCGAGTCAGACGAGAGCAAAAAAATCGTCTGGGCGAAGAGTCTCCACTACGCGTGCCTGGAGACAGATATAGAGGCTGTCATAGGCTAAGGGTAGCCCACCCGAATTGTCAAGGCATGCCGAAATCGGATGTGCTAGGCCTACAAGGCGCATAACGGTGGCACAACGTAATCACGCTCCCGGCGGAAATCGCACGGATATCCGTGATGGTTACAATGGAGCGAACAAAAAACAAACAAAAAATTGAGGACATTTTCAAATTCCAATTTTTTGCTGTATCCATCTCTTTTACTGTTGACACCCTCAGCATTCCAGTGCATTATTTTTATTGGTCGTTTGTTTGTTTGGCCAGTAGCTCTATTCCCTTGCCTCCTGGCTCCTCTGGGCAATTGAGAAGGACTTCCAGTAACTGAGGTTGGGCCCTTTCGAGGTATAGGGCCCGGCACCGTCCCTGCCTGAACGTCCGCCACAGGGCAGGCACCATAACTTTTTATAGATACAGACATGTTTCCATTGTGTTTTGTGCGTGGCATCCTGATTATCTGTTCGCCTTTTGGCTGGATGCCTCCGTCTTCAGCACTCTGCTTACTTGGCCAGGACTATGGTCCTGCTCGAATGGGACTGCCCGACCAGTCTTAGTTTCCAGCCCCTGATGGCTGAACTAAGCCCCATCACCACTGCACGGTGCTGGCCTTGATGGAGCTTAAACTTATCAAAATCAGTATATAAACAGAGTATAATAGACAGTCTAGTAAACTTTGTACTTAATAATAATAATACTACTCTCTTTCTGATTTCTATTACGAAAACTTTATGTAAAATACTAGTGATTATTTTGTATGTGAAAATAATGCATGTTATTTGTCTGTCTGTCTGTATCATATGTATCATCTCCCGATGCTTGATTCATATTTAATGTCTACTTATATTTCCATGTGTTGGTTTTTTTAACACTCTGGCCACTCATTTAACGTTGTCCACATCTATTGAATGCCATTTTTTTCCACGATCAGTCGTTCGTTTTGGTGAACAAATCTCATAAACATTTCGGTATTCGTAATTCATCAACATGACAAGTGTCGGCAGAATCTGTTGAATTCTTGATTAGAAATTGGCTTCATAGCACGTGGAGCATTCCCATAAGTGCTTCGCCCTCCGTTCCGGCAGCCATCACAGTGTATGTAGACTCAGAGTCCCGGTCAGGTGTTGATTGCGTGATCATCGGGACTTTCCAAAAATATACTTTCCCCTACCCTCACCTCTAGATACTCCCATTTCTGACATTCTCTTTATGCGAATGTTATCAGCCTCATTGACATCATCTTCATCTTGAAATGGATTTATTACTGCCTTAAGTCTGCTTTATCTCTTCTCAGCATTGTTCCGTCTATAACCGCATTGCCTGCCAATAAATCGTCTCTCTCGTTTCCTCTGACCCCAGCATGAGCAGGACAGTATATTCATGTAATGCACTAGATATTTGAATTGTTCAATAAGTTCCACCATTATTTTCTCAGCATGTACTTTTCTATCTTGTGCAGCATGCTTTGAGAGTCTGTAAGTATTACAGAGTGTGCTGATGGATCAGTTATCAACCAATTAAGTGCTGCTGTAACTCCCTCTATCTCCATCCTCATGCTCGATGTGACAGTGGAATATACTGAAGATTTCTCAATCAACTTCATGCAAACCACTTTTTTGTGTGTTTCTGTTAACGGAGCCATCTGTGTATATTATTATGTCCTGTCGATTCGAGTGTAGCTGGGCCAGTTCATGCACTGTAACATGGGCCCTGACACCCGTCCATTTTCGACGCGCTTTATCTAGTTGTATTATTACTTTAGTTGGTGATTTCTTCGCAGTGTCTACCTCCATCCATTCACTGCACCTTCCTATTTCTTCAAATGGGCATACTCTTCTCAGTGTGTCTTCAGCCTCTGCCATTCATGATCTGTCACGCTTGATTCGTTGTCCTTTTGACTCATCTAGACGTTGGTGTAATGTGTGGTGGTCGTATTGCACGGCAATACTATAATCTGTGCTCAGCTGTTGGACAGTCAAGTAGGTATCGCATAGCTCTTGTCGATGTGTCTCTTGTGCACACAAGTCCTCCCTATTCTTCTATATACCCACATCTCAGAGGCATCAATTCTGTCTTCTGATTGTTTGTTTAGTGTCCATGTTTCTGAGCCACACATTAATATAGAATAGATGTAGTATTTTATAATTCTAATTTTTAACTTATTTGTAATTTGTTTAGATGTTACTACTTTCCTCATATTATTGAAGGTACTTTTAGCCATTCATATTCTCCTTTTAACTTCTGTTTCATATCTGCCATTATTTGTGATTAGGTGCCCAGGATATTGATAATGTTCTACTTGTTGTAGTTTCTCTTCATGTAAGCTTATGTTTAGCTCTTGTTCTTCTGTGTCTTTGCTGATTAAGATAGTTTTTTATATCTATATCCAGTCCATATTCATTACTTGATTTATTGACTTGATCTATTAGTCTTTGTAGTTCATGTTCACTTTCTGCTAAAAGAACAGTGTCATCTGCATATCTCAGGTTGTTTATTTTTTCATTGATCTTGAGTCATGGCATTTTTTCTATATTTTTAAAGATATTCTCTGTGTAGATATTAAATAAGCTTTGTGATAAAATGCATCCTTGTCTTACTCCTCTTCTTATTTCTATGTATTGTGAGTAGCGGTTTTCATACCTTATTGATACAGTCTGTTCCCAACATATATTTTTAATTAGTATGATGTCTTTTCCATCTATGCCTATTTCTTGAAGACATTTGATTAATTTTTCGTGTTGGACTCTGTCAAATTCTTTGCTGTAGTCTATGAAGTAAATATAGATCCTTTTCTTTGGACTTCTATATTTTTATCTATCACTAATCGAATACTCAGTATAGCTTCTCTGGTTCCTTTGTTTTTCCCCAAAACCGAATTGATCTTCGCCGACCTCCGTGTCTATCTACACATCTAGATTCATTTTGCTGTATATTGTTTGTTTTTTTGTTCTGTTGGTCGTCAAACAGCTCTTTCACATAATCTACCCATCTTGCAAGTACTTCTGTTTTATCAAATATTATTTTTCCGTTTTTATCTGCAGCCACCCCCCATTTATAGATATTTTCTTATTTGTTATCTCCTTATGCATTATTTTCAGAATAATCACCATCTAATTATATCTATATAATAATAGACCTATATAATATCTAATAATATGCATTGAATATTAACATTGTACAATTAGACATATACGCACCAACAACGAGCAGTTCAGGGGAGGACATCGGAAATGTATATGGAAAGCTAGAAATTGCAATGAAACAGTGTAAACCTCATGAAGTAACTATAGTGATGGTAAACTTTAACGCAAAAGTAAATGCTACAGAGGTAAAGAATGTCACTAGAAGATCTGGTTTAACTGTTAAGAATGAAAGAGGTGATTTATATATAGTAGGCACAAACACATAATTTAATAATAGGGAATGCATGGTTCAAGCAACACACAAGAAGATGTGTACATGGATTAGCCCAGGAGATATACATGAAATCAAATTAATTACATTTTATTCTCTAAGAAACATAGAAACATCATTATATCTACAAAAACAAGACCATGTGCTAACTACAACAGTGATCATATACTACTAGTGGGAATGTTTTGTATAAGATTACACAAAAATCAAGAGATCACCAAGAAATATGAAATTAAATTACATTTTTGAAATAAGATGCTGACATTACAGAAAGATATAGCCTAATACCATTGCAACGATTCGGAATATTGAAGATCAAAGGGACGAAATGCTAAAACATTTGATAAACCATACATCTAGAGATAATACCAAAAGTAAAACATACATCAAAGCAAAAATGGATGATAGAATAAATATTAGAATTGATGAAAACACGAAAAAAACACAAGATAGAGGAATATCAGAAAATATATAAGGAGATAAGAGAGAAATGCAAAGTAGCAAATGCAAATAAATTGGCTGAACAAGAATTGAATAATTTGAATCGCATTACAATCAAGGCACACTATTACTATATAAACACATTTGTGATAGTATCTGGTTGCAGAACCCTTCGCAGGCAGGGGGTTTCACAGTAAGAAGGGAGAACCCTTCACGGTTAGCAAGAGATGAACTGGGGAAATGCAACACATCGAATGTTTTGCTCCTGTGAAAATGTTGATACAGATACCTTAAATTGCAGACGAGTTGTCGCGCAGATGTCAGACAGAAAGTCTGAGACAAGCTTACACGGTTGGCCCAAGGGCAAAAGTAATTATCAGAAAGATGCATCCACGCACTCGATCGCAGGTGGCAGACGACGCCATTACACCACACCCCAGAAAGGACAATGAGAAGTTTGGACTAGGTTCAGACAAGAGTCTACAAACTCACACAAGCCGTCTGAACTCGCGAATACTTGAAACGACCAGACAATGGAAGATGGAAGTGGCAAGAGTATTAAGTGCGTAACGCCAAGGGCATAGCCTCCGACCAGAGAGGGACATCAAACGTTACGCATGTTCTAATAAACGCGTACAGGAGTTTGACAGGTGATAATGTAGAGGCGGAGTCAGAAGCAGTGACGTGCGGACGAGAAGAGAGTGGATAGGTGGGGAGTATACGAGGGGTGTGGTTGAGGGCCTCACGGACAGACAGAAAAGCAGAGCCCCGAGTCGGTCACACACAGAGTGTCCCAGAGAGAGTCCCAGGAGTCGACAGGATCATACAGAGTCCCCCCGGACGTGTGTGGAGACAGTCGACAAAGCACTTGTCTCCCCGGAGAGACAAGTCCTAGTTAGTTTGGCAACAGACAGGCAGAGAGCTGCAGTCTTGTTAGAAGGTCGGTCCGACTTGAAATAGAAAGAAAGATAGTCGAGCAAAAGTGAGATCAATAGTAGAATAATGAGATAGTCTATAATCTCATTAAGCTTATATATTAATGTGCCTATAATTCCTGGATGTGCTAGAGTAGTTCGTGAAACCTTAGCATTTTTGTATTGGTGATGTATCATACGTCGCGGAGATATTAATTACTCCAGAGTTTAATATTGATTTGTGTCATTGGTTTGAAATTATATTAAACGACATTCTGATTATGTATTAAGAAGTGCCTCTGTGTTCATTGATAAGCACTTATTAAAACCAAGAAGTCATCGTAGATCACCAGTCATTGTTGATCAAACATAGAACCCAGGGTTCGGAACGCAACAATAATAATACTGTTCCTCTTCATTCAAAAGTACACATTCATTCAAAAGTAATATACGGTAACATCTCTCTTTTCCATCAAGAATATACTGTAACACCAACCTCACAAGAATATACTGTTACACTGGATGCATGTGACCCTAGGATCTCGCGACACACAGAAGTACTAACCACTATATTGATCTACGCCAATGTATGTTTAAATATTCATGGATTCGTTACAAATTCCGACATGTGTTCAAGAATATTCGCATTGTGAGTATTAAGGTATTTGACAATGAACAGTTTTGTATAAGATCTATCTAGGAGGAACACGTTTTTCCTTACAGATCATTGTGAGAACAATGGATTAGTTAATTGACAACGAACAGTTGTGTATAAGATATATCTAGAAGGAACAAGTTTTCTACAGATAAGTGTGACAACAATGGATTAGTTAATTGACAATGAACAGTTGTGTATAAGATATATCTAGAAGGAACACGTTTTTTTACAGATAATTGTGAGAACAATAGATTAGTTATTTGGCAATGAACAGTTGTGTATAAGATGTATCTAGGAGAACAATGATTCAGTTATTGCAAAATATTAATTGTGTTTGATAATATATTTATTTTTTTGTCCTGGAAAATAATATAAATTTTTGTTCGAATTGATTACATTAACAAAATGGAACAAAAGATAGAAGATGAGATTGAAAATAGAAAGATGATGATGTATAGAGAAATAAAAATGTCGCCCGTACGGGACATAAGTATGTGTATATTGTTAGGCATCACATATATATTCCAAAGGGCAAACGAGATGTCTTGGCTGCACGAATTGAAAGGCAGATTAGGAAAGAAGAAGGAGAAAAAGTTAGTGATAGGAGTCGAACCTGACGTACAAACTTCAAATCACAATAATGTCCACACAGAAGGCGCGGTAGAAAGAGTGCACCCGAACAGGGACGAACAAAAGTTACTGATTCAAGCAGTAGCCTGTTACTTAGGACAAGCCTGGAGGACGTCTCGTTTAAATACGTTACAGCAAACGGAGAAACTAAGTGAAGGAAGATACGATAATAATGAGGATAGCGTTAGGAGAGGAGGTTGGATACAAGAAATAGACCAAACTTCTACCGAAGAAACTGTTAGGAGGCATGATATTCGGAGTAGAAATACTTACAAATACAAAACAAAGGTTAGGTATAGTGTCTGTTTCAGATGTCGTAGGAAGGGACATTATGCCAGAAATTGATACCAGCCTCAAGACAAATTTCAAGAGAGACAGACAGGTTACACCAACGATAAACGTGTGTTCGTAGGAGGGTTAAATCCCAGCGTAACTAGAGACAGAATCAAAGAATATTTCGAATTCTTCGATCGCGTAACACAAATATTTCTAGCACAAGACAAATACGGGTACCGGAGGAACTTTGCGTTCGTGGAGTTTAGTACAAGAGAAGGAAGGGATAGATGTTTGGAAAATGCTAGACTTATTCGCGTGCAGAAAGGAGTTAAAATAGACAAAGCAAGAAGGAACACTCGGACTGCATTGCCTAATCCACTTCAAATCAAGAAATGTAGAGGCACGGACACAAACGAGTACAAGAGAGTACCGGCAACGGACAGAGCACAGAGAAATAGAACTAGAATACACACCATCGAAGCGAATAGGAGAATCAGACGGGAAGCAGGAACGGACACAGAATATAGAGACGTGGGAACGGGGACGGTCCATAGAGACAATATAGATACCGGTATGATGACGGAGCCACATAGGCCTATAGAGACTAGTGAGGTTGCGGTGATGACAGAAATCAACGGAAACGGAGAGGTGACAGAGAAAAAGTCAAAACAATTAAGACAGAGGTTAAAGGTCAGTGAAGAGAAAGTAGATAAACTTCAGGCAGAATTAGCCCAGCGCAGTGCCAACCACGGAGAGATAGAGAAGAAAGATATAGAACTAGTCGACGTGAAACGACAAATGGTGTCGTTGCAGCAGGAGCTAACTCAGGGGTTAGAACAGAGAGACATAGAAGTGGAAAAACGCCTCACAGTGGAACAGGAGTTGTTAAGGTCAAGAGAAGAATTACGCGACACCAAACTAGGGTACGACCAAATGATGAAGGATTATAGACGCATGCTCGAACAAGTAGATGAAAGGCGTACCGAAATAACAGAAATGAGAGACAAACTAACGGACAGGAATAAAGAAATCAAGCGTTTGAAGGAGGAGGCCCGTAGCAGAGTTAAGTCGGTTCAAGAGAAGAAAGCTCAAGAGAGAAAAAAGTGGTAGCACTTGTCCACAAGATTCCAGCGGACCAACGCATGTCTCAGAGTCGAGTATAGCGAAAGCAGATCACGAGAAGACAAAGATGCAGAAACCGAAAGACATAATCTCAGGTCCGCCGACTCACAAGATGACGTTAGGAAAAGCGGAAGGAATTGCATGATGTACGTAGTCAACTACAGACTACCAGACGCGAGAGTGAAGTACTCGCCCGAGCCCTGTTAGAGTATGAGACAGACGAAGTAGAGAACTAACCGGGAAGATGGCGAAAGTAGGTTTTTTTTTAGGAATTCGTATATAACGTCCCATGGAATGTACATAGTTGATACAAAGTTGTAGCTTGATAAAAACACAGAATGGTTGGAGGGATCACTGTTCTTTCAATTATTATATCAGGAAAAATTTATGCTTGGCCTTCCGCCTCAGCAGAATTAAGTATAGACTTAGATTCGCCTCGACACAAAGCCGCATAAAGTTTTTTTGTGACAAGGGGGCGAGTGTGATAGTATCTGGTTGCAGAACCCTTCGCAGGCAGGGGGTTTCACAGTAAGAAGGGAGAACCCTTCACGGTTAGCAAGAGATGAACTGGGGAAATGCAACACATCGAATGTTTTGCTCCTGTGAAAATGTTGATACAGATACCTTAAATTGCAGACGAGTTGTCGCGCAGATGTCAGACAGAAAGTCTGAGACAAGCTTACACGGTTGGCCCAAGGGCAAAAGTAATTATCAGAAAGATGCATCCACGCACTCGATCGCAGGTGGCAGACGACGCCATTACACCACACCCCAGAAAGGACAATGAGAAGTTTGGACTAGGTTCAGACAAGAGTCTACAAACTCACACAAGCCGTCTGAACTCGCGAATACTTGAAACGACCAGACAATGGAAGATGGAAGTGGCAAGAGTATTAAGTGCGTAACGCCAAGGGCATAGCCTCCGACCAGAGAGGGACATCAAACGTTACGCATGTTCTAATAAACGCGTACAGGAGTTTGACAGGTGATAATGTAGAGGCGGAGTCAGAAGCAGTGACGTGCGGACGAGAAGAGAGTGGATAGGTGGGGAGTATACGAGGGGTGTGGTTGAGGGCCTCACGGACAGACAGAAAAGCAGAGCCCCGAGTCGGTCACACACAGAGTGTCCCAGAGAGAGTCCCAGGAGTCGACAGGATCATACAGAGTCCCCCCGGACGTGTGTGGAGACAGTCGACAAAGCACTTGTCTCCCCGGAGAGACAAGTCCTAGTTAGTTTGGCAACAGACAGGCAGAGAGCTGCAGTCTTGTTAGAAGGTCGGTCCGACTTGAAATAGAAAGAAAGATAGTCGAGCAAAAGTGAGATCAATAGTAGAATAATGAGATAGTCTATAATCTCATTAAGCTTATATATTAATGTGCCTATAATTCCTGGATGTGCTAGAGTAGTTCGTGAAACCTTAGCATTTTTGTATTGGTGATGTATCATACGTCGCGGAGATATTAATTACTCCAGAGTTTAATATTGATTTGTGTCATTGGTTTGAAATTATATTAAACGACATTCTGATTATGTATTAAGAAGTGCCTCTGTGTTCATTGATAAGCACTTATTAAAACCAAGAAGTCATCGTAGATCACCAGTCATTGTTGATCAAACATAGAACCCAGGGTTCGGAACGCAACAATAATAATACTGTTCCTCTTCATTCAAAAGTACACATTCATTCAAAAGTAATATACGGTAACATCTCTCTTTTCCATCAAGAATATACTGTAACACCAACCTCACAAGAATATACTGTTACACTGGATGCATGTGACCCTAGGATCTCGCGACACACAGAAGTACTAACCACTATATTGATCTACGCCAATGTATGTTTAAATATTCATGGATTCGTTACAAATTCCGACATGTGTTCAAGAATATTCGCATTGTGAGTATTAAGGTATTTGACAATGAACAGTTTTGTATAAGATCTATCTAGGAGGAACACGTTTTTCCTTACAGATCATTGTGAGAACAATGGATTAGTTAATTGACAACGAACAGTTGTGTATAAGATATATCTAGAAGGAACAAGTTTTCTACAGATAAGTGTGACAACAATGGATTAGTTAATTGACAATGAACAGTTGTGTATAAGATATATCTAGAAGGAACACGTTTTTTTACAGATAATTGTGAGAACAATAGATTAGTTATTTGGCAATGAACAGTTGTGTATAAGATGTATCTAGGAGAACAATGATTCAGTTATTGCAAAATATTAATTGTGTTTGATAATATATTTATTTTTTTGTCCTGGAAAATAATATAAATTTTTGTTCGAATTGATTACATTAACAAAATGGAACAAAAGATAGAAGATGAGATTGAAAATAGAAAGATGATGATGTATAGAGAAATAAAAATGTCGCCCGTACGGGACATAAGTATGTGTATATTGTTAGGCATCACATATATATTCCAAAGGGCAAACGAGATGTCTTGGCTGCACGAATTGAAAGGCAGATTAGGAAAGAAGAAGGAGAAAAAGTTAGTGATAGGAGTCGAACCTGACGTACAAACTTCAAATCACAATAATGTCCACACAGAAGGCGCGGTAGAAAGAGTGCACCCGAACAGGGACGAACAAAAGTTACTGATTCAAGCAGTAGCCTGTTACTTAGGACAAGCCTGGAGGACGTCTCGTTTAAATACGTTACAGCAAACGGAGAAACTAAGTGAAGGAAGATACGATAATAATGAGGATAGCGTTAGGAGAGGAGGTTGGATACAAGAAATAGACCAAACTTCTACCGAAGAAACTGTTAGGAGGCATGATATTCGGAGTAGAAATACTTACAAATACAAGACAAAGGTTAGGTATAGTGTCTGTTTCAGATGTCGTAGGAAGGGACATTATGCCAGAAATTGATACCAGCCTCAAGACAAATTTCAAGAGAGACAGACAGGTTACACCAACGATAAACGTGTGTTCGTAGGAGGGTTAAATCCCAGCGTAACTAGAGACAGAATCAAAGAATATTTCGAATTCTTCGATCGCGTAACACAAATATTTCTAGCACAAGACAAATACGGGTACCGGAGGAACTTTGCGTTCGTGGAGTTTAGTACAAGAGAAGGAAGGGATAGATGTTTGGAAAATGCTAGACTTATTCGCGTGCAGAAAGGAGTTAAAATAGACAAAGCAAGAAGGAACACTCGGACTGCATTGCCTAATCCACTTCAAATCAAGAAATGTAGAGGCACGGACACAAACGAGTACAAGAGAGTACCGGCAACGGACAGAGCACAGAGAAATAGAACTAGAATACACACCATCGAAGCGAATAGGAGAATCAGACGGGAAGCAGGAACGGACACAGAATATAGAGACGTGGGAACGGGGACGGTCCATAGAGACAATATAGATACCGGTATGATGACGGAGCCACATAGGCCTATAGAGACTAGTGAGGTTGCGGTGATGACAGAAATCAACGGAAACGGAGAGGTGACAGAGAAAAAGTCAAAACAATTAAGACAGAGGTTAAAGGTCAGTGAAGAGAAAGTAGATAAACTTCAGGCAGAATTAGCCCAGCGCAGTGCCAACCACGGAGAGATAGAGAAGAAAGATATAGAACTAGTCGACGTGAAACGACAAATGGTGTCGTTGCAGCAGGAGCTAACTCAGGGGTTAGAACAGAGAGACATAGAAGTGGAAAAACGCCTCACAGTGGAACAGGAGTTGTTAAGGTCAAGAGAAGAATTACGCGACACCAAACTAGGGTACGACCAAATGATGAAGGATTATAGACGCATGCTCGAACAAGTAGATGAAAGGCGTACCGAAATAACAGAAATGAGAGACAAACTAACGGACAGGAATAAAGAAATCAAGCGTTTGAAGGAGGAGGCCCGTAGCAGAGTTAAGTCGGTTCAAGAGAAGAAAGCTCAAGAGAGAAAAAAGTGGTAGCACTTGTCCACAAGATTCCAGCGGACCAACGCATGTCTCAGAGTCGAGTATAGCGAAAGCAGATCACGAGAAGACAAAGATGCAGAAACCGAAAGACATAATCTCAGGTCCGCCGACTCACAAGATGACGTTAGGAAAAGCGGAAGGAATTGCATGATGTACGTAGTCAACTACAGACTACCAGACGCGAGAGTGAAGTACTCGCCCGAGCCCTGTTAGAGTATGAGACAGACGAAGTAGAGAACTAACCGGGAAGATGGCGAAAGTAGGTTTTTTTTTAGGAATTCGTATATAACGTCCCATGGAATGTACATAGTTGATACAAAGTTGTAGCTTGATAAAAACACAGAATGGTTGGAGGGATCACTGTTCTTTCAATTATTATATCAGGAAAAATTTATGCTTGGCCTTCCGCCTCAGCAGAATTAAGTATAGACTTAGATTCGCCTCGACACAAAGCCGCATAAAGTTTTTTTGTGACAAGGGGGCGAGTGTGATAGTATCTGGTTGCAGAACCCTTCGCAGGCAGGGGGTTTCACAGTAAGAAGGGAGAACCCTTCACGGTTAGCAAGAGATGAACTGGGGAAATGCAACACATCGAATGTTTTGCTCCTGTGAAAATGTTGATACAGATACCTTAAATTGCAGACGAGTTGTCGCGCAGATGTCAGACAGAAAGTCTGAGACAAGCTTACACGGTTGGCCCAAGGGCAAAAGTAATTATCAGAAAGATGCATCCACGCACTCGATCGCAGGTGGCAGACGACGCCATTACACCACACCCCAGAAAGGACAATGAGAAGTTTGGACTAGGTTCAGACAAGAGTCTACAAACTCACACAAGCCGTCTGAACTCGCGAATACTTGAAACGACCAGACAATGGAAGATGGAAGTGGCAAGAGTATTAAGTGCGTAACGCCAAGGGCATAGCCTCCGACCAGAGAGGGACATCAAACGTTACGCATGTTCTAATAAACGCGTACAGGAGTTTGACAGGTGATAATGTAGAGGCGGAGTCAGAAGCAGTGACGTGCGGACGAGAAGAGAGTGGATAGGTGGGGAGTATACGAGGGGTGTGGTTGAGGGCCTCACGGACAGACAGAAAAGCAGAGCCCCGAGTCGGTCACACACAGAGTGTCCCAGAGAGAGTCCCAGGAGTCGACAGGATCATACAGAGTCCCCCCGGACGTGTGTGGAGACAGTCGACAAAGCACTTGTCTCCCCGGAGAGACAAGTCCTAGTTAGTTTGGCAACAGACAGGCAGAGAGCTGCAGTCTTGTTAGAAGGTCGGTCCGACTTGAAATAGAAAGAAAGATAGTCGAGCAAAAGTGAGATCAATAGTAGAATAATGAGATAGTCTATAATCTCATTAAGCTTATATATTAATGTGCCTATAATTCCTGGATGTGCTAGAGTAGTTCGTGAAACCTTAGCATTTTTGTATTGGTGATGTATCATACGTCGCGGAGATATTAATTACTCCAGAGTTTAATATTGATTTGTGTCATTGGTTTGAAATTATATTAAACGACATTCTGATTATGTATTAAGAAGTGCCTCTGTGTTCATTGATAAGCACTTATTAAAACCAAGAAGTCATCGTAGATCACCAGTCATTGTTGATCAAACATAGAACCCAGGGTTCGGAACGCAACAATAATAATACTGTTCCTCTTCATTCAAAAGTACACATTCATTCAAAAGTAATATACGGTAACATCTCTCTTTTCCATCAAGAATATACTGTAACACCAACCTCACAAGAATATACTGTTACACTGGATGCATGTGACCCTAGGATCTCGCGACACACAGAAGTACTAACCACTATATTGATCTACGCCAATGTATGTTTAAATATTCATGGATTCGTTACAAATTCCGACATGTGTTCAAGAATATTCGCATTGTGAGTATTAAGGTATTTGACAATGAACAGTTTTGTATAAGATCTATCTAGGAGGAACACGTTTTTCCTTACAGATCATTGTGAGAACAATGGATTAGTTAATTGACAACGAACAGTTGTGTATAAGATATATCTAGAAGGAACAAGTTTTCTACAGATAAGTGTGACAACAATGGATTAGTTAATTGACAATGAACAGTTGTGTATAAGATATATCTAGAAGGAACACGTTTTTTTACAGATAATTGTGAGAACAATAGATTAGTTATTTGGCAATGAACAGTTGTGTATAAGATGTATCTAGGAGAACAATGATTCAGTTATTGCAAAATATTAATTGTGTTTGATAATATATTTATTTTTTTGTCCTGGAAAATAATATAAATTTTTGTTCGAATTGATTACATTAACAAAATGGAACAAAAGATAGAAGATGAGATTGAAAATAGAAAGATGATGATGTATAGAGAAATAAAAATGTCGCCCGTACGGGACATAAGTATGTGTATATTGTTAGGCATCACATATATATTCCAAAGGGCAAACGAGATGTCTTGGCTGCACGAATTGAAAGGCAGATTAGGAAAGAAGAAGGAGAAAAAGTTAGTGATAGGAGTCGAACCTGACGTACAAACTTCAAATCACAATAATGTCCACACAGAAGGCGCGGTAGAAAGAGTGCACCCGAACAGGGACGAACAAAAGTTACTGATTCAAGCAGTAGCCTGTTACTTAGGACAAGCCTGGAGGACGTCTCGTTTAAATACGTTACAGCAAACGGAGAAACTAAGTGAAGGAAGATACGATAATAATGAGGATAGCGTTAGGAGAGGAGGTTGGATACAAGAAATAGACCAAACTTCTACCGAAGAAACTGTTAGGAGGCATGATATTCGGAGTAGAAATACTTACAAATACAAAACAAAGGTTAGGTATAGTGTCTGTTTCAGATGTCGTAGGAAGGGACATTATGCCAGAAATTGATACCAGCCTCAAGACAAATTTCAAGAGAGACAGACAGGTTACACCAACGATAAACGTGTGTTCGTAGGAGGGTTAAATCCCAGCGTAACTAGAGACAGAATCAAAGAATATTTCGAATTCTTCGATCGCGTAACACAAATATTTCTAGCACAAGACAAATACGGGTACCGGAGGAACTTTGCGTTCGTGGAGTTTAGTACAAGAGAAGGAAGGGATAGATGTTTGGAAAATGCTAGACTTATTCGCGTGCAGAAAGGAGTTAAAATAGACAAAGCAAGAAGGAACACTCGGACTGCATTGCCTAATCCACTTCAAATCAAGAAATGTAGAGGCACGGACACAAACGAGTACAAGAGAGTACCGGCAACGGACAGAGCACAGAGAAATAGAACTAGAATACACACCATCGAAGCGAATAGGAGAATCAGACGGGAAGCAGGAACGGACACAGAATATAGAGACGTGGGAACGGGGACGGTCCATAGAGACAATATAGATACCGGTATGATGACGGAGCCACATAGGCCTATAGAGACTAGTGAGGTTGCGGTGATGACAGAAATCAACGGAAACGGAGAGGTGACAGAGAAAAAGTCAAAACAATTAAGACAGAGGTTAAAGGTCAGTGAAGAGAAAGTAGATAAACTTCAGGCAGAATTAGCCCAGCGCAGTGCCAACCACGGAGAGATAGAGAAGAAAGATATAGAACTAGTCGACGTGAAACGACAAATGGTGTCGTTGCAGCAGGAGCTAACTCAGGGGTTAGAACAGAGAGACATAGAAGTGGAAAAACGCCTCACAGTGGAACAGGAGTTGTTAAGGTCAAGAGAAGAATTACGCGACACCAAACTAGGGTACGACCAAATGATGAAGGATTATAGACGCATGCTCGAACAAGTAGATGAAAGGCGTACCGAAATAACAGAAATGAGAGACAAACTAACGGACAGGAATAAAGAAATCAAGCGTTTGAAGGAGGAGGCCCGTAGCAGAGTTAAGTCGGTTCAAGAGAAGAAAGCTCAAGAGAGAAAAAAGTGGTAGCACTTGTCCACAAGATTCCAGCGGACCAACGCATGTCTCAGAGTCGAGTATAGCGAAAGCAGATCACGAGAAGACAAAGATGCAGAAACCGAAAGACATAATCTCAGGTCCGCCGACTCACAAGATGACGTTAGGAAAAGCGGAAGGAATTGCATGATGTACGTAGTCAACTACAGACTACCAGACGCGAGAGTGAAGTACTCGCCCGAGCCCTGTTAGAGTATGAGACAGACGAAGTAGAGAACTAACCGGGAAGATGGCGAAAGTAGGTTTTTTTTTAGGAATTCGTATATAACGTCCCATGGAATGTACATAGTTGATACAAAGTTGTAGCTTGATAAAAACACAGAATGGTTGGAGGGATCACTGTTCTTTCAATTATTATATCAGGAAAAATTTATGCTTGGCCTTCCGCCTCAGCAGAATTAAGTATAGACTTAGATTCGCCTCGACACAAAGCCGCATAAAGTTTTTTTGTGACAAGGGGGCGAGTGTGATAGTATCTGGTTGCAGAACCCTTCGCAGGCAGGGGGTTTCACAGTAAGAAGGGAGAACCCTTCACGGTTAGCAAGAGATGAACTGGGGAAATGCAACACATCGAATGTTTTGCTCCTGTGAAAATGTTGATACAGATACCTTAAATTGCAGACGAGTTGTCGCGCAGATGTCAGACAGAAAGTCTGAGACAAGCTTACACGGTTGGCCCAAGGGCAAAAGTAATTATCAGAAAGATGCATCCACGCACTCGATCGCAGGTGGCAGACGACGCCATTACACCACACCCCAGAAAGGACAATGAGAAGTTTGGACTAGGTTCAGACAAGAGTCTACAAACTCACACAAGCCGTCTGAACTCGCGAATACTTGAAACGACCAGACAATGGAAGATGGAAGTGGCAAGAGTATTAAGTGCGTAACGCCAAGGGCATAGCCTCCGACCAGAGAGGGACATCAAACGTTACGCATGTTCTAATAAACGCGTACAGGAGTTTGACAGGTGATAATGTAGAGGCGGAGTCAGAAGCAGTGACGTGCGGACGAGAAGAGAGTGGATAGGTGGGGAGTATACGAGGGGTGTGGTTGAGGGCCTCACGGACAGACAGAAAAGCAGAGCCCCGAGTCGGTCACACACAGAGTGTCCCAGAGAGAGTCCCAGGAGTCGACAGGATCATACAGAGTCCCCCCGGACGTGTGTGGAGACAGTCGACAAAGCACTTGTCTCCCCGGAGAGACAAGTCCTAGTTAGTTTGGCAACAGACAGGCAGAGAGCTGCAGTCTTGTTAGAAGGTCGGTCCGACTTGAAATAGAAAGAAAGATAGTCGAGCAAAAGTGAGATCAATAGTAGAATAATGAGATAGTCTATAATCTCATTAAGCTTATATATTAATGTGCCTATAATTCCTGGATGTGCTAGAGTAGTTCGTGAAACCTTAGCATTTTTGTATTGGTGATGTATCATACGTCGCGGAGATATTAATTACTCCAGAGTTTAATATTGATTTGTGTCATTGGTTTGAAATTATATTAAACGACATTCTGATTATGTATTAAGAAGTGCCTCTGTGTTCATTGATAAGCACTTATTAAAACCAAGAAGTCATCGTAGATCACCAGTCATTGTTGATCAAACATAGAACCCAGGGTTCGGAACGCAACAATAATAATACTGTTCCTCTTCATTCAAAAGCTCACCATCAGTCAAAAGTAAACAACTGTAACACACCCCCTTCCCTCACAAGAATATACTGTTACACATTGATGTGATAACAGGGCAAAGAGGCAAACAGTTACAGAGTGTCTACAATCTACAACAGAACAATTATTAATAGGAAAAGATAATATAGTAGCGATATGGATGGATTATATCATAGAAATGTATGATGACAATAGATCCGAGATAAACATACAAGATAACGACGAGAACCCATCAATACTCACAGCAGAAGTAAGGGAAGCCATAAAGCACAAGAAATATGGCAAAGCCCCCATGACCAGACAATATCACATTAGAGGAATTAGTAGCTTTAGGTGACTTTAGAGCTGAAATAATCACAAAATTGCTGAACGACGTATATAATAGCGGACACATACTCGATGACTTAATGAGATCCATATTTATAGCGTTATCAAAGAAAACATGAACAACCAAATGTTAAGAACACTGTACTATCAGCCCCATGAGCCAAATAGCAAAAATATTTCTCAGAATCATTATGAAGAGAGTGAGAAACAAAATAAAAACAGAAATAAGTCAGAACAATGTGGATTCGTAGAAGGTAAAGGTACCAACAATGCTATATATATATTGAGAATAAATAATTAAGAGGTCTATAAAACAGATTTGTACCTCTGTTTCATAGACTATAAACAAGCATTTTACAAAATTAAACATAGTGAAGTTATACACATGTTAGAGAATTTGAACATCGACAATGAGGATTTAAGAATCATCAAAAACATGTACTGGCAACAAACGGCAGTAATATGAGTAGATAATCATATTGGCCCCTTTCGACAAATAAAACAAGGAGTCAGATAGGGATGTGTACTTTCACCAGACCTGTTCTCTTTATATAGTGAAAACATAATGCGTGCAATAGTTAATATCCCAGGAATATCAGTGGGATGACATAAAATAAATAATTTGAGATATGTGCTTGGAACTGTTCTGACTGTTAAAAGTGAGGAAGACATTCACAAATAAATTAATATACTAGTGATACAACGTAAAGAGAAGGGTCTCTTCCTAAATATCAAGAACTCGGAAGTAATGGCTATTTCAAAGAATCAAAATACCACAATGTGCAAGATCAAAGTGAATGCTATATTATTAAAACAGGTCCAACAATTCAAATATTGAGGTACAATGGTTACAGCAGATGAAAGAAGTTCAACAAAAATAAGAAGCAGAATAGGGCAGGCAGAAACAACATTCAGAAAAATGAAAAATATATTGTGTAATATAGCCTTGTTATTAGCGGTGAGGAAGAGAGTTCGACAGTGCTATATAACTCCTATACTAACATATGGATGCGAGTCTTGGACAATAAACAAACTGGAAAGTGGGAAATTAGAGGCAATAGTGATGTGATTCTACAGAAAAATGCTGCGATGAGAATACCATGGAGTCCCAGGAAAACTAATATGGCGTTGAAAGAGTCAAATGTGAGACGGACCATAATCAATAATTTAAGAAAAATACAATCATATTTTTTGGCAACGTTGTGAGACAAGGAGGTTAGGTTTGGAGAACAAAATAAAAACAGACAAAATTGAAGACAATAGGGAGACAACGTGAGAAGCTATTAGATATTTAACAATCTGGCACGGCAGGAAAACAGAAAAGATCTTGATACATAATACTGGAGATAGAAAACCGTGGAGAACCATGACCACCTACGCCAGCCATCATGGCACCTGATGATGATACTGATTATAATCCCGTAATTCGTCGTGTTCATATGGGTGTCACATTAGACACATCAATGCACAGAGTCGGGGTCGCAGAGGTATCACATTGGATGCATCAATACATGGTCGGGTTAGTAAGGGTACCACATTGGACGTATTAATATACAGAGTAAGGGTCCCTGGGATACCACATTCGATGCATCAGCACACATAACCAGGGTCGTAGGGGTACCACATTCGATGCATGAATATTAGAAGTCAGGTTCGTAGGGGTACATCTTTGGATGCGTCAATACACAGAGTGAGGGTCGGTGGAGTACCACATTGGATGCTTCAATACAAATAGTCATGTTCGTAGGGGTACCACATTCGCTGCATGAATACACAGTTTCGTTTCTGGGTCGTTGGGTACTCCATTTGATGCTTCAATACATGTAGTCAGGATTGCAGGGGTATCTCACTGGATGCGTCAATACACAGAATGATGGTCCTTGGGTTACCACATTGGATGCGTCAATACAGTGTCACAGACATAGGGCTACCGATCGCATTGAATGCGTCAATACACAGTCAGGGACGTAAGGGTACCACATTTGAACCATCAGTACACATTTCTCCTGTGATTTATATTTTCAACGATGCGGATAGTGATGAAAAATCTTGCCTTTTTCGGTATTTGATGTTGTCTATGTTTTTATTTGTTATCCTCTGCTTCTTCCACCTTCGACTGTTTCTTGCAGTCTTGTTATTGACAAGGAATCATGTCGGAATAGGCCTACTTGTCCAAAAAATGCAAGTTACGTCATTTCACTATTTAAAGAAATGATTCTTGTGGTCTGTATGCATATACATCTCGATTTTATTCTTGCTGGAGAAGAGTTTGTCTCAACGGACGTTTTTATTGACGTCAAGAAATGGTTCGTGCATGATTTCTCTGTACATATCAGAATAAATGAGGATAGCGGTGTATAGAGGTGTGCTTTTAATTAGTTTCTCTAATGTGCCACACCATCGACCATCATGGGGCCTATGTTTTATCATTACTTGTATTTATTTACTCAAGACATCTTCTACGACTATTGTGTTCTTTGACTGGACACCTATTAGTTTGCCCAGAGTAAAATGAGTTTTCAGGTTTTTATCGTCTTCAGTTTTTTTCTAAAGAGCCATTTGTGACTTACTTATTGACTCCCCCTCGTATATATATCGGTACCTACAGAGACAGAAAAGTCAAGTATGCTTGACTGTGGTTGTTAGCTTTCATGGTTGTGGCCAGTGTATTTTTTGGGGAAAATGCAATCTCGTACGGTTGCTGTGTCCACCGTTTGGTGGAAGGGATAAAACACGAAAAGTAGGCCTGTGCCTATTAGTCACCACACATAAATCGGATATGTTGGGCGATTTGCTCAAATATAACGGCCACACATCGCATCTCCGTTCACTGGACTACACCCTGCTGAAAATTTCTGAGAGATACAGCGGGAGTTTGAGAACGAACCAAAACAATAATAATTAATTTAATTGATCGGCTATGCCATCTAACCAAACATAATTCTCTGGTCGGTAAGCTGAACATGTGTACAACATTTAATTAAATATTTGCACCATGAACTTGAATCTACTTTATTCTGTGCTTGCATTGCGTAATCATGTTTTAATTCTAAGCTATTACTCTACATGTTAACTGACTTAGTATACCTGTAATGCTCCATGTTACCCCCACGACCCCCCACCGCCATATCTCGAAGATATACAGTTAAAAACCGTCACCGGATCATCCGATAACATAATATTTACTTTATCTATTTTGGCAGCACATAATTTTTTTTTTAAAGAATTGAATAGTATTACCATAGTTCTGCTGTTGAACTTGATAAATGTTGACTTCAAATGGCTCAACTGGTTTTCAGCAGGATAAATACCCAAACAGTCAAATGATATCCGACAAGGTGGAGAGTGCTGCAGTCACAAAACCAAGAAGCAATAGCAATAGTACATTACCCTAGTTATCGCTTTTCATCAGAATGTAGTACATATCACCCAGATGAACGTAACGCCGGCTTTGGACATTGGTCTGACATATCCTACTTCGGCGGTTATTAGCGAGTTAATGTCTGTTCCCCTCATCTTCGTTTGTTCTTAAACTCCTGCAAGCTAGAAAGATACTGATACACGAAGTATTTGCATCATTTCTGACAGCCTGGCTGCGTTATATCAGAATTTTCTTAAACTCGTGCAAACTAGAACTGAAAGCTAGAAAGAAACTGATACACGAAGTACTTGCATCATAGCCTTAACATTGCATCATTAGCATTAACTTACATCCATGGTTTACACACATCCATTTTTGACTCATATCATGGTTGACACACAGCCATGTTTGACTCACATCACGGTTGACACAGCCATGGTTGACTCACATCACAGTTGACTCACATCACGGTTGACACACAGCCATGGTTGACTCACATCACAGTTGAGATACAGCCATGGTTGACTTATCACATCACAGTTGACTCACAGCCATGGTTGACTCACATCACGATTGACTCACATCACGGTTGACAAACAGTTATGCTTTTACTCACATCACAGTTGACTCACATCCATGGTTGACTCACATGACGGTTGACTCACAGAACAGTTGACTCACAGCCATGGTTGACTCACATCTATGATTGACTCACATCCATGGTTGACTCACATGACGGCTGTCTCACATCACAGTTGACTCATATCATGGTTGACTCACATCTATGATTGACACACAACTATGGTTGACTCACATGATGGTTGACACATCACAGTTGACTCACATCCATGGTTGACTCACATCTATGATTGACTCATCCATGGTTGACTCAAATGACGGTTGACTCACATCACAGTTGACTCACATCCATGGTTGACTCACATCTATCGTGGACTCATATTCATGGTTGACTCACATCACGATTGATTTACAAAACGGTTGACTCACAGCCATTCTTGATTCACACCCATGGTTGACTCACCACAATGTTTGACACGCATCCATAATTGACTCACATTCACGATTGACTCAAATCCGTGTTTGACTAGCATCCATGCTTGAGTCACCTCCATGATTTACTCACATCCACAGTTTACTCACATCCATGATTCCGTCACATTAATGTTTGACTCACATCCATGGTTGAACCACATTCATGGTTGAACCACATCCATGGTTGAACCACATCCATGGTTGAACCACATCCATCGTTGACTCACATCCATAACTGAGTCACATCCATGTTGATTCACATCGATGATTGACTCACATCTACGTTGGACAATAGCTTTTCTCACCATGAAATATGCAAATATTTATTTTCTATCACCCTTATGTAACTACAGTGAACTGATACTTATGGTTGGATGGAGTATGCCTTATGTAACAACGGTGAACTGATGCCTATTGTTGAAAGACTAATGGCTTACAAAACAACATTCTTTACTACCTTACGCACAATCAGCACTAAATATACGACTAAGAATGGCCATCTATTGCCTGAAGTAAGCATTAACTGCAAACACAAAAATTCTAAACGAACTGGGGGCTACAGATATGTGGTTTCTGAGAAGAATGATGAATTACTATGAACAGCTAAGAAAACTAATGCAGAGGTTCTCATTGATGTTGGTGTAAAAAGATCAATATATCAAAAATTAGGGGCAGACAGTCAAGGTCTCTAGGACATGTGCTGAGAAGAACACAGCTTGAACACTTAGTAAACACTGGAAATATCAAGGGGAGAAAAGACGGGACGACAAAGAGAGAAGTTGCTAGATGGACTAGTATTATGGCACGAGAAAAATTCAACAACCGAGCTTATTGACAACACAAGAGACAGAGTGTCGAGAAGAAACATGATCGTCTACGCTATTCGGCATGGCACTTGAATGATTGATTGAACAGTGGACATCTAAGTATATCCCCGGAATGAGTAGGAAAGTAAAATAAGGGTTTAACTGTATTTATTTCCAGAAGTTTTATTGCGGGAAAAAAAATATCTTATTGGGGGAGGTTAGTTATAATTTTCTGTACTTGATTTGTAATGCTAGACATGGTGTTATATTTACCTGTGTATAGATGAAACTTCAAAAACTCCCAGCCAAACATGTATGTACATGCTTGAAGTCGAATACAAATGTTGTATAGTACCAATACCTAAGTTAAATTATATATGCGCCATTTAGTGGCTGTTTATATTTTCTGGATTATTAACCAAGAAATGAAGTGTTAATAATTCAGAACACAGTCAACTCACGCTACTCTTCTACTGCTCGTCAGCTTTTCTCCAGCACAAGAATTCGCGCCACAAACTCTCATGTCTACACGACATGAGGAGAGACTTGTTCGAGACTAACAAATATTTTCACATCAACGGGAGACTGAAAACTATCAACGACTGCTGCTGTTCTGTGTGTATACGTAACTGGGTTTGTTTTCTTATTACCAGCAGGAATGTATATGAATTCATTATTGTGCAAGCATAAACAATGTACTTATGCCAGTTGTAATATGTGTACATATAGATCCCATGTGTGGTGGAGACAAGTAGAGTCTGAACAATCCGAGGTAAGTACTATTCATTTCTGGTATCTCTTCTTAATGTTTTGAAATATTGTGCAAGAGCGTATGACAGTCGTAAATAATGTTGGTTGCAGTTCAGGTAATTCTTTCACCAAGATCTCTGGAATATTCCTTCTTATTCTTATATCGTTTGTTGTATGCCTATTGTATAATTGTACCCAGTCAAACAATAACAGTTTATCTTACATATAGGCGGCCTACGACACTGCTTTAGGGAGTCCCTCTCTATTCCCAATGCAGTGTTTCCCAGTCTTTTCGTGGAACGTCTCAACGTCTCAGAAATTTTGGTTCCTCTACCTTCAGCACAATAGTTGATCACGTGCTTGTGACTCGTTAATCTTTTTTTTAACAACTGTTGCCTTGACCCCCAACCCCCCCCCCCCCCCACCCCTATTTCCAATAACAAAATACACGCCCTAAATTCCAATTTTATCACTGTAGGGCAGTAAATTTCAAACTATTTCGCCCTAAATTTTCCCCCCATATCTGGTTCATATAGAATTTTCCTAAACATAGGCCTATTAACTTCATATATGTTTTTGACAGCTGACACAGTGCTGCTCACTTTGATAAGGATATTTCTTTTAGAGAATGGACAATTGTAAAAATCGTTATAGGGCCTACATTTCTATATATATCAGAGACAACCACCACACCTACACGAGTCACCGATAGATATAGCACATTCAGAGATAACCATTCAGATAACCACCACCTCTACACGAGTCACTGATAGATATGGCACATTCAGAGATAACCACCAGAACTACACGAGTCACTGATAGATATAGCACATTCAGAGATAACCACCAGTACTACACGAGTCACTGATAGATATAGCACATTCAGAGATAACCACCACATCTACACGAGTCACTGATAGATATAGCACATTCAGAGATAACTACCACATCTACACGAGTCACTGATAGATATAGCACATTCAGAGATAACCACCACAACTACACGAGTCACTGATAGATATAGCACATTCAGAGATAACCACCACAACTACACGAGTCACTGATGGTTTATTGGTTGGTTGCTGATCCAGCGGTCCATGGGCTCATGCCCTTTGACCTAATGCCATTAGATGGCATTATATTGCTGGGAAGTATGTGGATTTTCCGCCCACCCCGGGACAGAGCCAGAGAATAACTATCACACCTCCAGGAAGGTAGGTTTAAACCTATACACTGCTCCTAGCCTCTGTAGCCAAGATAGGGTTCACTGTGCTCATTCCCCGCCACCAGTTGACTACTGGTTATGCCGAACTTCTCTATTGCTCCAGGCATGCAACCAAATGTTCAAGTCAAAAGGATTGTCACGTCCTGGGTCACTGTGCCTCTATGATGGGCCTCAGCCATAAGAAAAAAAAACAGTGATGTAAGTTTCCTCCTCCAAGTGCTGCACAGTACATCTCTGGCTCCCTCCCAAACACAGAGGGTGCATACATATATATTCTGGCAAACATGTAAAACATTTCAACAACAAAACAAAATCATAATTGTATAGATGACGTGCCATGAAGCTTCTATAAGAAGATAACCTCAATATAACGGCATGTCATCCAATAAGGTTTTCTGTTGCATTGATGGTATGTCTAGTGGGCCATTTTTGAGACCCACAGACGCAACTACATGCGTACGAGTCACTGATAGATATAGCACATTCAGAGATAACCACCACATCTACCCGAGTCACTGATAGATATAGCACATTCAGAGATAACCACCACAACTACACGAGTCACTGATAGATATATCACATTCAGAGATAACCACCACAACTACACGAGTCACTGATAGATATATCACATTCAGAGATAACCACCACATCTACCGAGTCACTGATAGATATAGCACATTCAGAGATAACCACCACAACTACACGAGTCACTGATAGATATAGCACATTCAGAGATAACCACCACATCTACCCGAGTCACTGATAGATATAGCACATTCAGAGATAACCACCACAACTACACGAGTCACTGATAGATATAGCACATTCAGAGATAACCACCACAACTACACGAGTCACTGATAGATATAGCACATTCAGAGATAACCACCACATCTACCCGAGTCACTGATAGATATAGCACATTCAGAGATAACCATTCAGAGATAATCACCACCTCTACACGAGTCACTGATATATATAGCACATTCAGAGATAACCACCAGAACTACACGAGTTACTGATAGATATAGCACATTCAGAGATAACCATTCAGAGATAACCACCACAACTACACGAGTCACTGATAGATATAGCACATTCAGAGATAACCACCACAACTACACGAGTCACTGATAGATATAGCATATTCAGAGATAACCATTCATAGATAACCACCACATCTTCACGAGTCACCGATAGATATAGCACATTCAGAGATAACCATTCAGAGATAACCACCACAACTACACGAGTCACTGATAGATATAGCACATTCAGAGATAACCAGCAGAACTACACGAGACATATATAGATATAGCACATTCAGAGATAACCACCACAACTACACGAATCACTGATAGATATAGCACATTCAGAGATAACCACCACAACTACACGAGTCATCGATAGATATAGCATATTCAGAGATAACCATTCAGAGATAACCACCACAACTATATGAGTCACTGATAGATAAGCATAATCAGAGATAACCACCACATCTTCACGAGTCACCGATAGCTGTAACACATTCAGAGCTAACCATTCAGAGTTAATCATTCACCACCAACCATAAAGAATCAATCATTTCCTATTTGCAACTTGCGTTTCGCTGATGATATTGATCTTATAGCTGGGTCAGAACAATCATTGCAAGAATTAACATCAAAGTTAGAAAAAGTTACCAGCAAGTACGGAATGGAAATCAATACAGATAAGAGCAAAATCTTGGTAAACAGCAGAGATAGAAAAACAGACTAATATCGTGATGAATGGACATACGCTTGTGGAGGTGAATACCTTCAAATACCTCGGATCCAGTATATGCAGCGATGGTAAATACAAAGCAGAACTAAAAGTAAGGCTGGAAATGGCTTTAGCGTCCTTTTCTAGGCTAACTGTGATTTGGAAAAGCAACATCAGTGTTGGAATGAAAATCAAACTGTATAAGTCGCTGTTGTTTTCTGTTGTGTTGTATGGTTATGAGAGTTGGATACTCACTGCAGACATGGAGAGAAGATTACAGGCTTTCGAGTACAAATGCTACATACGAATTTCCTATAGGGAACATAAGACCAATGTGTACGTAAGAAATAAAGTAGGCTGTCAGATGAGAGGATAGAGAAGTCCCGGAGGAAGATCTTGAGAGCTGGAATATCATGAGGGTGGAAAGTGAGGATCAGTTTAGGACGAGTCGAAGGAAGCTGAGGAGTACGTGATAAAGCATCAGCAAGGGAGATAGGAAAGACACGACCAAGGGCAGAGAGAAGGACATCCTCCGGATAAGCACGCCGACGGAAGAAGTCAAGCATATCATGGGCATGCTGAAGAAAGTCAGAGTCATCCTGGCAAAAGCGACGGAGACGTAGAAGTTGAGAGAAGGGAAGGGAGTCACGGCATGAGCGAGGGCGAGAAGAGGAATATAGAAGGAAACTGTGAGAGTCAGTCGGTTTATAGTAGAGCAATTTATAGTAGGTGGATAGCGAACCTGGACCAATAGAGACAGAGATGTCTAGGAAAGTGACAGAGGAAGCAGAGACGATGGAAGTGAATTTGATAGAGGGATGGAAGTTGCTAACGAATGAGATGAAGGCTGAAAGGTCTGCAACAGGCATGTCCGTGAACCCAAAGCCATCGTCAATGGAGCGGCGGTAGAATTGGGGAATCGGAGGCTGGAAGCTAGATAACATAAGGTGCTTAAGATGGCCCATGAAGAGACAAGCATAGCTGGGGCCCATTTTGGTGCACATAGCAACACCGCTGATCTGGTTGAAGAAGGTGCCGTCGAACTCAAAGGAGTTCAAGGTGAGGACAAGTTCAGCCAAGCGAACCAGGGTAGAAGTAGCAATGAAATGGTGAGGGTACCGATCAAGAAAGTACTGAATGGCGGTGTTGCCGTCGTTGTGACCGATAGTCGTGTAGAGAGACACAACGTCAAGGAGGAAGAGATGATAAGTATGATGGGGGAGCAACTCAACCGATGCGAAAGTGGTTAACGCATGGTTGGTGTCCTTAAAAGGTACGTCGAGAGAGAAGCGACAATAGGTTGAAAGACACCATCAAGGAACGCTGAGATATGCTCAGTAGGGCAGGAGCATGCAGACACGATAGGTCTGCGAGGGTGAAGATCCTTGGGATTTTTAATCAGAAGATAGAAGGCAGGTTTACCAAGGTTATCCTTGGAGATAAGGAGGGAGTAGCCGAATACGGAAGGAGGTTATGACGAATGAGCCGTTTGATAGTACATCCAATTGTGAGGTTATGATCAGGAATATGGTCCGAAGGGAGAGGCTCATATAAGGTAACATCTTCCAGTTGACGAGAGGCTTCCTGGATGTAAAGATCACGGTGCAACACAACGACCGCGCCGCCTTTGTCGGCAAGTTGGATGACAATGTCACAGCGAGCGCGGAGGTTGGAGAAGGCCTCAGTCTCCGAAGGAGAGAGATTAGAGTGGCACAACGGTGAAGGGCGGAGATATGCAATAGTACGACCAGTGTTCTGAATGTAAAGGTCTACGGTGTGGGTGAGATGAGAAGGAGGTGTCTAGTCATGTTTCCGGTGGCGGAAGGATGAGAAAGGATCATCAGCGTCTAGAGCGCTAGAGTCCGTCGAAGATGGGTTGTGGCAAAAGTGGAACTGGAGACGGAGCTTGCGATGAAATCTCGCAATGTCTCGAAACAGGGAGAAGCGGTCAGAAGAACGACGAAGTGGAACAAATTTGAGTCTCTTGCTGAGAACTGAAATCTCGCTGGCAGAGAGTGGAAGGTCCGAAGGTATGCAGCGGACCAAAGAAGTAGATGGATGTGTGGGGGTAGATGAAGGGAGCCCGGGAGGTGGTAGAGGAGGGGCAGAGAAAGTGTGGCAGAGAGAAGAGAACTTACTAGACGACTAACACAAAAAATGTAGTCTTACTGGACGACCACTAACACAGGTAATGTAGTCTTACTAGACGACTAACACAGGTGATGCAGTTTTACTGGTCGACCACTAACACAGGTAACGTAGTCTTACTGGGCGACCATTAACACAGGTAACACAGTCTTACTGGACGACCACTAGCACAGGTAACGTAGTCTTACTGGATGACCACTAACACAGGTACGGTAGTCTTACTAGACGACTAACACAGGTAAGGTAGTCTTACTAGACGACTAACACAGGTAATGTGGTCTTACTGGGCGATGGCTAACACAGGTAATGTAGTCTTACTGGACGACGGCTAGCACAGGTAATGTGGTCTTACTGGACGATGGTTAACACCTGTAATGCAGTCTTACTGGACGACGGCTAACAGACTATCAATGTAAGGTAACGTGAATCAGCGTTAGATATTAGGTAGTAGGTATGTTGAATATCCTCTTTGCACACCGGGCACGTCCATATGTGCTCAGATCTCCACTTCAGTAAATCTCTCAGGGTATAACGGCTGATGGTTCCGATTCTATGTTGGTTCACTGCTCTTTTTGAAATCTTTGTCAGGGGTTCTCTACGGACCACGACCATCCTCAGTCCAATTCGCGAATTATTGGTATTGACTCATGCTTATTCATCTCAAAATCCTCTGATAGTGAGTATTCACTAAGAGCACTGAGTATGTCTGCTCGATCTATAGCTGACCGTCTGTTGTGGTGGCGAGACTAGCTAATTGGTCAGTTCGTTCGTTTCCCTCCACGACCGCGTAATAAGGTCAAGTCTTCGTAGGTCAAGCCAGCATTTCTGCTCTCTCAAATGACTCCGCCCATTCCCTTAGTACATCACCTATTTTGATTTTCTGAATCATATTCAGGGAGTCACTTAGTATGCATGCATGGGAATATGTTTGCGATTTCAGCCAGTTAAGTGCCTGCGTTACTGCGGATACTTCCGTTGTTAGATGCACATCGGTGATGACTGATGGTCGACCCATCCGTGTAAATCACAACATCTGTGTCATCGGTATTCTCGCAGACTAGTGCCTTGACCTCAGCATCCACGCTCACGAGGCTGAGTTCTTGACTGCCTCTTGAAAGAACGTAGGAATAGGTATCCATTCCTCACCAGGAGTTATGTCTTCTGGGGCACAGATATGTTTAACGGTATCCTCGGCCCGACCCATCCACGATTTGCCTCTCTTGAACCTGCTTCCCTTCACACGTGGGAGCTCGCTGTGTAGTGGGTGGTCTATGTCAGAACTCACTCTGCTGTATCCGCGGGCACGCCACATATCAATTCTATGAGATATGCTCGGAAAATCATGGAGAAATCTCATAGCCACACAGTGTGTGTCCCTTGTGCAAGCAAGGATGATCCGCATCGCTTCGTTTTGAATTTTCTCCAGCCTCTCAATCTCTGTGTGACTGGCGGTGATAGTGACACCTGCATATTCAATGACAATGAGGACAAGAGCCTCATATAAGTTTACAAGCTGTGGTTGTTTAGTGTCAACCGCTGCCATTACTCTCAGAGCTGATAGTCCTTTGCGGGCCTTTGCGATAACATGATCAACGTGTTCCCGGAAACAGAGACTACGATCAAATCGCACGCCCAGGTATTGTAAGGATGAGGTCCTGATTACATCGTACCCTCTCATCTCTACCGTCGGTGTCGTAGACTTTACTATGTGATTGTTAAGAGAGAACTATGTCACCGCAGCCTTCTCTTGGTTGATTAGTGCCCCTGAATCGTCACACAAGAAGGCGATACTGTCTAGCTCAGTCTGCAGTGATTCGATAGTGTCTGTTCTAACCCTTCCCTATCTGTATATCAGGATATCATCCGCAAAGGACAGTGTCCTACCTCTTCCGTCAAGCTGCTGCTGTGTTATTGCCACGGTGTAGACATTGAATAATACGGGTGAGAGGGGACATCCTTGTGGAAGGCCTGGGCGCAGTGTTATGGGTTTAGATGTCTAGCAACCGCACCCGAGAGCCACCTTCCTCTCGAGCAACACCGCTGATATCCATCTGACGACGAAAGAGTGTCTCAGCGTAATGGCCTTTAATAAATTTCTTTACGTCGAAACGTCGATTATGTCCTGTGCACTGCTATTTCTATTTTTTCACAATAGCATCCTACAGTGATAGTCTGTTTGTCGTCGTCCACTAGACTACATTACCTGCGTTCTGTGCAAGTACTATTTTCATACAGTTTTACAGAAGTATTACCTTTTATTGATTGCGAATTATAAGATTGTGGTAACGCACAAATTCAACGATCGTGCTTTCAGATACTGTGGATTGAGTGTTGTGGAGACACATAAACACCTATGGCTGTCGGCACGGCACTTGATGATGCTTGTTTCTATTCTGAACACTAATGAGGAGCGACCAAAAGAAGTCTTTATCGATCGTCTTGTCTATGAGCTGCTAGTTTGAATACCTTTGTATTCCAGTAATTGGGACAGAGTATCAGTACTGCTACCTGAAATGTAGAATAGTCGAACTTGGCATTAGGGAGGGTCTTGGGGGGGGGGGGGGCTTACTAACTCACCAGTAGGTCAACGTGACCTTAATATTTTATGCTGAGGTCAGATTTTTAGTTCCAAATAGCACAGATGTCTTTACCAGAATAAGCCTCTATGCAATCTGGACGTCATCCTGATAAACAGCAGGAATTTGAGAATGAAGGCAATAGAAATTGTCTGCCGTTCAGCAAGCAGTTCTCCCTTAACACAACACAACGACGGCACGCAGATCTCCCGTGACACAACACGACGACGTCATGCAGATCTCCCGTAACACAACAGACGACGTCATGCAGATCTCCCGTGACACAATACGAAAACATTGTGATGTGAAATGAAAGCATCACACAATCTTAGACGGAAGCAATCATTGTAAATTTGACCTTTCATAGTCTAAGCCTAGAACTAGAAAAATGTATATCAATACAAGTTTGTGAAAGCCTGAACTGAGATTGTCATCAGTTGTTTATATCTGATCTTACTCGACTCGTTGCTAGGCGATAATATGCCTATTCCCTCTTTCTCTCTCCACGATCAGCATGGAGTTGTTATTATTATTTTCTTTTGTTGTTGCTGCTGTTGTCATTTTCTCCAAGAATTGCGAATACCTAGCTATTACTTAGTATGTACAGTGGGGTAGGGGGGTTTCTCCAGAACTTCTTTTTTATCTACTTGAGATTTCAACTCGCGCATGTGAACAATGCCTAAAGAAGATTATGAAGATGGTATATTTCAACTCGCGCATGTGAACAATGCCTAAAGAAGATTATGAAGATGGTATATTTCAACTCGCGCATGTGAACAATGCCTAAAGAAGATTATGAAGATGGTATATTTCAACTCGCGCATGTGAACAATGCCTAAAGAAGATTATGAAGATGGTATATTTCAACTCACGCATGTGAACAATGCCTAAAGAAGATTATGAAGATGGTATATTTCAACTCGCGCATGCGAACAATGCCTAAAGAAGATTATGAAGATGGTATATTTCAACTCGCGCATGTGAACAATGCCTAAAGAAGATTATGAAGATGGTATATTTCAATTCGCGCATGTGAACAATGCCTAAAGAAGATTATGAAGATGGTATATTTCAATTCGCGCATGTGAACAATGCCTAAAGAAGATTATGAAGGAAATATATTTCACAAGACTAGTTTCTTATTTTGTTAGGGTTGGTTATCTACTATGTCTGTCTTCAGACAAGCTGCTTCATGCTTGTTAACCATAGTTTGTGTACGAAAACAGTCTTCTTGTTAACCATAATTTTTGTACGAAGATAGTCTTCTTGTTAACCATAATTTGTGTACCAAGACAGTCTTCGGACAAGCTGCTTCATGCTTGTTAACCATAGTTTGTGTACGAAGACGACTTTCATTGTGCACTGTATCTTGGGATAATCATCACGTGACATATTCTTTTTGCAATTGATGCCCTGAGCCAAACTTGACGCTGTGCCAATACGCCTGCCTCCTCCAATGAAAACTTCATACAGTCTTTGATGTCATCTTGTGGTAGTGTGACAATGTTGCTGTTGTTATATCCAAGCGTAACATACATGAAACAACGTTGCAACTCTGTAACTCCAAATTCCCATATCGTGAACTTTATTTACCACATTCGTCAAATAAAGAAAAAGCATAGTATCAATTCTCAATGGAAATCTGACAGTCCAATAATTCTGGAATCTATCAACAAATATGTGTATCCAATATTTTGGAATCTTTCTACAAAATACTGTATCCAATATCCTGGACTCTGTCAACAAAATATGTGTATCCAATTTTGCTGGAAACTTTCAACAAGATATGTGTATCCAAATTTTGCTGGAAACTTTTCAACAAAAGATGTGTATCATATTGCCAGTATTCTATAATATATCAACAAAATATGTGTATCCAATATTCTGTTTCTTCAACCAAATATGCGTGTCCAAATTTTGCTGGAACCTTTTCAACAAAAGATGTGTATCCAATATTCTGGATCTTCAACCAAATATGAGTGTCCAAAAGTATGGATCTATTCTGTAAATACAGAGTCTACTTTTTGGGGCACCCGTCCGGCGCTGGCCCATTCAGACTCCATAGTTCCGAGCATAACCATGAATTCTCACTCCAAAACTCAACTTCTGGTCCCGAGCACAACTGTGCGCTCCGAACTCCAACTCCCAACTCCTAAAACTGAACTACCTCAACTAACTCAAAAACTCCTTCCCCCCAACTCACCTCTTTAAACCAATCTCTGCGTTCATTCACATCACAATCCCCTATCCATCCCGATACGTACTTGAAAGTGTCTGAATCTAATCCGGTGATCTCTCTGTGTTCTGTTACCGCCGGCAATGTTGACTGCGGTGAACAATTTGGGCGTGTTCGGCCCTTTGTATTTCATGTTGCCATTAACATTTCCGAACTTACCGGTCAAGATTCATTATATAATATCAATCTCCGTTAATTGATACCCTCTGCTTTCAGTGGTCCTACTGTGTCCCGGTCTGTCCACTTCTCTATTATACCCAAAAAGGTGTGTGAGACTCTCTACTCTCATATTACGGTACAATTCCCGAGAGGTTGGGAATTCGGACATAGTTCCTGTTACATTCTACTGTTACAATCTGTCCATCTCCGTCTAGGTCTACATCTTCTTCTCCTCCCCGAAGTCTGCTCTCTAATATGCGCCTCTATATGCCATTATGTCTTTTTATATGTCTGAAATATTTCGGTTCTCTATGTAAAATTGTATTCACCAGCCATCCTTCCTCTATATTCAGCATTTTCAAAATCTCACCATTCCATATTTTTTCTGTGCAGGAGATTCTTAATATTGTCCTATAACACTTCAGTTCCAACGCCGATATTCAGTTTGCCGTTGTACCATTTATTGTCCAAGTCTCGCAGCCGCATCTTGGGATGCGCAACACACTTCTTTATGTAAGATCGTCTTTGGCATCTGGTAAAAATATCAATTAGATTTATATTTGTGAATGCGAAGAATTCTAAAAATTTCAATACAGGCTTTAATAAAAAAAAAAAAAAAAAAAAAAAACCATGGCAGTGTGAACACGAAACAAATATGCCTACTTGAGGTAAAGAAAGTCTGTCTGACATCTCCTTTTGGTTTTGTAACCTTTAAATTGCCTGCTGTTGCCAAGTATCAAATAACCCATAACCTCTTATGGTCATATGTCTATTCTTATAGGAAACATCACCACCCAACTCCCTGCTTGCATCTCAGTTCTCAATGCCTTGAGTGTGGAGAAACGTAATACTGACCAATCTTGTCAATCCATATTTTCAGTTGTTTTCCCATTCTTCTCACATCCCACCTGCCCCATGCAGGACAATCGTAGATAGTCAATCATGGCCTCATCTCGTGTTCACAACTATGCATGTTTTTAATGTCACGTTTTTGCTAAGAGATAGGGCCTATCCTTGTAGAGTCAATGACATTATTCTCTTTCTATAAAAAACAATGTTAAAACGTCTTTAAAAAAAAAGAAAACCACAATCCTTAGCAAAATAGTAGGCTCTGGTTCCGTGCAGACAAGATAGTAGGCTCAAGCTCCGAGCAGACAAGATAGTAGGCTCATGCTCCGTGCAGACAAGATAGTAGGCTCATGCTCCGTGCAGACAAGATAGTAGGCTCATGCTCCGTGCAGACAAGATAGTAGGCTCATCTCCGTGCAGACAAGATAGTAGGCTCATCTCCGTGCAGACGACATAATTATCATATGAGAGGTGAACACATTTAGTACTTCTATTTTCAGTACGTATGTTAATATATTTCAGTACATATGACTCGGCCGAAGACGGATGTGTCGGGCCATTGACCCAAATAAAACGGGGGCACAACGTACTCTCTTTCTATATCCATTCTCTTGACTACAGCATGCTGGAAATCTATTAGAACAATTGTTCTGCTACAAGAAAAATCCATCGGGAGTTTGTGAGAATGAGCACTGAAGAATAAGAAATACATAGGACTATATATTTGGGGGTAGGGACAGATTTCATTTCCACTTAGAGACCGCTCCATCGTTTTCTGACATTTGTTGTTAACTAAATCTTTCTAGATTATTCAGTCGTTGTATTGCTCGGCTTCTCGAGCATAATCCGACTATTGATCAGCTGCAGGTTTAATTTGGTGGAACTAGCCTCTACTTTCTTGTGAGAGTGTTCATTCACTGACGTGGTCGCCTGTATTATTTTGACAAGGCCTCCTGAGTGTATACGCTATCGATTTTCATTTATTTTCAGCCATTGTGATCTCAGATGGTGTAACGTGATTAGAGCACATACTCGCCAAGTCGTATAAGACTGGCACCACTCACGAGACTTGAAGTAAACTCATGCTCGAGGAGCCTTGTAATACAAACATGCCTGTAATAGGGTTTATGCTTGAGAAGCCTTGCAACACAAACAACCCTGTAGTAGGCTTATGCTTGTGAAGCATTGCAATAAAACATGCCTGTAGTAGGCTTATGCTTGTGAAGCATTGCAACACAAACAGGCCAGTAATTATGCTTGTGCAGCCTTGCAATAAAACAGGCCTGTGGTAGGCTTATGCTTTTGAAGCCTTGCAATATAAACATGCATGTATAGGCATGGCTCAGTATTTAAAACTTTATTTTATTTATTGTTTATATTCACATGTTAACGCATTCTACGGTAGCGCTTTACAAAATGATTGTTCATATTGAGCTGTTCTTAACACATTCTACGGTAGCGCTTTACACAAGAAATGATTGTCGACATTTAAAATCATGTAACAAAATCGGGAATGATAGTTCATCAATTCATGGCAATGTGCATGCAGCCTAATCATGAGAATAGTGTTACATAAATATTATAAAATCATTTCTCAATATGTTTTATTTGTGCTAAACACACAAAAATTAAACAACAAAGCACATAGTTATAAAAATAAATTAACACATTTACTATTTATCCAATGCTTCCATTCAGCATTTTAGTTTTAATTAGGTATAACGTTTCTTATGGTTTCTAGAAATATCAATGCATGGTGCCTGCGGTGTGTCATGTGACGTATTTCTTCCAGAGCGTTGTTTTCCCAATGAACTCTCTGAACCTCTCTCTGTCTTGGGCGATGTGGCTTGCATTTTCTAGCGATGTATTCATATTATCTTTAATGTCGTCAGTCCATCGTCTTCTTGGTCTGCCCCTTCTCCTCTCCCAGGTACTCTTCCCTCCATTATTTGTCTTTCTAAACAGTTATGTCTCTTTATATGACCAAACAGGCGTAGTTTTCTTTTTGTTATTGTGTTTAGTAACCAACACTCTGGAATATTCAGTGTGATTATAATATCTGAGTTTCTGATTTTATCCTTCCATGATATTCTAAGTATCTTTCTGTAGCATTTCAGCTCGAAGGCGTTGATCTTCTTTGCCGCTGTTTTACTTAGAGTCCATGTTTCACAGCCGTATGTTGCAACCGGAAAAATAAAAGTTCGTAACATCAGCACTTTCGTTTCTATTTTGTTGTTTTTCCATATGTATGTCATATGAATGATATAACTAATTTAAAAAAACATTTTTGATTGGATAGTTTCTAAAACTTTCTTTCTTCCTTTTCAAAGTTTAATTTGTTGGTTTTTTTCCTACCAGCTTCTTCTCTGTGGTTCTCTTTTCGTGAGATTATACTAATCATAATAATATTGAGAAGAAGAAAAAGAACTTATACAGAGGTAAAACTACATAACAACAGTACTTACATAGATCACAAGTTTGATCAACAATAGTACTTACATAGAACACAAGTTTGATCAACAATAGTACTTACATAGTACACAAGTTTGATCAACAATAGTACTTACATAGTACACAAGTTTGATCAACAATAGTACTTACATAGATCACAAGTTTGATCAACAATAGTACTTACATAGAACACAAGTTTGATCAACAATAGTACTTACATAGATCACAAGTTTGATCATCAATAGTACTTACATAGAACACAAGTTTGATCAACAATAGTACTTACATAGATCACAAGTTTGATCAACAATAGTACTTACATAGAACACAAGTTTGATCAACAATAGTACTTACATAGAACACAAGTTTGATCAACAATAGTACTTACATAGAACACAAGTTTGATCAACAATAGTACTTACATAGAACACAAGTTTGATCAACAATAGTACTTACATAGATCACAAGTTTGATCATCAATAGTACTTACATAGAACACAAGTTTGATCAACAATAGTACTTACATAGAACACAAGTTTGATCAACAATAGTACTTACATAGAACACAAGTTTGATCAACAATAGTACTTACATAGATCACAAGTTTGATCAACAATAGTACTTACAAAGAACACAAGTTTGATCAACAATAGTATTAGGTATTTGGTATTAGATATGTTGATTATCATCTTCGCACATCGGACACGTCCATTGGTGCTCCGATCTCCGCTTCAGTATATCTATCAGGGTATAACGGCTGATGGTTCCGGTTCTGTGTTGGTTCACTACTTTAAAAAAAAATCTTTGTTAAGGGTTGTCTTCGGACTACGCCCATCCTCACTTCCAATTTTTTCATTCTTGGTATTGACTCATGCTTATTTATCTCAAAATCCTCTGATCGTGAGGATTCACAAAGAGCAGTGAGTATGTTTGCTCGGTTCATAGGCTGACAGTCTGTTGTGGTGGCGAGACTAGATAATTTGTCGGCAGGTTCGTTTACCTCCACACCCGCATGTCCGGGGACAAAAATAAACGTGAGTTTTCGTAGTGATGCCCGCATTTCTGCTCTCTCCAATGACTCCGCCCATTCCCTACTTACATCACCTGTTTTGACTTTCTGAATCACATTCAGTGAATAACTTAGTATGCATGCATGGGAATAGGTTTGCGACTCCAGCCAGTAAAGTGCCTGCGTTACGGCGAATACTTCAGATAGTTAGACTGCTCGTTGTTGCGGTAAAGGCACCACTAGCTTCGTGTAATGTTTTCCTTTTGATCTGACAGTAAATGGACATACGTATCGCTGGTGACGGATGACCGACACGTCCGTGTAAATCACAACATCTGAATCATCGGCATTCTCGCATATTAGTGCCTTGACTTCATCATCCATGCTTTGGTTACTGTCAAAACCTCCATTGTCATGCTGCTTGTGGTCTGAGCGAAAGCACCACTTTCTTCTCTGATGGTTTCCCCCAACTTTGAGCCGTGAAGGCCCAGGCATTTCTGATGTGTCTCTCAACCGACCCATTTGTATATATAATCATATCACCTTCCCTGGAATTTTCATCGGTTAGTGAGTACCTCCGACCCCACCACTATCGGACACCATTCCCTGCATTTTCTACTGAGTGTTATTATTACTTTGAAGGCTGTCGGACAATCTAAGGGCGCACGACTCCATTCCGCACCAGGTAGCACATCCTCTAATCTGCACACACTCTCTATAATATCCTCTGCACGCCCCATCCACGACTTTCCTCTCTTAAGTCGACTGCCTTTCACTTTGAGAATTTCTGGGTGTAGAGGATGTTCTTTATCAGCGGTGATTTGTAGGCAGTCCCGCGACCTGCAGATTTGTATTCTTTGCTGTGCAGTTTAGCAATCCAGCAAGTATCGCATAACTCGTGCCGACGTATCTCTCCTCTCGTACACCCCAAAATGATTCGCATTGCCTCATTCTGGATTCTATTCAAACTTTCTGTTTGAGTTTGACTCAGTGTTAGAATCGCCAGTGTGTACTCTACCACCGCCACCACCAATCCCTGATACAGCAGAAATAGTAGCCTCTGTTCACATTGAGCAGCAGCCATAATCTTCATCGCTGCAAGACCTTATAAATCTTTACAATGATGTGGTCAACATGATCTTTGAAACTCAGACTGCGGTCCAAAATATCCCCTAAGTATTTAATTGTGTTGGTTATCTCGAAGACACCCCCTCTCAATGTAACCGATGGCGGGGGCGTGTTTACTATATGATTATTTAGAGAAAACCATGTTATCGATGCCTATGATGGATTAACAAAGGCTCCAGAATTACTGCACTAATCCCCTATACGATCAAACTCCCTCTGCAAATTCCTGGCGATCGTATCTCTATCTCTGCCCTGCCTATATACCAAGATGTCATCAGCATATGACATAGTTCTACCCGGTCCTGCAATCTGACAGCTTGTAATTTGAACTTTATACACATTAAATAATACTGGAGACAGAGGTGACCCTTGTGGTAGTCCTGGGTTTATGACTGTTGGTTCCGAATACCTACTCCCACACTTAAGAACAACTTGTCTCTGAAAAAGTGCCGAGATAATCCACCTGACAATGAAAGGGCTAACTTGGAGTTGCAGCTTTATGGTCATTAAGAAATCCAAGGGAACTCTGTTATAAGCATCTTCCAGGTCTATTGCAGCCGCGCATGTCTCCATTCGTTCGTCAAAACGTTCGAACACATCTTGCGCGAATACGGCGACGTTGTGCCAAGTCTGCTTACCTGGACGATAGCCTTCCAAAGTTAAGTCAGGCTGCTATTCCTCTCTAGATGCAGGGAGAATTTCCATGCAACAATCTTTTCTAACAACTTGCCGATCGTATTCTGCATGGTTATGAGACTGAAACCCTGTATCATCGCATGACTCTGGCCAGGTTTGGGTAGTGGGATTAAATAACTATGCAACCAGTCGTCATCCACTGTGCCAGTCGCTAGGCTCTTGTTAAACAACATTGCCAACTCCTTAAGGTCCTCGTCTGGCCTCTGAGATCGTCGTACCTAATGTCATCAGGTCCTGGAGCTGTGTTTCTTGATCTTTTCAGTTCTGATGTTATATCTTCAAGAGTAATTACAGTATCGCTTTCGATAGCTTGCTTATTGCACATGTCTGTGACTGTTTTCATGATTTCATTGTAATTCCCTACGTTCCTCTGACAAATGTGTGCCTTATAATGAGCCAGCAGTGATGCACCCTTATTCTCATCTGTCTTTTGCCATACCAAGTCTGTGCTTTGGAAATAGGGGATTGTTATACGCTAGTAGTGTGTTTTGTAGTGTATTGTGGTTCTATTGTGTCTCTGCCATATTGCGTGCTTCAGTCAATTGTTCATGTAGTTTTTGTAGTGTGTACTGTTGGTCAATTATTGTGCATAATTCTTCATAGTTTGTTTAGGTTTGTCTCATCTGCTTTGAATATTCCTTTATTAAATTCCTTTATAAAATTGTATTGTTATTTCTGTATGCATGTCTCTTGTTAGTAGGTTTGCTCTGTATTTATTTATATACCAATGTGCTTTCTTGTAGTTGTATCTTGGCTTAGATAGTCTTGTAAAGTTTTTGTTTACTTTGATGATGACTGGACGAAGATCATTGTCATTGAGTTGTTAACTTATTTTTCTTTCAACTATTTCAGCCAGTTCTGGGGGTGTAAAATGTCAGGTCTGGAATGGAAGTGCTATGCAATCTTCTTGAGCAGAAACTTGGTTTATTATTTGGATTATTCAGAAGGATTGGGTTGTCATCTTGCCAATTTGCTATCTCTTCTCCACTTCTGTCTAAATTATTGTGTCCCCAACTTTTGGGGCGGCTGCTAAAGTCTCTCACTGCCAGGAAGTGTATATTGGTAATGCTAATACTGGTCATGTTTAGTAGGATGTCATTAGGGCAGTAGAAGTTTAATATCCGAAATTCAAAAGTGTTGCTCTTTATGTGAATTATCCGGTATTCAGGGGTTTGCTTTCTGTGGCATTGATGTTATTCTTGACCAGTATTAGTATGCTGCCTTTTCTTCATTCTTTCCTGTCAACTCTAAAATATTGGTACCTTTGTATCTTGAAGGATTTTTTATGCATTGAGGTAGGTTTCCTGTATGCAATAAACACTCATTTATTTTTGTTTTAAGGTGTTTTCATATTATGTTTTTGTTGTTATCTCCTTCTGTATTCCAGTACACAATGTCTAGAGGGTTGGTCTGTCTTGTTAGCCAATCGCTTTCCTCTTTTGCCTCTTGGTTCCACAAGGAAGACTAGAGGGACTTTCAGCAACTGGGGTTGAATTCTGTAAAGTTTCAGAATCCGGCACTGCTCATGTCTGTGGGTACGTCACAGCGAGAGCATCATGACAATGTTACACTTGTGTTGTGAAAACAATTGCATGGCACCGTGGTTGTAGTCTCGCTGTAGTCTCGTGGTTGCCTTGTGGCCTGGTATCTCTGATTTCAGCATCGTGGTTGCTTTGTGGCCTGATATCTCTGACTTCAGCATCGTGGTTGCAATGTGGCCTAGTATCTCTGACTTTAGTACCGTGGTAGTCTCGTGGCCTGATATCTTACTTGTTCTGGGTAGAACTATGATCATGCTCGATGACAAGGATATATCGATCAGTCTTAGTTTCCAGCCTGTGGTATCTAGACTGAGCCCCATCTCCACATCAGAGAGAAATAACGCTCTCTATGTCTGCATGCATGGACATCGCAACTATTGGGGAAGTGGAAGTCTTTTTGTTTCTTCCGAACCAAAAAAACGTTATACGTTCATGCTAGTCATTTCTATCTTTTTCAGAGTAGACTCGTGTGATACTATAGGCTTAATGTAGCGCTTTTGCCACTGAATCGAGCATACCTGGTTGTCACTTTTGGAAATAGCCCTCAATATTCTCGGTCACGTTGTTTTGAATATCCTAAATATTATGAAATCGGCGACCGTTCCATTCATTGTTCTCTTATGATGTATTTATAAGAAAATGGTAGGATCGGGTGAGTATGGTGACTGTGAGTGAATGTATAAGAAAAGTCACAATGATAAGATCGGCTGAGTGTAATGCTTGTGAGTGAATGTTGTGGAATATTATGTTTCGTCAAAGAATCGTTCTTGGTGATAGATTTGTGTGCATGTGCATTGTTATGATGCAACATTCAATTTCCTATATGCTGCCTATGGTTGGTTGTTGATCTAGCGGTCCATGGGCTCATGCCCTTTAACCCAATGCCATTGTGTGGTATATGTGTTTGTGGGCTGTTGTTTTGTTCCATATAATATATAACATTTATCTGGCCCTGAAAGGAGAAGCATTTTCCTAAATTCATCCAGTGCTAGACATTCAAAAAGGTGGTGGTCAACTTATGAGATTCTATTTATAAACCATGCTTCATTTAATGCCAGTATTTCGCTTGCATATTACATGATCTTGTCACTCACTGAAGTCCATCTATTATTTTCTCTAAAGTATAGAGCTGGAATTGTCTCAAAGAGGATAAGATACGTGTTTTCAAATACGGGAATTTGAGTATTCTAAACAGTCAAATAAAATTTGCTATAAATGGCATAAATATTTCCTAGTTTCTATCTGTTTTTGTCATGTATGTCAAATGTACAAGTGATGTCGCCTCCCAATAGCCTTAATGTTGTCTTCTTTCAAAGGAAACAATCTCGTCTACTCTCAAAAACATTCATATTTCAGATTTCAAAATTTAAAAAAAACAACGGTATATCAGTTGTATAAGTCGAAACACAGCAATACATTGCCATTGAACTTTATATTTGCTACTTTGACTACGAGTCAGTAATGACGATCTTTATGTAGATATTGTTTTATGTAAGAATTGAACATTTTCGAAGCAATGAAAGGTTACTAGAGTGCTAAATGCCACGAGTTTGGTTCTCTCTGCTTCTACCTGAATATTCCAACGTGAACAGGGTGTGTTATGATAGAGATTTAGGCTAGTAGGTGAGAATAGTGATGCGAAGTATGGAATGGGATGGACTGTGTAAGCAGTGACTTGAGCATTTCACCTTCACCTGCCACGAACCAGGCAGTTAGATCTAGAATGTTGATGAGAATAAAAACAACAATTGTGCTAATCGTGTTTATATTAATGGTATAGGCTAACTGGTGAGATGGTTTCTTAAAAGATGGTTTTCTTGTAAATTTTGTCTGTGGCCAGAGGGAGCAGGCATTGATAGGTTCAAACTCCCCCTCCCTCCCCATTCATTCTAAAAAATGTATATTATGTTTGATACATTTGGGCAATATAACACACTAATGTACACAATCACACACACTAATGTACACAATCACTGATACATACTAATGTACACAATCGCTCACACATACTAATGTACACATTCACTCACACATACTAATGTACACAATCACACATACTAATGTACACAATTACACTTACTAATCTACACATTCACCCACACATGTTAATGTACACGTTTGCTGAGGCATAATATCTTTTGGAGTACAATTAATAGAAACTTACAAGTATGTTCGACACGAACTCAGTTTAGATTCTGTTGTTGTGCACTATTACAAACTGAGTTCAGTCTCTGTTGTTGTGCACTATTATAAACTGAGTTCAGTCTCTGTTGTTGTGCACTATTACAAACTGAGTTCAGTCTCTGTTGTTGTGCACTATTACAAACTGAGTTCAGTCTCTGTTGTTGTGCACTATTACAGACTGCGCTCAGTCTCTGTTATTGTGTGCACTATTATAAACTGAGTTCAGTCTCTGTTGTTGTGCACTATTACAAACTGAGTTCAGTCTCTGTTGTTGTGTGCACTATTATAAACTGAGTTCAGTCTCTGTTGTTGTGTGCACTATTATAAACTGAGTTCAGTCTCTGTTGTTGTGCACTATTATAAACTGAGTTCAGTCTCTGTTGTTGTGCACTATTATAAACTGAATTCAGTCTCTCTTGTTGTGTGCACTATTATAAACTGAATTCAGTCTCTGTTGTTGTGTGCACTATTATAAACTGAATTCAGTCTCTGTTGTTGTGCACTATTACAAACTGAGTTCAGTCTCTGTTTTTGTGTGCACTATTACAAACTGCGCTCAGTCTCTGTTGTTGTGCACTATTACAAACTGAATTCAGTCTCTGTTGTTGTGTGCACTTTTATAAACTGAGTTCAGTCTCTGTTGTTGTGTGCACTATTACAAACTGAGTTCAGTCTCTGTTGTTGTGTGCACTATTATAAACTGAGTTCAGTCTCTGTTGTTGTGCACTATTACAAACTGAGTTCAGTCTCTGTTGTTGTGTGCACTATTAAAAACTGAGTTCAGTCTCTGTTGTTGTGCACTATTAAAAACTGCGCTCAGTCTCTGTTGTTGTGCACTATTATAAACTGAGTTCAGTCTCTGTTGTTGTGCACTATTACAAACTGCGCTCAGTCTCTGTTGTTGTGTGCACTATTATAAACTGAGTTCAGTCTCTGTTGTTGTGCACTATTATAAACTGAGTTCAGTCTCTGTTGTTGTGTGCACTATTATAAACTGAATTCAGTCTCTGTTGTTGTGTGCACTATTATAAACTGAGTTCAGTCTCTGTTGTTGTGCACTATTACAAACTGCGCTCAGTCTCTGTTGTTGTGCACTATTACAAACTGAATTCAGTCTCTGTTGTTGTGCACTATTATAAACTGAGTTCAGTCTCTGTTGTTGTGCACTATTATAAACTGAATTCAGTCTCTGTTGTTGTGCACTATTACAAACTGCGCTCAGTCTCTGTTGTTGTGCACTATTATAAACTGAGTTCAGTCTCTGTTGTTGTGCACTATTACAAAATGCGCTCAGTCTCTGTTGTTGTGTGCACTATTATAAACTGAGTTCAGTCTCTGTTGTTGTGCACTATTACAAACTGAGTTCAGTCTCTGTTGTTGTGTGCACTATTATAAACTGAATTCAGTCTCTGTTGTTGTGTGCACTATTATAAACTGAGTTCAGTCTCTGTTGTTGTGTGCACTATTACAAACTGAGTTCAGTCTCTGTTGTTGTGTGCACTATTATAAACTGAGTTCAGTCTCTGTTGTTGTGCACTATTACAAACTGAGTTCAGTCTCTGTTGTTGTGTGCACTATTATAAACTGAATTCAGTCTCTGTTGTTGTGTGCACTATTATAAACTGAGTTCAGTCTCTGTTGTTGTGTGCACTATTACAAACTTAGTTCAGTCTCTGTTGTTGTGTGCACTATTACAAACTGAGTTCAGTCTCTGTTGTTGTGTGCACTATTATAAACTGAGTTCAGTCTCTGTTGTTGTGCACTATTACAAACTGAGTTCAGTCTCTGTTGTTGTGTGCACTATTACAAACTGAGTTCAGTCTCTGTTGTTGTGCACTATTACAAACTGCGCTCAGTCTCTGTTGTTGTGCACTATTATAAACTGAGTTCAGTCTCTGTTGTTGTGCACTATTACAAACTGCGCTCAGTCTCTGTTGTTGTGTGCACTATTATAAACTGAGTTCAGTCTCTGTTGTTGTGCACTATTATAAACAGAGTTCAGTCTCTGTTGTTGTGCACTATTATAAACAAAGTTCAGTCTCTGTTGTTGTGTGCACTATTATAAACTGAATTCAGTCTCTGTTGTTGTGTGCACTATTATAAACTGAGTTCAGTCTCTGTTGTTGTGCACTATTACAAACTTAGCTCAGTCTCTGATGTTGTGCACTATTACAAACTGAATTCAGTCTATGTTGTTGTGCACTATTACAAACTCAGTGCAGTCTCTGTTGTTGTGCACTATTACAAACTCAGTTCAGTCTTTGTTGTTGTGCACTATTACAAACTTAGCTCAGTCTCTGATGTTGTGCACTATTACAAACTGAGTTCAGTCTCTGTTGTTGTGCACTATTATAAACAGAGTTCAGTCTCTGTTGTTGTGTGCACTATTATAAACTGAATTCAGTCTCTGTTGTTGTGTGCACTATTATAAACTGAGTTCAGTCTCTGTTGTTGTGCACTATTACAAACTTAGCTCAGTCTCTGATGTTGTGCACTATTACAAACTGAATTCAGTCTATGTTGTTGTGCACTATTACAAACTCAGTTCAGTCTCTGTTGTTGTGCACTATTACAAACTCAGTTCAGTCTTTGTTGTTGTGCACTATTACAAACTTAGCTCAGTCTCTGATGTTGTGCACTATTACAAACTGAGTTCAGTCTCTGTTGTTGTGCACTATTATAAACTCAGTTCAGTCTCTGTTGTTGTGCACTATTACAAACTCAGTTCAGTCTCTGTTGTTGTGCACTATTACAAACTTAGCTCAGTCTCTGATGTTGTGCACTATTACAAACTGAATTCAGCCTCTGTTGTTGTGCACTATTATAAACTGAGTTCAGCCTCTGTTGTTGTGCACTATTATAAACTGAGTTCAGTCTCTGTTGTTGTGCACTATTATAAACTGAGTTCAGTCTCTGTTGTTGTGCACTATTATAAACTGAGTTCAGTCTCTGTTGTTGTTGTGCACTATTATAAACTGAGTTCAGTCTCTGTTGTTGTGCACTATTATAAACTGAGTTCAGTCTCTGTTGTTGTGCACTATTATAAACTGAGTTCAGTCTCTGTTGTTGTGTGCACTATTGCAAACTGAGTTCAGTCTCTGTTGTTGTGCACTATTATAAACTGAGTTCAGTCTCTGTTGTTGTGTGCACTATTACAAACTGAGTTCAGTCTCTGTTGTTGTGCACTATTATAAACTGAGTTCAGTCTCTGTTGTTGTGCACTATTATAAACTGAGTTCAGTCTCTGTTGTTGTTGTGCACTATTACAAACTGAGTTCAGTCTCTGTTGTTGTGTGCACTATTACAAACTGAGTTCAGTCTCTGTTGTTGTTCACTATTACAAACTGAGTTCAGTCTCTGTTGTTGTGCACTATTACAAACTGCGCTCAGTCTCTGTTGTTGTGCACTATTACAAACTGTGTTCAGTCACTGTTGCCGTGCACCAATACAAACAGAGTTAAGTCTCTGTTGTTGTGCATTATTATAAACTGAGTTCAGTCTCTGTTGTTGTGCACTATTACAAACTGAGTTCAGTCTCTGTTGTTGTGTGCACTATTCCAAACTGAATTCAGTCTCTGTGGTTGTGTGCACTATTATAAACTGAGCTCAGTCTCTGTTGTTGTGTACACAATAACAAGCACTGCCTCCCCACATATTCACATTGTTGGAACAGCTGTTACAATATCATATCATCGTAAATAGATTTTAGTGAAAGATATATTCTGTACTCACAACAATTACCAAATCGATTGTTTTATACAAAGGTAGTTATCACTAGTTGTATAACTGAATGCTTTGTTTATTATGGGCATTATATTATAACCGTTTTAGACCGCCATATTGTCAAACAGCAGCTGTGGTGTACGCAAGATTACCGTAAGAAAGCATTGCCACTGAGAGCTCTAGCGTTTGAAGACAATGTGAGTAAAAACTAAAGGTCGTTTCCACAAACAATGTATTGATGGGATGGTTGAGATGAAACAATATTTACACTGCTGAATCTTATCCACCTGACATTCAAATATAAAACAGCTACCATTTTTTTAATTTTTAAATAAGTGTTGCTAATGTAGATGATAAATCATGATTGTGGAAGAGTACATCAAGTTTTATTTGATGATATAGTTACGTGTTGCAAATGTAGATAGTAAATCGAGATTGTGGAAGAGTGCATCAAGTTTTATTTGATGATATAGTTACGTGTTGCAAATGTAGATAGTAAATCGAGATTGTGGAAGAGTGCATCAAGTTTTATTTGATGATATAGTTACGTGTTGCAAATGTAGATAGTAAATCGAGATTGTGGAAGACTGCATCAAGTTTTATTTGATGATATAGTTACGTGTTGCAAATGTAGATAGTAAATCGAGATTGTGGAAGAGTGCATCAAGTTTTATTTGATGATATAGTTACGTGTTGCAAATGTAGATAGTAAATCGAGATTGTGGAAGAGTGCATCAAGTTTTATTTGATGATATAGTTACGTGTTGCAAATGTAGATAGTAAATCGAGATTGTGGAAGAGTATATCAAGTTTTAATTGATGAGGTAATTATGTGCTGCAAATGTAAATTGTAAACCATGATTGTGGAAGAGTACCTCAAGTTTTATTTTAAAGTACGTTACATATTATATTTTTGAGTGTTCAATCGTATTAAATCTCGGCATTGCAGCTGAGGCAACTTCACGTCTGTTCCTAATTTGTGTTAGTGTGTTCATCGCCGTTCTTCTAAGACCCTAAACATTTGCAGTTATTAACTCTTTCCAGTGTGCTATTCATTCACTCAAATATTGCGTGTGATCGTCCACAACATGATGATGATGACCATTAGTCACATCCACTTAAAAAAAATTTCAGTTAGATATATGTCCATGCCTAATAGTTCGTAGATGGATAATACGCCATATTGAAGCTGCAACGTGAACAGTTTGGGCATGGAATGACCACTGAAGACAGATTTTGGCCTATCCGTGACTTTATAGCTAATCTCCACTGTTGAGCTGCTGCATTTCTCCCCTTTTCACAAGATGGCGTGCCCTTTTTGACTGTAGAGCTCCATGTAGATCAATTTTGTGCAAGTTCTTCCTATGTGTCTTGGTCTATTTCAACGGCTTTCAGTGAGGTCTTTAACGAGTCCTTGCTGCGCTTGTTTTGGTCACCTTGAGATCGTGTGCCCTTCTCCAGCTTACCATAGAGAAGTATCTTTGGCAGACGATGGTCTGGCCTACGCACCAAATTACCTGCCTACCGAATCTGTGTCTGCACCAAGATAGTGTCAATATTAGGGATAGTGTCAACAAGGTGCCATGTCTTTTAATGTGCCCCAAATATTTTTTTCTTAATATTTATTTCATTAAAATAATTATTTCTTTATATTAAGTGTTGTTAGAACATTTTTGTTTGTTTACTTCTCTTTCCATGATGCTCTCCCTATTCTTCTATATATCCTCATCTCAAAAGCATCAATTCGGTCTTCTGTTTGTTTATTACTGTCCATGTTTCTGAGCCATACATTAATATAGAATAGTTGAAGCATTTTATAATTCTCAATTTTAGCTTGTTTATAATTTGTTTAGATGTTAATATTTTCCTGATGACATTGAAAGGATTTATAGCCATTACTATTCTACTTTTAACATCTGCCGTCATCTGTGATTATGTGTCCAAGATAATGATATTATTCTACTTGTTGTAGTTTCTCCACATAATAAGTTATACTGGTGTCTGATTCAAATAAGATATGCAAGTTGCACTGACCCATAATTAACAACATTTTTAGTTTAAATAATTTCACAATTTACGTGTTAAATATCTGTTTCTTTTTTTAAAATGAAATATGTATATTTTAAAATTGTACATTTTCGTTTCAACTTTTACTGTTTGAATATTACTAGCTAAATTTAAGTCCACACAACATGTCAAAAATTCAACATGAAATCAATATTGAAAAGACAGAAATAATGGCAATAGCAAAGAAAGAAAGAAATATCACTATCTCCATCGATGATAAACACCTTAAACAGGTAAATGAGTTCACTTACTTATGAAGCATTATATCGAGTGAAGGAAAAACTAGTAAAGAGATACAAAATAGATGCAATAAAACATACCAGATCCTATGACAGATGACACGTATTTTCAAGAACAGAAATGTAAACATAGACACTAAAGTTGCATTATACAAGACTATTATTATTCCATAACTATGCTACCAATACCAAACCTGGACAATGGCAGCTCAAGACAAAAGAAAAAAGTGACAACAGAAATGACATGTCTACGAAGAATACTCGGAGTGTCATTAAGAGATAGAATTAGAAACGATAACATCAGACAAATAACCAAAACAATACCAGTATTGGAACACATCAAAAGACAACAGATCAAGTGATTTTCACACGCTTCCAGACTACCGACATATAGCATGCCACAAATGGCAATGACACCTAGACATAAAGGTTATAAAGCCAGAGGCAGACCATGTAAAAGATGGATCACCGAAATCAAAGAAGCTACAGGAACAAGCTTACAAACAGCGCACAAGAAGGCCATCTCCAGAGAACTCTTCCACCCCTGACGCCACAAGTATAGATAGATAGATAGAAGGTTAAGTTTAGGGATCCTAGCAAATAATTAAAATATTTAGCCTATTGGCGAGAGCCGTGCTATATTTGACGTTTATTCTGCATCTCAAACACTAGAATGATAAGGAAATAATGATACCTTTTTTATATCAGCAGTTCTCATATACCTAGATACTAGGCTAACATTTCATCTACTAACATGTGTGTTGGTCAGTAGTTCTCATATACCTAGATACTAGTCTACCATTTCATCTACTAACATGTGTGTTGGTCAGTAGTTCTCATATACCTAGATACTAGTCTACCATTTCATCTACTAACATGTGTGTTGGTCAGTAGTTCTCATACACCTAATTATTACTATTCTAACATTTGATGTACTAACATGTGTGTTGGTCAGTAGTTCTCATATACCTAGATACTAGTCTAACATTCGATGTACTAAAATGTGTTGGTCAGTAGTTCTCATATACCTAGATACTAGTCTAACATTCGATGTACTAAAGGTTGGTCAGTAGTTCTCATATACCTAGATACTAGTCTAACATTCGATGTACTAAAGGTTGGTCAGTAGTTCTCATATACCTAGATACTAGTCTAACATTTGATGTACTAACATGTGTGATGGTCAGTGAATTGTCCTACAATTTTCTACTTACTAACATTAAGATACAATGTTTTGGTTTAAATGTATAGAAGGAGAAAGCATAAGAGATATGACACTATTTACGATAGTGATTTCAAATCTGAGAAACATATTCTATGAAAATTTTCTATTCTATATTGCCACGTAGTCAGCCTTGAATATCAGGTTGCAGTAATTTCTTGCAGGTGTATAAAGTTATATTTAGCGCGTTCTTCAAGTTGTTGATGATTGCTTTATTTTAAAGGGAATGATTTATTCGTGTTAAAGTTTTAAATTCCTTTCTAATGGCATATTTCGTATTGCTAACTAGCTTACATTTACCTGTGTTGTCGTCTTCAGGCTCATAATTTCTATTCCTTGCTTACCGTACATTTCTGCTCACTTTTGGAACTGGCATTGTTATGTTAAACTCGCATCAACCAGACATGCACTCTTGCTATCCTATACTTGATAATTTTCAACGTTTTCTTCCCTTATAAACTCTATAGACACATAACTTCATAATTGGTTGGTTGGCTGGCTAATTAGCTAGTTAAACCTGTTAGTCGAAAGATCATTACCACTGCACATCGAGTCATCGGTCCATAAGTGCTTGGATCTCCTTCTCAAGATATACCTCAGCTTGTAGCGACTGGTTACACACACTCTATACTGGTGTAACGACTGGTCACACTCTGTAATGGTGTAAGCGATTAACCGCACTCACTCTCTGCTGGTGTAACGACTGGTCACCACTATCTGCTGGTGTAAGCGATTTGCCACACTCACTGTGTTGGTGTAGCGACTGGTCACACTCACTCTTTGCTAATCTAATGACTGGTAACACTCTTTGCTGGTGTAACGACTGGTCACACTAAATCTGTGCTGATGTAGTGAGTGGTCACACTTACTCTGTGCTGGTTTACGAGTTACCTCTGATTACTTACATATCGTTAATGTTTAGCCACATCCCTCGTGACATGGTGTTCAAATAATCTGCTAAATGTTGCAGATTCGCCAGAATTTGTTGCGTTTGTCACTCGTCCTATCTCTCTGAAAACATTCAGAACATCAGCTCATCCATTGCTTGTCCGGTCTCCATGATCGTTGTACCAGCAAGTCTGTCTGCGTGTTCATTTCCTCGGACGTTTTTATGTCCAGACACAAATATGAAGTCAATTCTCTTCTTGATTACACCGCTTCACCGACTCCAATCACTGTCTGCGTGCCCAAACATACTCAATCTTTCCTAGTATGCTCATTGAGTCGCTGAGAAGGCATACGTGAGTCGAAGCGGGGGATTGCAAGTGAGACACACAGTGAACTCAAAATTTATGAACAATAGACACACATTTTGAAGCGATCATTTGTTGAAGTATGTTTTGACAAGTTACAGTTAAGCAACCGCAACTCGGTAACAAAACACAAACATATTTGTAAACACACGAAAACGATCGTAATAATTAAACAAGATATTATTATAGAAAACAACTAAAAGTAAAAAAAACAAACAAACCCGAACTATAAGGTTGGTGGTAGAAGTAGAAGAAGTTCAGGTTTTGATTGATGATACATCTTCTAAAGGAAATATCATAATTCAAACAGATGGTTTTGTTGTTCGGCATCTGGCTGGCATTTATTGGCCAGGTTGGATAGAATTGTCAGGGACGAAAGTGGTGTTTTATTCTGTGACCACAGATAGCATGAACATGGAGATTATGGCAGTAACCAGGGCAATGACATGCAATCTCCAGATTCCAACCATTTTGTATTAGGTATGTTGATTATCATCTTCGCACACATTACATTCCCATACGTGCTCAAATCTCTGCTTCACTAAATCTCTCAGGGTATAACTGCTGATGGTTCCGGCTTTACGTTAGTTCAAAGTTATTTGTAAAAACATTTTATGTGTTTTCTAACTGCCACGTCTATCCTCACAAATCACGCAATCTCTGTACTGAAACACGCTTATGTATCTTAAAGTAATCCTCTAATCTCTGTACTGAAATACGCTTGTGTATCTTACAGTAATCCTCTAATCTCTCTACTGACACACACTTATGCATCTTAAAGTAATCCTCTAATCTCTGTACTGACACACGTTTATGCATCTTAAAGTAATCCTCTAATCTCTGTACTGACACACACTTATGTATCTTAAAGTAGTCCTCTAATCTCTGTACTGACACACACTTATGTATCTTAAAGTAGTCCTCTAATCTCTGTACTGACACACACTTATGTATCTTAAAGTAATCCTCTAATCTCGGTACTGACACACGCTTATGTATCTTAAAGTAGTCCTCTAATCTCGGTACTGACACACGCTTATGTATCTTAAAGTAATCCTCTAATCTCTGTACTGACACACACTTATGTATCTCAAAGTAGTCCTCTAATCTCGGTACGGACACACACTTATGTATCTTAAAGTAGTCCTCTAATCTCTGTACTGACACACGCTTATGTATCTTAAAGTAATCCTCTAATCTCTATAATGACACACACTTTTGCATCTTAAAGTAATCCTCTAATTTCTGTACTGACACACACTTATGCATCTTAAAGTAATCCTCTAAACTCTGTACTGACACACACTTATTCATCTTAAAGTAATCCTCTAATCTCTGTACTGACACACACTTATGCATCTTAAAGTAATCCTCTAATCACTGTACTGACACACACTTATGCATCTTAAGGTAATCCTCTAATCTCTGTACTGACACACACTTATGCATCTTAAAGTAGTCCTCCAATCTCTGTACTGAAACACACTTATGCATCTTAAAGTAGTCCTCCAATCTCTGTACTGACACACTTATGCATCTTAAAGTAATCCTCCAATCTCTGTACTGACACACACTTATGCATCTTAAAGTAATCCTCTAATCTCTGTACTGACACACACTTATGCATCTTAAAGTAATCCTCTAATCTCTGTACTGACACACACTTATGCATCTTAAAATAATTCTCTAATCTCTGTACTGACACACACTTATGCATCTTAAAGTAATCCTCTAATCTCTGTACTGACACACACTTATGCATCTTAAAGTAATCCACTAATCTCTGTACTGACACACACTTATGCATCTCAAAGTAATCCTCTAATCTCTGTACTGACACACACTTATGTATCTTAAAGTAATCCTCTAATCTCGGTACTGACACACACTTATGCATCTTAAAGTAATCCACTAATCTCTGTACTGACACACACTTATGCATCTCAAAGTAATCCACTAATCTCTGTACTGACACACACTTATGCATCTCAAAGTAATCCTCTAATCTCTGTACTGACACACACTTATGTATCTTAAAGTAATCCTCTAATCTCTGTACTGACACACACTTATGTATCTTAAAGTAATCCTCTAATCTCTGTACTGACACACGCTTATGTATCTTAAAGTAGTCCTCTAATCTCTGTACTGACACACGCTTATGTAACTTAAAGTAGTCCTCTAATCTCTGTACTGACACACGCTTATGTATCTTAAAGTAATCCTCTAATCTCTGTACTGACACACACTTATGTATCTTAAAGTAGTCCTCTAATCTCGGTACGGACACAAACTTATGTATCTTTAAGTAGTACTCTAATCTATGTACTGACACACGCTTATTTATCTTAAAGTAATCCTCTAATCTCTGTACTGACACACACTTATGTATCTTAAAGTAGTCCTCTAATCTCTGTACTGAAACACACTTATGTATCTTAAAATAATCCTCTAATCTCTGTACTGAAACACACTTAGGTATCTTAAAGTAGTCCTCTAATCTCGGTACGGACACACACTTATGTATCTTAAAGTAGTCCTCTAATCCCTGTACTGACACACAATTATGTATCTTAAAGTAGTCCTCTAATCCCTGTACTGACACACACTTATGTATCTTAAAGTATTCCTCTAATCTCGGTACTGACATACACTTATGTATCTTAAAGTAGTCCTCTAATCTCGGTACTGACACACACTTAGGCCTATGTATCTTAAAGTAGTCCTCTAATCTCGGTACTGACACACACTTAGGCCTATGTATCTTAAAGTAGTCCTCTAATCACTGTACTTACTCACACTTATGTATCTTAAAGTAGTCCTCTAATCTCGGTACTGACACACACTTAGGTCTATGTATCTTAAAGTAGTCCTCTAATCTCGGTACTGACACACACTTAAGCCTATGTATCTTAAAGTAGTCCTTTAATCCCTGTACTTACACACTTATGTATCTTAAAGTAGTCCTCTAATCTCGGTACGGACACACACTTAGGCCTATGTATCTTAAAGTAGTCCTCTAATCCCTGTACTGACACACACTTATGTATCTTAAAGTAGTCCTCTAATCTCGGTACTGACACACACTTAGGCCTATGTATCTTAAAGTAGTCCTCTAATCCCTGTACTTACACACACTTATGTATCTTAAAGTAGTCCTCTAATCTCGGTACTGACACACACTTAGGCCTATGTATCTTAAAGTAGTCCTCTAATCTCGGTGCTGACACACACTTAGGCTTATGTATCTTAAAGTAGTCCTCTAATCCCTGTACTTACACACACTTAGGCTTATGTATCTTAAAGTAGTCCACTAGTCGAGCGAACTCACTTATAGCATTGGGTATGTTTGCGTGGTCCATGTGCTGGTCATTTCTTATGACGGCGAGGCTAGGTAATTTGTCAAAACATGTTCGGTCATTTCTCTCTAGACCTGCATATCCGGCAACAAAGATACGTTTTTCGCAGTGTAATGAAGCTCTAAAAGAAAGTAAAAGAATTCGTTACATTGCAGAACCACAGTTGAGCCCCTCTCAGTGTGGCTTCAGAAGAGGAGCAAGCTGTACAGACGCACTTTTCACACAGACAACTGAGTAAAAAAGCAATTGAATACAATCAAGATTTAAACACAGTATTTGTAGACCAGGAAAAGGCATTCGACAGAGTAGATAGAAACATCCTATGGGAAACCTTATAAATGTATAACATCAGAGGACAACTGTTAGATAACATAAAAGTGATATATCAAAAATGCCAAAGCTCAGTAAGAACAACAGATGGAATGACTGAACCTTTTGAAACAAGATCTGGAGTAAGACAAGGATGCGTACTTTCATCCCTACTTTTCAACATATACATGGACAGAATAATAAAAGAAGCTCATATCAACAAAGAGGAAAACATTGCAAATAAACCTGATGAAGAACTTAATAATGAAATCAATGAACTATTATTTGCTGATGATCAAAGTTTAATATACAAAGATGAGGAAACTTTGCAAAAGCACATCACTGCATTGTTGTTAGCATGTCAGAAGTACAACATGAAAATATATGTACAAAAAAACAGAAGTTATGAAAATTAGCAAGTCTTCAACACCAATGAATATAACAATAGATAACACCAAAATGAAACAAGCCAAAGAATTTAAATATCTAGGCAGCATTTTTTCCGAAGATGGAAGACTAGACAGAGAAATAGAAACAAGGTGCCAGAAAGCAAACACAGTGACATACCAACTTTCACCATTACTTCTTCATCCAAAGATCAAGATGGAAATTAAAAAACAAATAATATCTACAATTTTTATACCAACACTGTGCTACCAATGTCAAACATGGTCTTTAACAACTTCGCAGCAAAGAAAAATCGTCACATGTGAAATGAAGTGTCTGAGGAAAGCTGCAATGGTTACGAAACTAGATAAAATAAGAAATGAAGAAATTAGGAAAAGAGTTGGTATAATATCATGTATTGAACATATTGAGAGACAGCAAGTAAAATAGTTCGGTCACCTTATGAGAATTAAGTCAAACCAAATACCAATAAGAGCATATAATACAAGAATATCCCGGCGTAAAGCCAAAGGTAGACCAAGAAAACGGTGGATAGAAAACATTAAGATAACCTTGAACAAACTTGGACTAAATGCAACCCCGGCGACACATCTGGCCTTGAAACGACAGCTTAAGCTCCCTTGTTGTACCCTCCCTGTGTCCTCTGGGCTCCCTCCCACCCGCACTTCACTTTCTTGCGTGACGTATCTCCGTCTAGGGGATTTCGTCGATCCACCACGTCCCTTTTTTTTTTTTTTTTTTTTTTTTTTTTTTCTCTTTTTTTAACCTCTGCATTTGTCTTATACTCTGTCTTCTTTCTCTATGGCTATTTACCTATTTCCTTACGCCCCTTTACTCTCATCAGTTGGTATGCACTGTGACCATACCAGGATATTGTCTTTTCTATTGTTCCCCTTTCGCGGGTGTGTTTTCTTTTCACTTCAGCGCCTCGGGTACCGTCTATTACTGTGGCATGTCTTTATTTTTCTAACCTGTACAAATACGTGCTATCATGACCCTTGATATGAATCTGACTTTCACTGTCCATTCTTTACTTTATTGCCATTATGCGTGTGCTCATTCACATAGGAGGACCATAGACTAGTCGCTGCATCAGTTAAGTTATTTTACTACCAATTTATTCTCATATATCACAATTATCTGCTTATATTCTCTTCCTTCTGTTTGCTCATTATCTTCTGTTCCTGCCGTTTTTTGCCTCTTTTTCTCTCTCCCACCTGATCCCTCGTATCATCTCATTTTGCTCTTCCCTTACATCATGATTGCTTGTCTGTAGCATTCATTCTCTGTTGCCACTTTTGAGGTGAGCATTTTATTTTATTTTAATGTAATTTACTTGCTACCATATCTTTTCCTTTGTTCATCTCACATTCTTCAGTCTACTTTCTCCTCCCTACTTACTACTAACTTCTCCCCATACGTTTTTCTCACCTGTCATGCTTCCACATCTTTTCTTCCCTCATTACCTATCTGCTATTGTCCTCATTATAACCCTATTTGTCTCCATGTAAGACTTGTTTTATTGTGGTCATTTGTTTGTCCTGATGAAGGCTTTATAGTCGAAACGTCGTCTGTCTCTGTATCTCGTTGTTAAGTTGTTTTATGTTTCATTTTGGTAACACACCTACCTATTTTTGTATTTCTTGACATTTTGCCCTGTGTTACCCCAGCCACCTACTTCCTGTTTAGGGTTGTTACCCTTCACTGGTTGATTTATCCCCAGCTTAAGCTACAACTCCTACGATTAGCGGCAAGTGTGAATGCGAACAACAATCATTCACCTGGGGATAGACAATAGACAATGAAGCTCACTCTTTAGCCTTCCGTGACGACTCCACCCATCGCGAACGCGCATAGCCTGTTTTGAATTACTGAATTATATTCATTGAGTCATTTAGTATGCACACATGAGAAGAGGTAGATACATGCGTTACGGTAGACACTTATATCGTTAGATTGCTTGTTATTACGGTATGACACCACTGGTTTGGTGTAGGCCCTACCTGTTCTTCCGCGTGCTCTGGCAGTAAAGACAGATACGCAACACCTTGGATGGATGACCGTCCAACCCGTGTAAATTATATCTGTATCATCGTCATATTCGCAGGTGAGTGCCTTGACCTCAGCATCCACACTAGCATGGTTACGTTTCCGGCACTCTCTGCACCAGAATGAGGTGTGACAGGTCGGTACATTATAGAAATATTTGGTTGTGTAGCTTTGTTCAGACACGATGTTTGGCAGATTTATCGTGTGTACCAGAATGAGGCGTGGCAGTCGGAGACAGAATACAAATGAGAATCCTCACTGCAAAGTTCGTGAGAAAGTAGACAAACACAAATATGCATCAGTGTCGACAGTCCGACCAGGGAAATAATACAAAGTCCTACCAGCAGAAGCGGAACATATATAGGCCTATTGTGCCCAAAAGTACTGCGTATTGATACCATGGCAATTTTAGTATGAACAATATTATTAGTATAAGGAAATCACATACCTAAATAAACAAAGGTCTATGTAGGGAGACGTACCAAACACGTGTCAGTCAGAGTGAGACAAGTTTGAGTGAGATAGAATTAGACAGAGACAAGTTTGAGTGAGATAGAATTAGACAGAGAAGGTTTGAGTGAGATAGAATTAGACTGAGAGACAATTTTGAGTGAGATAGAATTAGACTGAGAGACAAGTTTGAGTGAGATAGAATTAGACAGAAACAAGTTTGAGTGAGATAGAATTAGAGACAAGTTTGAGTGAGATAGAATTAGACTGACAGACAAGTTTGAGTGAGATATAATTCGACTGAGAGACAAGTTTGATTGAGATAGATTAGACAGAGACGGTTTGAGTGTCTAGTAGTTTGTGATTCAAATATTTTAGATATTTATTTGATGCTTTAGAATAAATTGTTGACGTAGTAACCCTTGATGTTGTCAACTGGATATTGTAAACCTGAATATTGTGATATGTAATAAACAGTTGTACATAATTCAATTCGCTATGGTCTCTTGGATCACCATACATGTATGTGCATCATTCATCACTGTCACACTGTGTTGTGACCAGAAGGATGCTCATTTGTTTTCTGTCTCTGACTGCCACACCTCATTCTGATACACACGATAAATCTGCCAAACATTGTATCTGGACAAAGCTACAGAACCAAACATTTCTATAATTTACCGGCATGCCACGCCTCATTCTGGTACAGCCCTACATATTTTAAAATTCAATATCTCAAAAACTATTCATACTACGGCAAAGATTTTTCAGTAAAATGTGCATACATCGATACTCTATAATTGATACCAATATCTTGGCAGAGTTCACAAATCAACATTTTTTCAATATTTCCGGTGTATCTCCCCCTTAATCAAAGCAGTAGCAGAAATAGGAATAAAAAGATTGCATATGCTGTTTAATATAATATGTAACACACAAGAAATATCAGAAGACTGGAAAAACTCTATAATAATACCTATCTGGAAGAAAAAAAGGCAACAAAAAAGATTGTACAAAGTACAGGGGTATTTCACGTCTAAGTCATACTGGAACATTTTTCAACAGAATTCTAGAAAGAAGATTACGAGCATTCATAGAACCACAGCTTAGCAACACTCAAATAGAATTCCATAAGATCAAAAGCTGTACAGATGTCATTTTTACACTCAGACAAATGATAGAAAAAACATCTGAAAACAACAATGAACGGTAGGCCTATATCGAGTTTGTCAACCAAGAAAATAACTTTCGACAGAGTAGACAAACAATAATTTGGAATAATTCTATAAAAATATGGGGTTCCACGACATCTAAACATCTTGTGTAGAAGTGGTTACACACGCAGTCAATGTGCAGTTAGAACAGGTGTTGGGCTTTCAGGTAAATTCCACATACACTCTGGCGTGCGACCAGAATGTGTTATATTCCCCTTGTTATTTATCACATATATCGATTGTATATGCAAAATTGCCGACACTAATGAAGAAGACAATCTAAACAACCTCCCGAGCGAACCTCTTTTTTGCAGACGATCAAGCAATAATAGCAACACGAAAAGAACAACTATAACAACATATAAGAGTCAAATAAATATACTCCACACAACATGTAGGGACTTTAACATGAAGAAAAACACAGAAACAAAAAACTGAGGTAATGTCAATCAAAAAATTTCAAAAAGAAATACCACTATTTTAATTGATGATCAACATCTTAAACAGGTGAAAGACTTCTCTTGGAAGCATCATATCATCGAATTGAAAAAAACACGTCGAATCCTCTGAGTAACAATAATGGACAGAGTCAGAAAAGAAAACAGCAGAAGACTAACAAGCATAATGTCAATTCTGGATTACATCAGAAGACAACAGTTTAAATGATTTTCGCATCCTTCCAGACTAACATCAGACAGTGCTCCTCAAAAAAGTATTGCTATACAGACACGATGGATACAAAGCCAGGGTAGACCTTGCAAACGATGGACTACAGAAATAAAAGTCAACGGGAAAAAAACATATGAAGCACACAAATAACCATCTCCAGCAATCAATTTTGCCCATGACGCTGCAAGGCATAAAGGGGTATGAAGTGAAAGGAAAGAAAAGAGAGATTCACACAAATAGAGTTGGTAATACGTGCTACATGTTAACATGTATAATTTATTTTCTTACAAACTTGGACATTTTTGGGTTCTTATTTGCAACCCGTGTCCCCCAATGTGATTATTTCCCTTAGTAATGTTTCTCAGTTTATGTTTATCCTTGATTAATTTTAATATAAATTTATTTAGGGCTTGGGTTAGTTATGAAAAATAAAACCTCTCCTAGCCCTAAACCTAACCCTAAAACATTAATTGTTCAATTAATTATAATTGATAAATATCAAAAGGCAAACATTGCCAAGGGAAACAATCTAATTAATAATAAATCGGGAACACGGGTCCACACAAGAATCAAAGTGTGAGTCCTGATAAAGTTTCTCTGGACAGCGAGTTAAAGAATCCAAAACTGGTACTAACCTGTCTGATCATCCTGACCGTGACTGCATTGCTAAAAGGGAACCAGTCACTTTTATCTGCAAAAAGAGTGCAAATAAATTATGACAAAGTCCACCATGAAGTAGGAACAATACTGTCCACTTTGTGACATTGTGACAAAGTCCACCATGGAGTAGGAACAATACTGTCCACTTTGTGACATTGTGACAAAGCTCACTGTGGAGTGCGTATAATACTGTCCACTTTGTGACATTATGAGAAAGTCCACTGTGGAGTGCGTACAATACTGTCCACTTTGTGACATTATGAGAGAGTCCACTATGGAATGCGTACAATACTGCCCACTTTGTGACATTATGACAAAGTCCACTGTGGAGTGCGTACAATACTGTCCACTTTGTGACACTATGACAAATTTCACTGTGGAGTGCGTACAATACTGTACACTTTGTGACACTATGACAAATTTCACTGTGGAGTGCGTACAATACTGTCCACTTTGTGACATTATGAGAAAGCCCACTGTGGAGTGCGTACAATACTGTCCACTTTGTGACATTATGAGAGAGTCCACTATGGAATGCGTACAATACTGCCCACTTTGTGACATTATGACAAAGTCCACTGTGGAGTGCGTACAATACTGTCCACTTTGTGACATTATGACAAAGTCCACTGTGGAGTGCGTACAATACTGTCCACTTTGTGACACTATGACAAATTTTACTGTGGAGTGCGTACAATATTGTCCACTTTGTGACACTATGACAAATTTCACTGTAGAGTGCGTACAATACTGTCTACTTTGTGACATTATGATATTCATGTGTCTCTTGTGCTGGATAAAAACAATTGATGCAACAAGTTCACATTGGACTTACAAAAAACATTGATGCAACAAGTTCGCATGGGACTTCCAAAAATATCTGGACAAATATAATGTCAGAGAAAATGCGAATCTGGAGCAGGAAGTAACACCACTTGGCACACAAGAAACAAGAGAGGAACTGTTCTATCTAATCTAATGTGTCAGTCTTATCTTAGTATAATGTATGTACCCTATCTAAAACCAATCTAACTTATCTATCTATCTCGTAGACCTATGACAAATTAACAATGACTGGGTTTCTCCAACTGCTCAAGAAGTCTCACTAGTCTCTACATCTCTCTCCCTTTCTCTCTGTATATATGTATATATATGTAAATTTTAGAAGCTGAAAGCTAAAGAAAAAAAAGAAAAATTAAGAATTAAAGATAAAGAAATACAAACTAATTATCCAAGTAAATTGGGCCAACGTTAGTAGGTGGTGTACTGTGAACACACCTCACCTGCATAAGAGTACAGTTCAAGTGTTTTGTTTACCCATGTAAACACATTTCAGTGTCATCATCTATCGACACCATAGGAAAGAAAAGAAAGAATAACTCCTGGAAATATCTCAAAGAAAATGGCCCGTGATCGTATCTCCAGGACAATTGTATATCAGTACTTCACTCAAAGGGTGTGTTTATCAGATACTCTAGTGGAACCAGCAATGACAATACACAGTTACTACACAACGAACAGAGTCGTATTCCTGACTTTTCAGGCAAATTGTCGTTGTTTATTATCTAGAACTCTCACAACAGCAGTGAGCATATATTGGCATTAGTATTTAGTTTGTACATAAATACATTAATGATAATCATTTTGTCAAAACATGGCATATATACATTACTGACATTACATTTCTGAGGATACAGGTTACCTTTACCTCACCTCTTGGACAGGCTGGTAGCTAGTAAACACCTTGAATAAATACATGTGCTCACACACATGTGTACATTATTTCTAGTCCAAAGATTAGGTCTTCGTACGTTTAGGTTAAAGTACGTGAACGTAAAATATTGTCTGTTATATCTTGTTGCTGTCTGTCAGCCTTCTTGTTGTTGGATCGAGAATGAAGACAAGTTACGTTCCAGATCTTCAGTCTTATACACAAAATACGATTCTGCCGGTTGTAGTCGGTGTCAAAGGTAAACGAGGAAAATTCGTTGGAGAGAGATTTTTGTTCTCCTCTCATGTAGTTGTCAAAGGTGATCACGTTGGTCTTCTAAAATAATTGTTGAAATATTTTCGCTACTTCTACGACAGTTCAGTTCTTATCAAAAATATGCCATCTAGTTCCAATTTAAATCTGTCAGTGAAAACTTCCTAAGATAAAAGTGGGTTAAATTCTGTGTTTAAAACACACTCTGTTCCGATACTAAAGTCAAAGGTTTTGTTGAAAATCTAAGCTAATTCCATTGAACTTCTTTTAATTTATTATAAACTTCTCGTTCCTAGCATATGCCTCATTCTGTAGATAGTGGCAACCCTGAACATTCAGGTTGTATGTATTTACAAGTTCTCAATTGACATCAGGTTTGTCATTCCATGAACTGTTCTGGCCTGTTTCTCTTTTAAAGTAGTGGTAACCTTGTAATTTATACATCAATTTGAAATACTAGTCAATCTATTTGGCTGGTCTGAATCTGCTACTAGTTTCTAGAATACTAAGATTATCTGACGTTCTTTGCTAACAATATGGCAACCTTGTGTCAACACAGTTTTGGAATGTAAACAACATTTATTTATAGATCATCTAAGAATTCCTTCCTACTCTAATATCACATACTATTTGTTAGATATTAACTGTATACCTTCATCTAAACGTGTATTGTTAAGGTGGTTACAGAAGCGGTCGCTCAGTCTAAGGCCTGTCTCACCGATATATTGCTTACCTGTATTTCTTACCAATATGTAAACGCTGTGGTAAGCAATATATCGGTGAGACAGGCCTTAGACTGAGCGACCGCTTCTGTAACCACCTGCATGCTATCAAACACAGAACACCCACTCCTGTGGCTAATCACTTCAACGGTGTTGGCCACCGTGGTGTCCTTGACATTCAGGTCACTGCCATCAGATCCTGCACCACCGATGATAGATCTAGGTACGCCTTAGAAAATCGTCTCATTTTCGAGTTGGGTACCATCAAGCCATTTTGACTCAATTCCGACCACTCATTCGCTTAGTTCTCGGTCGTATTGGTCTTTGTTACGTCATCGTTTTGTTCCTCTCGTTCCAACTGTATTATGGTCTTTGTGTACTTCCTGTTCGTATGCTTCCGGTATCTATCTAAATACCATATTTCACTCGGATACGCATTCATTTCTACTTGTAGTTTTTTATGTTTGTATGTTATGTCCGTATCTTGAAAAAGGCCTATTGATCAGAAACGTCGACTTTGTCCTGCGTATTGTCATTTGTATGATTATATTCTGTGTTTTGTTGTATGTACCATATTTACATCCGTTAGTGATAGTGTGTTAGTCGTCATTCAGTAGGACTTCATTACCTGTCTTGCACGTGAGTATTATTTTCAATTATGTTCTACTAGCAGTACCACCTTCCATTGATCTAATTACCTATAAACTAAAAACGTACCAGCCGTTCTCTTTAGTTGGACTAAAGAAAAACCATTGGTAGCTAGCTTTAACTTCTTTGTTAACTATTGTCCATCATGTCCGTCCGGGAGTGAAGAAGAGAATTAATACTCGTTCTTCCAAACTGTCCTAGTTACTTCAAGAATTCAACTCAAGTCAGTCAAATTCACGAGAAAGTCTCATGATTGTGAGTACGAATCTTCCTTCCATGAATCCAATTCATATTCGGCTGAACAATGTTTACAATTTTCCGTACATCTAATACTACCTTAAAATCCTTTTACTTAAGTTTTCTGTCTCTACTTTACTGCTCAAATTAAACAAACACGCTTTTTCTGTCTTAACTGTGTTCGTCCAAACATAATATATTTGGTTACAAAAGGGAATTAATCATGTTAAGATTAATGAAAAGGGAGTTGACCGTTGTATGTTATTATCCATGGCCTAAATTCATTGTCCATCCGTCGTCATACAATAGTGGATTGTCTGTCTTTGACTACAATAAAATGTATGTGACGGTTATATATATATATATATATTTACAATTCGATTGAATATGATCATATACTGATACATAAACCAGTCCTCACCCTCTCTATCTCTCTCAATCGATCAAAATTCAACAAACGTGCACTTCTCTATCCTTACCCCTTTATCTCCCGTCGCCCACTAATCCCACCCCCAAATTCTTGGCAATGCTATTTGGTGTCCCCTTTCTTTAGTTTTGCATCTTTCATTATTTCATAACTTATACATATTGAATGCATCAACATGCACTTATTAATAGTGTGTTGCGCTGGATCTGTTACTGGGTGATGATTTTCTGGTGAGAGAAATCATTCTCCCAGCCATTTTGGTTATATTCGTTTCCTTAACTGTTTTTGTTGTCTTGATGTCATGTGACGCATTCCTTCCAGAACGTTGTCTTCCCAATGAACTCTCTGAACCTCTCTCTGTCTTGGGCGATGTGGCTTGCATTTTCTAGCGATGTATTCATGTTATCTTTATGTCGTCAGTCCATCGTCTTCTTGGTCTGCCCCTTCTCCTCTCCCAGGTACTCTTCCCTCCATTATTTGTCTTTCTAAACAGTTATGTCTCTTTATATGACCAAACAGGCGTATTTTTCTTTTTTGTTATGGTGTTTAGTAACCAACACTCTGGAATATTCAGTGTGTTTATAATATCTGAGTTTCTGATTTTATCCTTCCATGATATTCTAAGTATCTTCCTGTAGCATTTCAGCTCCAAGGCGTTGATCCTCTTTGCCGCTGTTTTACTTAGAGTCCATGTTTCACAGCCGTATGTTGCAACCGGAAAAATAAAAGTTCGTAACATTAAAAAAAAAAAAAAAAAAAAAACGTGCACAATATCAGCCTGACACTACAGTGTATCATTTGTTTCCCTCAGATAATGAGCCTGACACTACAGTGTATCATTTGTTTTCCTCAGATAATTTGTTCGGACTGCGAGATGGGCGTGTAATGTCAGTTGTAAACAAAATGAGAATAACAACAACAGACATCTTGAACAGCTACAACACGGTCTTTTTCAATCTTGAACAGCTACAACTCGGTCTTTTTCAATCTTGAACAGCTACAACTCAGCCCCAGAACAATTGGCCTATTTGTTTTGGAAACTTGTTTAGAAAAGTACATTTGAATTCTATATGAGGCTAAATTCTTGGCAAACAACAAATTTATATATGGAAATCAAAATGTCGAAACAGCTTTGTTGTTAGAACAAATGTTCCTAACTGACTTGCAGTTATTCCTGACATGAAGCTAAACAAATAAATGGATACTCTGAGAAACAATATTAGAGATGAGATATGTGCCCAAATAATGTATCATATTGATGCTGTTTACAGATACCGCTAGCAATGATTCATTCACTTCTAGCAGCATTGCAGCTTATAGCTGTAGGCCTAGGTTCAATGTCTGTTAGTATTCATGTGATATCTGCTTCTCCCACTTCAACCTCGACAACATTGACTTCTACGACAACTGCAACACCAGCATCCCAAGTCCTGCTGGAGATCAACATGAAAAGGGAAGGTGTGTTTAGAAACAAAAGGGAGGATGACCCAGACTTCTCTATGCAGACATTCATTACCATATTTGTGACACTAATGATTATTGTCACAAACTGCGTCATTATGGTTGTCGCCGCCTGGACAGAAGCCTTTGATAACTTTAACAAGATTTTCATTTACTCGCTGACTCTTGCCGATCTACTCATTGGAATATTAATCACTCCATATTCTATATTTTTATCAGTTTACAGAAAATGGGTATTCTCCAGGTAAGCTTGTCCGTTTTGTGTGCATTAATTGCATTTTTTATTAACATGTTCATTGATTCCTTCCAACAGCAATTCCATTAACCTGTAATTTAAATTTTGTATTAACATGTTCATGGAATTCTTCCAAATAGCAATTCCATTAGCCTATAATTTAAATTTCTACCAAACAGCAATTCCATTAGCCTATAATTTTATTTCCTTCCAGACAACAATTCTATCAGCCTATATTTAAATTCCTACTATACAGCATTCCATTAATCTATAATTTAAAGTAATTCCAAACAGCAATTACATTACCTTATAATTTAAATTCCTTTCCGACAGAAATTTCATTGATTAATAATTTAAATTCCTTTGAAACAACAATTCCATTATCCTATAATTTAAATTCCTTCGAAACAACAATTCATTAGCTTATAATTTAAATTCCTTTGAAACAACAATTCATTAGTTTATAATTTAAATTCCGTACCGACATAAATTTCATTGGCTAATAATTTATATTCCCTCCCGACAGAAATTTCATTGGCTTATAAATTAAATTCCTTCCAGGCAGTAGTTTCTATTACATTCCCACTGATACAATCACGCTGACACGGTCGCTCTCACACATTGTTAAAAACACTCACACTGATACAATCACATCGACACAGTCGTTCAGACATACTGACAATAACACTGACACAGGTACAATCACATCGACACAGTCGTTCAGAAATACTGACAATAACACTCACACAGGTACAATGACACTGACACAGTCACTCTAACATACTGACAATAACACTCACACGGGTACACTGACATTACTGGCACTAACACTGACACTGATACAATTACACTGACACTCTGGCTCTGACATACTGACAATAACACTGGCACTGATACAATCACGCTGACACGGTCGCTCTGACATACTGACAATAACACTGACACTGATACAATGACACGGTCGCTCCGACATACTGACAATAACGCTGACACTCGTACAATCACACTGACACAGTCGCTCTGACATACTGACAATAACACTGACATAATGACATGGTCGCTCTAAAATATTGACAATAAGACTGACACTGATACAATGACACAGTAGCTCTGACATACTGACAATAACACTGACACAATGACACGGTCGATCTGACATACTGACAATAACGCTGACACAATGACACAGTCGCTCTGACATACTGACAATAACACTGACACAATGACACGGTCGATCTAACATACTGACAATAACACTGACACAATGACACGGTCGATCTAACATACTGACAATAACACTGACACAATGACACGGTCGATCTAACATACTGACAATAACACTGACACAATGACACGGTCGATCTAACATACTGACAATAACACTGACACAATGACACGGTCGATCTAAAATATTGACAATAAGACTGACACTGATACAATGACACAGTCGCTCTGACATACTGACAATAACGCTGACACAATGACACGGTCGCTCTGACATACTGACAATAACGCTGACACAATGACACGGTCGATCTAACATACTGACAATAACACTGACACAATGACACGGTCGATCTAACATACTGACAATAACACTGACACAATGACACAGTCGCTCTAACATACTGACAATAACACTGACACAATGACACAGTCGATCTAACATACTGACAATAACACTGACACAATGACACGGTCGATCTAACATACTGACAATAACACTGAAACAATGACACGGTCGATCTAACATACTGACAATAACACTGACACAATGACACGGTCGATCTAACATACTGACAATAACACTGACACAATGACACGGTCGATCTAAAATATTGACAATAAGACTGACACTGATACAATGACACAGTCGCTCTGACATACTGACAATAACGCTGACACAATGACACGGTCGATCTAACATACTGACAATAACACTGACACAATGACACGGTCGATCTAACATACTGACAATAACACTGACACAATGACACGGTCGATCTAACATACTGACAATAACACTGACACAATGACACGGTCGATCTAACATACTGACAATAACACTGACACAATGACACAGTCGATCTAACATACTGACAATAACGCTGACACAATGACACGGTCGATCTAACATACTGACAATAACACTGACACAATGACACAGTCGATCTAACATACTGACAATAACGCTGACACAATGACACGGTCGATCTAACATACTGACAATAACACTGACACAATGACACGGTCGATCTAACATACTGACAATAACGCTGACACAATGACACGGTCGATCTAACATACTGACAATAACACTGACACAATGACACGGTCGATCTAACATACTGACAATAACACTGACACAATGACACAGTCGCTCTAACATACTGACAATAACACTGACACAATGACACGGTCGATCTAACATACTGACAATAACACTGACACAATGACACGGTCGATCTAACATACTGACAATAACGCTGACACAATGACACGGTCGATCTAACATACTGACAATAACACTGACACAATGACACGGTCGATCTAACATACTGACAATAACACTGACACAATGACACGGTCGATCTAACATACTGACAATAACACTGACACAATGAATATATTCATATTAGTATATCCAAATTAACCAGCAAATTCCATCCATCCATTCATAATATTATAGCATCCATTTTGCTCAATCCATACTGTTAAATCATCCATTATGCTCAATCCATACTGTTAAATCATCCATTTTGCTCAATCCATACTGTTAAATCATCCATTTTGCTCAATCCATACTGTTAAATCATCCATTTTGCTCAATCCATAATGTTATATCATCCATTCTGCTCAATCCATAATGTTATATCATCCATTCTACTCAATCCATAATGTTATATCATCCATTCTACTCAATCCATACAGTTATATCATCCATTCTGCTCAATCCATATTGTTATATCATCCATTCTGCTCAATCCATATTGTTATATCATCCATTCTGCTCAATCCATACTGTTATATCCCGATATATCACCAATACTGCTCTATATAGATTATATCAGTTCTGCTTTATCGAGATTATCTTATCCATTATGCCAAATGCATATTTCTCTATCTGCAGTGACAAGTTCTGCAGTATAGAAGCCTATGTATTCACCGTCCTAATTATATCGAAAATGTACTCGCTGACCTGGCTGAATGTTGACCACTATGTAGCTGTCCGTAAGCCAGAGAGATATCATGTTATGATGTCATCTGCGAGAAGCTTCTGTTGGATTGGCTTCTCGTGGATGGTGGCCATCTCCTACTGCTGTCCACTTCTGTTCTCTTTCGCAGTATGTACAGGTTGTTTTGTAACCGAGAACAATTGTTGCATCACTTACATTATACCCTGTTCACTCTAAGAATGAAGTTGGTCAGTGCCTCTGATTGGTTGTTGGACGCAGTACGTATTATAACCAATATAACCGATAGTTAAGTGCCCAAAAATATTGTTTTTATATTTCGTTTTTAAATGTTTTAAATAATATAGTTTTACATGTCATTAGCTGTTTAAAAATGACATATTGTCGCGGAGTAATATGGGGATGTGTTTTGACCCACTTTATTCTTAAAGTGAACAGAGTAGTTATTTATATCTCAGTAGTCTTCATTTGCTTTAGTAATCTACAATTTTGTAGACTTGGATTCATGTGTACGAGATTGTAAAATAGCCAAGAGAGTCTGAGATACAACAATGAAAGTTATCTTTGGAAATAGAGGGACTACAGTACATTAGGATGTAATATCAGCTTTAATTACTCTGCAATATAATAAATTACTAATAATTATCATTAAGGTTAACAAGTACTTCATTGTCTGAAATCACTAGGAATTATTGCTTGAAGCTATAAAATTAGGTTAGTTATTTTGATTATTTTAGAAATTATGGTTGAAGCTACAGAGTTATGTTAGGATTTTTTATTTTTTTTAGCACCCAAGGAATTACTAACGATTAGATCTTACTTCCTATGTGCAATGGGGAGGTTTATGAGCTTTCTTTCATACCCAGGAGACTTCACATTTTGCCCTGGTGCACAGCCTATTGGAGGAGTCTTCTACTCAATTGGAGGGGATACATGACACAAGACGCGAGCTGATCGTCTCGTGTGTCTGCCATTGTTTGTCTATCCTATGACGAGGCGGTTCGAAACTAGTTAGCTTTTCCTCGTGTAGGAGGACCATTCCATTACCACCCTTTGTGTCCCTAGTTGCCAGACCTAATTTCTTCCGTATGAGCCGTGCTGGGTAACGGGTAAGAGGAAGTATTAGTACTCCTGGCCTTCCAATCAATCACCAGACGCGGTCTGCGTATTTTGACTCTTGGTGTATATTACACAAAGAGGTAGGTAAGATACGAATCTCGAATGAGGAGCCTCTCATCGGGTCCTTGGGCACTGAACCCAATTTTCTCTGCATTAGCCGTGTTGGGCAACGGCCGACAGTCGAGTTGGGCTATGTTAGCAGTGTCGAAGAGTGACTTGCGTCCCCCCCCCCTACCCTCTGCGCTGCCCCCAGTGTCCAGATTCCGAATCTCAACACTGATTTGGTCAGACGTGTGAACAATGCGCTCCCCGACATTTGTGAAATGCGTGTCCTGTGTGTAATGGGGAGCTGTATTCAAAGCTTTCTTCCATACACAGGAGTGCATGTTCGAGTTGGCGTATTTAGTACATGAGCCATGACTCCTACTTTGAATGGGGTCAATTGTGATGGGACATGTCGGCTTCTGTGTCTCTCAAGCATGAACAACACTTATGCCAGTCGGTCTCGTGCTGGACTATTGTAGCTTCATTACTACTGAATTGATTCGCACTACGCTGCCCACTAGCGTGTGTTACCTTTTCTAGATTCGGGGTGTACACGAAAGTTCCCCGTATGATTGGGCCAGTGACATTTGTTCCCCCCACCCTCCAATGTTTCTGGTTTTTTTTAGTCGGACAAGTCTAAATGCACAAATGGCATTCATATGTTGGATGTAATGGCGTAGAGGTTTCGGAGATATTTCCTGTCTCTCTGTAGGAAATTCTCATTCCATCTACGACATACACGGACACGATCCCCAAAAGTTTTAGCCAGAATCAGCACGAGCAGCTGTATTTCTGTTTCCAGGGTGCACCACGAGAAGGTACTTTTGGGATCTTGGTTATCTGCTAACCATGGCGTTCGCCGAGAACAGTGCGGTGCCCTTTGCACATCTTATGTTACGTTATTTATGTTGGTTATCTTATAAATTATTGCTTGAAGTAGCAGATATGTTAGATATGTTCATTATCTTATGAATTATTGCTGGACGTTACAGATTTAGGTTAGCTATAAATAACCAATAGTCGGAGGGTATCCGACAAAGTGGAGGGTGCCTCAGTAACCAAACGAACAAATGGTAATAGACAATTAATTAAAGAGGTTACTAGAAGAACTTAACTTAAGAATAAATATAGATGAAAAAGTATATAATAATTATGTAGTAAAACAAAACAGGACAATTTTCGACGTTTCGGTCCAAATGGGACCTTTATCAAGGAACTAATAACGTTTAAACTAAACAAAACCACACAAAATTGATAATTGAGTTGCACCAGGCCATGTTTCACTTACGCAGAAACAGTACCGGTTGCAGAAACGCATGCCCAGTAAAAGAGAAAATGCGTGCTTTCAATATGCAGATATATTTTTTGCTCACTATTGATGAGTAATGACAAGGTGGTAAGGGCTGGGGTGTGGGTTTCGGAGAAGGAAAGAGTAAGAAATTGGTCGCAGGGGGGCTACCAATAGAAGTAGAGACAATAGAAATATACAAAAGGGGTCAGCATTTGACAGCGCATGGAATAGATATGCAACCAAATATAGACATATATATACACATCCACACATACATAAACATATATATATATAGATCCACACATATATATAAATATATCTATATAAACAACAATAGATAATATATATATATATATATATATATATATATATATATATATATATATATATATATATATATATATATATATATATATATATATATATATATATATTTATAGGGGCCTATATATATAAACAAAATCGAAACATAGATGTATGAAAGATACCCACATAAAATTCACAAGCATGTAAATGTATACACACTCAAGTGAGAGTTCACACACGAATAGACGTACATATCGATACAGAATGGAGAGATATATATACGTGCACTAACATAAACAAGCACTCACATAAATATATATATATTCATATATATACGCATGCATTCACATAAATATTTTCTCACATAAAAAAGCAATAACATGAACATTCGCATATATATATATATATATATATATATATATATATATATATATATATATATATATATATATATGTAGGCCTATTCCTATAAACATTCGTTCACATGAAGATATTAACATGTAATGCTATAACACATGCATTACACATACAAATGTGTGGCCCAAAGTAATTGTATGAATACATAGAACCATGCAAAACACAATGCATATACAAATAACTATACATGTGTGGGTGCCCATCAGTGAGGCAATAACAAAAAGAGGAAATTTACATAGTGAATATATTTAAATGATTGAACAAAATTATAACAATAAGGTATACTAATGCACAATTATCGGACTAGAGTAAAAAAGAATCACATGTTGACGACATACATAAATAATTTTAAAAAAAAGAAATAATACAAATATACAGAAGTTTCACAAACACAAAAATAATTACTCATGAACGCGTACAAAGAAAAACAATTGCAAGGATCAGTGGAATACGTGAGTAGAGGTTATGAAGATGAAGTTGGTAAATCAAATAAATCGGTGATTGATGTTCATGACATGTGATTGTAAGATTCCCATGTGACAAATGAGACGATATTCCAAAGACTGGCGTTGCCGGTCACCAGTATAACAACGTAACAGACCAGTTACAGAGACATCAGAGCTACCATGATGTGACGGGCTGTTGAAATGACTAGCTAATGGGGAGTCACAATGATTCGTGATATCTCTCAAATATTCTGCGAATCTATCAGCTAAACGTCTATCAGTCTCCCCAATATATTTCATATCACAACGATTACATATGATAGAGTATATTAACTACGGGACAAACATGAGAATGAGTCCTGAATATCAAAATGTAATTTAGGAAACTGTAACACGAGAGCGAGAATAACAAATGGGCAAGTCAAACAATTTCAGTGACAAGGGACAGTTCCTAGTTGACCTTAAGAAGTGCGCAAACTGGAATGAACCAAGAAATCGCGAAAGTTCATGTCCCTCTGAAAAGCAACTAAGGGAAGAGATGCAGGACTGGAGATGGGATCTAACTGAAGGATAGATAAATGTCATCATAGGATGCGTAGTGCCGGTGTGATAGTATTTGGTTACGGAACCCTTCACAGGCAGGGTGTTTCACAGTAAGAAGTGAGAACTCTTCACAGATAGCAAGAGATGGACGGCGTGAAATACAACACAGTGAATGTTTTGCTCTTGTGTAAATGTTGTCACTACAGACGCTGGTGGCACAAAATGCAAAGGTGTGTTTACCTAAGAACGTGTCAAGCGACCATAAAACCCAAATGTGTGTTTTTATAAGAACGCGTCAAGCGACGATCAAGTGCAACGTTTGTTTACCTAAGAACATGTCAGATAATAGACAGACGGAAATCATACCAGGTAGAAGATTTCTGGTTGGTCTGAGGCAACGTGGGTTTATTGTAACCAGAAGGATCAATTTCTGATTAGCCAAAGGTTTTCCTCTGGGAAAATGAAAGCTTTTGATTGGTTGGAAGTTTCTGGAAGATTGGAGGAACTTAGAAGTAGAGGAGGAAGAAGGGATTGCATTATCGACTGCCGAGCAGGGCGGTCGCATTTCACTCCTGAGGAAATAGTTCCGAAACTGCACAGGCGGTTGGCGTGGAACCCAGGTCTACAGTCATAGGTCTGTATAGATCTAGTATTGGAAAAAGTGAGATTAGAGTTGAAACATGAGATGTTTTATTATTCTCATTAAGTTTATACGTAACATATGCTTATTCATTTGGAAGTGTTAGAGTGGATTAAGTAATGCTTAACGTTATACATTTTATATTCATATTCTGATGTCCGTCTCGGAGATAGCCAATACTCCGGAATTTGATGTTCATATTAAAAGTCGTTCTTATATTGAGACAAGAAGTGTCCTTGTGATTATTTGATGTCAAGAAGAGTTCCACAGGTTTAGACCTGGCCACAGCACCAGAGGTTCCAGAAATGATCTTGTCTGCAACGCTTGACAAGCATCTTGTTTTATTGTGACGCTGATTCATATTGTTCTATTGTCAAACTATTGTCATACCGGATTAATCCGGGAAGTAAAGACTGCGAGGGGGAGGAGATGGCTACCGCCCTCATTTGCAGAGCCTGTGAAATGTGAGATCGCTAACATCTCACACCCCTACGGCATTAATAAATGCTATGGGTTACTTTACTTACTTATTGTCACACTAAAGGACGACACTAGCATCGTCACTTGTTATTCTGTCAACGAAGTGCAGATCTTTCAACAAGGACACTACGTGCAGATCAAAATATCTATGTCACACCGGCACATTATGAGGATGAAAAGTAATAGCCAATATAGGGCGATCAGATGTATGTTTAACAGATGGTACGAGGGCCACTGAACGGCAAATAGTAAGAACACGTTGTAAAACTGATGATTGTTATAATATTTTTTAATAATTTTGTTCAATCATTTACATGTCTTGACTTTTATTTCCTGTTTGTTATTGCAATTGTCTCACTGATAGTTGCCCACACATGTATAGCTATTTGTATATGTATTGTTTTTTACATCGTTCTATGTATCCATACAATTACTTTGGGCCACACATTTGTATGTGTTATAGCATTGCATCTTTGTATCTTCATGTGAACGAATGTTATGGTAATACATATATATATATATATGTTTATGTATGTGTGGATGTGTGTATATATATATATATATATATATGTCTATATTTGGTTGCATATCTATTCCATGCGCTGTCAAATGCTGATCCCTCTTGTATATTTCTATTGTCCCTACTTCTATTTGTAGCCCCCTACATAATATATCCGCATATTGAAAGTACGCATTTTCTCTTTTACTGGACATGCGTTTCCGTAACCGGTACTGTTTCTGCTTAAGTGAAACTAGGTCTGGTGAAGCACAATTACTAATTTAATGTGGTTTTGTTTAGTTTAAACCTTATTAGTTTCTTGAAAAAGGTCCCATTTGGACCGATACGTCAAAAATTGGCATTTTTTGTTTTATTGCATGTTTTTATATACATTTTCATCTATATTGATTCATAGGTTTTTCAAGTAACCTGTTTAACTAATTTTGCATTTCCATTAAGTTAGTTATGTTGATTATCTTAGCAATTATTGCTTGAATTAACATAGATAGGTTAATTATGTTGGCTATATGAATTATTGCTTGAATTAACATAGATAGGTTATTTATTTTTATTATATGCATTATTGCTTGAAGTTACAGAGTTAGGTTAATTATGTTGGTTATAGGAATTATTGCTTGCAGTTACAGAGTTAGGTTAGGTTGATTGTCGTCTTCCCACACACAGACATGTTCATATGTGATATAACACCCAGATATGTGATATAACACCCAGATATGTGATATAACACCCAGATATGTGATCAAATCTTCACTTCAGTACATATCTCCGGGTATATCGGTTGATGGTTCCGTTTCTATGCTGGTTCAGTACTCTTCTTGAAATCTGGGTTATATGTTCTCTACGGGCCATGCCTATCCTCACTCCCAAAATGATGCATCCTTGATATTGAGTCATGCTCATTTGTCTCAAAATCCTCTGATTATACGGACGTATAAAGAGCGCCGTGTCTGCTCGGTCCACAGGCTGACCATCCTTCAACTAGTGGCCAGGCTAGCTAATTGGTTGACCGTTTCATTTATTTCCACACCTGCGTGTTCGGTAATAAAGATAAACGTGATTTTTTGCAGTGAGGCCCACCTATTTGCTCTCTCTAATAACAACGCATCACCTAAGTACATCACCCATCCCTACGTACATCACACATCCCCTACGCACATCCACTCTTCATCTATGAACATCACCCATCACCGACGTACATCACATCATCACCTACGTACATCCACACATCCCCTACATATATCCACTCATGACCTACGTACAGCACCCATCCACTACGTACATCACAAATCATCTACGTACATCCAAACATCCCCTACATACATCACCCATACCCTACGTACATCACCCCTCCAATACGTACATCACACATCACCTAGGTACATCACCTTCTTCTTCTTCTTTCGTTCACTTGAAACATGTCTATATCTGCAATTCTGTCTCCTTAATAAAACTCACTGGGGTTCTTTTGTAGTTCATACAGTGTCCCATAGAGCTTTGATTCCAGTGTTGTTTCCTCTGGCCAATATGTCTGCCTCAGCGTTTCAAGCTCAGAACACTCTTGAAGTATATGTTTGGCACTCTGTACTGCCTGTACACATGGCCGTGTTGCCAATCTTGAACTTTGTATACATGTGACTGCGGAGTCGGTTGTGTCCTGTTCTGAGACGTAGAATTATAACTGGTTCTGATCTGTTCATAATGTGATAGTCATCTTGTGTTGGTGTGTGGCTTTCTTATTGACTTGATCATCTGTTTTTTCTGATTGTAGGTGATTGGTATATCTGGTTGGTCTTCGGCAGCACCTTCCTTAGCCAGTTGGCCTGCTTTTTCATTTCCTGGTATTCCACAGTGAGAGGGTATCCACTGCATGGTTACCCTATACTGGTAAGACAATTCGCTAAGTAGTTTTTTTCAAGTCTGTTAGTTTTCCAGACTGGAAAGCTTGAAGCACTGACCTTGCATCTGTTAGGAATACCATAGGCTGTAGGTCAGAGTTGGAGTTCAGCAGTATTTTAGCTGTCACACTAATTGCCTGGATTTCTACATCATAATTATTGCAGAATTTTCCTGTCGGTGTTCTGATTGTATCTCTAGGCATGTGCGGATATTCTATATATACACCTGAACCTCCATTCCTCACAGCATTCTGTGCTGACCCATCTGTGTATACTCTGACCCATATATCTTGTGGATATTCCTCATCCAGGAAACTGAGGGTGACTGTCCTCCGCTGAACACTGTTCAGTATGTCCTCGCTTAGTATTCCTTTCACATGGGTCTGAATGTATATTGGCATTCCATGGCTTTCACTCCATGGGGTTCGTTCTGGTACAGACCTTAAGGGGCTGTCAACTTCAGGTAGGTCTGTAAGTTGTCTACGGAGTCGTTTAGCTTGATGGATAAAGCTGCTTCTTTTCAGTCGCCCCATTGCTAGGTTTTGGAATCTTTCCTTCATTGGATGACTTGGCATACACTGAAACTTTTCTGCTTGAATTAGTACTTTTGTGTCTCTGCGTTCGCCACGTGTTTGCATTCTTCCCATTTTCTGCATCTCTGCTATGGGTGTTGATTTCATTGCTCCCAACATTATTCTAAGTGTCTGGTTTTGCACTTTATCTAGATCCTGTAATGTGGTGTTTGATGCAGGACACCACGCAGCTGAACCATATTCCAGGTGTGGTCTTATGCCTTGCTGGTAAACTTTACTGAGTATATTCCCACTGGCTCCCTTGGGAGAGGTAGGTTGCCTGATCTGCAGTAGAGTAGCACTGTCTGAAACCTGATTGCTGTGATACCAGAAGGTTTTCACTTTCAAGGTACCACTGCATCCTAAGATTGATAATGCGTTCCATTGTTTTGCATAGACAGCTTGTGAGGCTGATGGGCCTGTAGTTGGAGACTGTGTTGCCATCTTTTCCTGATTTGAGGTGGGGTATCATTATTGCTTCTCTCCACGCCTGTGGTACATTACCTGTGGACCAGCTTGTGTTAAAGATCTGCAGCAGCTTTGCTCTTGCTGCAATTCCCAGGTTTCTAAGCATTTCATTGGACACTCCATCAGCTCCAGGGGACTTTTTCATTTTCAATTTGGATATTGCATGCTCCAGTTCTCTCATTGTGATTGGTGCCTCAATGATTTCAGGTATAGGTTCGTCTTATCCAATGTTTTGCTGGTTCGCTCGAACCTCCTGTTGTTTGTCTGGGCTGACTTTGACGTTATTATCTTCTGCAAATGAATCTGCAAAGTAATCAGCTGCATGTTTACCTGTTAAAATGTTTTTATCTTTATAAAGTGTGATCCTGGTATTTCTCCCTGTACCTTTATCATTTAGTTGTTTTACAAGTTTCCATAATTTCCTAGTATCTCTTTCTAGGTTCAGCGACTCTTTTTTTTCTTTCCAGCTGCTCCATCTGGCGAGTAACTTGGCTCTTTGAAATTTAGCATTTGTTTGCTGATATTTGTTGTGATGTTCTTGGCTAGGTCTGTTCTCAGCCTGCTGTCTATATGTTTCCATCTCATTTTGCAGCTTTTCCAGTTCATCATTCCAGTAGGGTTTGTAGTTTTGCGTGTCCCCCTGGGTATGGTTTTACTAGAAGCATGTAGTATACATCTATTAAATTCACTCACTGCTCTATTGATGTCTTTGTCCAAGTTCATGTCATTAGCTAGAACACTGGTTAAATGCTGGTACATTTTCCAGTCTGCCCTCTTATAGTTCCACCTAGTGAGCGTGCTGCTGTCCTTGGTATATTCATTGTGAATTTCCAGAAATACTGGTCTGTGGTCACTACCCCCAAGCTGCTTTCCAACGACACTTGTGATGTTCCATTCCAGGCCTGGTGATTGGAATGCCAGGTCTGGTGTAGAGATGGTGTGCCATGCTCTCGAGTAGAAGGTTGGTGAGTCTGCTGGCTAGTTAATAAGGATGAGATTATTTTCATCCTGCCAGCTCTCAAGTTCCTCACCTCTCTTGTCGATATGATCGTAGCCCCAGCTCTGAGAGTGGCTGTTGAAGTCACCACACACATAAGCCTTTCTTTGTCTGGAATTGTGTCTAGTGCCAATGGTTTATCATTTGGGCAGTAGTAATTCAGGAGATGGAATTCTGCACTGTCTGTTTTAGGTGGAGCATCTGATATTCTGCCCCGTCCATGTATACTTCCAGCTGACATGCGCTGATATTGTTTTTAACTAGTGTCAGAATTCCACCCATTCGCCTGTCCTTTCGGTCAAATCGGTAGTACTGGTAGCCTCTGACTTTGAAGGCTATGTCGCTGCTGAGGTGTGTTTCTTGGATACATCATATATTAACTTGTTCTTCACTGAGGACATTTTCAAGTTCCAATTTTTTGCTGTATCCATCTCTTTTACTGTTGACACCCTCAGCATTCCAGTGCATTATTTTTATTGGTCGTTTGTTTGTTTGGCCAGTAGCTCTATTCCCTTGCCTCCTGGCTCCTCTAGGCAATTGAGAAGGACTTCCAGTAACTGAGGTTGGGCCCTTTCGAGGTATAGGGCCCGGCACCGTCCCTGCCTGAACGTCCGTCACAGGGCAGGCACCATAACTGTTATTAGATGCAGACATGTTTCCATTGTGTTTTATGCGTGGCAACCTGATTACCTGTGCGCCTTTTGGCGGGTTGCCTCCGTCTTCAGCACTCTGCTTACTTGGGCCGGACTATGGTCCTGCTCGAGTGGGAGTGCCCGACCAGTCTTAGTTTCCAGCCTCTGATGGCTGAACTAAGCCCCATCACTACTTCAAGGTTCTGGCCTCGATGGGGATACATCACCTGTTTTGACTTCCTGGATCGTATTCATTCATTTACTTAATATGCACGCATAGGAATAGGCTTGCGATTCCAGCCAGTTTTAAGCGCCTGCAAGCAAGCACTTCCATGGTTAGATGGCGCTGATTGAAGCAACAGCCTTACCTGCTATAATATACACACTTTACTGACAGAGGGCGCCATTATGTTGAGAAGCACATAGGCAAAATATATAAATTTCATTACACGAAATTCAATCCTTTATGCATGTTTTGATCACTGTATATAGACTTATATGGATTATGTGTAACGTATATAAATGGGTTTTTTTCAGTCAGCTACCTTCAGTGAATCTACATTTATCTGCATGGTGGACAGCAGCCATAAACTTGCTTACATGTTGACAGCGTGGGTCTTGGCATCACTGCCCAGTGTTCTTGCTCTTGCTATAACCAATGGATACTTATTTACTAAGTAATTCGTCATAATATTGTGTTTAACGTAAACAAAATTGTATTAACGTTGGTTCACAAAATTGTATCAACTTTGTTTCACAAAATTGTATTAACGTTGCTTCACAAAATTGTATTAACGTTGGTTCACAAAATTGTATTAACGTTTTTAACAAAGTCTTCACAAAGTTGTCTCTAGCACTGTTAACGCTACCATTTGATCAATCATTGCTCTGCTATATGTTTGTTTGTTCAAATACTCATTAGTCAAGTTGAAAATAATAGTGTCATACTCATTTCATTAGTCTATGTCTAAGACATGTGATCATGTGCTATTTCCATGCGTATCTTGAGGTATATTTTTCTGTGATAAGAAGCAGCTAGTGTGCTGATTCACATAGACATAGCACAGGCACACAGAAAAAGGCAGCTATTGCTAAAAATAGCCGAGGTTTGACATGCAATATTTACCATGTTCTTCTCCATAATAGTTCTGAGTAATGATCTTGACTTATGTGACTTTCCTTTTGTTATTTTACATATACTTTCGCCAGGCAATGACAGTCACAAAAACGTTGGATATAAAGTGTTACTGCATGAGATCAGTGCACAGAATATCACAGTCAAGTATATCAGTGCACAGAACATCACAGACAAGTATATCAGTGCACAGAATATCACAGACAAGTATATCAGTGCACAGAACATCACAGACAAGTATATCAGTGCACAGAATATCACAGACAAGTATATCAGTGCACAGAATATCACCGAGAAGTATATCAGTGCACAGAATATCACAGAGAAGTATATCAGTGCACAGAACATCACAGACAAGTATATCAGTGCACAGAATATCATAGACAAGTATATCAGTGCACAGAACATCACAGACAAGTATATCAGTGCACAGAATATCACAGACAAGTATATCAGTGCACAGAATATCACAGAGAAGTATTTTTTGTGAAGCTTGGTTCAAAACTGAAAATGCTAGCTATTATTTCCTCTTTCTGTGACCCCATGATGTCCATGCATATCTACAAGTCTGTGGCTGACTTCATTAGTCTAAACTTACAGCTGTATTTGAACGTCCTCATTATCTTAATTGTGATAGACTACTCAAGGTGATCTGCAGAAACTTATTCAGTAAATAAAAGGGAGATAGCAATTAAATTCTCTGGTGTGTTGTGCGTGCATTGAATTTATTTCTTTAAGAGGGATATAATCCGACCTATTTGGGAAACAATATTGTAAAGAAATAGATGTTGACATGATGTTGACAAGATGTTGACATGATGTTGACAAGATGTTGACAACAGAATGAACAAGGTCAAATTTACTTTCACTAATCGTCAGTCAGTATAAATAACCTCAGCACTTACTCATATACACAAATGTGAAGTCTGTATCGCTTCATGGATACAAAACACGACACAATCACATACACACACGTGAAGTCTGTATGGCTACAAAACACGGCAAAATCACATAAACAAATGTGAAGTCTGTATGGCTACAAAACACGGCACAATCACATACACAAATGGCTCAGACAATACAGAGATGAAAAATTGTGAATGGATTTTTTTAATCCACAAGAATAGCAGAAAGGTACTTCAGAAATTGTCTGCCTACACCAGTACAACATTGAGCATGAAAAGGAAGATATAATTAGTTACTGGAAACACTAACTCACACAACATGGAGATATAAGTAGTGACTGGAAACACTAACTCACACAACATGGAGATATAAGCAGCGAATGAAACACTAACACAATGATACTTCGACTTCCAAAGTATGCTGCATAAGGTAATCAGTTGTATGGTAACTCACACAAAATAAGATAGTTGTATGTTAACTCACACAACATAGAGATATAAGTAGTGACTGCAAAATCCAACTCACACAACATGGAGATATAAGTAGTGACTGTAAACACTAACTCACACAATGATACTCCGACTCCTAAAGTATGCTGCATACGATAGTCAATTGTATATGAGCACATACAATATAAAATAGTCAATTGTATAATAACTCACACAACATAAGATAGTCAATTGTATAATAACTCACACAACATAAGATAGTCAATTGTATAATAACTCACACAACATAAGATAGTCAGGTGGATGTTAACTCACACAACATAGTATAGTCAGGTGTATGTTAACTCACACAACATAAGATAATGGTATGTTAACTTACACAACATAATATAGTCAGTTGTATGTTAACTCACAAACATAAGATAGTCAAGTGTATGTTAAATCACACAACATAAGATATCGGTATGCTAACTCACACACCATAAGATAATAGTATGCTAACTCACACAACATAAGATAATGGTATGCTAACTCACACAACATAAGATAATGGTATGCTAACTCACACAACATAAGATAATGGTATGCTAACTCACACAACATAAGATAATGGTATGCTAACTCACACAACATAAGATAATAGTATGCTAACTCACACAACATAAGATAATGGTATGCTAACTCACACAACATAAGATAATGGTATGCTAACTCACACAACATAAGATAATGGTATGCTAACTCACACAACATAAGATAATGGTATGCTAACTCACACAACATAAGATAGCCAGGTGTATGTTAACTCACACAACCTAAGATAATTGTATGTTAACTCACACAACATAAGATAATTGTATGTTAAATCACACAACATAAGATAATTGTATGTTAATTCACACAACATAAGATAGCCAGGTGTATGTTAACTCACACAACATAATATAGTCAGGTGTATGTTAACTCACACAACATAAGATAGGCAGGTGTATGTTAAATCACACAACATAAGATAATTGTATGTTAACTCACACAACATAAGAAAGTCAGGTGTATGATAACTCACACAACATAAGATAATTGTATGTTAACTCACAAAACATAAGATAGTCAGGTGTATGATAACTCACACAACATAAGATAATTGTATGTTAACTCACACAACATAAGATAATTGTATGTTAACTCACACAACCTAAGATAATTGTATGTTAACTCACACAACATAAGATAATTGTATGTTAACTCACACAACATAAGATAATTGTATGTTAACTCACACAACATAAGATAGTCAGGTGTATGATAACTCACACAACATTAGATAATTGTATGTTAACTCACACAACATAAGATAGTCAGGTGTATGATAACTCACACAACATAAGATAATTGTATGTTAACTCACACAACATAAGATAATTGTATGTTAACTCACACAATATTAGATAGCCAGGTGTATGTTAACTCACACAACATAAGATAATGGTATGTTAACTCACACAACATAAGATAATGGTATGTTAACTTACACATCATAATATAGTCAGTTGTATGTTAACTCACACAACATAAGATAGTCAAGTGTATGTTAAATCACACAACATAAGATAATGGTATGTTAACTCACACAACATAAGATAGTCAGGTGTATGTTAACTCACACAACATAATATAGTCAGGTGTATGTTAACTAACACAACATAAGATAATGGTATGTTAACTCACGCAACATAATATAGTCAGGTGTATGTTAACTAACACAACATAAGATAATGGTATGTTAACTCACACAAAATAAGATGGTCAGGTGTATGTTAACTCACACAAAATAAGATAGTCAGGTGTATGTTAACTCACACAAAATAAGATAGTCAGGTGTATGTTAACTCATACAACATAAGATAGTCAGTTATATGTTAACTTACACAACATAAGATAGTCAGGTGTATGTTAACTCACACAACATAAGATAGTCAGGTGTATGTTAACTCATACAACATAAGATAGTCAGTTGTTTGTTAACTCACACAAAATAAGATGGTCAGGTGTATGTTAACTCACACAAAATAAGATGGTCAGGTGTATGTTAACTTACACAACATAATATAGCCAGGTGTATGTTAACTCACACAATATAAGATAATGGTATGTTAACTCACACAATATAAGATAATGGTATGTTAACTCACACAATATAAGATAATGGTATGTTAACTCACACAATATAAGATAATGGTATGTTAACTTACACAATATAAGATAATGGTATGTTAACTTACACAATATAAGATAATGGTATGTTAACTCACACAATATAAGATAATGGTATGTTAACTTACACAATATAAGATAATGGTATGTTAACTTACACAATATAAGATAATGGTATGTTAACTCACACAATATAAGATAATGGTATGTTAACTTACACAATATAATATAGCCAGGTGTATGTTAACTCACACAATATAAGATAATGGTATGTTAACTCACACAATATAAGATAATGGTATGTTAACTCACACAATATAAGATAATGGTATGTTAACTTACACAATATAAGATAATGGTATGTTAACTTACACAACATAATATAGCCAGGTGTATGTTAACTCACACAATATAAGATAATGGTATGTTAGCTCACACAACATAAGATAGTCAGGTGTATGTTAGCTCACACAATATAAGATCGTCAGGTGTATGTTAAGTAAGGAATGAATTACAAATTCAGTTGCACACATAATTAAATGGATATACTGTCCTAATCATGCAGAGGTCAGAGGCAACACAAGAGCAAACTCAATGGTCGGCTATTCTGTAGTTGATTGAACAATATTGTGCAGAGATAAGACCAACCTAATGAGGGCAGCTATTGATTCATTACATTCTAGAAGATGAAGATGTTGGTAGTTATAATATGCACACATAAAATAATGATAGAAATATGAATGATGAGAGAAGAAAGTGTTTTCTCTCTAGAAAGATGTAAAAACCCACATAATCAACATCAGCCATTACGTTCTGCCAACTTTTGAAATACTGATGGAATGGAGAGTGGAGCACTTATGGATATGTCTGGTATCATCTAATGCTGTATTCTAATCAAGAATCAGTTAAATTATGTTTAAACTGCAATTTAATTGTCCCTGTCACATAACTATAGTAGAAGTAATTGTCACTGACACATAACTATAGTAGATGTAATTGTCACTGCCACATAACTATAGTAGAAGTAATTGTCACTGACACATAACTATAGTAGATGTAATTGTCACTGCCACATAACTATAGTATATGTTATTGTCACTGACACATAACTATAGTAGATGTAATTGTCACTGCCACATAACTATAGTATATGTTATTGTCACTGCCACGTAACTATAGTAGATATAGTTAGGATTGGTCTGTCTAGCCTACGAGCTCGTTGGCATACTACCAATGACCCTATCATGTCCCCATGACAGCACAACATAAACTATAGTAGATGTTATTGTATAAGCAGGTTCTCTCATATATTTTCTTCTGAATAAACAACAATGGAGCTCCTGGTGCCAGAAAAATCACCTTGATAGTGGGCGTCTCTCATACGACAGGTCTACTACAAGCAACTGTTGCAGACGTGCACCGTTCAGAGAGGGGGGGAACTGAAGGTAATTGCTACCAACCACAGCCATAAATATACCTTTCTCTTATTAAGGGAAGGGTGGGGAGGGAGGGAGGGATTACAAAACCAGTCCTTTGTACGTTTCAGTACACAGTTATAAACAGTACACATTATTCAGTTATAAACAGTACGCAGTTGTTATAAACAGTACACAGTATTCAGTACACAGTTATAAACAGTACACAGTTGTTATAAGCAATACACAGTATTCAATACTTAGTGCACAGTTATAAACAATACACAATTGTTATAAACAGTACACAGTATTCAGTACATAGTACACAACACACATTATTCAATACACAGTTATAAACAGTACACAGTTGTTATAAACAGTACACAGTTGTTATAAACAGTACAAAGTATTCAGTACACAGTTTGGAACAGTACACAGTTGTTATAAACAGTACAAAGTATTCAGTACACAGTACAGAGTTGTTATAAACAGTACACAGTATTCAGTAGACAGTTCTAAACAGTACACAGATGTTATAAACAGTACACAGTTGTTACACACAGTACACAGTTATAAACCGTACAAAGTATTCAGTACACAGTTATAAACAGTACACAGTATTCAGTACACAATACACAGTTATAAACACTACACAATATTTTGTACACAGTACACAACACACAGTATTCAGTACACAATACACAGTTATAAACAGTACACAGTATTCAGTACACAGTATAAAACACACAATATTCAGTACACAGTATTCAGTACACAGTATAAAACACACAATATTCAGTACACAATACACAACACACAGTATTCAGTACATTACACAATACACAGTATTCATTACACAGTATTCAGTACACAATACACAGTATTAAGTGCACAATACACAGTATTCAGTACAGTACATAATACACAGTATTCAGTACACGGTACACAATACACAGTATTAAGTGCACAATACACAGTATTCAGTACAGTACATAATACACAGTATTCAGTACACAGTACACAACACACAGTATTCAGTACACAGTATGCAGTACAATTTAATGCTTTTAATGAGAATATTGATGACATTTTTGTATAATATTTGTTTGGGGGTAGGGTGAAGGTTAAATTTGCGCCCGCCTTTCAGCCCCCAATTTCCTAGTGCTAATAGTCATGTCATTTGTTAAGAAAAAGTTAGATTAGACACCCTCCCCACCGTAGCTCCTCCTCTTTACGGGCCTGGTACCAACGCTAAGGTTCGATGTGTCAGAATACATGGACTTTGGGCCCATATTTTGGTTAAGTTGCTAGTAGTCTTGATTTTCTGTCCTTTGTTCGCTATATGTTGCGTTTCACGTGATGATATGGCTGGGATGTGCGGCTATTGGCACAGTATCACTGAATTCAGTAGCTGTTCTTGTTGTGCAGGACCGAAACTGCTCGATATAGGCGATGACCTAACCAATCATAGTTTTCAGTCTCTCTGTTGGCTAGACTAAGCCCAGTCTCTTCTTCTTATGGGGTTGTTGGTACTAACATTCAATGTTCTCATTAGCTGGGGGGAGGGGGGTGAATGGGCTTGAGAATTTCCATATCTATGGGCTTGAGTACACTGGGCCACATATCTGACGTAATCATTCACTGGACCACATATCTAACATAAAGGTGCCATGCATCACATGTCTAGCGTAATATTGTGTTGAATCCCACAAAGATAACATGCCTTAATGAGAATGAATCCTACCTGGTCAGTAGCAAGAACATACAATGATCACCAACAACAAACAGGAGAAGACGAAGAAGAATATGTATTGAGTGAGTTACCAGCATTCTAAAATGGTATAACATCACAGCGAATCTAGTGACTGAATGTGCTAGACATTGAAAACGCATCATGCCCTCGGCCTGCATGGCCTAACAACAAAAGCAGAGATGGATAAAAGAAAGGGAACTTATTAACCAAAAATAAACTATGTACTGGGAAAATTCATATTGTTTAAAGACATACATAGAAAAAATGCATAGTTCTTAAGTTTGTCATATTTGCTTGGTGCTGTATAATTTTAGACAAGAAATATCTTTCCAAATTATTGTCTTGGTTCTATTTCCTAGCTCATTCAAGCAACGTATAGAATTTTATGAGAAAGTGTTTGTGGAGCTGTCATCTCGACCACACAACTACCACATGTCATTTGTCATGTGCGCACTCTTCGTTTTGGTGTGGCTGCCATATCTCATCACCTTGTAAGTAGAATCCAGTCCATCATACGTTGGTCACTCACTAATTTCAATTTCACCAGTCCACCATATGCTAGTTACTCACGTATCTCACTTTCACCAGTCCACCATATGCTAGCTAATCACTCATTTCACTGCTGTTATCATTACTGTCATGTATGTTTACATTTTTACACCTAATATGTATTGTATTGTTACGTTATTAAGTTACCTTGTAAAGCTACTGTGTTTTTTCATGAAACTTGATTTAAGTTGCAAACAATGTGATTTGGCACAAAATTACTTACTGTAGTAGTGCGGTAAATCTGCGCGGCGGACTCAGTGCGTAGATTTGCCCTACACAATTTCCCTCATTTTGCAAAATATGTATACCAATATTTTTTTCCACTTTATGTTTACTTTTAGGAATTACAAACGGAAACAATGAGAAAATGAAGCCGTTGACTGAAATGAAACCGTCTCTGTGATCATAGATGCACGATCTCCGCCAGTCATATATGTACGGCCTCTGCAGGTCATAGATGCACGGCCTCCGCCGATCATAGATGCACGACCTCCGGCAGTCATAGATGCACGATCTTCGTCTTTCATAGATGAACGATCTCCGTCTGTCATAGATGAACGATCTCCGTCTGTCATAGATGAACGATCTTCGTCTGTCATAGATGAACGATCTCCGTCTGTCATAGATGAACGATCTTCGTCTGTCATAGATGAACGATCTCCGTCTGTCATAGATGAACAATCTCTGTCTTTTATAGACGAACGATCTCCGTCTGTCATAGATGAACGATCTTTATCTGTCATTGATGCACGATCTCCATCTGTCATAGATGCACATTTTCCGTCTGTCATAGATGAACGATCTCTGTCTTTTATAGACGAACGATCTCCGTCTGTCATAGATGAACGATCTCCGTCTGTCATAGATGAACGATCTCCGTATGTCATAGATGAACGATCTCTGTCTTTTATAGATGAACGATCTCCGTCTGTCATAGATGAACGATCTCCGTCTGTCATAGATGAACAATCTCCGTCTGTCATAGATGAACGATCTCTGTCTTTTATAGATGAACGATCTCCGTCTGTCATAGATGAACGATCTCCGTCTGTGATGAAGATGCACAATCTCCGTCTGTCATAGATGCACAATCTCCGTCTGTCATAGATGCACAATCTCCGTTTGTCATAGATGCACGATCTCCCTGAGTCTTAAATGCACAATCTCCGCCGGTCGAAATTATTTGTTGAGCACCTTATAAAGTACACCAACACGTTGTTATAGTTGCAACATTTTTGTTTTTTCCTTTATTTTTGCTTTTGTCGTATTAAAGTTACATAAAGATACATAGGAATAGTCATGCAAAATGAGATGGAAACATCTAGACAGCAGCAGAGAACAGACCTAGCCAAGAACACCACAACAAATATCAGCAAACAAAGGCTAAATTTCAAAGAGCCAAGTTACAAGCCAGACGGAGCTGCTGGAAAGAGAAACAGTCACTGAACCTTGAAAGAGACACTAGGAAATTATGTAAACTGGTAAAACAGCTAAATGATGAAGGTACAGGGAGAAATACAAGAATCATACTTTACAAAGATAGAAACATTTTCACAGGTAAACATGCAGCTGATTACTTTGCAGATTCCTTTGCAAAAGACAATAACGTCACAGTTAGCCCAGACAAAACGGAAGAACCAGCACAATATTGGATAAGGCGAACCTATACCGGAAGTCATGGAGACACTAATCACAATGAAAGAACTGGAGCATGCAATATCCAAATTGAAAATGAAAACGTCCCCTGGAGCTGATGGAGTGTCCAATGAAATGATTAAAAGCCTGGGAACTGCAGCAAGAGCAAAGCTACTGCAGATCTTCAATACAAGCTGGACCACAAGTAATGTTCCACATGCATGGAGGGAAGCAAAAATGATACCACTCCTCAAATCAGGAAAATATGGCAACACAGTCTCCAACTACAGGTCCATCAGCCTCACAAGATGTTTAATCAAAACAATAAAACGCATCAACAATTTAGAATGCAGTGGTACCTTGAAAGTGAAAATGTTCTTGTATCGCAGCAAGCAGGCTTCAGACAGTGCTACTCTATCGAAAATCAGGCAACCTACCTCTCTCAAGAGATTTAGGACGCCTTCCAAGATAAGAAACTGGTACTAGCGGCATGGATATACCCCAGGAAAGCATTTGACAAAGTTTGAAAAGAATGACCTGTAAAGAAATTGCGAAATTGCAGGGTTTGCTCAAGAATATACAAATGGATAAAAAATACCTGCATAATAGAAAAGCCAGGGTACATTTGGATGGTCGCAAGAGCAAGAAAGTACATAGCGTCATGGAGTCCACCAGGGAGGAGTCCTGTCACCAGCACTTTTCTTGATTTCTATCAATGACCTAGTTGTCGAACTACCACATGTGATCAACGTGTGCTGACGACCTGGTGCACGGAAGAACATGCGACAGTGGTCAATAAACAAATACAAAAAGTTATTGATGCCTTAACCTTATGGGAAAATAGATGGTGCGTCAGCATTAACACAGATAAGTGCAGCACTACACTCTTTACCCTCTCACCAAATCAAAAAGCCAAAGCTATCAAGATAGATGGAGAGCTTTTGAAAGAAGACACACAACCCACATACCTCGGAGTTACTTTTGATGATAAGCTGGCATTGAAATAGCACATACACAAAGCAACAACAAAAGCCAGGAGGAAGTTAGTTATCCTGAAAAAAAGTAAGTGGAACGACATGGGGAGGCAGTGGGAATATACTCCGTAAAGTGTACCAGCAAGGCTTAAGCCCACACCTGGAATATGGTTCAATTATGTGGTGCGTGGTGTCCTGCATCAAACTCCACATTACAAGAAATAGATAAGGTGTACAACCAGGCACTTAGAATAATGCTGGGTGCAATGAAATTAACACCCATAGTAGAGATACAGAAAATGGGAAGAATGCAAACACTTGGCGAACCAGAGACACAAAGGTGCTAATACAAGCAGAAATGTTTAAGTGTATGCCTAGTCATCCAATGAAGGAAAGATTCCAAAATCTAGCAATAGAGCGACTGAAAAGAAGCAGCTTTATCCACCAAGTTAAACTACTCCGTAGACAACTTACAGACCTACCTGAAGTTGACAGCCCCTTAAGGTCTGAACCAGAACAAACCCCTTGGATTGAAAGGCATGGAATACCAATATACAATCAGACCCAAGTGAAAGTAATACTAAGCGAGGACGAACAGAACAGTGTGCAGCGAAGAACAGTCACCCTCAGTTTCCTGGACAAGGAATATCCACAAGATATATGTGTCAGAGTATACACAGATGGGTCAGAACAGAATGCAGCGAAGACTAACCAGATGTACTAATCACCTACCATCAGAAAAAACAGATGATCAAGTTAATAAGAAAGCCAAAAACACCAACACAAGATAATTATCACATTATGAATAGGTCAGAACAAGTTGTAATTCTATGCCTCAGAAAAGGACACAACCGACACCGCAGCCACATGTATCCAAATTTCAAGATTGGCAACACCACGGCCATCTGTACATATGGGCAGGCAGCACAGAGTATCAAGCATATGCTTCAAGATTGTTCTAAGTATGAAACGCTGAGGCAGACATATTGGCCAGAGGAAACAAAACTAGAATCAAAGCTCTATGGGCTACTGTATGATCTACAAAAGACAGGGAGTTTTATAAAGGAGACATAATTACAAATATAGACATGTTTCAAGTGAACGAAAGAAGAAGAACTCATACCGGAGACTGTTTATGTACTATACACTTTTCATACTGGAAGCTGTTTATGTACTATACACTTCATAACTGCCACGATATCCATTCTCATACTCGAAATTGTTTATGTACTATAAAAAAGTAAAGTAACCCATAGCATTTATTAATGCCGTAGGGGTGTGAGATGTTAGCGATCTCACATTTCACAGGCTCTGCAAATGAGGGCGGTAGCCATCTCCTCTCCCTCGCAGTCTTTACTTCCAAGATTAATCCGGTACCCATTTAAGGCTGAGTCGACATGGGAGCCGTTGCGATCTGAAAACATTTCCGCCTCAACTGGGGAATGAACCCAGGACCACAAATATGCGAAGCCAGTGCGCTAACCACTGCGCTAACGCGGCTCCCAAATGTACTATGCACTTCACTATGTACTATGCACTTCACGCAATCATTCTACCTATTAGAATATCACAGAACCCTAGCGCAACTAAAACATTCCCCTAACAGAAAGATTTGTACACATAACTACATCACTCTTCTGCATGGGAGTCCCTTAACAGACGGATTTATATATATATAAAAAAAACATACAATAAAACTAAACAGGACAATTCTCCACGTTTCAGCTCAAATTGAACCTTTTTCAAGAGACAAACAACAGAAAACAACAAAATAAAAAACAAAATAGATGACTAGATTTCATCAAGCCCCGTCTCCATAACGCAGAAAATGCGTGCATTCATTATAAACAAACCGAAAGTGGGAAATTAGAGGCACTATAGATGTAGTTGGGATGTTTATAATGAGTGCAAGAATAATAAAAGAAAAAGATAAGAAAAATACCCCTTTTGTCACTTTATCAGACAGGCAGGTTTTAAGAACATAGTCACAACAGGCAAGACTGAAGGGAACAGAGACAGATGGGGACGTGAGAAAATATTCGTGTGACAACCTAGCAAGGCTTGGAAACAACGATCCTGATAACAATACTGTGAACAGAGCACCATGGTCACCTACGCCAACCAGAATGGCATATGATAATGATAGATGAGTAATGATGAGATTGTGTGGTGGTGGGGTGAGTGGGTTTGGGGAAGGAAGGATACAAGAAGAATCATCATTTGAAAACGCATGGAATGAATGTGAAACCAAATATAGACATAAACATATATATAAAAAAATATATATAAAACCAAACCTAAACATACATAGAAATGTATACACACACCAAGAGTTAAGAAATAAATATATAACAAAATGGACACAGATGTGTGAAGGATACCCACACAAAATGCACAGGCATGTAAATGTATCCACACATAGGAAAGGGCTCACACTAGAATAGGCATACATATTGACACAGAATGGAGATACGTGCATTAACTTAAACAAGCGCTCACATAAATATATATATATATATATATATATATATATATATATATATATATATATATATATATATATATATATATATATATATATATATATATATATATATATATATATATATATATATATATATATATATATACATAAATATGAACATGCATCCACATAAACACTTTCTAACATAAATAAAAACAATAATATGAACATTCGTACACATAGAAATATATACATATATTAATTTAAATATAAACGTTCGTTCACATAAAGATAATGCTATAACAGCTGCATATGTATACATACAAATGTGTGGCCCAAAGTAATTGTGGGGATACATAGAACCATGTAAAACAAAATGCATATACAAATAACTATTCATGTGTGGGCACCCATCGAAGAGACAACTGCAATAACAACAAGGAAATCAAAATCTAAATATGTAAATGATTTAACAATAACAAAATGGCAGAGTACAAAATAATCACATATTGACATACACAAACGAAAGAAGACATAAAGGAATTATATAGAAGTACGGCAAACACAAAAATAATTACTCACAAAAGTGTACAAAGACAAATAATTACAAGAATCAGTGCAATACGGGAGTAAATGGTATAAAGAAAAGGTGGGTAATTCAAACAAAACGGTGATTAATGTTCATTCCGTGTGGTTGCAAGACTCCCATATGACAAATGAGACGATATTCCAAGGACTGACGTTGCTGGTCACCGGTATAACAACGTAACAAACCGGTTACAGAGACATCAGAGCTACCATGATGTGACAGGCTGTTAAAATGATTAGCCACTGGGGAGTCACGATGATTCGTGATATCTCTCAAATGTTCGGCGAATCTATCTGCTAAACTTCTACCAGTCTCACCAATATACTTCATATCACAATGCTTACATATGATAGAGTATTTTAAATTACGGGACAAACATGAAAAAGAATCCTGAATATCAAAGTGTGATTTAGGAAACTGTAACATGGGAGTGAGAATAACAAAAGGGCACGTCAAACAATTTTGATGACAAGGGACAGTTCCTAGTTGACCTGCAGAAGTGCGCAGACGAGAATGAACTAAGAGATCCCGAAGGTTTCTGTCCCTGCGAAAAGCGACTATTGGAAGAGAGAGAAATGCACGACTCGAGATGGGATCTAACTGGAGGATAGAGAAATGTCGTAATAGGATACGTAGTGCCGGCATATTATGAGGATGTAGACTATGTCCTCCTTCTCGTCCATTCTCTCATTGTAGACTGTCCTTCTCCAAGTCCGTTCTCTCAATGTAGACTATGTCCTCCTTCTCGTTCGTTCTCTCAATGTAGGCTATGTCCTAATCCTCGTCCGTTCTCTCAATGTAGACTTTGTCCTTCTCTTCATCCGTTCTCTCAATGTAGACTATGTCCTTCTCCTCGTCCGTTCTCTCAATGTAGACTATGTCCTTTTCCTCATCCATTCTCTCAATGTAGACTATGTCCTTTTCCTCATCCATTCTCTCAATGTAGACTATGTCCTTTTCCTCATCCATTCTCTCAATGTAGACTATGTGCTTTTCCTCATCCATTCTCAGTGTAGTCCTGTGAATATCATTCAAAATCTGGCACGGTCTGATTATTTTTCATTCTATTCATCCATCTGCGAAGAAATGCCAGAAGTTGCCAACATTTCCCAGGCATATTCTGCTTAGATTCACTTGTCACATCTCTGAATGTATTTGTGTCTCTTTTATGCTTTATTTTCCTTCAATTTGTGAAGTTGCAGAAAATCAATTCAATCACCCTATAACAATATACTTTACAATCTATTTATTTCAGTTTGGTGAAGGAAGTTACAGAAAATCAAGTCAGCCATGCTGTACAGTTCTACCTATTCTGGCTTGGGATCAGTTCAAGCTTCATCCAGTTCTTTGTTCTACTGTTGATGAATTGTCAATTCCGTCATGCACTCTGGGAATTGTGTCAGTTTCCTGCCTGGTGCAGTTTATGTTACATAGATTCTAGCTTGGAGTCACTTGATGCTGATGCCACTGCTTTATCAAAGAAAGGACAACTGTAAAACCAACCAAGAATTTTTACTTATTTTTAGAGTGAGTCAGGTTGTTCCAATTTTCATAGGCCTATCCTTTGAATTAGTGAGAATATTTAGCATTAACTATCCTTTAAAGTAAAGACAATTTTCTATTGTCTTTCCCCAGGTGGTTTGTTATCCACTCTTGCTGTTAAGCGTAGGGATTATTGCAGCTCGAGCTTATGTTCCAAGGCCAGATGTGTGGCCTTGGCTGTGATATGACAGTGTTATGATGGACAAAACGCACCAAAGATGTTCTACAAGAAAGTACAAAACATGAGAAGTAAAAAGCACTTATGAACCAACAGAGATAATCAACGATGAACTCGGCAACATACTAAGTAGGCCCCAAGAAATCATGGAAAGATGGAAAAATGACTTCAAGCAACTGTTAAACTTAAAGGAAGAAGTGATTACAACAATAAATATAATAGAAGAAGACCTAGAACTATACATCCTGAAATCCGAAATTGAAGACGCAGTTAAACATGCACCAAATAACAAAGCATCAGGAATAGACGACATGCCTATAGAACTAATAAAAATGCTGACAGTGACAGGTATAAAGTGGCTACACAATCTGTTAAATGTGATATAGAAGATACAAAAGACACCACAAGAGTGGAATACAGTAGTGATTGTTGCTATCTGGAAGAAATAAGGCAGTAAGATGGACTGCACTAAGAATAGAGGTATATCACTCTTAAGCCACATAGGAAAAATCTTTAGCAAGATACTAGAGAGAATGATGCGCGCATATATAGAACCACGGCTCAACAACACACAAATGGGCTTTCTAAAAAATAAAAGATGTACAGATGCAATCTTCGCCCTCAAACAAATTGCAGAAAGAGCGACAGAATATAACCAAGACTTATATTTGGCTTTCGTGGACCAAGAGAAAGAGTTTTGACAGAGTGGATAGAGCACAACTATGAAAAACACTACAAACATAGAGCCTATGCAGTTCCACAACATCTGATAAGCCTACGTCAGAGCATTTCCGCCAATAGTCAATGCGCAGAAAGAACGAGCACAGGCACATCTGATAATTTTTAAATCCACTCGGGAGTGAGACAGGGATGTACACTATCCCCCCACTCCCCTATTGTTTATGGCATACATATATCACATCTCTAAAGTAGCAAAGACAACGGAAGAAAACAATCTGAAGGATAATTTAAACAAATTGCTATTTATAGACGACCAATCACTAGTAGCATCATCAGAAGAGCAAAGACAAATAGATAGATTACATCGAACATGCCAAACCTTTAACATGAAGATAAACATAAAAAAGACCTGAGTAATGAAGATAGGAAGAACAGAAAGAAACACCAATATTTAAATATTGAAAACAACAGGCTTAAGCATTGGTTGGATATTGTGAAGGTGAGTTTTGCTTCTTGTGCATTGGTTGGATATTGTGAAGGGGAGGTTTGCTTCTTGAGCATTGGTTGGATACTGTGAAGGGGAGATTGCTTCTTGAGCATTGGTTGGATATTGTAAAGGGGAGATTGCTTCTTGAGCATTGGTTGGATATTGTAAAGGGGAGGTTTGCTTCTTGAGCATTGGTTGGATATTGTGAAGGGGAGGTTTGCTTCTTGAGCACTGGTTGGATATTGTGAAGGGGAGGTTTGCTTCTTGAGCATTGGTTGGATATTGTGAAGGGGAGGTTTGCTTCTTGAGCACTGGTTGGATATTGTGAAGGGGAGGTTTGCTTCTTGAGCATTGGTTGGATATTGTGAAGGGTAGATTGCTTCTTGAGCACTGGTTGGATATTGTAAAGGGGAGGTTTGCTTCTTGAGCATTGGTTGGATATTGTGAAGGGGAGGTTTGCTTCTTGAGCACTGGTTGGATATTGTGAAGGGGAGGTTTGCTTCTTGAGCACTGGTTGAATATTGTGAATATCCTAGTCCATCTTCCATCTTTTTATCTAAATATCCTAGTCCATCTTTCATCTTTTTATCTAAATATCCTAGTCCATCGTTCATCTTTTTATCTAAATATCCTAGTCCATCTTTCATCTTTTTATCTAAATATCCTAGTCCATCTTCCATCTTTTTATCTAAATATCCTATTCCGTCGTTCATATTTTTATCTAAATATCCGGCATAAACTTAACATTTATAGAGAACCAGAATAAAAATCCGCGGAATAAAAAATTATTTATCCCCAGGATTTGGTTTTCATATAGCTCTATTGTTTGAATTGAGAGTCTGCCTATCATAGCCTCATCAATGCTAATATTGTTCACGCATCATAAGCTCTCTGGACATAGATGCCGTAACGAACCCTTTTCAGATGATGCAGGCAGTCGTATTCTCTGTGTTAGACTATCCTAGACTGTCCTAGGATGCACAAGAGATACACCTATCACTGCCATGTGGTTTCTCCTAGACCTACTGAGCATCAAAGCAAGACATAAAATAGCTCAGATTAAAGAATAGGGTTAGGGTTAGGTTCTGTGTCACTTGTTCCTAATCAAGTATCAAGTTAGAATAAGATCAAACAGAGATCTAACCTTAACTACACCAAGTCATTGTGGCATGAAATTGAAGTTATCATTGAGATGAAAATATAAGTTTAAACTTTCAAATATATTTCTGGACACTACACTTCACTAGTTACATCAGCAGTTCACTGGTAGACCACACTTTTTGTGATTTAAATTCCAACCATATGGGGTATAGTTCACATATAGAAAGCGCTTGATATAATCTAGTGAAACGGGTTTCAAAGTAGGATTTGTTTTTTCTAAAATTTTGTATACCACATGCCCATCGTTGGTTTGTTTGCGTGTAACTCGAAGATCGACTAATGTAGAGCAATTGCAAGATATGACTAGGCCTAATCTCAAGCAGAGTAATCAGAGTTAGCAGATCACCACCACTTTCAACTCCTAAATCCTGAACTAGTTCCCCATCAACATCTGATTCATTCGATTTTTCTCATTAAAAAAATTACCTGTCAAAATCAGAATCATAAGTAGGTTCATTCTGATCAAGTTTTGAAGAACTACAGTATTTTACATATTGACATTCAGATAAGGAACATTCATTGCATTCTGAAATACAGAAAGTTAAAGGCAGCAGACTCAAGAAAGGGAATTCGTGGATGGGACGTGCTGATGATGTCATATAAAAGGTGTGCAGATTGCAAGATGTGGCAGCAGGTGCAGAATGGATCGGTCTACACACAGATTTCGAAACTTGTTTGAGAGTAGTAATATCACTTAGCAGGGAATTCAGAGAATGGTGTCCCACAGCTGTGGAGAAAGAAGTGCAGGCTTTGGTCAGTGAGAATACCAAAGAGGGGGGAATGTGATTATATACACTAATGGATCTATAATTAGACATCTTCCCAGTACTTGTTCCTTCACAGCTCAGTGTGCAGGAAAAACGATCAGGAAGGAGAGTGGGGCCTTTTCTGTGACTACCAGTAGCATGACCATGGAAATAATTGCGGTGACCAGAGCATTTGAGTGGGTACGCACACAGAAGGTAACATGGGTCTGCATCTTGAGTGACTCAATTAGTATTATTAGGATGGTACAAGTGGGTCTTGTTCGCGGACAGTGGATTGAGGCTTTGTAAAAGGCTAGTTTGAAATTAGTTACATTTATTTTCATGCCAGAACATGTAGGTGTTCAAGGCAATGAAGGAGTAGATCAACTGGTGTTATGCGCGATTGTGGCGAAGGATCGAGTTGGCGTTTTGAACTTGATAAGAGATATAGCATGCGAGAGTGAGAGTAGTGTGGATGAGAATTCCTTTTTAATGACCAGCATTAAAGATCAGGGATTGAAATGTGGTGCTGCTAAAAGTGAACGTTTTGGAGGGCGCAGAAGAATGATCGTCAACCCAGTGGTGTAGCGAGGGGGGGCGGAGGTGTGGACCGCCACGGGCGGCATCATCGGGAGGGTGGCAAATTTATTTTCGTCCATTCTTTCACAATCACTGACATATTTTTTTAATGTCACAAGGACGGAAAATTATGATTCCACCCCCGGCGGAAAAAAAACATCCCAATACACATAAGAACTAAGAGCAATTCTTGGGGTTCTAGGGTTAATAATAATACATCTTTAGATTGACAAATGGTTGTACTGGATATTTTCAAAGGTGCCTCAGTACTTCTGTTGAATGTTTGTGAATAGCAAACATAGTCCTACGATATGTCCACATATATTACATGTTTGTGAATAGCAAACATAGTCCTACGATATGTCCACATATATTACATGTTTGTGAATAGCAAACATAGTCATACGATATGTCCACATATATTACATGTTTGTGAATAGCAAACATAGTCATACGATATGTCCACATATATTACATGTTCATGTCCTAATAATAATGAGATAATCACTATGAAAAATTTTTGTGCTTCAATCTACACAGTGATGCCACTGCGAATATATGTTTTTGTGCTTCAATCTACACAGTGATGCCACTGTGAACATATTTTTTGCTTCATTATTTTTTTGTTTTTTTCATATTACAGAATTCATTTTATTGTGTATATTCAAAATATTGTATGTTTTAAATTATATTTCAAACATTAAAATATCAGTAAACATAATTAAAATAGCTGAACTCTTCTTTTATTTTATCGTTTAACCCTTTCAATCCTGGCCGATCAGGAAAAACTCCGAACTTTAATCCCAGGACAACGGGACCAACTATTCAAAAATCAGAAGTGATTGTACAAGAAAATTTATATAAAATACAATTTGCAATCAATGTTTATAATTCAAAGTCCAATTAACAGATGAATTGAAGAGATATTGGCCCGTGAACATAATTTTGTGAATGTCACGTAAGATAAGTTTACTTGTCATGTAACATGACAAGTAAAAAAAATGAGAACCAGTTTTATGTCGTCTTCATTTACTTGTGTTAAAAATCCCTCCAAACACTGTTCCTTGCAAAATAATTTTAGAGAGAACAAGTCGTTACATGTTCTAACCAAACAAATTTACACCTTTTCATCACTGCCAAAAGTGGTTCTTGATAACCTGCAAGTTTGTTTATTTGCTGCTGGACAAATATATTTGTCTTCTTGTGCTATGTAACTAATTCTTAACAAACATCTGTAGCACTTGTTTTCACAAAACTGAATCCTTCTTTCTGTGTCTACATTGAGTGTCCAACTTTCACACCTATACAAAAAAGAAATACTTAGCACTAATAATCTGAATAGATTGATAGACAGATATGGAGAATTACAGTCTGGAAAAATATCTCAGGGTCAACCTCTACTTCGGTACTGAGAACTATACAAATGCAATATGCATGATACAGAATCATGTGAACAGGACGCCACAGATAGCATTGTTGCAGGAGAGAGATCAGGAATAGTATTAAGACAGGTGAGAAAGTAATAGCAGGAAGTTCAAAGGTTGCACATCTGAAAAAGATACACAAGCAAGCCTATGATTCCTTGAACATGGAAGACTCATGACTGTACATGTTGGTATTTTTGCTATTTATTAGTTATGTTGTTTGTTGTTCGTCCATCACATGATGATGATGACCATTTGTTACATCCACTTTTGAAAATTTAATTTTAGTTATGTCCTTTATTATGAGTTCGTAGATGGCTAATGAGCCCTATTCGAGATGTAAATGTCCTTGGACAGTTTGGACATGGAATGATGACTGTAGACGAATCTTGGTCTATCCGTGACTTTCTAGCTGCTCTCCGCTGTTGAGCTGCTGCATTTCTTTTCTTTTCACAAGATGAGGCGCTCTTTTTAATTTTAGAACGCCATGTAGATCTATTTTGTGCAAGTTCTTCCCATGTATCGTGGTCTATTTCAAAGGCTTTCAGTGAGTTCTTTAATGAGTCCTTGTAGTGCTTCCTTTGGCCACCTTGAGATCGTATACCCTTCTCTTATAAGTTATATTGAATAAGTTCTTATTAGTTATATTGAACATACTGTGGAAGACTCATGACTGTACATGTTGGTATCCTTGAACATACTGTGGAAGACTCATGACTGTACATGTTGGTATCCTTGAACATACTGTGGAAGACTCATGACTGTACATGTTGGTATCCTTGAACATACTGTGGAAGACTCATGACTGTACATGTTGGTATCATTGAACATACTGTGGAAGACTCATGACTGTACATGTTGGTATTTTTGCTATTTATTAGTTATATTGGTAATCAATGACAATAATACATTATCATTGGTGTTATAGCTTCTTAATTTTGTTACTGCAGCACTCTCCATCTTGTTGAATATCCTGACAGTTTGATTATTTTTATGTTTGAAAGTATGTGTTGTAGTGAGAGCATCTCTTATAGAGAAGAGTATGTGTTATAGAGAATGTGTTATGAAGAGTATATGTTAAGGAGAAGTGTACATACATGTGTGAAGATAGCACATGATGGACATTTCAAACATACACAAAATAATTAAAAAACAGCTAAATGTTGGTCAGATAATGTTTATTATGGATTATATTTTCATAAATACATCACAATCTATCTACTTAATGTTGACAGTGGTGAAACAGTGTAAGCTTGTGCTGTTTGGACATATAAGAAACTATTCACATTGAAAGATTATAATAATACCCATAATCTGTTAGGTTCGTAAGGGTGCCACACTGGAGACATCAGGGGTGCCACATGGGAGACATCAGCACATCCAAACATCTCTGTCTTCAGCCATTTGGACAAGTGAAGAAAAATCATGCCCAGAACATCCCCATTTCTCCAAGTCATTTCTACTTTGACTGTTCCTCCTTGCAAAAAAGTATTTGAAAGTGAGTCGTGTCTCGCTACATGTCGAAACCAAACAATTTACCATGTTTCACCACTTCTAAAAATGGTTCTTGACAACATGTAAATTTATTATTTGCTGCCGGACAAATATATCTATCTTGTGTTCTATATAACTAATTTTAATAAACATCTGTAGTACTTATATTCGCAAGTCTGAATCCTTCTTTCTGTGTTGGTTGGTTGGTTGTTGGTCCAGTGGCTCATGCCCTTTGACCCAATGCCATTAAAATATCATTATTTTGCTGGGAAGTCTGTATTTTCAGCCCACCATGGGCCAGAGAATAACTATTACACCATCAGGAAGGTAGGTTTCAATCTATGCACTGCTCCGAGCCACTGCAGCCAAGATAGGATTCACTGTGCCCATTCCCCGCCACCAAGTGACTACTGGTTATGCCGAACTTCTCTATTGCTCCAGGCATGCAACCAAATGTTCAAGTCAAAAAGATTGTCACATCCTGAGTCAATGTGCCTCTATGATGGGCCTCAGCCATATGAAAAAAGTGCTGTAAGTTTCCTCCTCCCCAGTGCTGCACAGTACATCTATGGCTCCCTCCCAACCACAAAGGGTGCATACATATATAAAAATAATAAAGCATAAAACACATTTCAACAACAAAATAAAAACATGAGAAGCATAATTGTATAGATGATGTGCCAAGAAGTTTCTATAAGAAGATAACCTTAATATAACGGCATGTCATCTACTAAGGTTTTCTGCTGCATGGGTGGTTTGTCTAGTGGGCCATTGGTGAGACCCACAGACCGTAGCTGCATGCATAACATTGAGCATCCAACTTTCACATTCCTATACAAGTATACTTATCACTAGAAATCTGAATAGATTAATTTTTACTGTAATACTGATCTTATTTCAAGTCTTTGAGAGGAGTTGGGCGCCACCAAGTAAAATTCTGCATATGAAAGAGCCACATACAAGTATTTCAAAGTATACCTTGCTGGAAACAAACAAGAAGGAAGGAGAAAAGGTAAATCTTGAAAGGATAACATCAAGAAGTGATGACTCCTGAGTAGATAACATCAGTAGTGATGACACTTTAATACTCTAAACAAAACTGTGCACTCTAGACTTGACATCATCCGAATAAAACTGTGCACTCTAGACTTCACATTGTCTAAACAAAACTGTGCACTCTAGACTTGACAGCATCTAAACAAAACTATGTACTCTAGACTTGACATCATCTAAACAAGACTGCACACTCTAGATCTGACATCAACTAAACAAAACTGCACACACTAGATTTGACATCAACTAAACAAAACTGTGCACTCTAGACTTGACATCATCTAAACAATCTGTGCAATCTAGACTTGACACTGTCTAAATAGACTGTGCACTTTAGAAACGTGCATATGTTGCCATGTTTCTAGCTAACATGGCAGCTGCGAAGGTGACAGCTCAAACAGTCTAGCCCAAGTCAGCAGTTTCGACAGGTTTTGCAAGTCGGAACAAGTAAAATATTTCAATGAAATTCCAAACGTAGCTAAGTTAGAAAAACTTGCTTTATGTGAAATGAAGTACATGTTGGCAGCAGCACAAGACTTTAGAGTTGACATCATCTAAATAAAATGTGCACTTTATGATTGACATCTAAATAAAATGTGTACTCTAGATTTGACATCACATAGGTGTCAACTATATTGCGTTCATAAATAGTTGTCCACCGATAGTCTATTTTCTCCGTAATTATAGAACGTATAAGCTTAATATTTTAAATGAATGCATTATTTCTTAACCACATTACAGAATTATGATTAATTATTATCTAACGGTACATTGAACGGATTTATCGCAGCAGTCGCTACGAATGTTGTTTTTAAGGTAGTACTGATGTTATTGTATATGGAAAACACATTTTACAGTAATTGCTGGTAGAGGTGTACCGTTAATATGTCATAGCATGGGTAAAAATGAAGTACACTATTCCGGATGTAATATTTTTCTTTTGTTGCATTGAGATTATATGTAGCGATATATACATTTAACAGTTAAACTTGTATATAATTGTATAATTGTGGAAAGTCTTCGCTCTGTGTACATTCTTTACCAATAACAGTAACTCTGGTTTCAAGTGCATTTCAGTAATTGGAGTATGTTCTTTTCTAAGCCATATGTTAATATCTTCCTTCATAGATGAGGTTGTAAGGATCTTACATGCAATAACATTATGGTAGGAAACTTGTCCATAACCAGACAGGATGGTCTATTTAGTGATGGAAGTACAGTTTTTCTATCCAATCACTAATTATATTACCATTCATCTCAGCATGGTAGTCTCTGAGTATTATCGATAGATTTGGAAATGAAAATGAGTTCACCATTCTTCAAAAGAACATTTTGTCTGCTACCTGCATTTGCCATTATTAATCTTTGACTTTTGTTGCTTGGTACATATCTTTTAATAGTTCCATCTACAGATGGTCACTCCTTTGTATTAGTGCGGTGAGCGTTAATCTACGTTTCATCCGTATATACAATATCATAGGGAGCCGCATAGCGCAGTGGTTAGTGCACTGGCTTCGCATATGAGTGGTCCTGGGTTCACTCCCCAGTTAAGGCGGAAATGTTTTTCATATCGCAACGGCTACCAGGTCTACCAAGCCTTAAATCGGTACTGGATTAATCCGGGAAGTAAAGATAAGGAGGGAGAGGAGATGGCTACCACCCTAATTTGAAGAGCCTCTGCAATGTGAGATCGCTAACATCTCACACCCCTACGGCATTAATAATTGCTATGGGTTACTTCACTTTTTTACAATATCATAATTTTCTTGACTCATCTCCCAAATTTGTCTCAAATATTTACTTCTCATAGTTACTAAATGTGGTTTTCTCACAAGACACTTCTGCTACATGTATGTAATTTAGTTTTAGAAATGTGAATGTCGTTGTTCTTTTCTGTATACATTTTCAATGTCGTTAATGTCAAAGCTTCTTTGCAATCCAAAGTCTACGAATTGTTCTCTTAATTATTTTCTTCAACAAAATATCTACAAAATTTTTTCCTCCTCTTTTTTCTTATGTTTTTAAAACTATGGTTATCTTCGCGTAACCACCTTGACAGCGTGAAATACTATGAAATAGAGTTATGCGTCGCACCTTTTGTGAAAAATATTTGTGCAATCTCATAGTTATACTTTTTAGTGTAATTTAATTTAACTTTCAAAGACATGTGTGTACTACAGTTGTAAATGCTGCTTTATGTAATTGTGTACAAAATTATGTGGGGGGTGTATTTGGATGCTAAATATTGGACGTTTTAATTGAAATACAGAAATTATTAAAAATACAGATCTACGAAACAATAAGTAGACAGCTCAACTAATTAAAATGTGCACTCTAGATTTGACATCATCTAAACAAAACTGTGAACTTTATGATTGAAATCATCTAAACAAAACTGTGCATGTATGATTGAAATCATCTAACAAAACTGTGCATGTATGATTGAAATCATCTAAACAAAACTGTGAACTTTATGATTGAAATCATCTAAACAAAACTGTGCATGTATGATTGAAATCATCTAACAAAACTGTGCATGTATGATTGAAATCATCTAACAAAACTGTGCATGTATGATTGAAATCATCTAACAAAACTGTGCATGTATGATTGAAATCATCTAACAAAACTGTGCATGTATGATTGAAATCATCTAACAAAACTGTGCATGTATGATTGAAATCATCTAACAAAACTGTGCATGTATGATTGAAATCATCTAAACAAAACTGTGAACTTTATGATTGAAATCATCTAAACAAAACTGTGCATGTATGATTGAAATCATCTAACAAAACTGTGCATGTATGATTGAAATCATCTAACAAAACTGTGAACTTTATGATTGAAATCATCTAAACAAAACTGTGCATGTATGATTGAAATCATCTAAACAAAACTGTGAACTTTATGATTGAAATCATCTAAACACATCTGTGAACTTTATGATTGAAATCATCTAACAAAATTGTGCATGTATGATTGAAATCATGTAAACAAAACTGTGAACTTTATGATTGAAATCATCTAACAAAATTGTGCATGTATGATTGAAATCATCTAAACAAAACTGTGAACTTTATGATTGAAATCATCTAAACAAAACTGCATGTATGATTGAAATCATCTAAATAAAACTGTGAACTTTATGATTGAAATCATTTAACAACACTGTGAACTTTATGATTGACATTTTCTAAATAAACTGTACACTCTAAACTTGACATCGTCTAAATAAAATATAGACTTGACATGCAATAAACTGCATTTTTTATAATGAATTTCTCTATATCCTTTAGGAAGTCAGACATTACTTATTTTACCTTCTGCCGCCATTTTCTTTTTTGATAATTTGAATATTTTTTTTTAGTGTCTGGAAAACACAATACCTTTTTTGTGTTTGAGTGAATAGCGAATATAATCCTGTTTTTGTTGTTGTGGTATGTGTGATATGACAGTTGTGAGCAAGTTGTGAAGTTGAAAATTCGGGGGAAAAACGCAAAACGCCATTTTCAAAATCGCAAATATAACTTCATGACGACCCTAATACTTGATCAATGTGTGGAAACATTGATAAAATCCTCATAAATACCTATACTTGTTGTATATATATATTGTTTCATATCCAAATTAATATAATATGGTCTAAAAAACTAATAAAACGTGAAGAAATCGCATGTAACGTCCATCCGGTCAACACTAGGTCTAGGCCGACACGCAACATAATTATTGTCCATGCACACATGTGGCACCCCTGATACATATTATTTTTGTGTTTTTGAATGTATACACAAACATTCTTATCAAATAATAACATATTAAACACACACAAAAAACCAATTAGAACATGTAGTCACGATCATTTACCCATGCCACTCAATTTGATAGTAAAATACGGCAGAAAATGACAAAAGTCGCTCCAGAAAAGCGTTGATAGTATCAGCCGGCTTTCTCCTTCTATACAATGCTAATGTGTAAAGGAATTTGACCTTTAAACTGTGACGTATTCCTAGCTTCGTTTGGCGGGCTTTATATGTCATCTGTTCATTACTTCGTGAAGTTCCGTAATCGGGAATCAGGCGATATCGTATGGTAAGTGACCTTGTCTACAGGCACAAGGGGGCGTGTCATCCGGGTGCATGACCTCGCCTACAGAGTCGTAAAGGTTAATGCCATTTCTATGCCACACATTTGCTTACAATCTGCCAAAAGTGCTGCTTGCCTTGGCAATCCTTGTATACACTTCATCATCAATGTTGTGGCATCTTGTAATAAAGTACTACCTAGATATGTGAATCTATTCACAACTTTTAGTGCTACGCCATTTACCTTTATGCAGGGGTTGACATAGCTTTTGCCAGGTGCTGGTTGTAACATGATTTCTGTTTTCTCTGTGTTAATAATAAGTCCAAAGTTGGTACAGGCTTTGAAGAATCTGTCTATAATGCTATGTAGATCAGCCTCAGAGTTGGCATTTAGGGCACAGTCATCAGCAAATAGGAGATCCTGTGTGTGATTTGACTTCAGTTTTTGCTCGGAGCTGCCGAAGGTTGAACAATTTTCCATCTATGAGATATATATCATGTTTACTACCATCCAGATCTCTGAAAGCATCATCCAACATAGCAGTGAACATGATGCTAAATAAGGTAGGTGCTAATACACATCCCTGTTTTACTCCGTTTGAGACAGGAAACATTTCAGATAACTCCATTATCCTAAACTCTAGCTTGCATTCCAATTAGCAATTGCTGCACAATTGAGATAAATTTCTGCTGGCATCCATATTTTGTCAGAATCTTCCACAGCCCCTTTCTACTTACTGTGTCAAATGCTATATTTCGTACAGCATGTCCGGCAGCATTGTAACCCACCGATGGATTCCTATTTGGATGTCTGTGGATATTTCAATAGTTTATATCCACGACAGTCTCCTATATTTCATACAGCATAGAATACCATCTATGATCCCTGTCATTGCTGACTCTGGTCACATGACATTAATGATTGTATGATTTTCACTTCGCTGAATACAGGCATAGCAACGGCCGAGTCATGTGGCAGGAGAATCGTGAACTAGAGAAAATTCCGGTGAGCCCTCTCCAGGGGCACTGTACAGGTTAATAACTGGGTGCTCACGATTTGATAGGGAGAGGTGGTGCTATCAGGATTGCTAGGCAATTGGGTGCACTAAAGGGGCTGTTAAACTGAGTTAAGGGTCTCTAAGGGAACTATCAGATTATTGGCGTCGCTAGTGGGATTGTCAGACTATTGGGGATCGCAATGAGGATTGTCAGATTTTGGAGGCACTATGGGTATTGTCAAGACTATCGGAGTCGCGATAGGTATTGTCATACTATTAGAGTCATTATGGGTATTGTCAGACTACTATGGTATCTAATAGGAGTATTAGACTGTATACTGAGGTCACTAGTGGAGCTATCAGATTATTGGAGCCCTATGAAAATTGTTATATTATTGAAGTCTATATAGAAATGATTAGACAGAGTATTTGGGGCACTAGTGGGGTTGTTATACTGAGTACTGTTTTGTTAGATCAAGTATTGGGACATTGACTAAGTATTATAGAATGTTTGCCCTTGCTGACACAGATTGTTAGACCAAGTATTGGGACATTGACTAAGTATTATAGAATGTTTGCCCTTGCTGACACAGATTGTTAAATCAAGTATTGGGACATTGACTAAGTATTATAGAATGTTTGCCCTTGCTGACACAGATTGTTAGACCAAGTATTGGGACATTGACTAAGTATTATAGAATGTTTGCCCTTGCTGAAACAGATTGTTAGATCAAGTATTGGGACATTGACTAAGTATTATAGAATGTTTGCCCTTGCTGTCACAGATTGTTAGATCAAGTATTGGGACATTGACTAAGTATTATAGAATGTTTGCCCTTGCTGTCACAGATTGTTAGATCAAGTATTGGGACATTGACTAAGTATTATAGAATGTTTGCCCTTGCTGACACAGATTGTTAGATCAAGTATTGGGACATTGACTAAGTATTATAGAATGTTTGCCCTTGCTGAAACAGATTGTTAGATCAAGTATTGGGACATTCACTAAGTATTATAGAATGTTTGCCCTTGCTGACACAGATTGTTATATCAAGTATTGGGACATTGACTAAGTATTATAGAATGTTTGCCCTTGCTGACACAGATTGTTAGACCAAGTATTGGGACATTGACTAAGTATTATAGAATGTTTGCCCTTGCTGAAACAGATTGTTAGATCAAGTATTGGGACATTGACTAAGTATTATAGAATGTTTGCCCTTGCTGTCACAGATTGTTAGATCAAGTATTGGGACATTGACTAAGTATTATAGAATGTTTGCCCTTGCTGTCACAGATTGTTAGATCAAGTATTGGGACATTGACTAAGTATTATAGAATGTTTGCCCTTGCTGACACAGATTGTTAGATCAAGTATTGGGACATTGACTAAGTATTATAGAATGTTTGCCCTTGCTGAAACAGATTGTTAGATCAAGTATTGGGACATTCACTAAGTATTATAGAATGTTTGCCCTTGCTGACACAGATTGTTATATCAAGTATTGGGACATTGACTAAGTATTATAGAATGTTTGCCCTTGCTGTCACAGATTGTTAGATCAAGTATTGGGACATTGACTAAGTATTATAGAATGTTTGCCCTTGCTGTCACAGATTGTTAGATCAAGTATTGGGACATTGACTAAGTATTATAGAATGTTTGCCCTTGCTGACACAGATTGTTAGACCAAGTATTGGGACATTGACTAAGTATTATAGAATGTTTGCCCTTGCTGACACAGATTGTTAAATCAAGTATTGGGACATTGACTAAGTATTATAGAATGTTTGCCCTTGCTGACACAGATTGTTAGACCAAGTATTGGGACATTGACTAAGTATTATAGAATGTTTGCCCTTGCTGAAACAGATTGTTAGATCAAGTATTGGGACATTGACTAAGTATTATAGAATGTTTGCCCTTGCTGTCACAGATTGTTAGATTAAGTATTGGGACATTGACTAAGTATTATAGAATGTTTGCCCTTGCTGTCACAGATTGTTAGATCAAGTATTGGGACATTGACTAAGTATTATAGAATGTTTGCCCTTGCTGACACAGATTGTTAGATCAAGTATTGGGACATTGACTAAGTATTATAGAATGTTTGCCCTTGCTGACACAGATTGTTAGATCAAGTATTGGGACATTGACTAAGTATTATAGAATGTTTGCCCTTGCTGAAACAGATTGTTAGATCAAGTATTGGGACATTCACTAAGTATTATAGAATGTTTGCCCTTGCTGACACAGATTGTTATATCAAGTATTGGGACATTGACTAAGTATTATAGAATGTTTGCCCTTGCTGTCACAGATTGTTAGATCAAGTATTGGGACATTGACTAAGTATTATAGAATGTTTGCCCTTGCTGTCACAGATTGTTAGATCAAGTATTGGGACATTGACTAAGTATTATAGAATGTTTGCCCGTGCTGTCAAATAGGTGTTTATTATTTATTTTGCAAACAGACCATATGTACTTTTTGTCCTTAGAGGTACTCAAAGGCTTGTCATTAAATAGCAGATTCTTGAAATAGAATGCAATAACATATAAATATAATTGTAATCTTGTATTAAGACCAAGCCTCAACTTGAAATCTGCTGATTTTCTCCAAGTGAAGAATGTATAGTGAAGCTTCTACCAAGCTCATACCACCATATTTACTTATAATTCCTTGAAGTGCTTCCTTCACATTATCTGGCATGGACTTGGCATTTCTACATTAGAAACAGAGACAGAAAGATAAAAAATAGCAATCAGTTCAAAATGTATAGTTTGTTTGATTAGTTGACAGATTATCCTCACTGCAATAATACCAACGAGAAGTTGACAGATTATCTTCACTACTATAATACCAATGATTAGTTGACAGATTATCCTCACTGCAATAATACCAATGATTAGTTGACAGATTATCTTCACTACTATAATACCAATGATTAGTTGACAGATTATCCTCACTGCAATAATACCAACGAGTAGTTGACAGATTATCTTCACTACAATAATACCATTGATTAGTTGACAGATTATCTTCACTGCAATAATACCAATGATTAGTTGACAGATTATCTTCACTACAATAATACCAATGATTAGTTGACAGATTATCCTCACAGCAATAATACCAACGAGTAGTTGACAGATTATCTTCACTGCAATAATACCAATGATTAGTTGACAGATTATCTTCACTACAATAATACCAATGATTAGTTGACAGATTATCCTCACTGCAATAATACCAACGAGTACTTGACAGATTATCTTCACTACAATAATACCAATGATTAGTTGACAGATTATCCTCACTACAATAATACCAATGATTAGTTGACAGATTATCTTCACTACAATAATACCAATGATTAGTTGACAGATTATCCTCACTACAATAATACCAATGATTAGTTGACAGATTATCTTCACTACAATAATACCAATGAGTAGTTGACAGATCATCATGAACACAATGTCATCACACCTAGTGTGGCACCATTAACACAATGTCATCACACCTAGTGTGGCACATTAACACATTGTCATCACACCTAGTGTGGCACCATTAACACAATGTCATCACACCTAGTGTGGCACCATTAACACAATGTCATCACAACCCATGTGTCACTATGTACACATTACCATCACACCCCATTTGTCACATGTTCATAGCTGGGTACCATTTACACATTGGCAGCTAGGGCCATGTTCAGGGTTTGAGTTTATTTGACCCCACCAGCGGATATGATAATAACTTACCCAGCAATGTAGAAGTAGGCATTCTCCTCATGAATCATTCTCCACAAAATGATCCCATTCTCTTGAATTCTGTGCTGAACATATATTTTCTCATCCTATTCATTTTAGAGATAGAAAATGTCTTTTACATTTCTCTTATTAAAACATACACAACAGTATCAATCTATTCAGATTGCTAGTGCTAAATGTATACTTTTATACAGATTTGAAAACTAGACACTCAATGCAGATACAGAAAGAAGGATTCAGGCTTTTGAATACAAATACTACAGACTTTTGTTAAAATTTTAGTGATATAGAACACAAGACAAATATATTCATTCAGCAGCAAATAAACAAACTTGTAGGGTATCAAGAAACAGTTTTAGTAGTGTGATGAAATATCACAAACTTGTAGGGTATCAAGAAACAGTTTTAGTAGTGTGATGAAATGGCACAAACTTGTAGGGTATCAAGAAACAGTTTTAGTAGTGTGATGAAATGGCACAAACTTGTAGGGTATCAAGAAAGTTTTAATAGTGTGATGAAATATCACAAACTTGTAGGGTATCAAGAAACAGTTTTAGTAGTGTGATGAAATGGCACAAACTTGTAGGGTATCAAGAAACAGTTTTAGTAGTGTGATGAAATATCACAAACTTGTAGGGTATCAAGAAACAGTTTTAGTAGTGTGATGAAATGGCACAAACTTGTAGGGTATCAAGAAACAGTTTTAGTAGTGTGATGAAATGGCACAAACTTGTAGGGTATCAAGAAACAGTTTTAGTAGTGTGATGAAATATCACAAACTTGTAGGGTATCAAGAAACAGTTTTAGTAGTGTGATGAAATATCACAAACTTGTAGGGTATCAAGAAACAGTTTTAGTAGTGTGATGAAATGGCACAAACTTGTAGGGTATCAAGAAACAGTTTTAGTAGTGTGATGAAATATCACAAACTTGTAGGGTATCAAGAAACAGTTTTAGTAGTGTGATGAAATGGCACAAACTTGTAGGGTATCAAGAAACAGTTTTAGTAGTGTGATGAAATATCACAAACTTGTAGGGTATCAAGAAACAGTTTTAGTAGTGTGATGAAATGGCACAAACTTGTAGGGTATCAAGAAACAGTTTTAGTAGTGTGATGAAATATCACAAACTTGTGTATCTATTATCTCTCGTGATTTAACTAACCTCAACCCAGAGTGTTCAGTCTGTTCAGCATAACATCCAGTTTGAATTGATGAGTAAATTTTACATCAATCTGAACACTGTCCAATGCCAACAACCTAAACACTGTTTGAAACTTTTTATATCACTCAATAATTTATATTCTTTGACTGTCTGCCCTTTTCTAATTGTATAGTTTATATAGTCTAGTACTTCTATTTGTTGTATCCTAGATTTGTATGAACTTCCCGCCGAAGACGGATGTGTCGGGCCATTGGCGCAAATAAAACGGCGACACAACGCATTTCCATTTTCTGGACTACATCCTGCTGGAAATCTAGCAGGACCATGATCCTGCTAGATCCAGTGGGAGTTTGAGAATGAACGCAGAAGAAGAAGAAGTATGAACTTGACACAGAGAGGGAGTTTACACATCACACAATTAATCTGTGGATAAATTCAACGAGTCAACTTCCTGAACTTTCAGGTGATTATCTATTTATTTGTTATATTGAACTCTCACAGATCAAGAGATTTCAAATCAGAGTTTAAAACAACATAATACTTATAAATCAATGTCTAGTTTACAACACTTACATACCTCCGTCTGATTACAACCTTCATAACTTCATAACACTAACATTAGCACCTATGAATATGGATTCCCACATTATAAAATTCAAGCTTGAAATGATGATTGGTTTCACAAAATTATAACAGTTAATGAGTCTCCAAATATATTGTTGTCTCCTTGTGATGGATTGTTCTTTAGTCTTGTCTGATATGTCGAATTGGTCTGTCGAAAATCTTAGTTAAATAGCAGTTCCAGTCTATGGAGTTATATGGTGTCTCAAGTTGACAGAAGTACAACTTGGTCATATCTACTCCACTTAGAGTAGTATGGGCGACGAATTTCGTTGATGTTGTCGCTATCTTTCCAAAATGAAATATCATTTATGGAGTGAGTGAATGATATACGTCACTACCAATAACCAAATTATTGGTAGGTTGGAGATTGTCTACTATAAAATGATACACTGTCAACTATAATATCCTACTGTCCAACCAACAAACTATGCACCTGTATACAATAGTCCAATAGTGGGTTTAGCCAACCACTTTATGAGGTTAAGTTCCTTTGTTAAATATCTACCGTAAAGATCCGACTATAAATCCATCTGATTATAGGTAGAGAACCTGATTATACCTTCCCAAAAGTGGCGAAAGTCTAAGATCCGACTATAGCCCAACATCCCTAACTTAACAATGTCGGCAATAATGAACTTCGTCATCATAAGAAAGAATGGACATGCTAAATGGAAATTAACACAAACTTTCGCAACTGTAAGAAAATGGCATTCCTTTCATTTGCCTCACTCACATAACTTGAATGAAAGAATCAAGGAATGAATTGGCTACTGTATTCAGGGAACAATCCATCCAAAAATAATGAATAGGCTGACTTCCCTATCCACATCTATAGACGGTTTATGACGTGGCAAGACTTTGGAACAACAGATCATACTTTCCTGAACGAATTGTCTGTGTTGGGTGTCTGGGCGTTATGATGCAGAACAGCACTAGTGAATAGTAATTACTATGTAACTATTTTGCCACCGGGTTCTGACAAAAATACAGCAGAAAGTGACGTCTAACCGGGAAACAAACAGGCACCACAAGATCACGTTTGTTTTTAAAAGATACAGAAGAGTTTGAACTTTGTTACTCGTATGTTTACCTTGTGGGAAGAATACGGTAATAAACTAAACATCTCGTCTTCCACTAAATGTGCAGTGGTTGGGGGAGGGAATCAATTACGGCGGAATTTTACCACAAAATGCCTATGATGTGTCATGATTTGGAACCTAGTTTCAAGTCTTCTATAAAGAAAGATTGCATTCAGTCACTTATCTGAATGGCATCATCAAAATGTGAGGGAAACTTGGATTGGTTGAGCCGATTAAAATGGGTGGGGCGTTTAGTCACTCTGCGGCCTCAGTGGGCTGGACTAATTAACAGAATATAAGGCTGACTTAGCTAGCCAAGAATACTGCACAAGTAGTTTAGCTTCCAGTTCATACATTTTTATTGTCATTGAGATTTTATTCGTGTTTTATAAGAAGGATGCCTTGACAGAAACGAGCATCATATACTGCTGGTTTTAAGTTGGATGTTATCGCTTTTGCGGAGAAATCCACAATTCCATGGCTTCCTGTCACATCATTGTGAACGAAACGCAAGTGCGAGAATAGAGGGAAAAAAAGGAAGAATTTTCTCTGATGCCAAGGTCAAAGAGAGCATCACACGGCCATACAGTTCCATTCCCTGCACTGGAGGAGAAATTATCCGAATGGATAATGGAGTCTAGGCAGAACGGATTAATTATAACCCGCACCAATATTGGAATCTGGGCGCTCTCGATATTGAAAGATCCTGCATTCCAGAAACACAAATCTGGGGACTTCGTTCTGTCAATTGGATGGTGCAATCGCTTCATGAACATACATCACTTGTGTCTACAAACACGCACTAAGCTGGCGCAAAAGTTTGAACGTTTTCAATGACTGTTTGGACTGGCATCGGTAAGTTTTTCCTTCTGTTCTCGATATGTGATATTATTCTGTGTTCTGTTTTTGTGTCTCTCATAGCTAATTTTGTTTAAACATTTTGTTGTACGCAAGCCAAACCCATTATAATTTAACCTGTTACTATCAAAACACTACCCAGAAGACAATAGACGATAAACGCAAGTTACTGGTATATAGACGTCATTTATTTCCAACAAACGACATTATATGATCCTGTAACTACCTACACTTTACTGTAGTTAGGTTAATAAATAACATCAGATACTGGTATACTTTCCAGATCAATTTCGATCATCATTCAAGCCTTTACGATAGAGCAGAAATAATAAAATTCGGAAATACCCATTGCAATAACGTTACTAAAAATAGTGTTTCCGGGGAAATTATGTTGTGTAAAATGGTGGCACGTGTGGAATACAGATATAGACATCACAGATTAGTTTTTATCATGAAATATCGGAGATTTCGAAGGTAATAATGTATGATATATAGAAATTAATGGAAATCTAGGCCTAGCTTTATGATAAGTACGCTCTAGATAGTGAGCCCTAGTCATTTTATCCTGGTTTAATATATGAGGACATGCGAGTTGTTACTGGCTTTTTTTTAAAAATTGTTTTTTCCTTTGTTACCATGACCTGACATAATTTTTTTTAAATTTGACTGTACTCGTTTATAGGATGAGGATCCTAAAGTAATCTCTGATTTTTTTCCAAACATTCTCGGCTTATACATGCCACAAGACGGTATGTCGTTATTTTTAACTGTTTCCAAATTCCTACTAAAACTATCCCCTTTAGTCATTACTTTGTGTTCTATCTTATCAAATCATATTCAGGATCTCCTAAGACTTCTTTATTCACATAAGTGAATCCTACTTCAAGAGTCTTCTCTTGTTAAGCTTCTACTTTGTTCTATGTTCATTGACATCTTTGATGCCTAAATTATCATACCAGTTTATATGTAATCTACCTGGAGGATTTTTCTTAAAATCTTGTATCTTTAAAATGTCAGGTATTTACACAGTGTGCGTAGGCAACCTTGATGTCTATTCTATCACAACAGTATATCACATTAAGTATATCATGCTGCTGTTATACCAACCTTACTATACGCCTGCGAAACGTGGACAGTGTATGCTAGACATGCAAGAAAGTTAAATCATTTCCATCTTACCTGCCTACGTAAATTACTAAACATCCATTGGTGGGACAAAGTACCAAACTACGAGGTCTTGGAAAAATCAACCTCAATAAGCATCCACACAATACTTATGAAGGCGCAGGCACGCTGGGCAGGCCATCTTGTGCGTATGGAGAACTCGCGTTTTCAAAACAAATATATTATGGAAAACTCAAGGCAGGATTTCGAAAAGTTGGTGGACAGAAAAAGCGTTTCAAAGACACGCTCAAGTCATCCTTGAAACATCTTAACATTGACGTAGGCGCTTGAGAGAGCCTCGCTCAGGATAGAACAGCATGGCGTTACAGTATTAGACCTGGAGCACTAGCGGCGGAAGAATTCAGACAAGAAACTGCAAGACAGAAGCGGACATGTAGAAAAGAAAAAAACATCTCAACCTCACACAGATACCTTCTATTGTTGTCAATTCTGTAAAAGAACATTTTGTGCACGCATTGGACTTGCTAGTCATTTAAAAACGCACTATTAACTTTATTATTTTATTATTTATTGTTATTATTATTATGGTTTAGTTTTTGGTCATCGTCGATCACGACGGACGAACATCATCACAACAGTTTCTATATAAGTTGTCTGCAGAATTTATATTAAAGTCTTTCATGTTAGAATTTCTCAGTTAATTATACAGGGCACATTTACAACCTTGATGCCTGTCCTATCCTAACAGGTTCAATGTAATTTGTCTACAGAATCACTCCTAAAGTCTTTCAAATTGAAATGTCTTGGTTATTTATGCAGTAAACATTGGCAACCTTGATGTCTATTGCATCATACCAATTTCTGTGTAATTTATCTACAAAGTCTCTCCTGAAAATCTTTCACATTGGAAATTGATATTGTATGTAGTGCACATTGACAACCTTTTAACATCTATTCTATCACATCAGTTTCTGTGTATTTTGTCCAATATTATCACTCTTAGAATCCTTCATATTTGGAAATCACAATTTATCTACCACTATTCCTACCAACATCCCTAACAAAGTCAGCTCTAACACTGGTAAATGGTTCCTACACACTCTATTTACTCTTATCTAGTCACTTTCCTCACAAGTGAAATGATGTTATTTCTGTGTAAAAATTCATTATCTGGTATGATATTTCTCTTGCGTATAGTCTTCTGTTGTAAGTTATAATTCTTACATGCCCTTCTTTCTTGTATCTAGTACATTTCTTATAAGTTCCTTCTCTTTCCAAGTCTAGCCACCTATATATGTAGGCCCACAGCTTGCTACCAAGGCATCTTACAACTGACTGTGTTTGAGCCCTTTTGTATATATATTTCTACTTTTCTCGTTGTGAACCAATGTTCACCGTCCGATGTCGAGAAAGTAACTAACTTCTGTTCACTAAATGATTTACTATTATATCTTAAGTCTTTCAATCATCAACTTGTGATTCCTCGTGAACACGTAGTCAAAATCTCATTCACGTGAATTATTCACTACATCCTACCTTTCATATCCGTGATTTTAGAAACCTTCCAACACTTTTTCAAGTTCTACATAGTAATTAAATATAATTAACTAAAAGGATTTTGCTTCAGTTGCTATTCTCACAAATCTGCTTTTGCAATCTTTCTTGACATTGTTAACATCAGAAAAGGGAAATCATTCCTGTTAACTATAATTCAGGGAGGAACTATCTATCTTGCAATCTAGTCCTAATTGTCTAACTTTTGTCTCCCTTAGACCATATTTGTATTTTTTATCTATTTTGCTATTGGGAAGAAAATGTCTCCACTCTCTTTCTTTAGTTTGTTCCAACAGTAGGACTGTTACACTTGTTTGGTTTGAACATGTAACAAGACATGACCAACTTTCTAAAAGTATTCTGCAAGAACAGTCGAGGTTGAAAGGAGAAGAGACAACAAAAGAAAATCCTGGACTGAAAACATAAAATATGGGCTGGGCATGATTGTTTTCTACACTTCTCCACATCCTTGAGGATAGAAATGTTTGGATATATTTTTGTGCTGTGTCCAGTGTGGCAACCCTACAACCCTAACAGGTTATGTCTCCAGTGTGGCAACCTTACAACCCTGATAGGTTATGTCTCTAGTGTGACAACCTTACAACTCAAACAGATTGTGTTTCCAGTGTGGCAACCGTGCAACTCTGACAGGTTATGTCTCCTTGTGTAGCAACTCTACAATCCTGACAGGTTATGTCTCCTTGTGTAGCAACTCTACAATCCTGACAGGTTATGAATCTTATTATTATTATTATGCTAAAATGAAAGTCAGACAAAGAGAGACTAACAATTTCTCTTATCAAAACTACACAACACAATATGTGAAAATAAAAGAAGAAATTTAGTCATGGCAGGAATGAACAACTAAATACATCTTAATTACCTGCAAAATAGGACCACAAATATTGGGTATACATGTGTACAAACAACAGTCACAGTAATCATACAAATGTTGGAACAGACACAGTAAATTACAATGCTGGTACATATACAGTAAATTTACAATGTTGGTACATACACAGTAAATTTACAATGCTGGTACAGAGACAGCAATTTACAATGTTCGTACATACTGGTACACAGTAAATTACAATGTTGGTACATGCACAGTAAATTTACAATGCTGGTACAGAGACAGCAATTTACAATGTTCGTACATACTGGTACACAGTAAATTACAATGTTGGTACATATACAGTAAATTACAATGCTGGTACATATACAGTAAATTTACAATGCTGGTACATATACAGTAAATTACAATGTTGATACATACACAGTAAATTACAATGTTGGTACATACACAGTAAATTTACAATGCTGGTACAGAGACAGCAATTTACAATGTTCGTACATACTGGTACACAGTAAATTACAATGTTGGTACATATACAGTAAATTACAATGCTGGTACATATACAGTAAATTTACAATGTTGGTACATACACAGTAAATTTACAATGCTGGTACAGAGACAGCAATTTACAATGTTCGTACATACTGGTACACAGTAAATTACAATGTTGGTACATGCACAGTAAATTACAATGTTGGTACATATACAGTAAATTACAATGTTGGTACATATACAGTAAATTAAAATGTTGGTACATGCACAGTAACTTACAATGTTGGTACATATACAGTAAATTACAATGTTGGTTCATGCACAGTAAATTACAATGTTGGTACATGCACAGTAAATTACAATATTGGTACATATACAGTAAATTACAATGTTGGTACATGCACAGTAAATTACAATGTTGGTACATATACAGTAAATTACAATGTTGGTACATATACAGTAAATTAAAATGTTGGAACATACACAGTAACTTACAATGTTGGAACAGACACAGTAGGTTATTACAATGTTGGTACAGACACAGTAAATTACAATGTTGGTACATATACAGTAAATTACAATGCTGGTACATATACAGTAAATTTACAATGTTGGTACATACACAGTAAATTTACAATGCTGGTACAGAGACAGCAATTTACAATGTTCGTACATACTGGTACACAGTAAATTACAATGTTGGTACATGCACAGTAAATTACAATGTTGGTACATATACAGTAAATTACAATGTTGGTACATATACAGTAAATTAAAATGTTGGTACATGCACAGTAACTTACAATGTTGGTACATATACAGTAAATTACAATGTTGGTACATGCACAGTAAATTACAATGTTGGTACATGCACAGTAAATTACAATATTGGTACATATACAGTAAATTACAATGTTGGTACATGCACAGTAAATTACAATGTTGGTACATATACAGTAAATTACAATGTTGGTACATATACAGTAAATTAAAATGTTGGAACATACACAGTAACTTACAATGTTGGAACAGACAAATTATGTTATTACAATATTGGTACAGACAATAGACACAGTAGGTTATTACAATGTTGGTACAGACACAGTAAATTACAATGTTGGTACATACACAGTAAATTACAATGTTGGTACATACACAGTAAATTACAATGTTGGTACATATACAGTAACTTTGAATAGAGTACAGAGAATAGACACCCAGTGGGTGAGTACAGTATTGGTACAGAGAATAGACACACAGTGGGTGGTTACAGTATTGGTACAGAGAATAGACACACAGTGGGTGGTTACAGTATTGGTACAGAGAATAGACACCCAGTGGGTGATTACAGTATTGGTACAGAGAATAGACACACAGTGGGTGATTACAGTATTGGTACAGAGAATAGACACAGTGGGTGATTACAGTATTGGTACAGAGAATAGACACACAGTGGGTGGTTACAGTATTGGTACAGAGAATAGACACACAGTGGGTGGTTACAGTATTGGTACAGAGAATAGACACACAGTGGGTGGTTACAGTATTGGTAGAGAATAGACACACAGTGGGTGATTACAGTATTGGTACAGAGAATAGACACACAGTGGGTGGTTACAGTATTGGTACAGAGAATAGACACCCAGTGGGTGATTACAGTATTGGTACAGAGAATAGACACCCAGTGGGTGATTACAGTATTGGTACAGAGAATAGACACCCAGTGGGTGATTACAGTATTGGTACAGAGAATAGACACACAGTGGGTGATTACAGTATTGGTACAGAGAATAGACACCCAGTGGGTGGTTACAGTATTGGTACAGAGAATAGACACCCAGTGGGTGATTACAGTATTGGTACAGAGAATAGACACACAGTGGGTGGTTACAGTATTGGTACAGAGAATAGACACACAGTGGGTGGTTACAGTATTGGTACAGAGAATAGACACCCAGTGGGTGATTACAGTATTGGTACAGAGAATAGACACACAGTGGGTGATTACAGTATTGGTACAGAGAATAGACACACAGTGGGTGGTTACAGTATTGGTACAGAGAATAGACACAGTGGGTGATTACAGTATTGGTACAGAGAATAGACACACAGTGGGTGGTTACAGTATTGGTACAGAGAATAGACACACAGTGGGTGGTTACAGTATTGGTACAGAGAATAGACACACAGTGGGTGGTTACAGTATTGGTACAGAGAATAGACACACAGTGGGTGGTTACAGTATTGGTACAGAGAATAGACACACAGTGGGTGATTACAGTATTGGTACAGAGAATAGACACACAGTGGGTGGTTACAGTATTGGTACAGAGAATAGACACCCAGTGGGTGATTACAGTATTGGTACAGAGAATAGACACCCAGTGGGTGATTACAGTATTGGTACAGAGAATAGACACCCAGTGGGTGATTACAGTATTGGTACAGAGAATAGACACACAGTGGGTGATTACAGTATTGGTACAGAGAATAGACACCCAGTGGGTGGTTACAGTATTGGTACAGAGAATAGACACCCAGTGGGTGATTACAGTATTGGTACAGAGAATAGACACACAGTGGGTGGTTACAGTATTGGTACAGAGAATAGACACACAGTGGGTGGTTACAGTATTGGTACAGAGAATAGACACCCAGTGGGTGATTACAGTATTGGTACAGAGAATAGACACACAGTGGGTGATTACAGTATTGGTACAGAGAATAGACACACAGTGGGTGGTTACAGTATTGGTACAGAGAATAGACACACAGTGGGTGGTTACAGTATTGGTACAGAGAATAGACACACAGTGGGTGATTACAGTATTGGTACAGAGAATAGACACACAGTGGGTGGTTACAGTATTGGTACAGAGAATAGACACCCAGTGGGTGATTACAGTATTGGTACAGAGAATAGACACCCAGTGGGTGATTACAGTATTGGTACAGAGAATAGACACCCAGTGGGTGATTACAGTATTGGTACAGAGAATAGACACACAGTGGGTGATTACAGTATTGGTACAGAGAATAGACACCCAGTGGGTGGTTACAGTATTGGTACAGAGAATAGACACCCAGTGGGTGATTACAGTATTGGTACAGAGAATAGACACACAGTGGGTGGTTACAGTATTGGTACAGAGAATAGACACACAGTGGGTGATTACAGTATTGGTACAGAGAATAGACACCCAGTGGGTGATTACAGTATTGGTACAGAGAATAGACACCCAGTGGGTGATTACAGTATTGGTACAGAGAATAGACACCCAGTGGGTGATTACAGTATTGGTACAGAGAATAGACACCCAGTGGGTGATTACAGTATTGGTACAGAGAATAGACACCCAGTGGGTGATTACAGTATTGGTACAGAGAATAGACACCCAGTGGGTGATTACAGTATTGGTACAGAGAATAGACACCCAGTGGGTGATTACAATGTTGAACTGATATCTTATCCGGACATTCAATAATACCTGGTCTCTGGAGAAAGCTGTGAACATCCTCAGAAATCCAGCATTTATAAAGTTTCTCATCTCATGGTCACAGTAAAAGTCCTGAAACTGGCTGCGACAACCAAAGAAGAGAACTAATCCTGAGAAAACAATAGCAAATGATCATTAGTAGAAATAGTATTGTTTTCTTCTCTGGGATAATATTCAGTACATGGGCAGAATCCCATAGAGATGCCACTGTGAGATAAATTAATGTCATGTTTCTCTAATATGTGAAATATACAATGAAACATGCCCGCATGTCACTTTTCTAATATGTGAAATATCCAATGTCTGAAACATGCCTGTATGCCGCTTTTTGTGGATCTCACTAAGAAATTGGATACTGTCAATAGATCAGGACTATATAAAGTCTTGGAACTCACTGGTTACCCAGTGACAGCAATTAAACTAGCCAAAGTTTTGTTTAATCACCATTTGCAAGGTGAAAAGGGTCACACATACAAATTATTCAGTGATTTTCCTTGAGCCAGAGATAAGAGCCCATACACAAATCGAGGGTTAGTGTTAGAATCATACTTGCCAACCTTATGAGATAAAACTCTGTAACACAGGGGTGGGCAACTTTTTGTGCAGAGGGCCGCATTGAAAATTGTAAAGCTATTGGAGGGCCGCATATAATATTATGTATATTTTTGTTTAAAATTCTCGGTAAGTAATCAATTAAATATTTTTATTGTAAAGAAAGGTAGTTTTACATAATGTAGATAACTTCTAAAATAAATTACATTTCTAACAGACTTACACTATAACAGTATATTTTCTAATATGGATAAAAGGTTTTGCAAATATTTTAACAATGTTCGTGTATTTAAAATGTGTTTGAGGGCAGCAAAATATCCAATGGCGGGCCGCATGCGGCCTGCGGGCCGTAGTTTGCCCACCCCTGCTGTAACACATATAAATAAAAGGCCGGAGAAGGGAATAATGTTTAAGCATGATGCGTCGGACAGAAGAGTTATGGGAATGAAAGGTAAGAACAAGTTTAACCCTATCAGAGGAGGAGGAAGAACCCTGAGAGTCAGTCAAGGTATCAAGGCGAGACAATTGGGGCACAAAGAGCCAAGCGGATGAAAGAATGCTGTCAGAGAACGAGCATCTACGGAAAAACTCAATCATCTCAGAGGATAAGCTAAAGCAGTAGGACTAGAACGGTGGAAAACAGCATGAGATGTGAAGTGAAGAGAATTGAGTTTATTTTCATATAGGTGATAAGAAAATGGTGGTGACATAAGTATTTGGTCTTCTTGAGTGCAACAAGGGCCAGCTCAGAGACTGTATGACCAATGTCATGCGGCAAGAGGCTAAAATAAACAATGGTGTAGTGATGCACACAGTTGAAGAAGTGCTGTAACGAATGCATGGTAATGGAAGATATGGATGAAAATGAAGCTAAACAACTAAAACATAAAAGTACCTACAAGACGAGAAGTTGCAGTTGAAAATTTGATTGTCATATTGAAATTTTCAACTTCAACTTCTCATCTTGTTCTACCTGTTATCCCTAAAAGATTTTTCTCTAAGTTCTATCCATCCACCGGTTTCTTGTACCCTAATTTATTTTAGTCTAGTTGTTAACTTAGCTGCCCATCTTCTCCTCTTCCATGCACAATGCCACTAGCTACAAGAATTTAAAATATTCAGGTCTGCAGATGTTAAACTTTCAAATCATCTAATTTCTGACCTTCATTCATTATGTTAATGTTTAAAGTGTTCTTCATCATCCGAAAAGTTGTCTGTGACTGTGCCCATTTATCTATATTGGGAAATCGATAGAGTAATAAATTGTTGATTTTAAATGAACAAACAAATGATGGATATATCTACCTCCGTGTTTGTCTGAACATCTGTCATGGATCACGCTACGAAATGGTGCTAAACCTGTGCCTGAATGAACAGATGATCAGGGCAAAATTTTAAAATATCTTTTTATATGGGTGGATAGACAGTTAGTGAGAAATTCTAGATAGTTAGTAAGACTAGAAAGAGATGAAACCCAAAAAAAAACATGCATTTCTGACAAATTGGATAATAAGATATTGTGACAGACTTGGAAAATAAGATATTGTGACAGAATTGAAAAGTAAGATATTGTGACAGAATTGAAAAGTAAGATATTGTGACAGAATTGAAGAGTAAGATATTGTGACAGAATTGAAGAGTAAGATATTGTGACAGAATTGAAGAGTAAGATATTGTGACAGAATTGAAGAGTAAGATATTGTGACAGAATTGAAGAGTAAGATATTGTGACAGAATTGAAAAGTAAGATATTGTGACAGAATTGAAGAGTAAGATATTGTGACAGAATTGAAGAGTAAGATATTGTGACAGAATTGAAGAGTAAGATATTGTGACAGAATTGAAGAGTAAGATATTGTGACAGAATTGAAGAGTAAGATATTGTGACAGAATTGAAGAGTAAGATATTGTGACAGAATTGAAGAGTAAGATATTGTGACAGACTTGGAAAATAAGATATTGTGACAGAATTGAAAAGTAAGATATTGTGACAGACTTGGAAAATAAGATATTGTGACAGAATTGAAGAGTAAGATATTGTGACAGAATTGAAAAGTAAGATATTGTGACAGAATTGAAGAGTAAGATATTGTGACAGAATTGAAGAGTAAGATATTGTGACAGAATTGAAGAGTAAGATATTGTGACAGAATTGAAGAGTAAGATATTGTGACAGAATTGAAAAGTAAGATATTGTGAGAGAATTGAAGAGTAAGATATTGTGACAGAATTGAAGAGTAAGATATTGTGACAGAATTGAAGAGTAAGATATTGTGACAGAATTGAAGAGTAAGATATTGTGACAGAATTGGAGAGAATCATGTTTACAATGTGAGTTTCTAGAACATGTGCAGAATCACATTTGCATATATGCATGTCACTGTATACCAGAGACTCACTAAAACATACATATGTGTCACTGTATACCAGAGACACACTAAAACATACATATGTGTCACTGTATACCAGAGACTCACTAAAACATACATATGTGTCACTGTATACCAGAGACTCACTAAAACATACATGCATGTCACTGTATACCAGAGACTCACTAAAACATACATGCATGTCACTGTATACCAGAGACTCACTAAAACATACATATGTGTCACTGTATACCAGAGACTCACTAAAACATACATATGTGTCACTGTATACCAGAGACTCACTAAAACATACCTGCATGTCACTGTATACCAGAGACTCACTAAAACATACATATGTGTCACTGTATACCAGAGACTCACTAAAACATACATATGTGTCACTGTATACCAGAGACTCACTAAAACATACATGCATGTCACTGTACCAGAGACTCACTAAAACATACATGCATGTCACTGTATACCAGAGACTCACTAAAACATACATGCATGTCACTGTATACCAGAGACTCACTAAAACATACATATGTGTCACTGTATACCAGAGACTCACTAAAACATACATATGTGTCACTGTATACCAGAGACTCACTAAAACATACATGCATGTCACTGTATACCAGAGACTCACTAAAACATACATGCATGTCACTGTATACCAGAGACTCACTAAAACATACCTGCATGTCACTGTACCAGAGACTCACTAAAACATACCTGCATGTCACTGTACCAGAGACTCACTAAAACATACCTGCATGTCACTGTACCAGAGACTCACTAAAACATACATATGTGTCACTGTATACCAGAGACTCACTAAAACATACATATGTGTCACTGTATACCAGAGACTCACTAAAACATACCTGCATGTCACTGTATACCAGAGACTCACTAAAACATACCTGCATGTCACTGTATACCAGAGACTCACTAAAACATACATGCATGTCACTGTACCAGAGACTCACTAAAACATACATGCATGTCACTGTATACCAGAGACTCACTAAAACATACCTGCATGTCACTGTACCAGAGACTCACTAAAACATACCTGCATGTCACTGTACCAGAGACTCACTAAAACATACCTGCATGTCACTGTACCAGAGACTCACTAAAACATACATATGTGTCACTGTATACCAGAGACTCACTAAAACATACATATGTGTCACTGTATACCAGAGACTCACTAAAACATACCTGCATGTCACTGTATACCAGAGACTCACTAAAACATACATGCATGTCACTGTATACCAGAGACTCACTAAAACATACATGCATGTCACTGTACCAGAGACTCACTAAAACATACCTGCATGTCACTGTACCAGAGACTCACTAAAACATACCTGCATGTCACTGTACCAGAGACTCACTAAAACATACCTGCATGTCACTGTACCAGAGACTCACTAAAACATACCTGCATGTCACTGTACCAGAGACTCACTAAAACATACATATGTGTCACTGTATACCAGAGACTCACTAAAACATACATATGTGTCACTGTATACCAGAGACTCACTAAAACATACCTGCATGTCACTGTATACCAGAGACTCACTAAAACATACCTGCATGTCACTGTATACCAGAGACTCACTAAAACATACATGCATGTCACTGTATACCAGAGACTCACTAAAACATACCTGCATGTCACTGTACCAGAGACTCACTAAAACATACCTGCATGTCACTGTACCAGAGACTCACTAAAACATACCTGCATGTCACTGTACCAGAGACTCACTAAAACATACATATGTGTCACTGTATACCAGAGACTCACTAAAACATACATGCATGTCACTGTATACCAGAGACTCACTAAAACATACATGCATGTCACTGTATACCAGAGACTCACTAAAACATACCTGCATGTCACTGTACCAGAGACTCACTAAAACATACATATGTGTCACTGTATACCAGAGACTCACTAAAACATACATGCATGTCACTGTATACCAGAGACTCACTAAAACATACCTGCATGTCACTGTATACCAGAGACTCACTAAAACATACATATGTGTCACTGTATACCAGAGACTCACTAAAACATACATATGTGTCACTGTATACCAGAGACTCACTAAAACATACATGCATGTCACTGTATACCAGAGGCTCACTAAAACATACATGTGTGTCACTGTATACCAGAGACTCACTAAAACATACCTGCATGTCACTGTATACCAGAGACTCACTAAAACATACCTGCATGTCACTGTATACCAGAGACTCACTAAAACATACCTGCATGTCACTGTATACCAGAGACACACTAAAACATACATATGTGTCACTGTATACCAGAGACACACTAAAACATACATATGTGTCACTGTATACCAGAGACTCACTAAAACATACCTGCATGTCACTGTATACCAGAGACTCACTAAAACATACATGCATGTCACTGTATACCAGAGACTCACTAAAACATACATATGTGTCACTGTATACCAGAGACTCACTAAAACATACATGCATGTCACTGTATACCAGAGGCTCACTAAAACATACCTGCATGTCACTGTATACCAGAGACTCACTAAAACATACATGTGTGTCACTGTATACCAGAGACTCACTAAAACATACATATGTGTCACTGTATACTAGAGACTCACTAAAACATACATGCATGTCACTGTATACCAGAGGCTCACTAAAACATACCTGCATGTCACTGTATACCAGAGACTCACTAAAACATACATGTGTGTCACTGTATACCAGAGACTCACTAAAACATACCTGCATGTCACTGTATACCAGAGACTCACTAAAACATACATATGTGTCACTGTATACCAGAGACGCCCACTCCACTCTTGCTCACAATAAAACATACATATGTGTCACTGCAGATCAGAGACACACACTGCACAAGAACATCAAAGACATAAAGGAAGCAAGAATGTAGCATGGCATATGTCATGCATTGCACATGCTCAAAAGATAATAGGAGATAATATGAGGGACTACAGTTTCAACCTTACAAACAAGATAAGAATTGCAGCCAATTGATGAGACCATGACCATCTTTCACAATACAATAATCACTATGGGAAAGGAATATTGAGATTTGAGAAATGAGAAAGCTAAGCTGAAATTGAGAAAATTGATCAGTTATTTTGCTGATAACTGGAGATGATGATGTGATTGTGTTTACAGATGGATCTTTGTGGTATGGTGAGAAGTATGGCTGGAGTTGTATAGCTAACTCTCATGCTAGAGTCGTTGTTGAGAACAGTCAAGCATACAGAACATCTACATCCAGTATGAGGATAGAAGTCCAGGCTATTACTGCTGTCTTCAAATAGCTATGTGGGAACTCATTCACTAAAGCAGTTATTGTGTCAGAATCCTACTCCATGTTCCTAAAGATCCACAATGATCATTGTTGATGTCAGTGAATGGCATCTATAGCTAGGTTTAACCTCTAGGGTATGACACAGAACTACTGCCCAGAATATGCCAGTATACATGGAACTGAGAGCAGACAGGCTTGCATTCAAGGTACCAATAGATAGTAAGTTGCATGGAACTGAGAGCAGACAGGCTTGCATTCAAGGTACCAACAGAAAGGAAGTTGCGTGGAACTGAGAGCAGACAGGCTTGCATTCAAGGTACCAATAGATGGGAAGTTGCGCGGAACTGAGAGCAGACAGGCTTGCATTCAAGGTACCAATAGATAGGAAGTTGCGTGGAATGCTTGCATGCAAGGTACCAACAGATGGGAAGTTAACAATGGATAAGGGAGATGTGCTTCATTAGCACCTGCTGGATTCGAACACTGTGAATGATGACACATCGAGGCTGAGATTTGGGAAATTTGACATTAAATATTCTACTAGTAGAACTGGACACCTGTGCTACAGAATAAGAATCGCTGTCAACAGGCAAGACAAGGGAACCATCAATATGCATAACCATCATTTGCTGTGGGAGAATGAAACCAAAGGGCCTGCCCCAGAGTTCAATAATGTTGTTATTAAAGGTTCATAAGCAGACAAATATCTTCAAACAAGCACACTGGATTTGAGTACCTGGTCCCACCATTATTAAAGGAATATTGTGGTTGTCTGGAAAGTGAATGGTTCCTGACTTGACCCATATTTTAACTGTTGGTTTCATATCTGGCCTAAGAATTGACAGCCATGTTGAACACACACCTCGCCTGGGACGATGCAGTTTTGTACGATACTCAACAACAGCCATGAGAATGTGAATTTCATTAGGATGAGCCTGAAAGTTAACAAAAGTTATTGTTAGTTTCATCAAATTTAAACATGTTTCTCATTATTTATGCTTCTCTTTAACAATTTTTGTGGGCTATCTTTTTCAAATGTACCACAAGGCTCTGAGTGATGTGGTCGACTGTTCTTTTGTTCTTTGCCAGGTGTTGTTAGACCTATCAATTCCCCTCTGCCTCTGCTGGTTCTAGTTAGGTATCAGGTCATTTTTTATGGTATATCCTATCCATCTTCTATCTGATCTCCATCTCTATTGTGACATTAACATGTTATCTTCCACAGTCAGTCAGTTCCTCTTTTGCCAATTTTGGCACATAGGGCGGATGTCATAGTTCTCCATGCCTGTCGGTCAGTTTCCAAGGATTGCGGGTCTTGTGCATTTATGCCTGTTGATGTTAATTCATTCATAAATGTTCTTCTGAGCATTGTTTTTGGTTTTCCCTATTTTCTTTTCCTGTCTGGTGATCACATGCAGGCTTGTCGTGGAATTCTGTTTTCCTTCATTCTAAGTATGTGATGGATGTATGTCTAGCAGCGTTTTCTGATGATGTTCGTCACATATTCTTGTTTTATCTTCTCTCTTAGTATGTCATTTGATTTGAAGTCTTTCCAATTAGTATTTGTGATTTTTCTGAGGCATCTATTCTCGAAGGCAACTAATTTCTTCACCATTATTGCAGTAGATTTCCAACTTTCACATCCATATGTCAATGATGGAATCACACTTGCATTGAATAGTCGCAGTTTGATCTTCCACAGCTCATCAATTAAGATTTCCATCTCTATTGTGACAATGACTTGTTCTCTTCCACAGCTCATCAATTAAGATTTCCATCTCTATTGTGACAATGACTTGTTCTCTTCCACACCATCACCATGCTAAAGAAGATAAATCGTTGGAGTTAAAGCCAGCAGAGTAACCATTCAAGAATATGAAGTTATGATTATTTTTTACAATAAGGTTATGGTTCACATTTTTGTTTTCTGGTAATTCTTCTTGATTAGAAACTGGCTTCACAGCACACGGGACATTCCCATAAGTGCTCCATCCTCCGCTCCAGCAGCCATCCCAGTGTATGTAGACTCATCTCTAATGTTCTCTTGATGAGTCCCAGTCAGATGTTGATTGTGTGATCTTCGGGACTTTTCAAAAAATTTACTTTCCTTTTCCTCACCTCTAGATACTCCCATTTCTAACATTCTCTGTATATGTACGTTCTGAGCCTCAATGACATCATCTTCATCTTGAAATGTATGTATTACTGCCTTCATTAAGTCTGCTTTATCTCTTCTCAGCAATGTGCCGTCTTTCACTGCATTGCTTGCCAATAAGTCAGCTCTCTCATTTCCTCAGATCCCAGCATGACCAGGGCAGTATATCCATGTAATGCTCTGGACAACTAAGTTGTTTAATAAGTCCCACCATTCTTTTCTTAGCATGAACTTTTCTATCTTGCGCAGCATGCTTTGAAAGTCTGTGAGTATTTCCGAGTGTGTTGATGTATCAGGTATCAACCAATTAAGTGCTGCTGTAACTCCCTCTATCTTCATCCTCATGCTCGATGTAAGAGTGGAATATGCTGAAGATTTCTCAATCAACTTCACACCGTTTCTGTAGGCAACAAAACCCCAACCACTTTTATTTGTCTTTCTGTTAACGGAGCCATCTGTGTATATAATTATGTCTTGTGGTTTCAAGTGTAGTTGGGCAAGTTCGTGCACTGTTTCCTGAGCCCTGTCCATTTTCGACACGTTTTATCTAGTTATATTATTACTTTAGTCAGTGATTTCTTATAGCTTTCTGGTAATAACGGTGTAATAATTCAGAACATTGATCATGCAAACATTTTCAGAATTTTTGAATGTGTATCACATGATGCTACTACACAACATATTGGTGATGAGATACAATAAATATGATGACAAACATATGAATGATGGGAAAAAACTTTGCTGCTTACGGAATAAAACTGATTATTAATGTTTATTTGTTTGAAATGGTGTTTCATCTTGCAAGACAAATGTATTTAAAGGTTTTTTTATTTGTTTGAAATAGTGTTTCATTTTGCAAGATGAATGTATCTAAAGATTGTTATGTCTCCTCCATAATATAAAGAAGCATTATGCTTGTAAATTCATAAATTAGAGTATACAACAATAATACACTCAAATTCTTGAAAGCAGGAATGTGGTGGAAAACAATTAGGGGAAAACAAATTAAACAACCCTTAAAATGTTCACGCACTGCAGTTACAATTTTACCTTTTTACCCCGCTCAGCCAAGGGGTTAAGACATAACATCTCCAAGAAGTCATCGAAATAGAACAATGATTACCTTTGGAGATGAGGCAATTGAGAAAGCTCTTGGTTGAAGCACAGGGATTAAATCAAATAAATATTCAAATGGAATCTTGGATGTTGTTTTGGAAAAATCTTGTAGCACCTGAAATAACATTTGCCATATTCAAATTATAATATAACAAGTAGAAAATTGTAAAGTAATGTGTAATATCATAAGTTTTGAAGAAAAATATAAAGTAATTTGTAATAAGTTTAAAAGTAACATATAAAGTAATTTTTAATATTATAACAAATTTAGAAGTAAAATATAAAGTAATTTGGAATACTATAACAAGTTTTCATGAAAGACCTGGCAACACAAGGACAGAAATGGAAAGCTATGGTTTCTGCCCTATGCCCCGACTATGGCCCCGGAGAAGCATAACATAACATAACAAGTTTAGAAGTAAAATATAAAGTAACAGGAATAGAATAACTGATATAATGGGATATATAGAGTAGCTGATATAATGACTTTTATAGGACAACTACTGTCAATTGAATACTATTCTAGCGATTCATATGAAATTTGTACCAGCTGTTATGCTGCCGTGTCTACTTGTAGGGTATCCATGGCTGCTCTAATCAATTCAATCTTGTCTCATCTTATCTCTATGTCATTCAGAAAGGCTTTACCAGCCAACACATCGGCTCTTTCGTTTTCCCTGACCCCAGCATGACCTGGACAGTAGATCCATGTAATGCTCTGTGCGTTGTTGAAAAGATTGACCAATTCTGTTCTGATCATATACTTTTCTATCTTGCGCAGCATACCTTGAGAGTTCGATAGAATCGCTGAGTCTGTTGGTGGTTGCGACTCCAGCCAAGTGAGACCTGCTGTCACCACTTTTATTTTCATTCTGATACTCAATGTTGTAGTGGGGTACGTAGCTGACTTCTCAGCTAATTTCTTGCCATTTAGGTAGGCCACAAAACCCCAATCACACCTGTTTGTTTCTTGTGTTACTGAGCTGCATGTGTAAATTATTGTATCATGTGGCTTTGAATGCTGCAGTATGAGTTCTTGGATCAATGAAAGAATTATAAGAAATAAGAGACGATATCCATTTACGCAGTACATGAAGGATAAACAGACAAAGTGTGGGATGAAGTTGTGGGTATTAGCCGATTCTATTAGTGGTTATACATTTTGAAGTTTATTTGGAAAAGAATAATAATAATAATACAAATGTTGGAGGGTTTGGTTTAGCTCATGGGGTAGTTCTGAATATGATAAAACCATTAGTGAGGCAGGAGTATAGTGTTTACTTCAATAACTTTTATACTTCGGTGCAGTTACTGAAAGATTTATGGAAAGTAAGTTGATTTACGTGTGGGACTATGTTAAAAATAGAAGAGGCTTTCCAGTAGAATTTAAAAATATTAAGGAATTTGAAAAAGACAATGCTATAGGAGCTATGAGATGGATGAGGAATGGGGAACAATTAATAATAAATTAATAATACAGTGGCTAGATAATAAAACAATTTCATTAATTTCTATATTCCATAAAGCAAATGAATGTATGTATATATATATATATATATATATATATATATATATATATATATATATATATATATATATATATATATATATATATATATATATATATAAAGAGGAGAACAAAAGTAGACAGGGTTTTAAGGATGATTCAAGTCAAGCAGCCCATTAGTGTTAAAGATTACAATAAGTACATGAAAGGGGTAGATAAAAGTGATAAGCTGATAGGTAAATATAACTGTCTTAGAAAAACAAACAAATACTGGAAAACAAGGGGTTTTTTTCCATCTCACTGATATCATCATCATCAGGTGCCATGTCGGCTGGCGTAGGTGATCATGGCTCTCCACAGCTCTCTATCTCCATCATTATCTATAGAGATTGTTGTTGTTTCCCTGCCATGCCAGGTTGTTAAACTGTTTAATATTTTCTCTCATTGTTGTTTCTCCTCTGTCTCTGTTGTCTTCAATCTTGTCTGTTGTGACTATGTTCTCCACACCTCCCTGTCTCATAAAGTGGCCAAAAAAATGAAGATTGTCTTTTTCTTATATTATTGATATAGTTAGGGTAAATGCCTATATATTGTTCAAAAATTGTAGAAGAAAGAATTCAGATTTAGAGACTTAAAAATGACCAAATAGATATAGTCAGTTAAATTTTACAGAAGAATTAGTTGGGGAGTTAAGAAATATAGGAGAATATGATGATGTTCCAGTTGTCGGATAAGGCGACTACTTTCTCACAGCATGCAATGAAACCAGAGTTTACCAAATTAAAGTGAAATTGTAAACTCTACTTTCTCACAGCATGCAATGAAACCAGAGTTTACCAAATTAAAGTGAAATTGTAAACTCTTCTTTCTCACAGCATGCAATGAAACCAGAGTTTACCAAATTAAAGTGAAATTGTAAACTCTTCTATGATAAATCAAAAGTTGAGAGAAGGAGTAGTATGTGTTTGTGTGCATAATTTAAAGTATATATATATAGTTGAAAATAGATTTTTATAAAGCAAAAAGTAATGCAATATATAACATTTTTTGAATGTGTGCTGTGCATACATCTATTGAAACATCTGTTCCATTTTTGGATATGTTCTATATAAATGGATCAGGTATAATAAAAACTGAACTGTGCATGTTTTTCTTGTCATACTTATTTTTTTGTGTTCTTTGGGAGTGTGTCATTGACCAAATTTTAAAATCATAATGTATCATATTTGATTAAATTCTAAAACAAATACTTCATGTGAGATCATATTCTTGCTCCGAATCCACAGAGCATTTTATTCTGAACAAAATGATATATGATACATTGATGCATCATTTCATTTGCATTTTTTACTAATTTATTAATAAATTGCACTTATAATTATTTTTACAAGGGCAAAATGCCATATCTGTAAAGTGTGAACCTTTAGCACCATGCTGGCGACTGTAATCCACAATGGATATCTTTCGATATACTCCTGCCGGCGACTATTCTATGCACTCATTTACCGGCAAGGAACAACAAGATGTTAGACTCATGTCACCAATAATTTTTGTTATTTGAAGCAAGGAATACGTCACATCTTTCCCGCTCAGTTATGTCTTAGTACAGTGTAAGACAGAGCAGATGTGTTTACTTTCTACTCCATCTTTTCGCTCAAAAAAAATGACGCCAGCAAATCTAGTGTCAAAGATGAGGATACTCCCTGGAATACAATTGTTAGTCATGAACACGCCCCAGCTGCAAACATACAATGACAAATTAATGCCAACCTCCATGATTGTCCTTTTGACTCTGTTACAGTAGGAATACAATTCTTCTTGCCCCTCTGATGTACAGAACTCCTCAAGTTTTTCTCTCTCTAGCTGATCATCTGAATGATACTTGAGCAGCTCAAAGAAGGAACGTCTTGGTACAGAGTTAAAGTCCAAGTAATGAGTCAGAAGCCATCTCACTGAACAAGGGATGGGTAAGTTTGCAGGCAAAAGTGTATCTGTGAAACAAAGGTGACATATTAATTTTATTTTATTCAATTTTATAACTTAAACATTCAGAGAAGTCAAGAGACTTGCATCTTTGACATCTGTTTCTGTTACCACATCTTTTATCATCAAATGTGCAATGTATGTATTAATAGATTCTTTATCATCAAATCTGTAAATGTGTGAGTGTACTATATTCTTTATCATCAAATCTGTGACTCTGTGTGTTACTAGATCTTTGATCATTACATCTGTGACGATGTGTGTTAGCAGATTTTATCCTCAAACCTGACTTTATTGACTATGATGCCTTGTGTTGATATCACTGACTAGATGTGAGTTGATATGACTGACTAGATTTGTGTTGATATCACTGACTAGATTTGTGTTGATATCACTGACTATGATTTGTGTTGATATCACTGACTAGATTTGTGTTGATATCACTGACTAGATTTGTGTTGATATCACTGACTATGATTTGTGTTGATATCACTGACTAGATTTGTGTTGATATCACTGACTAGATTTGTGTTGATATCACTGACTAGATTTGTGTTGATATCACTGACTATGATTTGTGTTGATATCACTGACTAGATTTGTGTTGATATCACTGACTAGATTTGTGTTGATATCACTGACTAGATTTGTGTTGATATCACTGACTAGATTTGTGTTGATATCACTGACTAGATTTGTGTTGATATCACTGACTATGATTTGTGTTGATATCACTGACTAGATTTGTGTTGATATCACTGACTAGATTTGTGTTGATATCACTGACTAGATTTGTGTTGATATCACTGACTAGATTTGTGTTGATATCACTGACTATGACGCATTAAAGAGATAAATTAAAAAATATAAAGAAATACAAATGTAATAACAACAAAGATACAAAAAAATAAACAACAAAGATACACAAGAAATACACAAAAGAAATATAGAAGGGAATACTACTAGTAGAACATAATTGAAAATAATACTCACGTGGAAGAATGGTAATGAAGTCCTACTTGATGATGACTAACACACTATCACTGACGGATGTTTACATGAATAAATATGGTATATACAACAAAACAAAACACAGAATATGACATTTATACAAATGACATTTATACAAATGACAATACACAGGACAAAATCGACGTTTCGGACCAATAGGCCTTTTTCAAGATACGCACATAATATACAAACATAAAAATACCACAAGTAGAAAGGAATGCACTACAACAAGCGTGTCAGAGTGAAATATGGTAGTTAGATACCGGAAGGATACGAACAGGAAGTACACAAAGACGATAATACAGGTGGAACGAGAGGAACAAAACGATGATGTAAATGGCGGCACAAAATGAATAAAAACAACAAAGACCAATCCGACCGAGAACTAAACGAAAGAGTGGTCGGAATTGAGTCCAAATGGCTTGATGGTACCCAACTCGAAAATGAGACGATTTTCTAGGGCGTACCTAGATCTATCATCGGTGGTGCAGGATCTGATGGCAGTGACCTGAATGTCAAGGACACCACAGTGGCCATCGCCATTGAAGTGATTAGCCACAGGAGTGGGTATTCTGTGTTTAATAGCATGCAGGTGGTTACAGAAGCGGTCACTCAAGTCTAAGGCCAGTCTCACCGATATATTGTTTACCACAGCGTTTACATATGATCATGTAAATAACATTACAGAATTCACATGTAAAGGCCTCATCGATGGAGAAACTGGCCTTGGGAAATGAGATGGAGCGCATCTAAACCACATAAGAACATGTGTAGTAATGACTGCATGAGCAACGAACGGTACCAAAATGGTCAGGTTGAGAGGACCTGAGGTGGCTGTGGACCAAGATGTCCTTCAGATTTTTGTCACGCCTATAGGCCACCAGAGGTAAGTTGTGGAAAGCATCACGGGTGTCAGAATCAGACTGGAGAAGGGAATAATGTTTAAGCAGGATGCGACGGATAGTCGAGTTATGGGGATGGAAGGTAAGAACCAGTTTAACCCTAGCAGAGGAGGAGGAAGAACCCTGGGAATTATTCAAGGTATCAAGGCGAGATAGCTGGCATACACAGAGCCAAGCCAATGAAAGATTGCTGTCAGGGAAGGAGCGTCTATGGAAGAACTCGATTATCTCAGAGAATTTGTCGAGAAAATCGTCATCATCGCTACATAAGCGACGAAGGCAAAGAAGCTGTGAGTAGGGTAGAGAGTTACAACAGGCGGGAGGATGAGAAGAAGTGTAGAGCAGAAAAAAAAGTGCATCAGTAGGTTTATAGTAGACGGATGTGCTGAGGTATGATGTTCGTCCGTCGTGATCGACAATGACCAAAAACTAAACCATAATAATAATAACAATAAATAATAAAATAATAAAGTTAATAGTGCGTTTTTAAATGACTAGCAAGTCCAATGCGTGCACAAAATGTTCTTTTACAGAATTGACAACAATAGAAGGTATCTGTGTGAGGTTGAGATGTTTTTTCTTTTCTACATGTCCGCTTCTGTCTTGCAGTTTCTTGTCTGAATTCTTCCGCCGCTAGTGCTCCAGGTCTAATACTGTAACGCCATGCTGTTCTATCCTGAGCGAGGCTCTCTCAAGCGCCTACGTCAATGTTAAGATGTTTCAAGGATGACTTGAGCGTGTCTTTGAAACGCTTTTTCTTTCCACCAACTTTTCGAAATCCTGCCTTGAGTTTTCCATAATATATTTGTTTTGAAAACGCGAGTTCTCCATACGCACAAGATGGCCTGCCCAGCATTCCTTGCGCCTTCATAAGTATTGTGTGGATGCTTATTGAGGTTGATTTTTCCATGACCTCGTAGTCTGGTACTTTGTCCCACCAATGGATGCTTAGTAATTTACGTAGGCAGGTAAGATGGAAATGATTTAACTTTCTTGCATGTCTAGCATACACTGTCCACGTTTCGCAGGCGTATAGTAAGGTTGGTATAACAGCAGCATGATATACTTGTAGTTTGGTGGTTGTTCTTATACCTCTTCTGTCCCATACATTGTTGAAATGTAGCTGAGGTATAGGGATGAATAGTAACAATGATGTCCAGGAAATGGACAGAGGTGGTGGAAATGGTAGATGTGAATTTAATAGCAGGATTGAAATTGTTGATGAAGTTGATGAAGCGAGACAGTTCTGCTTCTGTCATGTCAGTAATACCATGTATCTGTGGAAAAGAGATGGGAATGGGCCATTGTAGGTAGACCAAACTAGATGTTCAAGATGTCCCATGAAAAGACAGGCATAGCTAGGTCCCATCTTAGTGCCCATGGCTACACCACTGATCTGATCGAAAAAATGTCCATCAAATTCAAAAGAGTTGAGTGTGAGCACCAGTTCAGCAAGGCGGATAAAGGTGGGAGTAGATACAGAAGGATGTGGACTCTTGTCCAGAAAGAATTGCAATGCCCTAAGACCATCGGCATATGGTATAGAAGTGTACAGAGAGCAAACATCAAGCAAGAACAGACGATAGGTACGGTCAGAAGACAAATGCACAGAAGAAAAAATGGTCAGGGTATGCTTAGTGTCTTTCACGAATGAAGGCAGTTCCTCGACTAAGGGCTGCAAAATACTGTCGAGGAAGTCAGAGATGCGCTCAGTAGGACAAGATGTCCACAGAAATTTATCTCAATGGTGCAGCAATTGCATGATGGAATGCAAGCTAGAGTTCAGGATGATGGAGAGTTATCTGAAACCTTTCCTGTCTCAAATGAAGTAAAACAAGGATGTGTATTAGCACCTACCCTATTTAGCATCATGTTCTCTGCTATGTTGAATGATGCTTTCAGAGATCTAGACCTGGGAGTAAATATCACCTATCGCATAGACGGAAAATTGTTCAACCTTCGGCGGCTTCGAGCAAAAACCAAAGTTAAATCACACACAATCAGGGATCTTCTATTTGCTGATGACTGTGCCCTAAATGCCAACTCTGAGGCTGATCTACAATGTATTATAGACAGATTCTCCAAAGCCTAACCAACTTTGGGCTTACTTTAACACAGAGAAAACAGAAGTCATGTTACAACTAGCACTTGGCAAAAGCTATCTCGAGCCATGCATAAAGGTAAATGGTGTAGCACTGAAAGTTGTGAATAGATTCACATATCTAGGCAGTACGTTATCACAAAATGCCAACGTTGATGATGAAGTGTATACAAGGATCGCCAAAGCAAGCAGTACTTTCGGCAGATTGTACGCAAATGTTTGGCGTAGAAATGGCATTAACCTACAGACTAAGCTGAAAGTTTACAGAGCAGTGGTACTTCCAGTGCTGCTATACGCTAGTGAAACATGTACTGTGTATAGACGTCATGTGAAAAAACAATCATTTTCATACAAATTGTCTCAGAAAAGTTATGAACATCAGATGGCAAGACAAGATTCCAGATACCACTGTCCTTGATAGAGCTGGTATCCCTAGCATTGACACGATCCTGATGCAGACACAGATTCGTTGGGCAGGTATTTTGGTGCGTATGCCAGACCATTGTCTGCCAAAGATACTTCTCTATGGTGAGCTAGAGAAGGGTATATGATCTCAAGGTGGCCAAAGGAAGCACTACAAGGACTCGTTAAAGAACTCACTGAAAGTCTTTGAAATAGACCACGATATATGGGAAGAACTTGCACAAAATAGATCTAAATGGCGTTCTAAAATAAAAAAGAGCGCATCATCTTGTGAAAAGAAAAGAAATGCAGCAGCTCAACAGTGGAGAGCAGCTAGAAAGTCACAGATAGACCAAGATCCGTCTACAGTCATCATTCCATGTCCAAACTGTCCAAGGACATTTACAGCTTGAATAGGGCTCATTAGCCATCTATGAACTCATAATCAAGGACATAACTAAAGTTGAATTTTCAAAAGTGGATGTAACAAATGGTCATCATCACTTGTGATGGACGAAAAACAACAACAAGAGCAAGCTGAGACAATAGGTCTGCCGGGATTCAATTCCTTGTGTATTTTGGGCAGCATATAGAAGACGGGTCTGCCTAAACAGATTTTATCGATGCAAAGAGCCTTGGCAGTGGTGGGAAGGTGGTTGTCCCGGATGAGGGTGTTCACAGTATTGTTGACCACCTTCTGGTTAGATACCGTCGAGTCTGATTTGCGAGCAGTGTAGAAAGAAGGGTTAGAGATTTGTTGGTGGCCCTCCTGGAGGTAAAGGTCCTTGCGCCTCACAACAACAACCCCACCCTTATCAGCTGGTTTGATGACAATATCATCCAGGCGGCGAAGATTCGCCAAGGCGTGAGATTTGTCAGAGGTGATGTCGGAGCGTTTGATGCGGCTGTGATGAAGTGATTGGATGTCATGGAGAGTGTTCTTGATATAAAGATCAAGAGCCTCGGATGCACCAGGTTTTGAAGTCCAAGAATATTTCTTCTGTTCATATCGAGAGAACAAATCATCAGTGGCAGATGACTCTTTGCCAAAGAAATGATAATGCAGCCGTAGACGACGATGGTAGCGGTGGATATCCTGAAGAAGTGAATATTGATCATATGCAGGACGGAGAGGGACAAACTTGCTGAGGACAGAAATTTCACAGTCAGAGAGACTCAGGTCAGGAGGAATGCAGACCACCCGGGTATTAGTGGTATTAAGGCAAGGCAGAGGTAAATTAACTGCTACAGTATGACTAGAACGGGGGAAAACAATGTGAGATGTGGAGTGGATGGAATTAAGTTTATTGTGGTGATGATTGCACATAAACTGGTACAACTGTCTATTGAGAATGTGGATAATACCACGAATCAGGGAGTAGAGTAGAATGTTGTGATTAGTAAGCGACTGTAAATGCTGTAACAGTAAGACTTTAGAAGTTTCTAAGTCAGATAAGAGATGAGTATGGGTGGAAGATATAATGCGCATGCATTGAAATGCGCATTTCAGGTCAAGGCGTTGTCCTTATCCGGAACAACCACCTTCCCACCACTGCCAAGGATCTTTGCATCGATAAAAGCTGTTTAGGCAGACCCGTCTTCTATATGCTGCCCAAAATACACAAGGAATTGAATCCCGGCAGACCTATTGTCTCAGCTTGCTCTTGTCCTACTGAGCGCATCTCTGACTTCCTCGACAGTATTTTGCAGCCCTTAGTCGAGGAACTGCCTTCATTCGTGAAAGACACTAAGCATACCCTGACCATTTTTTCTTCTGTGCATTTCTCTTCTGACCGTACTTATCGTCTGTTCTTGCTTGATGTTTGCTCTCTGTACACTTCTATACCATATGCCGATAGTCTTAGGGCGTTGCAATTCTTTCTGAACAAGAGTCCACATCCTTCTGTATCTACTCCCACCCTTATCTGCCTTGCTGAACTGGTGCTCACACTCAACTCTTTTGAATTTGATGGACATTTTTTCAATCAGATCAGTGGTGTGGCCAAGGGCACTAAGATGGGACCTAGCTATGCCTGTCTTTTCATGGGACATCTTGAACATCTAGTTTGGTCTACCTACGATGGCCCATTCCCATCTCTTTTCCACAGATACATGGTATTACTGACATGACAGAAGCAGAACTGTCTCGCTTCATCAACTTCATCAACAATTTCAATCCCGCTATTAAATTCACATCTACCATTTCCACCACCTCTGTCCATTTCCTGGACATCATTGTTACTATTCATCCCCCTTACCTCAGCACATCCGTCTACTATAAACCTACTGATGCACATGGTTTTCTGCTCTACACTTCTTCTCATCCTCCCGCCTGTCGTAACTTTCTACCCTACTCACAGCTTCTTTGCCTTCGTCGCTTATGTAGCGATGATGATGATTTTCTCGACAAATTCTCTGAGATGATCGAGTTCTTCCGTAGACGCTCCTTCCCTGACAGCAATCTTTCATTGGCTTGGTTCTGTATATGCCAGCTATCTCACCTTGATACCTTGAATAATTCCCAGGGTTCTTCCTCCTCCTCTGATAGGGTTAAACTGGTTCTTATCTTCCATCCCCATAACTCGACTGTCCATCGCATCCTGCTTAAACATTATTCCCTTCTCCAGTCTGATTCTGACACGCATGATGCTTTCCACAACTTACCTCTGGTGGCCTATAGGCGTGACAAAAATCTGAAGGACATCTTGGTCCACAGCCACCTCAGGTCCTCTCACCCTGACCATTTTGGTACCATTCGTTGCTTATGCGGTCATTGCTACACATGTCCTTTAGTTGTTTCAGATGCCATCCATCTCATTTCCCAAGGCCAGTTTCTCCATCGATGAGGCCTTTACATGTGAATCCCGTAATGTTATTTACATGATATGTAAATGCTGTGGTAAGCAATATATCAGTGAGACTGGCCTTAGACTGAGTGACCGCTTCTGTAACCACCTGCATGCTATTAAACACAGAACACCCACTCCTGTGGCTAATCACTTCAATGGCGATGGCCACAGTGGTGTCCTTGACATTCAGGTCACTGCCATCAGATCCTGCACCACCGATGATAGATCTAGGTACGCCCTAGAAAATCGTCTCATTTTCGAGTTGGGTACCATCAAGCCATTTGGACTCAATTCTGACCACTCTTTCGCTTAGTTCTCGGTCGGATGTTCTTTGTTATTTTTACTCATTTTGTGCCGCCATTTACGTCATCATTTTGTTCCTCTCGTTCCACCTGTATTATCGTCTTTGTGTACTTCCTGTTCGTATCCTTCCGGTATCTAAACACCATATTTCACTCTGACACGCTTGTTGTAGTGCATTCATTTCTACTTGTGGTATTTTTATGTTTGTATGTTATGTGCATATCTTGAAAAAGGCCTATTGGTCCGAAATGTCGATTTTGTCCTGTGTATTGTCATTTGTATGATTATATTCTGTGTTTTGTTTTGTTGTATATACCATATTTATTCATGTAAACATCCGTCAGTGATAGTGTGTTAGTCATCATCAAGTAGGACTTCATTACCTGCCTATCAAAACAAATATACAAATTACCAATATCATTAGGTTCCAAAATAAATCTTTGCTCCGAAGCAAGTCCCAGTAAAGACAAAAACTCTTCAACATCATCCTGCTTATTCTCTGGATAAATCATCACAACCTCACCTGGGATATACCTGAAATACAGGTATAGAACACATGACAGCCTCATCAGAGCTATACCCTAAATACAGGTATAGAACACATGAGCTCACCTAGAGTATATCTAAAATACAGGTATAAAACACATGATCACCTCACCAGAGCTATACATTTGTTTGCAACCACAAAATAAAAGATTGAGAAGCATAATTGTATAGATGAAGTGACATGAAACTTCTATAAGAAGGTAACCTCAATATAATGGCATGTCATCTACTAAGGTTTACTGTTACATGGGTGGTTTGTCTAGTGGGCTATTAGTGAGACCCACAGACGCAACTGCATGTGTGAAATACAGATATAGAACACAAGTTAATTGATTGATTCTGAAGAGACTGCTGGCAGTTATGGTTTTATGTTTTAACTCACTTGGTCACCAGTACACACACAGATCTCACCACTACTATAGCCTCATGGGAAGGGCAGATGTATTTATTTGCCCTTTATCTAATATCAAATCAGGAAAGATTATTCTAATATAACAATTAGTTTCACCTTCATCGTAGGACGGGAGAAAAATATCACCAACAGCTTTCTAGTTGTAAACCACCAGTGGAGATATTTGTCACCTGTAGCTATGTCACTATTCAGTGGTGTAAAATCACATTATCTTTAATGCCATGTGACCAGCAAATCATAGTTAGAATTAATATTCTACTGCCAATTCCTGGATAGTGGGTGGGAGGAGAGATAATAGGATAATGCCCAGACAGGAAATTGTAAATATCTAGAACACCTGAAACTTTGTTACATTTTTAGGATTTCAATAAACCTATAAGGCATGAATAAATGATCTTGATCAACTTTACAAAAATCTGGCAGGTCACCCAGTGGTCATTCAAGTGCCCTTAGACTGATTCATGGGTGATGGAGACCACTCAATCATCCTTAGCACTATTCAAGAGGCACAACAAGAAATTCCACAGGAAAAAGGTTAACCCATAGCATTTATTAACTGTAGGGGTGATTCCAAGGGTAGACAAGAACTGATAAAATAAATTTGTAGACCTACTTCATGACCATCTGAAGTATAGAATACCTGTGCACAGCTCATACATTACCCGGTACTTCTTTTTATTATTCTGTGACTTTCCATTGGTGACAATTTATATACTTGGAGTTGTATGCCAAAAATAGTCACAGCTTATCCACATATACAAAGTGTGACCAACGGAAATCACAGAATAATCAACAAAATAAGGAATCACAGCATAATTATTTCTGTGAACAGGTGTTCTATACTGTTGAAGGTTACAAATACAGTGTATAATGTTCAAATCACACACATTTTCTATCATCAGAAATAATAATCAATAAATTGTCACAAGAGAAATGTATAGGCATATTATTAACCTTTAGCATGCTGTGTTTACAATTCGGGCGGTGCATTCCGCCGGCATTGTGTCATGTCTTGATTTCGGAAGGTAAAATCCACCGCTAAGTTCCTTAAACCAAAAACTGAATGAAAAAATTGAGATCGGTAAGTTTTTGACAGAATGTTGTGGCAACATTGAGAAGAAAATTTATCATCATTTTGTTAATGGCGGATAATGGTGGGGATACGATGTCAATTGATTTTGAAATGGAAATCCAAACAATTTATAGTCATCAGCATCACAGCGAAGTGACATGACAGTGAATCATGACGAAACATGAAAGTTTATTATACTTTTCTATCATCGTATATTCAGTGAAATCATTATTTTTTCAGCTGGAAAAGTGAACAACTTGAGAGGTAAGTTCTTCATATTCATTATTTAAAATATGCCACGGTGTTTCCACTATGTAAAATATATAATAGTCAACAAATTTCACAGCTGTCAATAGATAAAAATTATGGTACGCCTGGATCTAGATAGGTCTAAATCTGTATTTATCACTTTCTCACACGTTTCGTATCACACACATACAAACAAAACTTACACCAATATATGCAGAATTTAATTCTTTATTTATATGTGAAAATATTATTTAAATATCTGTAACAACAAAACAGTTATTACGATTTCAAAACAGCCACCAACGATTGCACAACATTTCCAAAAACCAATTCCGCTGCAGTCAGCAGCAGGAGAGAAATTGAGTAATTGTAAACACAGCATGCCTAAGGTTAAAATATAGCTATTTAGTGCATTTAATACTTGATCTCTATTAATTGCATCATATGGTGGTTGCTGACATGATAATGACTGAATAATTTCCAACCACGATTGATAAATTATCATAACACAGAACCACTTTGTTGCATTCATGCTAAACAAAACATTAATCTTTTTATGCGATCTAGATATGGAAAATGTAAAATTTCAATTATATTAGAACAACTAAAATTAGATCTACCTATAGATAATTGCTACATTATTGTAAATGGTGAGATAATAGTTTATTTTGCACATTTATCTTGTCAACTATGCTAACAAATTTGACTGGAAACACTATAAAGTAATGAGATTAGGCCTACTCAATTTACAGGAAAACTATTGCCTTACCTGTATAAATATTAAATGTATGGAGCAATCAACAGCAATCCAAAATGAATTTTGCAGTTTTTTGTTTGAAATACTGCCAAAATTAATATAGTTAGTTGAAAGTTTTAACAATCGTACAGAGAAGAATTTTCAGTCATTTTGCATCAACAATGTCCAGATCAGAATTTCCTGACCCTACCTCAGCACCAGGTAATTAAATCAACTGCTGGGTAATAGATATGCTGGGTCAGTAACACCGTTGACAGATCAACTGTGATAACAGTAAAGGATTGCCATCAGGCAAGCATGAATTCACTGGATCAGACTGTTACTAAAAGTATAACCTTATATATAGAAATTTCAGGTCTGTCCCAATCGGAATGAATCAGTTTATAATGGACATAAATATCTATAATTGACGTAAAATAATTATGTCAATATCTATAATTGATGTAAAATCATTATGTCAATATCTATAATTGATGTAAAATCATTATGTCAATATCTATAATTCACGTAAAATCATTATGTCAATATCTATAATTGACGTAAAATCATTATGTCAATATCTATAATTGATGTAAAATTATTATGTCAATATCTATAATTGATGTAAAATCATTATGTCAATATCTATAATTGACGTAAAATCATTATGTCAATATCTATAATTGACGTAAAATCATTATGTCAATATCTATAATTGACGTAAAATCATTATGTCAATATCTATAATTGACGTAAAATCATTATGGATTGTGGTTTGATGATAAGGAATTCTTGAGAATTAAGTTTGTTTCCAAAGTATATATAGTAACATGCTGGTTTCGTTATGAAATAACACCCAACAAGTATGAATCTGATATATTGACGTAGTCTAATTCTAAAAAACAATTGTTTCGATATTGTAAGTTATATCTACATATTGTACTTATTTCCCAGCTATATTATGTTAGTTTGGTTACGAAACAATATAAATACAATAGACTTAAGTGTGTAAAAAGAATGTTTTCAAGGTTGCCACATCAGATAATAAATAAAGGCAATCAATTTTTAAAAATAACTTTTCCACACTCTTTATATTTTTCCCTTCTATCTTTACAACCTTCTCACACGTCTTGTATTGCACATACACAAACAAAACACCAATATATGCAGTACTCAATTCTTTATTTACATGTACACAAATTATTTTAAAAACTCCAAAAACCAAATTGTTATTGCGTTTTCCAAACATCCACCAAAAAAATAATTATTCAAAAAGAAACCAGTGGCAGGAGGTAAATTGATTAATTTTAATCTGACTTGCTAAGGTTAACCTTTAGCATGCCTTTGTCGAGTGCATTCGGCAACGGTTTTCCCATTACAAAGAACTGTTGTCGAATGTACTCAACTATTGCTATGCATACATTCTGGGACGCGTAATCACATAATCCTTGTTGATAGAAATAGTATTCTACTTCCTTTTCCTGCATTGTGTTTGCAAAAGAGAAGAATATTGGACAAGCAATTTTAAATACCAAGACACTGTCCCGATCAGTGAATAGGGTTATAATGGCCGCAAATATGTATAATTGTAGGCATTAGGGAATCGTAGCTCAACGTTGTTTAGAATTTTGTGTCATGATTACTTCCCTTGTTTTGACGATTGTCATCTATGCCACTTTTCAGATCTCGCGGCCTAAGCAATTCCTAGTTATTCCTCTACAGGATTGTATTGTAGTGCCTATAAAAGCAGACAAATGTATTTTTGTCATTCATTTTGACACTTTATTTCACTAGGTATTGGTGGAAATAGTGTTATTTTTAAAGGAAGCAATTGAACTCGTTGAGGTCATTGTTTTTGCACTTTTCATGCCTTTTTCTGATACTTGTAATTATTAAGTACAATGTGAAACCATGTAAACTCATCAACCATTTATCAATTTATGCACAAAATTTATGTATTTGAATAATGTGGATAATTGTTATCAAATTTTTACAAATTCAATGATGATCGGTCACTCGCTCTATAGTTGCCATCTTTTTTAACTCTTTCAGCACGTAAAAACGAATAATCGTTACAAATAAAAATCGATTGTGGAGACAGTTCAGAATTATTGATGTGACTGTATGTTACAGCCAAAGACAATTTTAAACAAGATGGCACAAACTTCAATTATTTTACATACACATTTTATATTTAAAATTGATCGAAATAAATTAAAAAAAGAATTAACTATGCTAACTAAACATATATTTCTTTTGTTAAATTTTAAATGATACTAGTAAAAATATCTAAGATTTGTATGTAAAATAATCCAAGTTTGTGATACAAGACCATGCCAGAACACCCGCTTATCCTGCGTCTGTCACCATGATGACTGAAGTGTTTTTGTAAACGTGAATTCTTGATCGGGGAAATTCTCTTTCTCAGAACAATCTGCACATGAATGCATAAAAGCGAGATGCGACAACCAACAACAAATGACGAAGATGAAAAAACCTGTCACTTGGAAAATATCAGAAAAACAAAGAAACATCAAGATATTGGCTGCAGATAGGACAACACATTATATATTTGCGCGTGCGTGCGTGTGTGTGTATATATATATATATATAATATATTGTTTAAAAGGTAAATTACTTATAATTCTCACATTTTTACTAAGTTCAACCTTAATATGATAGATGCTTTCTACTTTCATTTATTAATACTTTGTTTGTTATTTTTTGTTGGCCATGGTATATGCAAAATGTTTCTGTAGCATCTCAATTGAAAGGTGGAAATTTCCTTTGCCACTGTTTTATTTAAGTAAATTCAAGTAGGAAGCAAGAGAATCAAAGCAACATGTTAGTTTCATTATGAAATGACACCTGATAAATATGGACCTAATATATTGACGTGGACTACAGACAACATTAGGTCTAAGTCTAGAGAACAATGAATTTGATAATGTAAGTTAAATCTACATGTTTTATTATTTCTTCAGAACAATTATATTAGTTTGATTATGAAACAACATAAATATAATAGACTTAAGTGTGTAAAAGGATGTTATCAGGGTAGCCACATCTTCACAACCCTTTCACACCTTTTGTATCACACATGCACATGCACAAACAAGACTTACACCAAAATATGAAGTATTCAATTCTTTTTTTAAATGTACAAAAATTATGTTAATATCTCTAAAACATGTTATTGCATTTCCAAACACACACCAAAAATAATGTGAATTGTCCAAAAATAATCCAGTGGGAGGAGGGAATTCAAGTAGGAAGCATGAAGATAAATTAAAATAATTCTTACAGATGATGAGAATTAAACCAGGTCCGTTCTAGCAGCACCGAATCGCTTCGGAAGGAAGGAAATTGTGTATTTTCAATCTGGCATGATAAAGGTTAATTTCTAATGTTCTATCACGGAAGATGATTCTAATATGAGAATTAGTTTAATATCTAGTGTTGCCAAAATAAAAAATGATTCTATTGTGGGAACTTATTTCATGTTTAAAAGATGATTCTATTGTGGGAAAATATTTCATGTTTAAAAGATGATTCTATTGTGGTAACTTATTTCATGTTTAAAAGATGATTCTATTGTGGTAACTTATTTCATGTTTAAAAGATGATTCTATTGTGTGAACTTATTTCATGTTTAAAAGATGATTCTATTGTGGGAACTTATTTCATGTTTAAAAGATGATTCTATTGTGGGAAGGTATTTCATGTTTAAAAGATGATTCTATTGTGGGAAGGTATTTCATGTTTAAAAGATGATTCTATTGTGGTAACTTATTTCATGTTTAAAAGATGATTCTATTGTGGTAACTTATTTCATGTTTAAAAGATGATTCTATTGTGGTAACTTATTTCATGTTTAAAAGATGATTCTATTGTGGGAACTTATTTCATGTTTAAAAGATGATTCTATTGTGGTAACTTATTTCATGTTTAAAAGATGATTCTATTGTGGTAACTTATTTCATGTTTAAAAGATGATTCTATTGTGGTAACTTATTTCATGTTTAAAAGATGATTCTATTGTGGGAACTTATTTCATGTTTAAAAGATGATTCTATTGTGGGAACTTACTTCATCTTCTTCTTCTTCTTTCGTTCACTTGAAACATGTCTATATCTGTAATTCTGTCTCCTTAATAAAACTCACTATCTTTTGTAGTTCATACAGTGTCCCATATAGACTTTTTATAGATACAGACATGTTTCCATTGTGTTTTGTGCGTGGCATCCTGATTATCTGTGCGCCTTTTGGCTGGATGCATCCGTCTTCAGCACTCTGCTTACTTGGGCAGGACTATGGTCCTGCTCGAATGGGACTGCCCGACCAGTTTTAGTTTCCAGCCCCTGATGGCTGAACTAAGCCCCATTACCACTGCACGGTGCTGGCTTTGATGGGGACTTACTTCATGTTTAAAAGATGATTCTATTGTAGGAACATATTTCATGTTTAAAAGATGATTCTATTGTGGGAACATATTTCATGTTTAAAAGATGATTCTATTGTGGGAACTAACTTCATGTTTAAAAGATGATTCTATTGTAGCAACTTACTTCATGTTTAAAAGATGATTCCATTGTGGGAACATATTTCATGTTTAAAAGATGATTCTATTGTGGGAACTTATTTCATGTTTAAAAGATGATTCTATTGTGGGAACATATTTCATGTTTAAAAGATGATTCTATTATAAGAACTTATTTCATGTTTAAAAGATGATTCTATTATAAGAACTTATTTCATGTTTAAAAGATGATTCTATTGTGGGAACTTACTTCATGTTTAAAAGATGATTTAAAAGAAGAACAACTTACATACAAATTTACTCCCCATGCAACAACAACCAGATAGACAGTGAAGAATTCTATGAACTATTGAATAATAGATAAAGAGGATGACCTAATAGTAATGGGAGATTTTAACAGAAGGCCAGGGAAAAGAACAAGTGAAGACAGTAGATACCTAGGACCTTTTGGGGATACACTAACAACAAGAAATGAAAATGGAGACAGATTACTAGAGATATGCAGTCAAAACGAACTATACATCACGAATACTTTCTTTAAAGTAATGAATATTGCAAGAGAAAAGGAGAACATCAACATACAGATAAATAATAAACAACTAAAACAAGTAGATGAATTCAAATATCTGGGCAGCACATTGAGATATGACAACAAACAAGAAGCAGAAATAAACGCAAGATGTAATAAGGCCTGTCAGATCATTGGTCAATTAACACCTTTACTAAGAAACAAAGATATTACACTAGAAACAAAGAAAGCGCTTTTCAACACCATTTTCTTACCAACATTGTGTTATCAGTGTCAAACTTGGACATTAGATTCTAGAACAATACATAAGATTAACACCACTGAAATGAAATGTGTGAGACGTATGATTGGAGTTAGCTTGAGAGACAAAATCAGGAATGAAGCACTAAGGAAACAATTAGGGATCAAGCCAACAATAGAATACATACAGAAACAACAAGTTAAATGGTACGGCCACATAACCAGACAGAAAGAGCAAAGTATTATCCAAAAAACACTTAACAAACGATACGAAAACAGGAGACCTATTGGACGCCCTCGTAAAAGGTGGATAGATAGTGTATTAGAGACACTCGGAAATATAACAGCAGAGGAGGCAAATAGAAGGGCAAAAGACCATACACTGACTCTCCCCTCAACACCGAAAGGTACATGAGGACAGAAAGAAGAAGAAGAAGAAGAAAAGATAATTCTATTGCGGGTACTTATTTCATGTTTAAAAGATGATTCTATTATGGGAATTTATTTCTTGGTTAAGAGATGCAACACTGGCAAATACTTGAAAAACTCACTTAATTTTTGACCCAGTTATGTCAAACTTGATCAATCTGACATCTTGGAAGTGATCAGAAGCTGTCACTCTCACATTTGAAATCAAGCGTGCATGAAAGGGACATAAAGAACTTGGTGGCCTGTCAACAAGACAATCAACTTGTATCCCTCTTTGAAAGTCTGTGGTCTGGCTGATGTTTGTATGCTCTTGACATATCAGTTGACCATTTGTTGAAGTCTCTGCATCAACAAATCTGACCTTGAACTTTGACTGAGGACTGTAAATCAAAATATGAGAAGAGATTGTGCACAGATCAAATGGACAAGATAAAAATTATTTATCATGGGTTCATAGTCTGTTTTAAATTTTACAACAGCTTGCTCCCTGACCTACAGACACAGAGGGCTATCTTCATCATCATGCTAAGATAAATTCAAGATTTCATGCCAGTTGTAGTTCGACTATTTAAATATCCGTTGTACAGAGAAGCATAACAATAGGTAGAAATAGAGAAATGGGTAGTTGTAGAGAAATTGGAAGATGTAGAGAAATGGGTAGAAGTAGATAAATTGGTAGAAGTTGAGAAACGGATATAAGAAGAGAAATGGGATACAAGTAGAGAAATAGGTAGAAGTAGAGAATTGGCTAGAAGTAGGTAAATGAAAAATGGAATAAAATTCAGATAGAAACACTTTCACTTTATGATTTCGCATTTTGATATAAAATAATTTGACTGCAATCTCACCTGCTTCAATCTCATCTGCTTAAAATTATGAATAAATGACAATGAAAGTAATAAAAAACATTAGAATTGTATATTACCAAACATCACTGCTGACAATGTCCATCCCTGGAGGCATAGGGTAAATTTCTAGTACTGCGTTCCACAGACTGGTCAGCCAAGGGACAACTACAGCATCCACACTGCATCAGAAAAAAAGAGATATGTTAGCAATGAACAATATTATCCACTTAAAATAACCCTGTTTGTAACTGCAACTGTTTGTGTTTTTCTATGTCTGTTTGTAACTGTAACTGCTTGTCTATGTCTATTTGTAACTGTAACTGTTTGTCTATGTCTGTAGCTGCAACTGCCTGTTTATGTTTAGTTGTAACTGTAATTGTTTGTCTATGTCTGTTTGTAACTGTTTGCAACTGTAACTATTTGTCTATGTCTGTTTGCAACTGTAACTGTTTGTCTATGTTTGTACCTATAACTGTTTGTCTATGTCTGTCTGTAAATGTTTGTCAGTTTGCAGCTGTAACTGTTTGTAACTGTAACTGTTTGTAACTGTAACTGTTTGTCAATGTCTGTTTGTAACTGTAACTGTTTGTCTGTGTCTGTAACTGTAACTGTTTGTCTATGTCTGTTTGTAACTGTAGCTGTTTGTCTATGTACGTTTGTAACTTTGTCTATGCATGTTTGTAACTGTTTGTCTATGGTTGTACCTGTAACTGTTTGTATATGTCTGTTTATAACTAACTGTTTGTAACTGTAACTGGTTGTCTATGTCAGTTTGTAACTGTAACTGTTTGTCTATGTCTGTTTGTAACTGTCTATGTCTGTACCTGTAACTGTTTGTCTATGTCTGTTTGTAACTGTTTGTCTGTAACTGCAACTGTTGAAAATTCGGGGAAAAAATCGCAAAACGCCATTTTCAAATCGCACATATAACTTCTTGACGACCCTAATACTTGAGCAATGTGTGGAAACATTGATAAAATCCTCATAAATACCTATACTTATTGTATATATATTGTTTTATATCAAAACTAATATAATATGAACTAAAAAAACTAATAAAACATGAAGAAATTGCATATAACGTCCGTCCTGTCAGCACTAGGTCTAGGCCGACACACAGCGTAATTATTGTCTATGCACACACGTGCAGCCCTGATACATATTATTTTTGTGTTTTTTAACAACTACACAAACATTCTTATCAAGTAACAACATATTAAACACAAAAAACAATAATTAAAACATGTAGTCACGATCACTTAGCCATGCCACACAGTTACTCAATTTGATAGTAAAATACGGCCCGAAAATGGCCAACGTCGCTCTAGAAATTAGTTGACAAAACCAGCCGGCTTTCTCCCTTCTTGCAATCATAACGTGTAAAGGAATTTGACCTTTAAACTGTGATGTATTCCTAGCTTCGTTTGGCGGGTTTTATACGTCACAGGATCATTACTTCGTGAAGTTCCGTACTCGGAAATCGGGACATATCGTATGTAGCTGATTTGCGCCAATAGGCACAATGGGGTATACACTCATTGGCGCAAATCAGCGCCTATAGAGACCTAAAGGTTAACATGTTTACCCATAGTAAATATATAGAAAACTTCTTCTTCATCGTTCTTCAGTCAGATATCAGGTTACAGCATCAATAGCTTCAATGAATTGTGTGATTCGCTTCAGGTCATCCATGGAACCCCTCAAGTCTGGAAGCAGTGCCGTTTCAGTAGGCCATATTTTCTCCCTCTCTTCTTGGTAGAGATGACAGGCATGAAGAATGTGTTCTGCAGTCTCTGGGCTCAGTCCACAGTTGCACAGGTCTGTCTCACCAATCTTCAGCTTTCGGAACATGTGACTTCTCAGTCTGTTGTGACCAGTTCGTAGTCTGAAGATGATGGTTTGTTCCTTGCGTGACATTTGGTGGAAGGGGTCATTTGGTTCTGCAGCTGGGTGCATTTGCTTCCACTTTTTCTTAAATTCTGCTTTTAACATGGTCTTACATTCATAGTATGTATTATCATTTTATATTTGTTTCAGTGATCCCCCTTTCCTTGCCAGGAGATCAGATTTTTCATTTCCAGGTATGCCACAGTGACCTGGGATCCACTGCAGTACTGTTTCTTTGGTAGTATTCCTAAGGTGTAGTAAGCAGGCCGTAAGTTCATTCATGCTCATGTTCTTTGGATCTTTCAATGCCTGCAATACTGACTTTCCATCCGTTAGAAAAACTACATGTCTGTTGTGACTCGGCAAGCAATTCATAAGCATTTTGGCTGCCTCTATCATGGCTTCCATTTCTGCTTTGAAATTTGTGGAATGTTTGCCTGTGGGTATGGATTTCAATATTTCTTTTCCATCTGGTGTTACTATATATATTCCTGATCCTCCATCTAATACTGCCTCTTTCGCTGATCCATCTGTATATACATGTGTCCATATATCCTTTGGGTATGCTTTCTGTATGTGATTCTTAGTTGTCTTCTTTAGTACTTGTATAGTAGTTTCTGTTTTCGAAATAATGCTTGGTATATTGTCCATAATTTTTGGGAAGTTTTTCCTGTCCCATGTTGGGTATGGTCCCAAGATGTTTAGTGGTTTTAGGTTTTGTAGGTCTGTATCTGTGAGTGATTTCTGGAGCTGTTTAGCGGAGTGTAGAAAGCTACCTCTTTTGAGTCGCTCTTTTGTAGGTCTGCTTAGTCTTTGGTTCATTTGATGACTCTCCAAACATTTGAACTTTGCATACTGTCTGAGGATTTTTTCATTTCTTCTTTCTTCCATTGATGGCAAACCTGTGCATGTTTCAATTTCTGTGATTGGGGTAGTATTCATACCTCCTGTTATAATTCTGAGATTGCGGTTTTGTATCTTTGAGATCTTTTGAGTATTACTCTTGGCTGCAGTCCCCCATGCTGACATTCCATATTCCAAAGCTGGTCTTACATAACCTGTATATGCTCTACTTAGAATTTTTCCATTTGCACCCCAATCTGTTCCAGCCAATTTTTTAAGGAGTGCTGTCCTCATTGTACCTTATGTTTGGCACTTGTCTATGTGCTGTTTCCATGTAAGTCTTGGATCAAAAGTGACTCTAAGGTATGTGGGTGTCTCATCTTTAGGCAATGTTTGACCATTTATGGTTAGTAGGATTTTCTGTGGTTTGGTGGATATGCTGAACATGGTATAGATAGTTTTTTGGGCATTGATAGACATGGCCCATTGGTCTGTCCACTTGGCCAAATTGTCCATAGTTTCTTGTAACCTTATTTTTGTTGTGCCTACACTCTCTTCACTGTACCATATCGTCAGATCATCTGCATACATTGCAGCATTTACTTTACGCGAGAGAATTTGGTCAATGTCATTCATGAATATAAGGAATAGAGTGGGGGATAGAACACCTCCCTGTGGTACTCCATGCTTAAAGAGTTTCTTTCTGCTGTGCTTCATTTCAAGCTTCACTGCTGCTTTTTGGTTGTGCAGGTAGTGTTTTATCCAGTAATACATGCGCCCTGTCACTTTGTTTTGTTGTAGTTTAAGGAGGAGTCCATCTTTCCACACACAATCAAAGGCTTTTTCCATATCTACCCACACCACTGATGTCTGCTTTTTGTCCTGGAAAGCATCCTCTACTTCCTAGGCAATTAGTGTAATCTGGTCTTCAGTTGATCTACACTTTCTGAAGCCAGTTTGCTGATTTAGCAGGATTTTATTTTTTTCTAGGAACCACATCATTCTTTTGTTTACCAGCCGCTCCATTAGTTTGCAAACACAGCTGGTCAGACTTATTGGGCGATAGCTGTCCACCTTATTTTTTGGCGGTTTTCCACATCTGTGGCACTAGACCTCTATCCCAACAGTTGTTATCTTTGCTGATCTCTTTTTCGATATTCCGTAGTTCTTTTCTTACTTCTCTTCTCCTATTTTCATTGACTTTGTGGCAGGCAGTACTTTGGTAATGCTGTATAAAGTGATTTGCAGCCTTATTTCCTGTGAGTACATCTCCGCCATTCTCTATAGCTACTGGTGCTGTTTTGTTATCTTCGTTGTTGAGCATTTTTGTTATTTTCCATAGTTTTCTTCCCTCTTTGTCGAAGTTTAAATTTTCTGTTTTTTCATGCCAGCTTTTCCTTGTGTTTGTAATTGTCGTTTTTCTTAGTTTGGCTACAGCAGCTTTTAGTGATATGTTGTTTTCTGTGGATGGGCTTTTTTCTGCTGTGTCTCTGGCCTTTGACACTTCTTTCTCCAACTCATCGAGTTTGTCAGACCAGTACAGTTTGTAATTTTTCCTAGCACCTCTTGGTATGGTTTGTTTGGCTGCTTGAAGAAGTGCAGAAGCCAGGAGTTGTGCAGTTTTGTTCACATTTTTAATCCTTGGATTTATTGTTTTTGTGAATTTGTCTGTCAGGTCATGCATACTTACTCCAGTTTGCTTTCTTGAAGCTCCATCTGGGTGTGGTTGTGGGGCCAGCAGGGGTATGGTTAATGTCAATGGTGAGTTTGATGGGGCGATGGTCACTTCCACCAAGCTGATCCAGCACCTCCCTGTATGTAATTTTCGCTAATGCATCTGTTGCAAAGGCTAGGTCAGGGGCTTAGGTGGTGTGCCATCTTCTAGAGTAGAAAGTTGGGTGGTCTTCAGGTTCATTAAGCAGTTAAAGTTTCACCTCGCACTGCCAGTCTTCCACTTCTTCTCCTCTAGTATCTTGTTCTGTATATCCCCAACTCTGAGAGTAGCTATTGAAGTCACCAATCACAAGACAGTTATCTTTTTCTGTGTTAATTGTGTATAGCGATAAGCTCTAGTCTTGTGGACAGTAATAGTTATATACTGTGACCTCTTTAGTTGGAAGGGTTAAACAGGTTCCAATGATTTCAGCCTGTTCTTCTGTGTTTACTCGAATTTCAGAGGCAACGATATTGTTTTTCACAAGTATAAGAAGTCCTACTTTATGTCTCTTTTATCTATCATTCCTAAATGTTTGGTATCCTCAAATGTTGAATCTATTGTTGTTTGTGAGGTGTGTTTCCTGTATGCATGCTATATCGATTTCCTCTGTGTAATCGGTTTGCAAGTGCAGTCTTTTTTATTGTACTCATCCTCTGCATTCCACTGCAATATTTTTAAGTGCTTATTTTTGTCTTTGTCTGCACCATGATCTATATGTGATTTTTTTGAACCAGTAGTTTTTTTCCTCTGATCTCTTTTCCTGGCTCCACAAATTGAGACAGAAGTACCACCAGTCACTGAGGGTGGGCTCCTTCAAGGCTTAGAGCCTGGCACTTCATCCGCCTGATGGGATTCCACAGATGAAGCACCAAAACGAATCATCTGTAACCTTTTATTTGACATGTGAAGTCAATGCGTGACACTGTGATTTTCAGCTGGACTATTTTGTACCTTTCGGTCCAGTGTCTCTGTCTTCCATCTTACTTTTGAGTCAGGATGTGTTTCCCTAGCCCTTATCCATCCAAGGATTGTCCACAGGGCAGTGAAAGGTTTCATTTTGGAATTTTCCTTCTCCTAGACAGCTTGCTTAACAGGGTTAACGAGCACCATCTGCACGGGGTTTTGAGGTAGAGTTCCCCTCTCGTAGGATAATTTTTTTGTTGCCAGGTATTCATTATCCTCCTCTGTGGTTTATTTCTTGTGATCTAAGGCACATCTCACTCAGGGATGGTGATTTAAGAACATTTCTCTCTATTGTTCTAATATCCATAATTCCCCATTTACCCTACCCAACCCTCTAACCCTACCTAAACCCTATCCCTACCATCCTCCCCTCCCCCCTGGCACGTTCCTGGAGTGGTGTCAGTGACCCCACTCCAGCAACCTGAGCTTATAGCAGCTCATACTCGCTTTGATGCTGCCAGTCAATGGACACATGGGGTATTTCAGTGGGGATATCAGCGCCGCCTGATATCCCACCCCGTCCTTGTGGTCAGCAACACCATTAGGTCAGCGGCTGTTTATTTGCCCAGAGGGTTATTCACAGCTGGCCTCAAGAGCCTTTTCCACTATCCGCCACCTGTGGACGCTCCTGGTAGGGGTTGGTATCCCCCGCAGGATATAGAAAACTCATTACCAAATACTTTCATAAACAATACAGTTTTATGAAATTAAATAATTCATAACAAAATTACTGATAAAAGTCAAAGATGACAATTCCTGCAGAATAAAAGGTACGTAAAACTATGATTTTTTTCCCCATGTCCACTATATTTAAAACCACAAATGAAAAAATAAAAACCACTTGTTTGTACCCAAGGTCATGTTGGTCATCTGCTAGACCAAGTTTACTGATGGACTGCCCACCAAGTTGCTCCAGTCTTTTCTGCAGACGCTTTCCAACAACATTAAATCTGTGAAGATATGGTTTAAAATGATGTCAAGTACTTTGATGAGATCATTGATGCATGATGGTAATGTGGTATTAACTAACAAACCATGAGCACATAGGGATAATATGGAATAATAATAAGACCAATGAACTATCAAGGTTGTAGGCGTGTCACACTGGAGACAGCACACAAAGCTCTCTCTAAACATAACTATCATCAACCATTCAGAGGAGTGTAGAAAAATCATACCATTCCTTGATATAAATTCAAGTTTTTGCCTGTTCTACTCTCCACCTCCCTCAACTGTTCCTTGCAAAGTAATATTAGAAAGCAAGTCGTATCTTGTTACATGTCCAAACCAATCAAGTTTACAGTTTCACCACTTCCACAAGTAGTCCATGATAATCTGCAAGTTTGTCTATTTGCTCTAGGACAAATATATTTGTCTTGTGTTCTATATAGCTAATTCTTAACAAAAGTCTGTAGCACTTGTTTTCAAAAGCCTGAATCCTTCTTTCTGTGTCTACATTGAGTGCCCAACTTTCATACACATATAAATGTATATTTAGCACTAGCGATTTGAATGGATTGATCTTTACTGTAATATTGATCTTACTTTTCCAAATCATAATCACGAATATTAGCTTAATCTCATTTCCTAAGTTGCCATAATTATGTTTGTGTGACCCGAGATATTTATAGGTGGAACTTCAAGTTTGTAACCATGTTCAACCGACGGATATTCATGGGGATCTTGCTTGATTTCACTAGTGACCTATATCTTGCTTTTATCAATGTTAATTTCCATGCTATAGAACGGCTATAAAGCCAGAGGCAGACCATGCAAAAGATGGATCACATAAATCAAAGAAGCCACAGGATCAAGCTTACAAACAGCACACAGGAAGGCCATCTCCAGAGAACTCTTCTACCCCTGACACCACAAGACAAACAAGGGATACAGCGTATAGATAGATAGATAGACAGATAGAATTTCCATGCAATATTTCCAACTTTGAGGTGTGTTCTTGGAGATCAGATTCGGAACCAGCCAAGAAATTGATATCATCAACACAATATCACCAATAGTTATTGATGTCTGGATATCTTATAATGCCTCCTGCATAATATATTCAAGAGATATGTTGAAAAGTATTGGAAAATATGCAACCTTGACGCAATCCTATACCCGTCTTGAACAATTCATCAATGTCATTATTTATGAAAACAGCACTGCTTGTTTTATACAGCACTTCAATGAATTCAATGTTTGTGTCAAATTTATATTGTCTCAGTTCCACCGGGATAGATTTCTTTAAAAATTAGTGTAAGTTCATAACGTATATAGTTTTTCAAAATTCTTGTTTCAAGCTCTGTCCATTCTTCTGTCATCTGTAAAAATGCTCTCAAGATATTTAAATTCCCACACTTGTTTCAGTAATTAATCATTTATCTTTATGTTGATTGCACTCTATAGACATTCTGTTTTTTCTGTGTTGATCTTCAGGTATATAATTAGAATTTGCTGGAGGACTGTGTGCTGAGGCATCCATTGTGGTACCCCTATGACCCTGAAGGGTTACGGTTTATTGCTTGATATAATTAGAAATGTATACATAATTTGGACAAAATCATTTGGTTGTCACATACCCCTTATACACCCAATAGCATGAGGTCAGAAACAGATTTCTACAGCATGCGGGTAGGAACATATTTCTACAACATGTCCTTGCAGCATGAGAGCAGGAACAGATTTCTACAGCATGTCCTTGCAGCATGAGAGCAGGAAAAGATTTCTACAACATGTCCTTGCAGCATGAGAGCAGGAACAGATTTCTACAACATGTCCTTGCAGCATGAGAGCAAGAACAGATTTCTACAACATGTCCTTGCCGCATGAGAGTAGGAACAGATGTCTACATGTCCTTGCAGCATGAGATCAAGAACAGATTTCTACAACATGTCATTGCAGAATGAGAGCAAGAACATATTTCTACAACATGTCCTTGCAGCATGAGAGCAAGAACAGATTTCTACAACATGTCCTTGCAGCATGAGAGCAAGAACAGATTTCTACAACATGTCCTTGCAGCATGAGAGCAAGAACAGATTTCTACAACATGTCCTTGCAGCATGAGAGCAAGAACAGATTTCTACAACATGTCCTTGCAGCATGAGAGCAAGAACAGATTTCTACAACATGTCCTTGCAGCATGAGAGCAAGAACAGATTTCTACAACATATCCTTGCAGCATGAGAGCTAGGAACAGATTTCTACAACATGTCATTGCAGCATGAGAGCAAGAACATATTTCTACAACATGTCCTTGCAGCATGAGAGCAAGAACATATTTCTACAACATGTCCTTGCAGCATGAGAGCAAGAACAGATTTCTACAACATGTCCTTGCAGCATGAGAGCTAGGAACAGATTTCTACAACATGTCCTTGCAGCATGAGAGCAAGAACAGATTTCTACAACATGTCCTTGCAGCATGAGAGCTAGGAACAGATTTCTACAACATGTCCTTGCAGCATGAGAGCAAGAACAGATTTCTACAACATGTCCTTGCAGCATGAGAGCAAGAACAGATTTCTACAACATGTCCTTGCAGCATGAGAGTAGGAACAGATGTCTACATGTCCTTGCAGCATGAGAGCAAGAACAGATTTCTACAACATGTCCTTGCCGCATGAGAGTAGGAACAGATGTCTACATGTCCTTGCAGCATGAGAGCAAGAACAGATTTCTACAACATGTCCTTGCAGCATGAGAGCAAGAACAGATTTCTACAACATGTCCTTGCAGCATGAGAGCAAGAACATATTTCTACAGCATGTCCTTGCAGCATGAGAGCTAGGAACAGATTTCTACAACATGTCATTGCAGCATGAGAGCAAGAACATATTTCTACAACATGTCCTTGCAGCATGAGAGCAAGAACAGATTTCTACAACATGTCCTTGCAGCATGAGAGCAAGAACAGATTTCTACAACATGTCCTTGCAGCATGAGAGCTAGGAACAGATTTCTACAACATGTCATTGCAGCATGAGAGCAAGAACATATTTCTACAACATGTCCTTGCAGCATGAGAGCAAGAACAGATTTCTACAACATGTCCTTGCAGCATGAGAGCAAGAACAGATTTCTACAACATATCCTTGCAGCATGAGAGCAAGAACAGATTTCTACAACATGTCCTTGCAGCATGAGAGCAAGAACAGATTTCTATAACATGTCCTTGCAGCATGAGAGCAAGAACAGATTTCTACAACATGTCCTTGCAGCATGAGAGCAAGAACAGATTTCTACAACATGTCCTTGCAGCATGAGAGCTAGGAACAGATTTCTACAACATGTCATTGCAGCATGAGAGCAAGAACATATTTCTACAACATGTCCTTGCAGCATGAGAGCAAGAACAGATTTCTACAACATGTCCTTGCAGCATGAGAGCTAGGAACAGATTTCTACAACATGTCCTTGCAGCATGAGAGCAAGAACAGATTTCTACAACATGTCCTTGCAGCATGAGAGCTAGGAACAGATTTCTACAACATGTCCTTGCAGCATGAGAGCAAGAACAGATTTCTACAACATGTCCTTGCAGCATGAGAGCAAGAACAGATTTCTACAACATGTCCTTGCAGCATGAGAGCAAGAACAGATTTCTACAACATGTCCTTGCAGCATGAGAGCAAGAACAGATTTCTACAACATGTCCTTGCAGCATGAGAGCAAGAACAGATTTCTACAACATGTCCTTGCAGCATGAGAGCAAGAACAGATTTCTACAACATGTCCTTGCAGCATGAGAGCAAGAACAGATTTCTACAACATGTCCTTGCAGCATGAGAGCAAGAACAGATTTCTACAACATGTCCTTGCAGCATGAGAGCAAGAACATATTTCTACAACATGTCCTTGCAGCATGAGAGCAAGAACAGATTTCTACAACATGTCCTTGCAGCATGAGAGCAAGAACATATTTCTACAACATGTCCTTGCAGCATGAGAGCAAGAACAGATTTCTACAACATGTCCTTGCAGCATGAGAGCAAGAACAGATTTCTACAACATGTCCTTGCAGCATGAGAGCAAGAACAGATTTCTACAACATGTCCTTGCAGCATGAGAGCAAGAACAGATTTCTACAACATGTCCTTGCAGCATGAGAGCAAGAACAGATTTCTACAACATGTCCTTGCAACATGAGAGCAGCAACAGATTTCTACAGTTCCTTGCAGCATGAGAGCAAGAACAGATTTCTACAACATGTCCTTGCAGCATGAGAGCAGCAACAGATTTCTACAACATGTCCTTGCAGCATGAGAGCAAGAACATATTTCTACAACATGTCCTTGCAGCATGAGAGCAAGAACATATTTCTACAACACGTCCTTGCAGCATGAGAGCAAGAACAGATTTCTACAACATGTCCTTGCAGCATGAGAGCAAGAACAGATTTCTACAACATGTCCTTGCAGCATGAGAGCAAGAACAGATTTCTACAACATGTCCTTGCAGCATGAGAGCAGCAACAGATTTCTACAACATGTCCTTGCAGCATGAGAGTAGGAACAGATGTCTACATGTCCTTGCAGCATGAGAGCAAGAACATATTTCTGCAACATGTCCATGCAGCATGAGAGTAGGAACAGATGTCTACATGTCCTTGCAGCATGAGAGCAAGAACATATTTCTACAACATGTCCTTGCAGCATGAGAGTAGGAACAGATGTCTACATGTCCTTGCAGCATGAGAGCAAGAACATATTTCTGCAACATGTCCTTGCAGCATGAGAGTAGGAACAGATGTCTACATGTCCCTGCAGCATGAGAGCAAGAACATATTTCTACAACATGTCCTTGCAGCATGAGAGTAGGAACAGATGTCTACATGTCCTTGCAGCATGAGAGCAAGAACATATTTCTGCAACATGTCCTTGCAGCATGAGAGCAAGAACAGATTTCTACAACATGTCCTTGCAGCATGAGAGCAAGAACAGATTTCTACAACATGTCCTTGCAGCATGAGAGCAGGAACAGATTTCTACAACATGTCCTTGCAGCATGAGAGCAAGAACAGATTTCTACAACATGTCCTTGCAGCATGAGAGCAAGAACATATTTCTACAACATGTCCTTGCAGCATGAGAGCAAGAACATATTTCTACAACATGTCCTTGCAGCATGAGGGCAGGAACAGATTTCTACAACATGTCCTTGCAGCATGAGAGCAAGAACAGATTTCTACAACATGTCCTTGCAGCATGAGAGCAAGAACAGATTTCTACAACATGTCCTTGCAGCATGAGAGCAAGAACAGATTTCTACAACATGTCCTTGCAGCATGAGAGTAGGAACAGATGTCTACAACATGTCCTTGCAGCATGAGGGCAGGAACAGATTTCTACAACATGTCCTTGTAGCATGAGAGCAGAAACAGATTTCTACATGGCCTTGCAGCATGAGGGCAGGAAAATATTTCTTCATGGCCTTGCAGCATGAGAGTAGGAACAGATGTCTACATGTCCTTGCAGCATGAGGGCAGGAACAGATTTTTACAACATGCCCTTAAAACATGAGGGAAGGAATATATTTCAACAACATTCACTTGCAGCATGAGGGCAAAAACAGATTTCTAGAACATGCCCTTGCAGCATGAGAGCAGAAACAGATTTCTACATGGTCTTGCAGCATGAGGGCAGGAAAATATTTCTTCATGGCCTTGCAGCATGAGTTAGTTATCCCTCTAGGCCAAAGACAGCACATAGGGTGGATGTCATAGATTTCCATGTCTCTCGTTTCATTGCAATTTGCTTTAGATCTTCATTGTATCTGATACCGATGGTGAAATGTTCCCTTGTAATCATCATCATCATCAGGTGCCATGCCGGGTGGCGTAGGCGGTCATGGCTCTCCACAGCTCTCTGTCCACAGTATTATGTATCAAAGTCGTTGTTTCTTTGCCGTGCCAGGTTGTCAAACTGTCTAATATTTTCTCACGTTGTCGCCCTCTGTCTCTGGTGCCTTCAATCTTGCCTGTTGTGATTATGTTCTCTAAACCTGCCTGTCTCATGAAGTGGCCAAAAAAAGAAGATTGCCTTTTTCTTATATTGTTGATTAAGGTCCGTTTCGCATTAACTCTTTTAACACCTCTACATTAGTTTTTATGGCAGTCCATGGTATTCTCAGCATTCTTCTGTAGAACCACATCTCTGTTGCCTCCAATCTCCCACTTTCCAGTTTGTTTATTGTCCAAGACTCGCACCCATATGTTAGTATAGGGGTTATATAGCACTGCAGAACTCTCTTTCTCACCTCTAATGACAAGGTCATATTACACAGTATATTTTTCATTTTTCTGAATGTTGTTTTTGCCTGTCCTATTCTGCATCTTATTTCTGTTGAACTTCTTCCATCTGCTGTTATAATTGTACCTAGATATTTGAATTGGTGGACCTGTTTTAATACTATATCATTCACTATGATCTTGCAAGGTGTGTTATTTTCTTTCTTTGAAATAACCATTACTTCTGTAATAGTTCTTGTAATAGTTCTACGTAAAGTTTCTTTTGGTCTTCCTCATTTTCTCTTGCCTTTTGGTGACCACATCAAAGCTTGACAGGGGAGTCTTTCCGTATCCATTTTTAGTGCGTGTCCGATGTAATTCCAGCGATGCTTTCTAATATAGGTGGATACATATTCTTGTTTTGATTCTTGTCCGACAACTGTGTTTGATTTGAAGTCTGACCAACGTATGTTCAGTAGCCTTCTAAGACATTTATTTTCAAAGGTGTTTAGTCTTTGCTCTAATTTTGATGTTGCTTTCCAACTTTCGCATCCATATATTAATGTTGGAATTATGCAGGAGTTGACGATTTTGAGTTTTGTTTCTTAGTGTTTTTGAATGCCAGATATTTGACAAATAGAGATAAATTGTCTGGTTACTGCAGCACTTCCTTTTTGTCGGACATCCTCCGATATTTGGTTTATTTATACAGATATTTGACAGTATTAGGGCAGGAACAGATTTTTACAACATGCCCTTAAAACATGAGGGAAGGAACATATTTCAACAACATTCACTTGCAGCACAAGAGCAGAAACATATTTCTAGAACATGCTACTATATACAATTGTTTTCATAGCCTATTTTTTAACACCCACAAACATTGATGATGTATAGGTACAATGGATACTATGCCCATGAACATCCTCACAGATGATGGACCTACTTCTGATAGGATGAGTCTCCTAAGCCAAGAACTGCAAAGTGAAGCTGCCTCAGAGAGTTTTGTGGAAGGTCTTGTCTTAATAAAAACTTCCAGAAAATCTTGACAAGAAAACAAACACACACATTTTTATGATTAAAATACAAAATGAGAATTATTAGTTCAACTATCAAAATATTGCTTATCTACAGCAAAAGAACAAAACCAAAGTTACAAAATTAAAATACAAGAAAATTAAATTAACATAAAATTAAAATATACTGTAATACAATAAAACTATACTACAATAAAATTAAACTATACAGCAACAAAATTAAAATACACTACAATAAAATTAAACTACACTACAATAAAAATTAAACTATATTTTAAAAATTTAACAATAAAATTAAACTGTACAGTAAAATTAAACAATAAAATTAAACTATGCAACAACAAAATTAAATTAAATTATAACAAAATTAAACTATACTACAATAACATTTTAATATACTACAACAAAATTAAACTATACTACAACAAAATTATATTATATTACAACAAAATTAAAACTATACTACAATAAAATGAAACTATTCTACTGTAATAATCTATTTACTATACTACTACAATAATTCATATTTATTTAGTTACTACAATAATTCATTATACGAGGGGGAGTCAATAAGTAAGTCACAAATGGCTCTTTAGAAAAAAACTGAAGACGATAAAAACCTGAAAACTGTTTATTTTTACACATACATTATCCCTTTACTTCTCAACATAATTTCCACCAACATTGATGCATTTATCCCATCGTTTTATGAGTCTTCCCAAACCTGCTGCGTAGAACTGCGTGCTCTGCTTTTTAAGCCACATTTTCACTTCACATTCAACTTCTGCGTCAGTCGCGAAATGCTTCCCGCCAAGGTGGGTTTTTAGTGGACCAAAAAGGTGAAAATCACTAGGGGCTAAATCGGGGCTGTAAGGAGGATGTTCCAGAATTTTCCAACCAAGATTTTTTATTTTCTCCTGAGTTAATCGAGCCGTATGTGGTCTAGCATTGTCATGAAGGAGTAGCACTCCTCTAGTCAGCAGCCCTGGACGTTTTCTTCGAATTGCATCCCGAAGCACTGATAGAACTTCACAGTATGATTCAGAATTCACATTGTCACCTTTCTTTTTGAAATTGGTTAAAAGCACTCCTTGACAATCCCAGAACACTGTCAGCATAACCTTCCCTGCTGATGGTGTAACCTTGAATTTTTGGACACAAGGCGAAGAAGGATGTTTCCATTGCATTGAAGCACGCTTTGATTCAGGCTGGTAGTGATGCACCCATGATTCGTCCCCAGTAATAATCCTGTTCATCATGTCTTCTCCTTCATTTGCGTATTGACAGAGATGCTCCAATGACAAGCCTAATCGGTTCATTTTGTGTTCGTCCGTCAATTGTCTGGGCACCCACCTTGAACACACTTTCTTAAATTTCAATCGATCATGCATGATGCTGTATGCTGAACCATGTGAGCACCCTATTGCAGCTGCTACAGCGTCTATCGTTACTCGTCTGTCACCTCGAATCATCTCCTCAACCCGCTGCACAGATGCGTCTGTTGCAATTTCAACAGCACGACCAGATCGGATTTCGTCAACAATTTTAGAGCGTCCTTGAGAAAATTTTTTTACCCAGCTGTGCACCGCTTTACGGGACAAACAATTGTCAGCATAAACAGAAGCATTTCTTTATGAATGTCTTTTGCAGGCAGTCCTTTTGCCCATAAAAAACGCACAACAGCACGTTGTTCATTGATTGTACACTCTGTAAGTACAGTAGCCATTTTGTTTTTTGTGCTGCGCATGCGCAAGGTACAGCTAGCGCCATCTAGCGAACATAAACATAAAGTTCTATGATGATATCAACTATAAACAGCTTTAGAAACCACCTACTGCATTTTCCTGCCATCCAACATCAATTTGTGACTTACTTATTGACTCCCCCTCGTATATTAATTTACTACAATAATTGATGATGATGTTCCTCCTTTGCAAGTGATAAGCATTGCAATAAAAATGTGGTGAACACGTAGAAAAAACAAAACATTTCTAATTGTCTAATTTGGTATGGGTTTGTTAGTTCGTAGATGCCCAATGATTCGATTCATGCCAGGAAAGTTCTGTTGAAGTGTATGCAGGACAGAGGGTCCCAAATAGGAGAGGTTTCATATTTGTCCTTCCACTTCCGTCACTTGTAAATTGCCCGCAGTGTTCTCTCTTTATCAAATTTATATGATGCCAGCAGTGATCTGGGTGTGCCCAGCTGATTGATCAAGGGTTGTAGTCTCCCAGGATCTAGGATAGATACTGCAGTGCTTGAAAATGTTCTTTAGGTGATCCTTGTAGCACTTTTTCTGCTCCCTGCTTGAACATTTACCATCACACAGCTCCCATAGAATAATCTATTTCGAAAGCACTTGTCTGGCATTCAGATATGGCCAGTCAAGCAGAGTTGGGACATAGTCAACAGGGCATGGATGCTTTTCATACTGGACTTCTGAAGGATTTCCGTGTCTGGTAGTTGATCCTGCCAATGTACTCCCATGAGGTTTCTTAGGTACCTAAGGTGGAAAGAGTTACGCTAATGATTGTGTCTCGCATAGACAGTCCAGGATGACGTAGCATAAAGCAGTGTTGGTAGGACTACTGCACAGTAGACGTTCAACTTATTTATCAAACTGAGACAGTGCCTGACCCATACGTTGGGACGAAGGCTCCCAAATGCGACACACACAAGCAATACGCAGGACAACATTCTCATCAATTGTTGCAGTTTGTGATAGGGTGCTGCCAAGATATACAAACTTATTGGCAGGATTGAGTTTATGTCCCTTTACTGTGATTACTGGTTCTGTGTAGGGGACACCTGGTGCTGGTTGATACATTACTAATGTCTTCGAGGTGCTGATGGTGAGACCAAACACATCAAAAGCCAAAGAAAAGAAGTCTATACTGTCCTGCATGTCTTTCAGACTGGTAACGTTGAGTGCACAATTGTTGGTGAACATAAGGTTGCGAACAATGTCCTTCTTAGTTTTTGTATTGTCCTTCAACCTACAAAGATTGAATAGCTTTCCATCAGCTCAGTAACAAAAGCAAATTCCTGCACTGTTATTCTGGAAGGCATCATTTAACACGGCAGAGAACACCATGCTGGAGAGCCTCGGAGCCAGGACACAACCCTGTTTGACACCGTTAGTTACTGAAAACAGGTTTGAGTGTGCGCCGTCATCTTGCACACAGGCTGTCATACCATCATGGCACTGGCGAACCATGTTGGTGATTTTTTGGGACATTCAAATGTAGCCATGATCTTCCATAGTGCTTTGTGATTTACAGTGTTGAATGCCTTAGTTAAGTCGAGAATTGAAGCAGGTCCATTCTAGTAGCACCGAATTGCTTTGCAATATTATTCTAAGTAAATTCAAGTAGGAAGCATGAGGATAAATGAAAATAATTCAACCTGTGTACTCAAGTCACTAAGAATGGACCAATCGAAACAAAGACTATTACAACATCAATGAACAAGTATTAAAAGTACAAGTATTTAAGTATCCTCAGGAACACAAACATAGAACATTCATATTTGTACTACAAGGACCTAAAGGTCTCTGTAAACATAAATATAACATAGAGACAGAACAATATTACTTCTTCTTCTGCGTTCATTCTCAAACTCCTGCAGATTAGCAGGATGTAGTCCGGAGAACAGAATGCGTTGTGTCATAGTTTACAGCATTGCTGCGATATCTGCGCCTTTCGGCCTGACACATCCGACTTCAGCATGGCTTTGGGTCACTTACCCTATATGGGATGGGACAGCCAACTCCATCCAATAACCTCCTTATTCGCCTTTTACGACATGCATGGAAGGTAAACAGTGTTGCTATTCTTTGCTCCCCTTTCGGGCCCCAGCAACATGCGGGCGAATGTTACTTCAAATAATATTTTATACAAGTAAATTCAAGTAGGAAGCATGAGGATAAATGAAAATAATTCTTACAGCTGAAGGGAATTGAACCAGTTTATAAGAAGGTCTTTAGGTCCTTGTAATACAAATATGAATGTTCTATGTTTGTGTTCCTGAGGATACTTTGTTGATGTTGTTATAGTCCTTGTTTCAATTGCTCCGTTCTCAGTGACTTGAGTACAGAGGTTGACTGTCTTGAAGAGATCACATCTTTGTATGGGGATGTGGTTGTTCAAGTATAGAAAATTGTCCAAATTGTATGACAGAGTTGTTCTGTGAGTTTAGCAGTGATAACAGGGCCACTGATTCTGTGCTGCTAGAACGGACCTGGTTGAATTCCCATCAGTTGTAAGAACTTATTTCATTTATCCTCTAGCCTCCTACTTGAATTTACTTGTATTAGTTAGGTCGACAAATGTGGTGTAGAGGCCAATGTTCTGTTTGCAAAATTTTTCCTGTAGTTGTCTGGCAGTGAATATCATGTGAGATGCACTCGACAGCTTAACTCTTTCCACCTTCTGTGCCTAAGAAACCTCTGTCTTGTCTGAAGCCACATTGGTTCTCTGGGAGGAGACCTGTCTCCCAATGGGCTTGCAGTCTGGACAGAACCCTAGCCATGATCTTGCCTGCTAGAGAGAGCAGGGATATGCCTCGGTGGTTGTCGCAAGCTAGGCAATTTCCTTTTCTCTTGTATAGATGTATGATGGAAGCATCCTTAAAGTCTTGTGGCATCGATTTCAGGTTCCAAATTGTCTGGAGGAGCTCTGTGAGTTTAGCAGTCCTAACAGGGCCACTGATGGCGTAAACTATGGGTGGAATGGAGTCTGGACATGGTGCTTCTCCTACGGACAAGTTTGAAATGGCTTTTTCCACCTCATCAAGGCAAGGGGGCTCAGATAATGAATGGTTGATTGGTGTTTGCGTGATGCTCGCAATCGCTTCGTCGTTGATATTGGAAGGGAAGTTCAGTTACAATAATTAATTACTTATTACATTACCACAATAGCTCATTACTTATTACATTATGAGAAATGTGTTCATTGACTATATTTATCAATGATTTGTTAAATTACAGCAATATCCCATATGTCTGGACTGAACAAAAGAATTACAATGTAAATTATGTACAACTAATAAACAAGAGATAACATTCACAAACACACAAACACAACCACAAGACATAATGAACAACAAGATTATAAACACATATATCATACTGACTGTACACAAATGTAAGGTGAAGATGATACAAAAAACAAAAACCATGATAATCAGCAAAGACACAGAAAAAGAACAAGAGCTAAACATAAACATACATGAAGAGAAACTACAACAAGTAAAACAGTATCAATATCTTGGCCAAATAGTCACAAATGATGGCAGATGTGAAACAGAAGTTAAAAGGAGAATAGGAATGGCTAAAAGTACCTTCAATGACATGAGAAAATTATTAATATCTAAACAAATTACAAACAAGTTAAAAATGAGAATTATAAAATGCTACATCTATTCCATATTAATGTATGGCTCAGAAACATGGACACTTAATAAACAATTAGAAGACAGAACTGATGCCTCTGAGATGTGGGTATATAGAAGAATAGGGAGAACATCATGGAAAGAGAAGAAAACAAACAAAGAGGTGCTAAAAACACTTAATATGAAGAAAGAAGTACTAAGAGAAATAAAGATCAGGCAAATAAAATATTTTGGACATATTAAAAGACATGACACCTTATTAACCCCTTATCTGCTGATGTATTTTTAAGGATATGATGAAAAGCAACTTCCATTTTGCAGAGATCCTCCTCTTCTTAGCTTCCAAGGGAAAAAATCTGCCTAGAGGCTTATAATAAAGCCTCCAGAGAAATTCTTTCCCTGGCAAACTAAGAAAAAAATATCTCTGCAAAGTGACGGCAACCCCTCATCGTATCTTTAAGGAGATCTCCGCAGCTAAGGGGTTAAAGACATTACTTGAGGGTAAAGTCAAAGGAAAGCGAGGAAGAGGTAGGCAGAAATACAAGTGGGAGAGTAACATCAGACGATGGACAGGTTATGGTCCAGCAGAGTGCACCACCATGACAGGGGATGTTAGAGATCTGTTGCAGCCAACCTTCATTGCGGAGATGGCACTTGTTGATGATGATGATGAAACAGAAGATGAGTGGATGAAAGAACACATAAATATATGATGTTGACTGTACAAAATATTATGTTGACACACCTTCATATTGTCTGGCGGATCTCCTTGACCTGTTGTTGAGCACACAAAAATGACCAATCGTTCTTGAATAAGATGAGCCTGACAGACAATTACAATTATATAACTTAAACAGCTGTATAAAATTGTAGTTTTATATTCTGTTGTAGAGGTGTGATGCATATTCCACCACTAAATCTAAACTTTGGAGTAAAGTGGATAGTTCACTTCCATGTTGCACTTTCTTCTCTCAATTGTTATTACTATGAACCAACATCATTGCACTCCAGGAAAGTCTATAGGTCTTCCCTAGCAGATGTCAAATGGTATGCATGCTGATGGATCCACTGACTTGCCGGTTGAATATATTCATCATTCTGACCAGCAGACATTCAGCTCTACTAGTAGTGAATTGCCAAAATTCCATCGTAGATTTATGTTATCAATTTCTGTGTCTGCTTCCAGTAGGTTTATATATATATATATATATATGTATACATGTACCCCCTCCCCATTTTATTTAAGAAAAAGGCTCTTTATATATATATATAAATATATATATAAAGAGCCTTTTTCTTAAATAAAATGGGGAGGGGGTACATGTCTATATTTATCCCACTCTCCTCGCATATACTTCTACACTTCTGACCTGCTGTAATATAAACCTTGACATTTGTCAATAGACTTCTAATACTTCTTAAACAATAAGTTAAAAGGATAAATGTCACTGTAGATGATTTATAAGATAAATGTCAATATAGCTGATTTACCATAAAAAATTGTGCATAAACCCATCAGATAATAGGCCACGATACCACTTTCACAACCCTTAAAGTTTCCAAAGTCCGTTTATAGACCGACATGGTAACAATGCCGGCAACAATGAACTTCGTCATCATAAGAAAAACCGACATGCTAAATGGAAATTAACACAAACTTTCGCAACTGTAAGAAAATGGCATTCCTTTCATTTGCCTCACTCAGATTACTTGAATGAAAGAATCAAGGAATGAATAGGCTACTGTATTCCGTCTATAGATGGTTTATGACGTGGTGAGACTTTAGAACAACAGATCATCCTGAACTAATTGTTTGTGTCCCGGCGTTATGACGTGGAACTGTGCTAGTGAATAGTAATTACTATGTAATTATTTTGCCACCTGGCTCTCACAAAAATACAGCAAACAGTGACTTCTAAGTGGGAAACGATGAACGGCAAGACAAACAGGCATGCAAGATCACGTTTGTTTTTAAAAGATACAGAAGAGTTTGAACTTTGATACTCGTATGTTTACCTTGTGGGGAGAATACGGTAATAAAATAAACATGACAGAGGATTGTGAAATTGATCTCGTCTTCCACTAAATGTGCAGTGGTTGGGGAAGGAATCAATTACGGCGGAATTTTACTACAAAATGCCTATGATGTGTTGTGATTTGGAACCTCGTTTCAAGTCTTCTATAAAGAAAGATTGCATTCAGTCACTTATCTGAATGGCATCATCAAAATGTGAGGGAAACTTGTATTGGTTGAGCCGATTGAAATGGGTAGGGCGATTAGTCAATCTGCAGCCTCAGTGGGCTGGACTAATTAACAGAATATAAGGCTGACTTAGCTAGCCAAGAATACTGCACAAGTAGTTTAGCTTCCAGTTCATACATTTTTATTCGAGATTTTATTCGTGTTTTATAAGAAGGATGCCTGGACATAAACTAACATTGTATACTGCTGGTTTTAAGTTGAATGTTATAGCTTTCTTCCCGCCACTTCATTGTGAACGAAAAGCAAGTGCAAGAATGGAGGAAAAAAAGGAAGAATTGTCTCTGAAGCCAAGGTCAAAGAGAGCATCATGTGGCTGTACATCTTCACTCCCAGCACTGGAGGAGAAATTATCTGAATGGATAATGGAGTCTAGGCAGAACGGATTAATTATAACCCACACCAACATAAAAGTTGCTGAAGGAGCTAGTAACAAAAATTGATTCGTTTCAATGTTTCACTATCAACCTGAGGAAGAGATTTAACTACGATCTATTTCAAATAGGAAACATGGACAAGACACCTGTTGGTTTTATATGCCTTCTAATCACACTGTTGAACGCAAAGGTGCAAAGACAGTTTTTGTAAAGACAACTGGGCATGAAAAAATTTGTTTCACTGTTGTGTTAGCTTGCATGGCAGATGGGTCACGTTTGGGCCCCCCCCCCCCCCGTGATTATATTTAAACGCAAGACTCTGCCTAAGGGTATTAAATTCCCATGTGGTGTGTTTGTGCATGCTCACACGAAAGGTTGAACGGACAAAAGTGGTACTCTGGAATGGCTGGATAAAGTATGGGGGCAGAGAAAGGGGGTCGCTTTAAAATAAACCATCCATGCTAGTCTGGGATTCGTTTAGGGCTCATCTCACAGAGAAAGTGGAACAACGATGCCGTGAGATGGGGTTGTCTGTTTCTGTTATTCCTGGGGGACTTAATCCCTCTTGCAGCCACTAGATGTCAGCCTGAACAAACCATTCAAGTACAGACTCCGAGCAAAATGGAATGACTGGATGGCATCATCTGATTTAGCAGTGACAAAGGGTGTTAACATAAAAAAAGTTGACATCCCCCATAATCGTTACATGGGTCAAAGAATTGGGTCTGACATTTCATCAGAAATGATCGTCAGATCTTTCAAAAAGTGTTCAATAAGTAATGCAATGGATGGAAGTGAGGATGACGCTATCTTTGAGGACGATGCCGATGACGACAATGTACCAGAGACTGCTTTACGCTAGTGAAACATGGACTGTGTATAGACGTCATGTGAAAAAACTCAATCATTTTCATACAAATTGTCTCAGAAAAGTTATGAACATCAGATGGCAAGACAAGATTCCAGATACCACTGTCTTGATAGAGCTGGTATCCCTAGCATTGACACGATCCTGATGCAGACACAGATTCGTTGGGCAGGTCATTTGGTGCGTATGCCAGACCATCGTCTGCCAAAGATACTTCTCTATGGTGAGCTAGAGAAGGGTATACGATCTCAAGGTGGCCAAAGGAAGCGCTACAAGGACTCGTTAAAGGACTCACTGAAAGCCTTTGAAATAGACCATGATACATGGGAAGAACTTGCACAAAATAGATCTACATGGCGTTCTAAAATAAAAAAGAGCGCATCATCTTGTGAAAAGAAGAGAAATGCAGCAGCTCAACAGCGGAGAGCAGCTAGAAAGTCACGGATAGACCAAGATCCGTCTACAGTCGTTATTGCATGTCCAAACTGTCCAAGGACATTTACAGCTCGAATAGGGCTCATTAGCCATCTACGAACTCATAATCAAGGACATAACTAAAATTGAATTTTCAAAAGTGGATGTAACAAATGGTCATCATCACTTGTAATGGACGAACAACACGGAACACCAGAGACTGATGATATCCACCCTGATGTTTCCATGACAGATGATGACATTCGTGAGTTATTTCAGACTTCAGACAGTGATTCTGACTTTGAAGGATTTCCTTGACTGTTTGGACTTGCACAGGTAAGTTTTTCCCAATTTTATTGATATTTGATGTTATTCTGTGTTCTGTTTTTGTGTGTCTCTACAGATAATTTTGTTTAAACATTTTGTTGTACGCAAGCCAAACCTCCTATAATTTAGTCTGTTACTATCAAAATACTACCCATTAGGGCTAGACTATAAACGCCAGTTACCGTTATATAGACGTCATTTGTTATCACAGATTACATTATATGCACCCGGTAACTACCAGTATCTACACTTTACCGTAGTTAGGTTAATAAATAACATCAGATACTGGTATACTTTCCTGACTAATTTCGATGATCAATTGAAACCGTTATGATAGAAATATATGTACCATAACGGTAAAAAAATGATAATACCCATTGCTAAAAATAGTGTTTCCAGGGAAATTATGTTGTGTAAAAATGGTGACGTGTGGAATGCAGACAGATAGTACATTGTAATGAGTTGTTATCATGAAATATCAGAGATTTCGAAGGTAATATTGTATGATATATAGAAATTAATGTAAATCTAGGCCTAGCATTGTAAGTACGCACTGGATTGCTGGTGAGCCCTAGTCATTTTGTTCTGGCTTAATGTATTGGACATGTGAGTCACTGGCGTTTTGGGGGGTTTTTTTAACCATGTTTTTTCCCTTAGTTACTGTGATTTGACCTAATTTTTTTTTTTAATTTTGACTAAACTCATGTATAAGACGAAGACCCTAAAGCAATCTTTGATTTTTTTCTAAAAATTCTCAGCTTATACATGCAATTTGACGGTATAAGATAAATATCACTGTAGTTGATTTATAAGCTCAGTCAAGCTGTCAATATGTTGGTCTGGGTAATAAGGATTACTCTTTATTGTGAAAGAAATCTATACTACCCCGGTACCTAAAATACAAACCTCTGATATTTAAATCAGCTTTTATGTAAAAAACAAACTAACCACATTATATGAGTCCATAGCAACAGCTATTGCAGAAAAATGCCTTCTCTTTGCCTCCCTTACAACTCTGTCTGCAACATCTTGTGCAGTCCCAGTTTGACTGCCAAACAACACTACAAGGCGCCTCTCTTCCATTGACATTCTGACAATATTTATAATAGGAAATGAGTTATTACAACATTGTGACAGATAACTGGTCTTCGTGTTTATGACTTTCATTTAAAAAACTGACTTAAGTGTGAAATAATTTGGCATAGAATACCAATCTTATTTTCTTTCAGCAATAAATTTGTTTTCAAATAAACTTTATGTGTGTGTATCATATCACCAAATATTTATCTAGAAATCAAAACTTCAAGAATTCTAGAGAACACCAAACATTACATAGGCCTACTTGTCATACTTAGATGGAAAGGTTAAAAAGTGGTAGAGATTGACAAACTGTACATATTTACCACCTTTCTCTCAACGAAGCACAATCTCCCCTACTGAGAGTACCACTCACAGCACATAACTCCATAGTTTCAAGTAATAATCCTGAGATATCTCTGATAAATGTAGCGGTTCTCAAGCGCCAGACGAGCCCGGTCATCAGAGAAGCACAACTTAATGGCAGTAACCTGAGTGTCCTGGGTGCCCCGATGGCCTGTGCCATTAAAGTGGATGTCAACAGGCAAACCCGAATGGTTTTTTATACTGTACAGATGTTCGCAGAATCGGTCTGCGAGCCTCCTTCCAGTTTCACCTATATATGTCATGGCGCAATGCTTGCCTATGATGGTGTAGATGACGTTGCGGGACACACGTGAAGCTCTCCTCAATGGTGAAGGTGGCTTTAGGGAATGTGACAGACCGGATCTTGTTGACATAGGCACAAGTGTAGCATTTGCTGCGTTTACATCTGATGTTGTCAAAATGATTAGGAATGTCAGGCTGGAAGTGACTCCGGACCAGTAGATCCCTGAGGTTCTTGTCACATCTGTAAGCAACAAGAGGGGGGTTACAGAACACTTCCCGCATCTCTGGGTCAGAGTGGAGAAGGGGAAGGTGACGAAGCAGGGCATGGCGAATGGCAGCGCTATGGGAGTGGAAAGTGAGAACAAGCTTAGTCCGGTTAGACGAGGAAGACTTACGAGTGGTCGAGAGGGTGTCCTGACGGGAGAGACTGCACACACGAAGAAGGACAGACCTGAGGACAGCCTCAGGGTACAGGCGACAGTGGAAGAAAGCTATCATCTCGTAGGCCTTCTCGATAAAGTCATCCTCGCGACTGCACAGTCGCCGAAGATGAAGAAGTTGGGAGAAGGGAAGGGAATCACGACAGGCAGAGGGATGAGAAGAGGTGTATAGAAGAAAGCTATGAGCATCAGTCGGTTTGTAGTGTACCGATGTGCTAAGACAGAGGGGTTGAACAGTGATAGATATGTCAAGAAAGTTCACATGGGAGGTGGAGATCTCAGATGTGAACTTGATGGCTGGATGAAAATTGTCGATGAATTGTAAAACAAATTTAACAGCTAGAGAAGAACAAAGCAGTGAGAAACACCAAATAATGAACAAACAACAATTCTTTAGAGAGGGTCAGTATGAGATCTCCCTGGCATAGTGGTTAAGCCATTCACTTTGTACTGAAGTGGTCATGGTTTCGAATCCCGCTCATGATGTCTTGTGTACAGAGTGGATTTTTCATGATGGTGGATCGGTTTTATAGACCTTTCTTTCATCGTATTTTGAATAAAATAACATTGAATCGTGGCTTGAATCATGAATTATTGGGTTATTTAGTTTCACAGAAGAGAATATACAGAATGCCGTGTTGGTTTGGGGACTTGTAGATGTTTGATATCGAATATGTTGAAGTGGCACCAAAAATGACTCTAGGCCTAAGCTAAAAGAATGATTTTACTGCAAATCTACATGTTTTAAACAGTTCCCCCCGCAATAATTTTGATAATTTCGCAATGAAAGAACATAAATACAACAGATTTGTGTGTGATTTAGTTTACAGTGTTGCCAAGCAATTCGATAAGTAAGGTAAGTTATTTTTTTAATAATTTTTTCTCCTAATTTGTTATAAAATATATGTTTTTTGAGAAAAACATCTTTACCACTTTCTCATATGTCTGGTATCACACACACACGTACATAAATTACACCAATATATGCAGAATTCAATTCGGCTCAAGTACAGTATAGTTCTCCACTGTGACCTTTGTTCTAGTTTCGAGGTGTTACCTGACCTTTGTTGTGTGATTTGGCAAGCTTACGGGTAAGTACTTAAAGTAAGGTTAGGATTAGAAATAATATTTCTAATGTGTGCGCGCACCTCGCTCTGTGTGTAGCGGGCAGAAATATTGATTGTTCACCACAAATAATAGGAAATTGTAAAAAATGTGTAAATTGGAAAACAAATAGGGCGCATCTTGCTTTCCGGCGTCAACTGCGAAGTTTGACCTAGTTTTGAGGTATTCCCCAAAGTTAACTTGCGTTGATCCGCAGTTCGCGACACGGTTTGCGAGAGGTGGTGACGACGCAGTTCTCGCGAAATTGTTTGGCGCGTTTTGGGGTTTGGTGGATCTGAGGTTTTTAAACTGATGAAAAATGAGAGGGGGACATGGTTACTATTTTTACAATAATTTATATATAATTTATTAGAAAGTTTTATATTTATTATTGGGAGAGGGGTGGTATAAGAATAATTTAAAAAACAGAGAGGTGGTGGTTTAAATAATTATAGGAAAAGGAGGGGGGTTATATCTGGGTGTTGAGGGAAAGGGGGGGTTAGGGGGGTATCCCCCCTCATTACATCTGGATGTTGAGGGAAAGGGGGGGGGTTGAGGGGGGTCTTCCCCCTCATTACATCCGGATGTTGAGGGAAAGGGGGGGGTTGAGGGGGGTCTCCCCCCTCATTACATTTGAACTTTTTAAAATAGGGGCCTGGGGTGTTTGAAATTTGAAAAATAATTAGGTCTACGGCGAGAGTAGGGTTGCCATTATGATGCTTTTCGCTCTACATTTGATACTTTCTGATGCTTATTATGGACGTTTCTGGTGCTTTTATGATGAAATGAGTTGGCAACAATGTTCTTGGCGTGATCGGAAACCAATTAAATCCGCGCATTTCTACAGTAGAGCTAGTGATTTGTGCTGTGTAATATTTGAGATTTGTATTATAAATAATGCATGGTTTACGGAGAGTTTATCCACGGTGAATAAGGTAAGTGCTTCATTTGACTCATTTCAAACTGTTTGCATTGTTGATTAGGCGATTTCCATGGATTCTCACTAGTAAAAGCACTGGTCAAATCTATCAAATATTTTTGTAAAATGTCCGCCGCGCATACAGTCGCTTGACGTCACTGCGCGCGACATATCATTGGCAGACAGTTTTTCTAGCGGAACTCAGTGACCTCGCCTACTTAATAATGTAAACAGTGTGCTATTTATAGACGCCAGACAGCAAGATCTACCAACAAACGGATTATGCATAAGTTCATCTGTGTCTAGATTTGAACTCTAGTGATTGTTGGATGTGATGTCACGGCAGCCATTATTTTGATTGGTGTTACACTGGAATCCATGACGTTGGATCGTTAAAATTGTCAACAGTGTGCTATTTACAGCACAGTGGAGATGTACTTTTACCTTCAATTATTTATTTATATGTGTAAATATTATTTAAATTTAAATATCTCTAACAACAACAAAATTATCACATTTTCAAAACAGTCACCATCAATAACACAAATTCTCAAAAAAGAATACTGTGGCAGGAAGATGTTTTGTATTTTTTAATCCGGCTTGCTAAAGGTTAACACAAATTTTCAAAAAATAATCCAGCTGCAGGATAGAAATTACATAACTAAGTAAATGTAAACATGACATAGCGTGCTAAGAAGTCCCCTATCCAACTAATAGGCTACAGACTATACATAAAAACTATACTTATAAACCTGCTTACTCAACTATAAGATGTAAATATTGTAATTTTTGGTAATTTCATCATAGGTAATGCCATATGAATATGGTTTAAACTTTAAAGTTTATTATTTAATATTCATTAATGTGAGGGTAAAAAAATTTTTCTTTCCGCGTCCTAGCCTACTCGTTAGTAGTAAAAGATGTAGGAAGGCTACGGCTGTGTAGGAGGGCTATACAATGATGGAGACTCAGAAGAACAGAAACAATGTCAATAATTAATTGTGCTAACTAGTTTTATTTTTAATATTAACGCACTGTTACCTGAAATTTTTAAGTTATAGGTCCTAACTACTTTCTTAAAATATTAATTATTAATTGGCAGACCTAAATATATGTATATGGTGCAGTTGCTAGCAGTAAAAACCGCTGCTGCCAACTCCTTTCACCAAAAAAGCACTAGTCTCGTGTCATTAAAGCACTAAAAAGAACAAGACGCATCATCTTGTGAAAAGAGAGGAAATGCAGCAGCTCAATCGCGAAGAATAGCTAGAAAGTCACGGATAGACCAAAATCCTTCTACGGTGGTCAGTCCATGCCCGAACTGTCCAATGACATTTACAGTTCGAATAGGGCTTATTAGCTATCTGCGGTGGTACAGCTGTGCTTGAGGTGGTACATCTGCGCTTGAGAGCCGCTACATTTACCAATATAGCACTTTTAAACCCGACGGCATCAATGAGCGCCTGTCTCATGTATGATTCTCGTTGTTCCATAGTTTCTGTTTGTTTCGTGTCACATGTATGTAGTAATTTTTGTATAGGGTCCATTCCTTGTCCGGTGTCGTTTGACCTCTTCCGGCCAGTCTGTCTTATACATGCTAAATGTGAACTTCCATAGCCTTTACTGTCCGTTTTCTCTTGAATATGTTAATTTAGTTTTAATTTTATGTCTTGATGATGATGATTCAATCCCTTTCGCTGTGAGCAGGAAGCTCTTGACAGCCCATAGCCCTTCTGGCGAATGCACAGGTTTTCCTTGGATGTGGTGCAGTTGTGTAGAGTGTGTGTTGTGTATAGCTGGAAGTGGTGGTAGTAGTTCTTGTCGGATGTCTGTTAGTTTTTGGCACTGCAGTAGTAGATGTTCAACAGTCTCTTCTTTTGCATTGCAGAGTCTGCAATTTGGTTCGTGTAATGGGTTTATTATGTTCAGAATTAACGGGGGCGTGGTCTGTTCTTAGTTGGAATGTGAGACTGGTTTGCTCGCTCGAGTTGTTTCAGATGATCCATTGGGTTGGGTTTCTGTTGGTGTTCATATAGTGAGCGTCCAGTCTTTGAGCTGGACCACTGTTGTAGCCATTCTTGTCTGTAGTTGTTTTTTAGGATTTGTTTGCATGTTTGTAGGGAGATTTTTTGGGAAAACTGGGGGGGGGGGGGGCACCACCTCTCTTAGCTAATTTATCAGCAATTTCGTTTCCAAGGACTCCGGTATGCCAGGTATCCATTGGAGGGTGACTTCTGCACCATATGATGTGGACAGCTGGTCAATTTGTCTGTTGATACTGCAGCCAGGGTGTGTATTTTTTTTGGTCTCCAAGGCTTGGAGTGCTGATTTTGAGTCGGATAAGATGACTATGTCTTCAGGTGGAGTAGTTACGTTCTCAGTCCACAATAATTAGATTCAGAGCTTTCTCAATTGCTATTATATCTGCTGTATAGTTAGAGCAGATATCTCCGCATGGGCCAAACAATTTTGGGTAGTCTTCTGGGTCTGTGTTCGGGTATTTTATCACAGCTCCATATCCATCATTTTTGGTAGCATTTTGTGCAGATCCATCTGTGTATACTTGGATTATTTCTGGTGCGTATGTATGGATTGTTTCTATGGCAATGGTTTTCAGGAATGGAGTTACAGTGTTCTTATCTACCGAGGGATCAGAGAGTTCAGTTATTATGGTAGGAGTTATTGCTTGCCTGCAGGTTGGTTCAATGTATATCAATTCCTTTTTTTCTCTATTTGTTGGCATATTATGTTTTATGCTTGCTTGTCTTGCGCTATTGAGGAACGATGTTTTGAGCATTCTGTGTTTGTTCGACACTTTTCTATAATTTTTCTATTTTCTTCTGTGGTGTCCATTCTCATGTATCTTTCAAAGGTCTCTACTACCACTCGTTCTCTTCTTATGTGTAAGGGTTCTATGTCTGTGTTGATCTCACATGCAGCAGTTGGGGTGGTTTTCATGGCACCGCAAATAAATCGCAGTGTGTTATTTTGGACGTTGTCCAATCTCTGTAGGAGGCTTTTGCTTGCTATTGCATGTACAGGAAGTTTGTAGTCAATTGCTGATCTGACATATCCAGTATATAACTGGCGCAGAGCATGCAAAACAGCTCCCCATTTGCATGAGGCAAGGTGCTTTATGAGCCTTATTCTTGTGGTTGTTTTCTTAATCAGCTTTTCTATGTGGTGCTCCATTGTGAGCCTCTGATCAAGTTCAACTCCGAGGTATCTTGGGAATTTTTCGTACGCTATTTTTATTCCGCCGAATTTTATTTCCATAACTTCCCCTTTTGCTTTGGTGTGACAGGCTGTAAACTGTTTTTTCTCTGTTCATCTCGAGCTTCCACAGTTCACAATACGCAGAGATTGTAGTGAGATTTTTGTTGATGTTATTAATGATGGTTTTGGGGTATATTCCTTTTGTCCAGATAACCAGGTCATCAACAAATAAGGCTTTCTGACAGGTGATGACGTCTGGTAGATCATTTATGTATTGAGGAATTATGTACAACTTAGTGCTGATCCTTGGGGCAGTCCTTCTTCCAGAGTTCTTTGTTTTGATGAGCTCCCATTATAGGTTGTTTGAATTGTTCTGTTGTGGAAAAAGCCTTTTAGCCAGTTGTATAATTTTCCGGATAACCCCATTTTTTTTCATTTTAAAAAATAATCCTGTTCTCCATACTCTGTCATATGCTTGTTTGAGGTCAATGAAGGTTGCCAATACCCTTTTCTTTTCTTGATAGGTACTTTCTACATCTTGTGTAAGCCATATCAGTTGGTCAATTGTTTGTTTGTCCTTTCTGAAACAAGACTGATTTGTGTTTATGATCTTGGTGCTCTCTAACCACCAGTACAACTTATTATTGATCATTCTTTCAGCAACTTTGCCCAAGTTAGATGTTAAGGATATTGGTCGGTAACTGATAATTTCGTTTGGGTTTTTATCTTTCTTTAGGATTGGTATAATGTTAGCTTTTCTCCAGGCTATTGGCAGCTTGCATTCTCTCCAAGTCTTATTGATGAGATTAAGGATAGTTGTTAGTTCGTAGTCTGAGAGGCTGTTGATCATCTTATTGGTAATTCTATCAGGGCCCGCTGCTTTACCTCTTTTGCTTTTTTTAATGTAAACTTTAGCTCGGAGAATGTGACGTCACTCTCGAAGACTTCGCAATTCATGGTTTGTTGCCTTTCTAATGTTTTAGTGATGTGCTTTATAGAATTGTCGAGGTTCTTTCTGGGTCGTTTTCTGTTTATGTGGGCGAAATGGTTGTTGAAGGCTTCGGTTTTCTGTATTTTCCTCGTTAGCTTTTCACCGTTGTCCATTATGGATGTTGGGTTTTTTGCTCTTTTGGTTCCAGACAGGTTAGACAGGAGCCGCCAGGCCTTTCCAACGTGTTTCTGCATGTCTAGACTTTCACATTTATGTCTTGATAAAGGTCTTTTTGTCGAAACGTCGATTTGTGTGTGTTATTGTGTGTGTCTTGAGTGATTAAGCAAAACTTCATTACCCTATTGCTGGATTTGCATGTCAGCCATCTACGAACTATTAGGCATGGACATAATTCTAACAGAATTTTCAAAAGTGGATGTAACAAATGGTCATCATCACTTGTGATAATTAAAAAGGTACAAGCTATCGCAGTACAATTTATTAGTATTAGTTAATATTCTAATTAATGTTATTCTAGATATGCAAAATCACAGTCGGGCAATACTTACTCTTTTGTGTGTGTGTTTTTGTTTTTGTTTTTTTTTTTGTATTCTGCTTATTTAGTATTGCCAAATCTTTTTTTATCACCCCTAGCTTGCAATCAAAAATACACAAATGTTAATGAAAAAACACTTCTATATGAAGGTGCCAAAGGTAGTAAGAAAAATTATAAACAAGGCTTAACAAGGGTCTCGTAGGGTATCAATGACTGCTCTAATCAATTGAATCCTGTCTCTTCTTATCTCGGTGCCGTTCACCAAAGCTTTACCAGCCAACACATCGGCTCTTTCGTTTCTCCTGACCCCAGCATGACCTGGTCAGTAAATCCATGTAATACTCTGCGCATTGTTGAGAAGATTGACCCATTCAGTTATGATCATACACTTTTCTATTTTGCGCAGCATACTCTGAGTCTGATAGAATCACTGAGTCTTTTGAAGGTCTCTGACCCTTTCCCTATCAGGATATTGTCCATAAAGGAGTGTCCTACATCTGCCGTGTCTCAGCAGAACTCTGTCATGTGAATGTCATTACTGTCGTTCTTACTCGTCGTTTTTGTTGTGAATGTAGTCTTGATGAAGACTTTTTGAGCGAAACGTCGATTTGTGTATGTTATTTGTGTATTTAAAGTGATTGCCGAAACTTAATTACCCTTTTCCAAGTTTTACCTGTTGGATTTCACATTTGCTGAAGTGAGATCATATCTTGGCAATTTTTAGTGCAGTATGTCTTGAATTATCGCGAACTACTAATGTAACGACGGGCTCTATATTATTAAAGATTCGTTGAACTATAAATATTCAAGTGATGACAGCTTGTCCTGGTCAAGTCAGCTGACAGACTTGTGTCATGTGATATATTTTTCCTTCTGTGAGACATAATCAATGCTACTCTACAATTCACATACATTGAATACAACATACAACGTAAGTAGAAGCTTATTAATTTACGATTCCATTCATACAGTATGCTAACTGCAGTTGATGATGAAGTCGCCAAGCTTAGATTAGTTTAGTTTTGTAGTTTTTGAGTGCGGTAGTGTTGTTTACGAATACGAGTTTGTGCTCGTTTCCTTAACTAACTATTATGATGTGCAGTGGGGGTGTGTCTAAAGCTATCTTTCATACCAGGAAGACTCCGATACTTTGCTTTTATAATGCTCAGAATAGAAGCCTCTTATTACTCGACCCTATGTTAGCAAACTCTGAATTTAGATGTGCAAGAGAGTTTGTAACTGTACTCAGCATAGGCCCATTGTTATGCATTGGCCCAAAATTTTCAAAATGGGTTTACATCATTATAAATACCACAGTTAGATAGCTCTTGAAAATTGCAATTCAATGATACCTCAACCAAGTTTGTACGTCAATTCTGAAAAAAGTTATGAATTTTTTTGAATTAATTTTGCATTAAAATAATTTACATGGAACATATAATGGAAATATAAGCTGATTAGTGCACAAAATTGTGACCAAGATTTGTAGCCGAGCCAATAATTCATGACATATCTGAGTTATTAATGATAAAAAATAGAATAAACTATACATTTCTGTATTCGGGAAGAAAAGACGAATCTGGGGAGTACATTTTGTTAATTTTCAAATTAAATTAAAGCTAATTAATATTCAAAATGGCGGTTAATTTACATAATTAAAACTGAATTGAATAGCCTAATTATTAAACATTTCAGTTATTCTTCTTCTCAGTTATTTATGATAAAATATGTTACAAACTATACATTTCTGTGTTCGGGAAGACAAGATGAATCTGCGGATCACATTGACATAATTTTCATATGCAACCAAAGATTAATATTCAAAATGGCAGCTAATTTGCATAATTAAAATAATTAATAAATATATTTGTGCATTATGATAAGATATCCTACAAGGTTTTTGTGCTACAAATGTGATAAAACTTTCATGGATTATTCATGTAGATAGTTATGTGATTTGTGTTTAGTTTTGTGAACTGCTTGTGTAGGGAAATAATATTCATAGAGTGGTAAGAATACAGTAGATATTTTTTTATATTTTCTTTTCTCATGTTTCATGTTATTTCTTCCCCCATCTAAATCCCATTGTAGGTATAATTTGTATTATTATGCATAGATTATGTTCTAGCAAAGCTGTTACTTGCAGGCAATGCAATGCCAATAGTCCAAAGAGTGCACATTGCAGCACATCAGTAGTGTAGTCACAAACCAAGTCGGACAGTTGTCATGACAACACACAACCTTTTGTAAGGCTTGTAAGCAGGCAAACAAACTAACTCCCATTCATATGCTTTGGCTTAGTTTTTTAAAGAAATGAACAATTTTGTAAATACATAAACACACAGAGCATTTAATATTTTAAAAAGATGGCAGTTGTATTTCTTGTTAACCAATATGTCTGTGAAAAACAATATGGCGGACATGCAGCATGGACATGGTGAACCTTTTTAAAACATTGGATAAGACAGAGTGCTGCTCATATAATGTCCTTCATACTTGGTATACAACTGTATAAATGGCTAATATAACATTTAGACAGTGAGTAAAGTTGTATGCAATAGTAGATTAAAAATGGATAATGAAAATACACAATAAGTGACAATACCTAGTGTTAAAATGCAAGTTACTCAAACAATATCCGCTGTTTTTGTCAGATAGATGCCCAAATGTGTACAGAAAAGACTTGATGTCACTAAAATATCCACTTCTATATGCCAAATAGTATCAGGGACACTGGAAATCTAATTAAAATGTGGTCACTGCCTACTTGCATGGTCAGGAAATAGACTAGTGGCCATTTTCTTCAAGGGACATAATTTGATAAATTTTTTTGGATACCAAAGAGCTACTTTGTGCTAATGTAATATCATATGCTCACTATATAAAATACAGTAGGCCTATTCACCAAAATGTCCAGACAATCTACTAAGCAATGGACATAGTAGGAGTCACTTGATCGATAAGCTAGTGTCTACTAAGTACAGGCGGAGTTGGCCTATGTACCAAATACTGCTACTAACTCACGGTTTCACTGTTAAAGGTAACATTTGCTGTCCCTAGGGTGCTCAGTGCACCTGATGCATATGGTGCTCTGTGCTCCTGATGCATAGGGTACACCTGATCTGTTGAACTTATACAGTGAAATGTTATTTAGATCTATAGAAAATATGCCAGGAATAGCTGTGGGTGGGTATAATGTGAATAACCTGAGATATGCTGACGGCGCGGTTCTGGTAGCAAAGAGTGAAAAAGAACTACAACAATTGATTACAACTATAGTAGAAGAAAGTGCAAACGAAGGTCTCAGCTTGAACACCAAGAACACAGAAGTAATGTTTACATCTAAAACACCTAGCCCTTCTAAATGTAACATCAAGGTCAACGGGATAGTTCTTAAACAAGTAGACAAATTTAAATATTTGGGCACAATTATTACTTCAGATGGTAGATGTGTCACTGAGATAAAAAGTTGAACAGCACAAGCAAAAGCAACATTCCAGAAGATGAGGAACATATTGTGTAATAATTCATTATCAATAGAAGTAAGAAAGAACATACTAAAATGTTACATAGAGCCCATACTGTTATATGGTAGTGAAGTATGGACAATTGACAATATTGCAAGAAAACATCTGGAGGCACAGAGATGTGGTTTTATAGAAGAATGTTGAAAATATAATGGACAGCTGAAAAGAGTAATTTTATAATTCTACAACTGGTCAACTTAAATAGAGAACTTACTAACTGTATTAGAAGATGACAATCACAGTTCCTGGATCATGTCATGAGAAGAGGTGGGTTGGAGAACATCGTAACAACTGGAAAGATCGATGGTAAGAGAGACAGAGGAAGACAAAGTGAGAAAATGCTGGATGGCTTGAAAGCCTTGCATGATATAGAATTATCATAAACTATATTTAAATCTATAACAGACAGACGACTGTGGAGAGACATGCCTACGCCGGAAGGCATGGTACCAATGAATGAATTAAAGGGTGCTCGGTCATCCCCATACCATATACTATACCATATTTCCTTGATACTTGTCATCAATAAGAGTGTGTCCACATGCAGTGGGTTGACACTAATAAGCAATTTCTTTCATATCCATCAGCAACTCTTCTTCTAGTATAACTGCCTAGATGTCAACTTGTCTGTTCTCTTTCTAAATGTATTGTGTATTTTTCAGATTGTATAGCCTAATCTTCACAGAGATATCACAACTGGACATCTTTAACATTCTTTTAAAGTGCTGGTAATACAGATCATCACTTGAAGTAAAATGAAACAGTGGCCACATCTGTTGATCGGCTTTTTAATCTGTATCCTACTCTCCTCTTGTGAGGGCAGACCTCAGAAAAATGTAAGTGGCATCTATCTTCTTCTGCTGCATAGACATTCAAACATCAATACAAATATTTTTAACGCTTAGTAGGCTGATCAACAATCTATTAGTTGTTTCTGTATTTCAGCTGCAGACAGGACAACAATCTATTTGTCAATTTGGTTGTTAAGAGTTAAAATGCTCTCAATGTGTATTCGATTTCAGTATTTATAATTCTATTTAAAACAGATCAAGGAAAGTTCTCATTATAAGGCTCAAATTGGTCAGAGGAACTTAGGGAATTTCATTGAAATCATGAAAACCATCATAGACATGTGCAATGACCAAATTATGGAAAACAATAATGCAATTACTCTTAAAGATATTACAGCTGCACCTTAGACCAGATTGACATAGTCGACCCAAGCTTATCTTCATCCCTGATGGCAGGTGCCTGCCACAGGACCTACCTTTATCTAATGTTCTGTATAAGATATGCTTCAATTATTTAATTTTTTATCTTTCTTAATATTTGCATACCAGTACTTTGTTTGGTATAGTTTTAAAATAAATGTTATAATTGTATCAGTTTTATGTTTGTATATGTTATGTTGTATGTTTGTATATGTTATGTTTTATTTGGTTTATAGTAAACATCTTGCATGCTGTTCCTCATTGAGCAGGTAGTTCACATGAATGTGAGGCCTACTAAAAAAGCACCTCCAGTCAAAAAAGTACACATTGTGTTTATGAATCATCTAGGTAAGTGACGGCTAAGTTATGTTATTTGTATGTTTGTTGGATGTGTATCCCATCTTCGTCCGTTACATTATTGCCTAAGACTAGTAGACTAGATATGTCTCATACAAGTTTGTCAGCATATGTCCTAGTCTCTAAATTGTTGCCATACAACTTAGCATTCTATTTCTCCCTACAACTTCCTACATGATTAATCTTTAATCTTATTAAAAATATTTCCCTACAACTGCCATGTTTAATCTTCTTTAATCTTGTTAGACATTATTCCCATTATTTATTATAAACAAGCCTGAGAGATAAATCACAAAACTTACATTTTTTTACCCAATAATGTTCCTTATTTGCAGATGTTGGTTACTATGATGGATATGATCAGGATGTTGGGTTTGCTGTTGAGGTTCTCAACAGATATCAGACTGAATACTTTGTCAGGGCTATAAACATGTCCAGGTCTCTCATCAATTTGGGTTATGTTGAGAGATTTATATATACAACACATCCATGGTTAGTCTCTCTTTACTTGGATTGCCCAAACATTACATTTCTGAGCACTCCATTGAAGGTATGTCAATGATTCAATATTTTACAATGATAATATCAATGTGTGTTGCTTAATATCAATGGGCTGGCTGCTTAGCAACATCTTAACTAGAAAACTGTGTTTACTACTGTGTTACCGTAACATCTTAACTAGAAAGCTGTGTTTTTTTGGTCATATAAAAGGACAAAACAGCATGGAAAGATTAATAGCTGAAGGCAGAGTTGACAGCAACTGGGGAATAGGATACCCAAGATGACGATGGTGCAGTGATATATCAGATTGCTTAAATATGTCTCTAGCTGCGGCAAGTCAACTCGCCCAGAATTGCGGTTGTTGACAATAGTTGGGATACAGATGGGAAGAGAGTGTCTCGACTGGGCTGCCTACACAACAGAGGGAATGATACAAGAACTCATACTGCAGCACTCAAAGCCACATGATACAAGAACTCATACTGCAGCACTCGAAGCCACATGATACAATAATTTACACAGACATCTCTGTAACATGAGAAACAAACAGGTGTCGTTGGGGTATCGTGGCCTACGAAAATGGCAAAAAATTAATTGAGAAGTCAGCTGCATACCCCACTACAACATTGAGTATGAGAATGGAAATAGAAGCAGTTACATCAGCTCTCACCTGGCTGGGGATGCAACCAACAACAAACTCAGTGAATCTATCAGACTCTTAAAGTATGCTGCGCAAGATAGAAAAGTGCATGATCAGAACTGAATAGGTCACTCTTCTCAACAATGCGCAGAGCATTACATGGATCTACTGTCCAGGTCATGCTGGGGTCAGGGAAAATGAAAGAGCTGATGTGTTGGCTGGTAAAGCCTTGGTGAACGGTACTGGGATAAGAAGAGACAGGATTGAATTAATTAGAGTAGTCATGAATACCCTACGAGAAGATGAGGAGGAGGTCGAACGAGACAATCTACATATTCAGAGAATGGTAAAAATGGGAGTGACTAGAGGTGATGGGAGAAGTACTCCCTCTCCGGAAAGATCAGAAGAATGTGTAATCAGCAACTGACTGGGACACTGACCTTATACACTTTTAGATGACTGATGGAACGGCAAGCAGAGCATATATGGGAATGCCCCCAGTGCTGTGACGCTTGTTCCTAATTAAGAATTGCGGAGTGTTCATAAAATCTATAAGGAAGACCACATTCTGGAAAGAATATGTCACATGATGAATATCAATGTCGAGTTTCCCAAAATTATTGAAAAAATCTGAAGTAGATTAAGATTAATCTGAAGATTATTTTAATTTTTAATTCCTGGTCTACTCAACTGACATGTACCTAGCATCTCAATTTCGTATATCAGTTGAACGGACCAAGATTAAATCTCATCTGCTAATTAAATAATTCACAAACTTGTTAGTGTAATCAAGCACTTAGAGAAGTTTGGAAAAACCTTTTTCCAAAGCACAGACTTAGTATGGCAGAAGACAGAGGAGAATAAGGATGCAGCACTGTTGGCTCATTATAAGGCTCAAATTGGTCAGAGGAACTTAGGGAATTTCATTGAAATCATGAAAACCGTCACAGACATGTGCAATGACCAAATTATGGAAAACAATAATGCAATTACTCTTAAAGATATTACAACTGCACTAAAAACATCAAGAAACTCAATGCCAGGACCTGACAGCATTAGGCATGATGATCTCAGAGCCAGGTCAGACGAGGACCTTAAGGAACTGGTGGCACATGTTGTTTAGCAAGATCTTAGTAAATAGCACAGTAGAAGAAGACTGGTTGCATAGTTACTTGATCCCACTACCCAAACCTGGCAAGAGTAATGCAAAGATACAGGGTTTCAGACTCATAACCATGCAGAATATGATCGGCAAGTTCTTAGAAAAAATTGTTGCATGGAAATTGTCCCTACATCTAGAGAGGAATAACAGACTACCCTCAATGTTGGGAGGCAATCGTCCAGGTAAGTAGACTTGGTACAACATTGCTGTATTTGTGCAAGAAGTGTTCAAAAGTTTAGACTTGGAAGATGCTTGTAACAGAGTGCCCTTGGATTTCTTGATTACCATAATGTTGCAACTCCAAGTAAGTCCTTTTATTGTAAGGTAGATTGGCTCTGCGCTCTTTCAGAGACACGTTGTTCTTAAGTGTGGGAGTTGGTCTTCAGCACCAGCAGTCATAAGTCCAAGACTACCACAAGGGTTACCTCTGTTCCCAGTATTATTTAATGTGTATGCAGTTCAAATTACAAGCTGTCAAATAGCAGAACCAGGGAGAACTATGTCCTATGCTGATGACATCTCGGTATATAGGCGGGGCAGAGATAGAGAAACGAGCGCCAGGAATTTGTAGAGGGAGCTTGATCGTATAGGGGAGTGGTGCAGTAATTCTGGTGCTTCTGTTAATCCATCAAAAGCATAGATAACATGGTTTTCCCTAAATAATCACATAGTAAACACATGCTATAGGTTACTTTGAGAGGGGATCTTCTTGAGAGAAAAGCACAATGAAGTACTACGGGGTTATGTTGGACTGACGTCTGAGTTTCAAAGATCATGTCGACCATATCATTGTAAATGCTTATAAAGGTCTTGCGGCAATGAAAGTTATGGCTGCTGCTCAGTGTGAACAGAGGTTGTTATGGCTGCTGCTCAATGTGAACGGAGATTGCTATTTCTGCTGTATCAGGGATTGGTGGTGGCGGTGGTAGAGTACGCACTGGCAATTCTGACACTGAGTCAGACTCAAACAGAAAAATTGGATAGAATCCAGAATAATGCAATTTGAATCATTTTGGAGTGTTCGAGAGATACGTCGGCATGGGTTATGTGATACTTACTTGATTGCCCAACTGCAGAGCAAAGAATGCAAATGTGCAGGGCGCGGGACTGCCTACAAATCACTGCTGATAAAGAGCGGTCTGAAATTCTCAAAGTGAAAGGCAGTTGACTTGAGAGAGAAAAGTCATGGATTGTGCGCACAGAGGATATTATGCAGAATGTGTGTAGATTGGAGGATGTGCTATCTGGTGCAGAATGGAGTCAGGTGCCCTTAGATTGTTCAATACCCTTCAAAGTAATAGTGACACTCAATAGAGAATGCAGGGAATGGTGTCAGACAGTAGTGGAGTCGGAGGTACTCGCTGTGATCGGTGAGAATTCCAGGGAAGGTGATATGGTTATATATATATATATATATATACAGATGGGTTGGTTGAGAGACACATCAGGAGTGCCTGGGCCTTCATGGCTCAAAGGTGAGGGGAGACCATCAGAGAGAAAAGTGCTGCATTTGCTCAGATGACAAGCAGCATGACAATGGAGATTTTGGCAGTAACCAAAGCTTTGAAATGGGTGTGCAAACAGACTGTCTGCGAGCATGCCTGTATACTCCCAGACTGTCTGCGAGCATGCCTGTATACTCCCAGACTGTCTGCGAGCATGCCTGTATACTCCCAGACTGTCTGCGAGCATGCCTGTATACTCCCAGACTGTCTGCGAGCATGCCTGTATACTCCCAGACTGTCTGCGAGCATGCCTGTATACTCCCAGACTGTCTGCGAGCATGCCTGTATACTCAGTGACTCGATGATCATGATTGTAAAAGTTCAGATGTGGTACATTCAAAAACAGTGGCTGGATCTTCTTCTTCTTCTTCTTTCTGTCCTCATGTACCTTTCGGTGTTGAGGGGAGAGTGAGTGTACAGTCTTTTGCCCTTCTATTTGCCTCCTCTGCTGTTATATTTCCGAGTGTCTCTAATACACTATCTATCCACCTTTTACGAGGGCGTCCAATAGGTCTCCTGTTTTCGTATCGTTTGTTAAGTGTTTTTTGGATAATACTTTGCTCTTTCTGTCTGGTTATGTGGCCGTACCATTTAACATGTTGTTTCTGTATGTATTCTATTGTTGGCTTGATCCCTAATTGTTTCCTTAGTGCTTCATTCCTGATTTTGTCTCTCAAGCTAACTCCAATCATATGTCTCACACATTTCATTTCAGTGGTGTTAATCTTATGTATTGTTCTAGAATCTAATGTCCAAGTTTGACACTGATAACACAATGTTGGTAAGAAAATGGTGTTGAAAAGCGCTTTCTTTGTTTCTAGTGTAATATCTTTGTTTCTTAGTAAAGGTGTTAATTGACCAATGATCTGACAGGCCTTATTACATCTTGCGTTTATTTCTGCTTCTTGTTTGTTGTCATATCTCAATGTGAGTGGCTGGATGCAGTGAAAAATTCTGGTGTGCGTAAAGTGACTTTTATTTTTGCACCATGACATGCAGCAGTCCAGGGTAATGAGAGAGCAGATAGGCTGGCCTCACACACTGCTACTATGGCTGTTGGTGGAGCAATGGATTGGGCAGACATTTTTAATGTCCTATGGGAAAATTCATGAAAAAATTACTATATAGGGGATGATGACTCTTGGTCCATGACTAGAATAAGGGAGCTTGGTTTGAAATGTGTCGCTAGATAGGAGTGGTTTCATGTGTGAGAAAGAATGATGGTCAATCAATGGTCAATCAATGGTGGTACTGGGACCATCAGTCCATGTGTAATGATTGATATACTCAAGGAGAGATCTGAGCACCTATGGACTTGTCCGGAGTGCAGTGATGCTGATCCAATGACCTGATATAGCTAAGTAAATCTTCTTTAACTCTTTCCCCACATGATGATGATGTTCCTCCTTCGCAAGCGAAGATGAGCATGGCTTGAAAAAACATTAAATGCGATGAAAGAAAGAAAATATATATATAATAATTAGAAATTGGTAATTAACTAATTTAGTTTGTGAGTTCGTAGATGCCCGATGAGTCCGATTCGTGCACGGAAAGTTCTATTGCAGTGCATGCGGGAGTGCTGAAGGTTCGGGGTAGGAGAATTTACAGATATGTCCTTCTGCTTCTTTCACTTGTGGATTGCCCACAGTGTTCTTTCTTTTTCAAATTTCGTGATGCCAGCAGTGATCTGAGTGTGCCAAGCTGAGTGATCACGTGCTGTAGTCTCCCAGGAGCTAGGATTGATGTTGCAGTTCTTGAGAGAGCTTTTTAGGTGATCCTTGAAGCGTTTTTTCTGCCCTCCACTTGAACGTTTATTTCCCCACATAAAAATGATTAATTGTTGCAGATAAAAATTGATAGTGAACTTATCAATGATAAATTATTCTTACAGATATTTCATCTAAATTTGCTTTGTTTCAATTGTAAATTAATTAGTATTAACTTATTTAGCTGTTTAAAATTTAGAAATTTGGTTAACAAAACAAAACGCTCGTGGTAAAGTTTGATTTGATGCGAGTGACATTTATTTTTAATTAAAATTCAAACAAGGTAGGTTCAGATTTTCTGAAAGTAGCAAAATGGCTTCATCTTCCACTAGTAAGAGAGGTCAAAGATTTAGCATACATCTGACTTGATTATTCTTTGAGAGTTTTATAGCTGGAGATATTATTTCAAGGGATGTGTCGGAAAACAAAAAGCGTCTTCAATTTTGATGGTGGAGATTACCGGCTTGTTGAAAAATGAAAAATAAATAGACCTAATATTATTGGAAAAGGAAAAAATAACAACTAAAAAATTCTAAGACTGTTTCCACTGCTATGTTTTTATTGGGTTATCTCTGTTTAGGTCAACTGCTTCTTGTATCTGAGCACTATTGAATGCAAATTTATCACCACTATACTGTTTATTTACAGTGCTGACGAGTGATATTTACTGACAATTTGATAACTAATATAAATGCTTACACAGAGGAGAAAATAAAAAGCCATCAGTACTCTCAAAAGATAAAGTGCAGACAGTGTACACAGTACAGAAAACCAAAGTGGAAAAAATGCAGCAGTTACAACTGGGGTGTATAGACAAACCTCCATTTGTGCCCCAAAACAAGTTTTAGAGCATATCATCCATACAAAAAAAACCCAGAAAAATAAGGCATCAGATGTATAGAGAGTATAAATATGAAATACCTACTAACTTTGTTTACTAATTTTGATTCACATCTTATTTAATCACTATACTAAAATCAACAAGCAGCAGTGAGAGTTAATGGTGATATCTCAGAATGGTTTTCAGTTTATAGCGGAGTAAGACAGGAATTCACTCTATAAACATACTTATAGGTGAACAGGTTAGAAAAAACCAGCATAATGAGATACCTGGGTGTGTTTTTGACAGAAATCTGAGTTTCAGGGAACATGTTGACCATGTTATCATAAGGGCAGGCAAAGGCTTTGCAGCAAATAAGTTTATGGCTGCTGCACAGTGTGAACAGAGTTCATTATTTCTTTTTGTACCACGGTTTGGTGGTGGCTCTGGTAGAATATGTGCTGGCAATTCTGACTCTTAGCCAAACTTAGATCAAAAGACTGGATAGAATCCAGAATGCAGCAATGTGTATCATTCTTGGGTGCACAAGAGATATATCGACAAGAGCTATGCAGTACCTACTCAACCGTCCAATGGCAGAGCACAGATTACAGTATTGCCATGCACGGGCGTACCTTCAGATATATGCAAATAAGGAACACCCATTGCATTCTGAAATACAGAAAGTTAAAAGTAGCAGACTTAAGAGATGGAAGTCGTAGATTGGATGTGCTGAGGATGTATTATAAAGCATGTGTAGATTGCAAGATGTGGCAGCAGGTGCGGAATGGATACCCACAGATTTCAAAACTTGTTTGAGAGTAGTAATAACACTTAGCAGGGAATGCAGAGAATGGTGTCCCATGGCTGTGGAGCAAGAGGTGCAGGCTTTGGTCACTGAGAATGCTAAAGAGGGGGATGTGTTTATATACACTAGTGGATCTGTGATTAGACATGTTCACAGTGCTTGGGCCTTGGCAGCTCAGTGCGCAGGTAAAATGATCTGGGAGGAGAGTGGGGCATTTCCTGTGACTATGAGTAGCATGACCATGGAGATTATGGCAGTTACCAGGCCATTTTAGTGGATAGGCATGCAGAAGGTAACACATGTCTACATCTTCAGTAACTCTATGAGTATTATTAGGAAGGCACAGTGGATCTCATTCGCGAACAGTGGATTGATGCCTTGAGAAAGGCAAGGTTGAAAGTAGTTACATTTATTTTCATGCTGGAACATGGGGTGTTCAAGGCAATGAAAGAGCAAATCAACTGTCGTCATACGCGATGGTGACATGGGGCAATGGATCCTGCTGATGCTTTGAACTACATAAGGGATATAGCAGGTGAGAGTGAGACTAATGTGGATGATGATTCCTTTCGTTGTCAAGGATTATAGAACAGGGTTTGAAATGCAGTGTTGCTGGAAGTGACATTTTTTGGAGGGAGCAGAAGAATGATGGTCAACCAGCAGAGAACCGGTACTGTCAGCAGAAGTGTAAGGGTGGATACACTCAGGGAGAGATTGGAGCAACTATGGATGTGTTCAGTTTTCAGTGAGGATGATCTGACGATTAACTAACCACACTTATATAATATATATGCAGAAAATATCATGAGGAAAGTAAGGAATGACATGGAGCAGTTATAATGAATGAAGTCTGTCATTATTTATTGTCAATGATAATATTGATTTAGTTATAATGAATGAAGTCTGTCATTATTTATTATCGATGATGATACTGATTCAGCTATAATAAATACAGAAAATTCATAATTTGTTATTATTGTGATATTTACTAACTCATAATGAATACAGTGTTTAAAATATTTGCTCTTTACAGTGTCCAAGCAGAGCAGAACAGGCAGATTTCATAAATGCAGTTATTGAAGGACACATAGCATGGCATGCATCTCCGTTTAACATGCAAACAGATTTTTATGGTGCCAGGTTGTTCAATCGTAGTCTTGATATCAGCCAAAGTTTGGATAATAAGTTTGGGATTGTCAGAACACATGCAACCATGAGCCAGAGGGATGTGCCAGGTTGGTTGTTGCAAATTTCTATATCAACCTTGTATTAAATAAGTTTGGGATTGTCAGAACACATGCAACCATGAGCCAGAGGGATGTGCCAGGTTGGTTGTTGCAAATTTCTATATCAACCTTGTATTAAATAAGTTTGGGATTGTCAGAACACATGCGACCATGAGCCAGAGGGATGTGCCAGGTTGGCTGTATTAAATAACATATGTGTGTCCCTGTTCTATTGATTTGACTGATATTCTTATTTCTATGTTTGGTTTTAACTTTTCTGATACTTCATTTATTTTCAAGCTGCAAGTGTATTTTTCCTTTAGTTCAGACTAAAAAGTCCAGAATAATTAGCTCATCTGTAACTGAGTATACCTGATGTGGTAAAAATGTGCATGACTTTTTAGTTCAGGCTAGTGGGACCGGCTGTATTTGTATGTCAAGATAAACAAAAATAGGTAGATGTGTTACCAAAATAAAACATAAAACAACCTAACAACGAGATACATGGACAGACGAAATTTCAAATAAAAAGCCTTCATCAAGACAAACAAACGACCACAATAAAACACATCTTACATGGAGACAATAGGTTTATAATAAGGAGGAGAGGAGGACAATAGCAGATAGGTAATGGAGGAAGCAAAGATGTAGCAGCATGACAGGAGAGAAGTAGGTATGGGGAGAAAATAGTAGTAAGTGGGGAGGGGAAAGTGGACAGAAGAAAGTGAGATGAAAAAAGAAAAGATATAATGGCAAGTAAATTAAAAGGAAATAAAAAATACTTACCTCAAAAGTAGCAACAGAGAATAAATATTACAGATATACAATCATAATGTAAGGGAAGAGCAAAATGAGATGGTACGAGAGATCAGATGGGAGAGAGAGAGGGGAGAAAGAAAGAGGCCAAAATGGCAGGAACAGATGAGAAAGAGAAAAAAGCAGGATGAAAATATGAGCAGATAATGGTGATGATATATGAGAGTAAATTAGTGCAATAACTTAACTGAAGCAGCGACAGGTCGGAGCTCCTTACATACGATTGGTCACACACAGTATACAGTTTTATGTTTTATTTTGGTAACACATCTACCAATTTTTGTTTATCTTGACATTTGCCTTGTGTTACTCCAGCCACCTACTTCCTGTTTTGGATTGTTACCCTATACTGGAACATTTATCCTTGTATTTTTATGCTGGCTCTGAGTTAGATAGGACAATTTTCTGAGTATGGCTAATCTGTCTATTGTCTTCTCTCAGCTTTTTCTGTAAGGTGTTGTAGGATTGAATGAAGATTAGTTTTCAGGCTATGGCATGTTTGGTCACTTCATATGCATCAACATTATGATGTCTCAGAATGTTGGTAACTTCTTCCATCTACCTTCTTCTTGGGCTTCCTCTGTATCTTGCTGTTTCCATTTTCATGTTGTATGCTCTTGATGCTGACCAATAAGGGTTCATTCTCATTAGATAGCCAAACCATTTCAGTCTGAGTTTTTCAATATATTTGACCACAAATGTTGTTCCAACAGTTTTTATAATCTCTTCATTCCTCACATGATCTCTTCTTGTTCTGTTTGCTGCTTTCTTTAGATATCTTATTTCACTTGTAGTATGCCCTAAGCTTTCTCTCTATCACTAATGACATAGAGTAATTGAGCTCTGTATCCAGGCATATAAGATTTATTTTGGAGTAAACTTTGATTGCAATCTATCTCACAACCATCACTGAACAAACAATACAGCGTTGTAAGGGAGAGCTAACATTACTGAACAAACAATGCAGCGTTGTAAGGGAGAGCTAACATTACTGAACAAACAATACAGCGTTGTAAGGGAGAGCTAACATTACTGAACAAACAATACAGCGTTGTAAGGGAGAGCTAACATTACTGAACAAACAATACAGCTGTGTAAGAGGGGGATAGCATCACTGAACAAACAATACAACTATAAAAGAGGGGGATGGCATCACTGAAAGCTAAGGTTGATGCACAACTTGAGCAGCAACTAAACTATTGGTCCTTCTTCTTTATCAGCAATTCATTAGCACCTGTTATCCATCACCACCAAATACAAAAACGATGCAACATGTCTAAAGAACCTAGTAATATTCACAGACTCCATTTCTGCTCTACAAACCCTTAGAAACGAATCCAAAAGCAGAGAAAACTATAAGCAAAATACTTCAAGCTACAAACATACTTGCATCCTATGGCATCAATACTACACTACAGTGGATACTAGGCCACACAGGTATCAGTGGGAATGAAAAGTGCTGGTAAACTAGCAAAAAAGGGAGCAAGTATGCCTCAAGCAGGAATTCCAACCAACCTTAGAACAGCTCAACATATTATCTGCACAACTGTAAAAAAACAATGGATGGACCGCTGGGCCCACTGGCTGAAAAGGAAGAGTGCTATATGCAGACATGCTCCAAACAAATCCACATGACGGCATAAATAGACTACACTGCAAAGATTAAACCACACTATCTAGGCTGTGAACAAAACATGTACAACTTAACAAACAATTACTGCAGACCATACACTATACTGAAACTACTGCAACTGACAAGAGGAGGAAACAGTAAAACACCAGCTTATTAAATGCCCTGCACTACAAGACCAATAAAAACAACTGTTACTACAAAACCTCTCCATCACTAACACTCTTTATAAAAAAAAACACAGCTGAAGAAGACATGCACATACCACCACTAGGCACAGAGAAGAAAGAGTGAAAACTCACAACCCTGGGGATCAGATAAGTAAGTAAGCGCCTGTTCTGCAATTTTTCTGATTATCATAGTTTTTGTTTTTTTAATGTTTATATGTAGTCCATATTCATTACTTGATTTATCAACTTTATCTATTAGTCTTTGTAGTTCTTGTTCACTTTCCGCTAAGAGGACAGTGTCATTTGCATATATTCTGAAGTTAAAATATACAATAACATTTTTATGATAACAGTGACAGAATTAGAAATTGTGGTTGGCTATGGATTAGGAATCCTCATACTCTCACTGCGAGCGTCTAGAACATATGCAGAATATGGAAATGTGGATATCCCTTGGATGCACTAGGAAGCTTGAAAATGAGACATATGCTAGGACTCTGTCACTACATTCTTGGCATACTCTTGCTCAAAGTAAAGTATACACACGTGTCACTACAGACCAGAGACATCCACCTCATAAGAATATAAAAGACATAAAGGGAGCAATAATTAAACACTGTATGTCATGGATAGTGCAAGCTGACAAAACTATAGGAGAGGTAACCACAGTTTCAACTTCACCAACAGGAGATACATAACACAATATATAATGTTATATATTATATAACCTTATATGCCTCGATAAAGAAGAATGGCATACAATCAATGAGACAGTGACTTTCACAAGGTAATAATCAATCTTGGTAGGGAATATAGAGATCAGGGAAATGGGAAAGCAAATCCTGGAAATCAATCAGCTGATTGCCGATAACTCTGGAGATGATGATATAATTTGTGTTGATTGATGAATCTGTGCATTATGGTAAGAAATATTGCTGGGGTTTTGCAGCTAGTTCTTGTGGGAGAATCACTGTTGAGAACAGTAGAATATACAGAACATCTACACCCAGTATGAACAGCAAAGTCAAGGCTGTTATTACTACCCTCAAATGGCTCTGTGGGACTCTAGACACTAAAGCAGTTATTGTGTAAGACTTCCACATTACAAAAGATAAAAAATTGCCGATATCAGTAGGCTATATTAAAGTTCTATAGTGTTACATGAATTTGCTGCCCAAGACATGCTGACGTTTGCAGTAAAGAGATAGCAAACTTGCATCCGTCACAAGCAGGGAGTTGACAATGGATAAGGGGAATGTGCTGAAACTACTTCATGAGCTCCTGGTGGAGATGGACGATTTATGACACATTGAGGTTGAGATTTTAAGAATTTTCCATTAAATGTAGAATTAACAGAACTAGATACCTGCATGGCAGAATGAGCGTTCTCAACCAATGAACTATGGGAACTGTCAGGATATGTACCATTCATCATCTGCTAGGGGAGACTGAGCACCAATGTGTCTGCCCAGAGTGCAATGATGCTGGTTCATAACTAATAACCAATAGGAAGCATCAAGGATTTGAACCAGGTCAGAGAATCTTGTACAATCAACAGAATAATATTTGAACCAGGTCAGTGAATCTTGTACAATCAGCAGAATAATAAATACAATTTGAATCAGGTCAGTGAATCTTGGACAATTAGCAGAATAGTAAGAAATTATATAGAGGCAGAAGAGATAGGCTTTATAAAAGAAAGTTGAGAACAGTATAGACAAATAAAAAGTGAAATGAAAACATCTTGAGGGAGGCTAATTCATAACAAAAGAGTTTATATTCTTTGGACACATTACAAGAAGAGGTAAGATGGAGTACAATGTCACAACAGGCAAGCTAAAGAGCAAGAGGGAAGATGCTGGACATTGCCACGTGGGGAAAAATATGTATCAGTAATGATTGACAGCACATGAAACATAATTAATGATTGGCAGCACATGAAATGTAAAATAATGTTTGAAAGTACATGAAACATAAATTAATGATTGACAGCACACGAAACATAAATTAATGATTGGCAGCACATGAAACATAAAGTAATGATTGACAGCACATGAACATAAATTAATGATTGACAGCACATTAAACATAAAGTAATGATTGACAGCACATGAACATAAATTAATGATTGACAGCACATTAAACATAAGGCTATGGACAGACATGATAACCAATGCCACCAACATAGACTAGAAGAAGAATATTAAAGTAACAATCACAAGCCTAATTGTGTTGTGTCTTCAAAATTTTATAGTTGAGATTTTTTTGTTGAAATCAAATTTAATAGCTATGATTTTTTAAATGCCTTTCAATGATTTATTTGCCCCCTCCCCCTTCCCCATGTTCACTGCTTGTAGGCATAACAAAGGCTCTTCTGCCACTGTTGAAAGAGCGTGGTGTGAAAGCAATATCTGTAGGTGTCAATCCAGGCACAGCACCACCTGCTGTTCCTTCTCCATTTGTATGGAAACTTAGGAACTCTGATATTGATGGCATCATGGCCTTCTGGGTCAAAGGTGAGTTGGAAATAATGATATCAGTCCAAGATATTAAATATCTGCTCAAGATGTTGATGCTCAATGTTTGTTTTTTAAATGGATTCTGATTTTTTTGTGTTACTCAGTAAGTGTGCTTGTGTTTTTCACACACGCTCGCCTGCCTGGCTGCCTGCAAAAAAATATATGATTTGTACATATTCTTGTAGCATTGTAGGGAAACTGTAATTGAAAAACTGATTAATTTCAATAAGATAATACTTTTTACAATGTCAGACCTTGTACCATAAACATTTTCTTTATCAGTTGACAACAATTGCATGTCGTTTCCATGCTGTATTAATATTTTGTTAAGCGGTTAATATTTGTTTTTCTGTTAAGCTGTTATAATATAAATAACCAAAATGTCAGAGGGTGTCCAACAAAGTGGGGAGTGCCGCAATAACAAAACAAATAAGTGATAAATATTATATTAAGGAATACTCTTACTTTAATACTAACTATCAAATTAAAAGAATAATGTTGAAAATAAATTGCAATAAACACAATAACAAGTACATTTTCCACGTTGCAGTCTAAATCATGTATATATATATTGTATTGGGTGTATGGGGGTGTGTGTGTATATATATATATATATATATAAAATGTATGAGGTGCCAGGGGAGCAGGTAGTACCTCTGATGCTGAGGCTGTCATACTACTTTGGAGTAGGTCTCACATCCTTGGTTTCCACCTGACACTTAGCTCTATTTTTTCAACTCCGCTGGACTGGCCACATCGTCCGTATGCCAGACAAGTGCCTTCCAAAGAGATTATTCTATGGGGAGCTGTGTGAAGGTAAACGTTCAAGCGGAGAGCAGAAAAAGCACTTCAAGGATCACTTAAATAACTCTCTCAAGCACTGCAGCATCGATCCTAGCTCCTGGGAGACTACAGCACTTGATTGCTCAGCCTGGCACACTCAGATCACTGCTGCCATCACGATATTTGAAAAAGAAGGAACACTGCAGACAATTCACAAGTGCAAGAAGCGGAAGGACAGATCTGAAAATTCTCCTACCTGAACCTTCAGCAATCCTGCATGCACTGCAATAGAAGTTTCCGTGCACGAATCGGACGCATCGGACATCTGTGAACTCACAAAACAAATTAGACAATTATCGATTTATCATTATTATTTATTTTTTCATCAATTTAATTTTTTTTTCATGCCATGCTCATCTTTGCTTGTGAAGGAGGAACATCATCAGCTCTCACCTGTGGCTCCCAGTAGTTACCAGTATGCAGCAACGGACATACCCTGGTAATGGCTTTGACAGGCCGGCCAAACCAGATGAGGATAACTGAGGGGATCCGGGCTGGAGGAAAACTGAGGGCATGTTTGCACAAGCATGTGATGCCTGGATATGGCGGAAAGTGCAGATGAAACATCTGATGTTCAATGAACTGGAAGACACTTGCCAACAAAAGGTTGTGGAATGTAAAGGGATTTGTGAGACACGTAGAACACTCTAGTCATCCACTTCATCCTGGTACATCTCCAGTTGTCTTGATTTATCTTGCCACTGGAACACTGGTGGATCAGGAAAAGAGAGTGTGGTCGACGAATGACGCAACTCCTTCACACTTTAAACAAAATTTAGTGCTTGTCATTACTCAACTATAACTATAAATGATTCTACAATGCATTGAGAACAATATGCGGCCCAAGTTCTACAGAATCATTACCCTTGCTTAACACAGATGAGTCAGCCCTGCTTGCAAAAAATTCAATCCGAAACCAATGGGCACAACATTTCGAAGCAATTTTAAATAAGCCATCAGCCTACAGCAAAGAAGCAATAGATCGCATGCCACAATACAGCATAAGAGAAGAGCTTGACATTACCAAGAAAAAACAACAAAAGAAGTACAAACTGACATCTGGAAAATGTCACATGGAAAATCTCCTGGTATGGATGCCATCCCAGCAGACATCTACACGATAGGAGGAGATGTGCTTGAACAGAAGCTTACCAAAATCTTTGTTATGTGCTGGAGATCAGGAAGCCCTGCCTCAAAACCTGAAAGATGCCTCAATTGTGCATCTATATAAAGGAAAGGGAAATAAAGTCCTGTGAGAACCACTGAGGGATATCATTGTTATCCATAGCTGGTCAAATACTAGCTCATGTAATGCTGAACCGACTTACACAGACATTCACAGATGATCTTCTGCCTGAAAGTCAATGCAGATTTCGTGCTCGTAACAGGATAGTGAGCATGAACTTTTCTTGCTGTCAACTCCAAGAAAAATTCCAAGAACATAAAGGGAACTTTTCACAATATTTATAGACCCCACAAAGACATTTGATACAGTGAACAGAGATGTGCTGTGGGAAGTGCTTACCAAATTTGGCTGCTATCAACACAGTGCAGCAATTGCATGACAGCATGATGGCCGTTGTTATCAGTGATGGAGTGTCATCACCAGCCTTTCCTGTAATAAAATGGGGTCAAACGAGGATGCGCTCTACCTCCAAGACTATTCAGCCTGATGTTTTCTGCCATGTTGACAGATGCATCTAGATCAAATGGCTTTACAGGAATACAAATACCCAGTAAGATAGCAAACAGACTGTAAACTTTTCAATCTTTGACATTTGCAAGCTAAAACTAAGGTGCAAGACACAATGGTCAGGGAACTTCCCTATGCAGATGACTGTGCACTGTATGCTAATTCTGCAGACAGTATGCTTATCACCCTAAACCAATTTCCTGAAGCCTGTGACAACTTTGGTTTCACCATAAATACAAAGAAAGCAGAGTTTATTTTTCAAACAACACCAAATAAACCACACTTAAATCCCCATATAAGGATCAAAGAAGAAGAGCATTAAACAGTCAATAATTTCACCTACCTGGGCTGCACTCTCTCACAAGATGTAAACGTTGACACTGAGGTAAACAACAGAATAATGAAAGCCACATTTGAAAGACTGTGAAAAAATGTGAAAGAGGGGAAATAATGCCACCAAACTCATAGTTTGCCAGGCAGCAGTAAAGTCATTACTCCTTTATGCCTGTGAGTCACGGACCGTGTATGCCAGACATGCTAGAAGACTGAACTACTTCCACCTAAGCTGCCTTCGTAAGATACTCAACATCAATTGGTGGGATAAAATACCAGACAGTGAAGTACTTGATGAAATCTATGTCATACATACAATGTTAATGAAGATGCAAAAACACAGGGCAGGACACATGATCTGCATGAAAGATCATCACTACCAAAAAAGTTGTTATATAGAGAACTCCAAACTGGCTCCTGCAAGGCCGGAGGACAAAAGAAGCATTTTAAAAACACTCTTAAGACATCATTGACTAACTTCAAAATAGACACAAATTCATGGGAGAATCTTGCACAAGACAGATTCAATTGGCATCGCAGAATCAAGAGGTGCAGCAGCTGCAGAGAAGTTCAGACCTCAAGCTGCGCAACAAAAATGTGCTAGAAATAAGGCAAGAGCTGCTGAATATCCCACAGACTCCTACCACATATGCTCAGAGTGTGGTAGACAATTCCAAGCATACATAAGACTCATTAATCTCAGTTGGGCACACCGCAGACATCATCATCTTCATCATCATCATTCCAGTTGAGCTATATGGTCATCGTCAACTCCAATGGGCAAACAGTTACCATAATGTATGTAATAATAGAGTATTACCATAATATATGTATTAATAGAGTGTTACCATAATGTATGTAATAATAAAGTGTTTTAATAATGTTTATAATAAGAGAGTGTTATCATAAATCATGTAATAATATACATTATGACATACATTAGAATATTATGTATCTGTGTTGGACTATGGTTTAGGTTTACATACGCTGTCACAAACACAGGTGGATAGACCGGAGAGAGTTCAAAACGTGGCCATGAGGACTGTCTAGAATGCACAAGAGATACACCTATTGTGGCCATAAGGTTTCTCTTAGACCTACTGAGCATCAATGCAATATATAAAATAGTTCACGTTAAAGAATACTTAAATGTCATAATACAATAATGATCATCACCTCTTACACAATCTCTAGACAATACATAAGGAAGGTGTATCAAGAGAGGAAGGTCATGGATGACAGAAGCAGAAGATACCTTACTCAGAGTTTGTGAGCTGGAGAAAGTGAAGAGGCAGTGAATGGATGACATTTGGCAAAGAGAGAAAGTTATTGACAACAGTGGTGATACAGATGGGAAGAGAGTGCCGCGACTGGGCTGTCAACAAAAAAGAGGGAATTATTCCAGAACTCATATTGTAGCACTTGAAGCCACACGATACAAAAATTTACACAGACAGCTCAGTAACACAAGAAATAAACAGGTGTGGTTGGGGTTTCGTAGCCTATCAAAATGGCAAGAAATTTGCTGAGAAGTCAGCTGCGTATCCCACTACAACATTGAGTATGAGAATGGAAATAGAAGCGGTAACAGTAACTCTCACTTGCTGGTGACACAACCACCAGTAGACTCAGTGATTCCATCAGTCTCTCAAAGTATGCTGCACAAGATAAAACAGTATATGATCAGAATTGAAAGGGTTACTCTTCTCAACAATGCGCAGAACATTACATGGATCTACTGTCCAAGTCATGCTGGGGTCAGGGGAAACGAAAGAGCTGATGTGTTGACTGCTAAAGCCTTGGTCAATGGCACTGAGATAGTAAGAGACAGGATTGAATTGATTGTAACTGCAAATGAACTTCATTAAATTTAGTAAACAAGTCTGTTTAAATAAGCAATGTCTGATTTTTATTTCATTAAATTTTATTTCAAAATGAGATCTTTAGCATTTCAAACCTTTAATATTGTCTCAAACCATGAAAATAATCTTGTCAAAGGCTTTCAAGAGCCAGCACACTTTATTGTGAAGGAGTAATTGATTAATGTCATCATAATTTTCTTCACACAATTATGCAAAAAACATAGAATTAAAAATGCTGCTACGAAACTTGTTTACTGCAGTTATGATGAATTGAAGAGATTGATGCAATCTGGCACTCATATTTTTAGCTACTAAATGTTCTCCATGAATGATGCAGTGAATTGCAAATACACTGAGTACATTTTGTTTTAAATTCTTTAAAGACCCACAATAGTGCCCAAACATGGCTGGTGCTCCATCTGCTGCTGCTGATATTATATTTATAACAGGAATATATTTTTCAATGAAATTAACTGTTAAAAAAATGGAATATTTATTCACCATTAGTGTCTGTTGCAAAAATTCTCACACAGAGCAGTTCATGGATTTCTTGGTCCATAATGAAACAGACATATGCCAATAATTGTTCTTTGTTACCAGGCAACATTGACTTGTCCAGTTGAATTGAGAAATGGTTCATTTGCAAATAATTACACAAGAAGCTTTCAACACCATGACTCATTTCATCAATACATCTTTGAAGTGTGTTGTTGTTCAAAGGAGTTATTTTAGTATATCAAATGCAAGTTTTTCTAGACCTGTTTTTAAACCTTGTTCCCCGATATTATGGGAATTTTCTGATTTTGCTATGAATAGTGAGACATTATAAAATGCCACAAATCATCATCGTCTCTATTTGAAATTGAAGCAATCATACTGTCCAGTGTAATACTATTCAAAATGATTATTATGTCAATGATGTGCTACCAATGCCAAACATGGACAATGATAGCACAAGACAAACATAAACTTGTGACAGCTGAAATGGCATACTTACATAGAATCCTCAGAATATCGATAAGAGACAGGTTGAGGAATGAGGTCATTAGACAAAGAATCGGCACCATCCCAATCTTGAAATATACCAAGAGACAACAGATCAAATGATTTGCACACATCAGCAGACTACCATCAGACAGCATACCCCAGAAAGCTATGCTACACCGATACAGTGAAGGCAGATCTAGAGGTAGACCACAAACAAAACGATGAACCACTGAAATAAAAGAGGTGATAAATTCCACAATACACTCATCACACAAGAGGGTCATCTCCAGAAAACTCTTCTACCCCTGATGCGAAAGGCAACAAAGGGTTTAGCAAATAGATAGATAGATACTGTAAACCGTGGTTCTCTTCTGATTAAAAAAAATGTTCATTGGTAACTATGTTTTGTTCAAGTTTGGACAAGTGTAATGTGTATGATGCATTGCAGCTTATATGAAAAATTGCACATGAACGTAACACACCACAAAACAGATAGATACTTGATTAAATTTTTGAAATATAATTTATATAAGTAATTTCTATGTTGATTGTAAGTATTATGTACACACTATCTGTGTTATGTGTAATAAAACATTTACAAAATGACTAAATGTTGATGACGACCTGCCTAAATGGGGTACACTCATGCGGACCCCATTTACATCTTGTGAACCCCAATTTTTTTTCTTGCGGACATAGACCCACTTCAAGTTAAAATTGACCCTTGGGGGTCCATATATACCACTGTGGGAACACTATTCTAGTGTTATGTTCTAATATTGTCTCCTAACAGGTGGTTACCCCCTTAACCCTGGACCTTACCCAGCTAATCCTGTAGGCCTTGCCAAGAATAAATGCATCAGTGCAGAAGGCTTGTCTGAGGTCTTATGCTTTGCCTTCAGAACAGACAACACTGGCCCACCTGTCAGTGTTACGGTAAGAATATTATTGTAATTTTGTTTTACCTTCACAAAAGGCTGATTCTCCTGTCACTGTTATGGTATGAATGTTATTTTGTGATTTATCATGTGACGTATTCTCTCCAGAATGTTGTCTTCCCAATGAACTCCCTGAACCCCTCTCTGTCTTGGGTGATGCGGCTTGCATTTTCCAACAATGTATTCATGTTATCTTTAATGTCGTCAGTCCATCGTCATCTTGGTCTGCCTTTCCTCCTCTGCCTAGGTGCCTGCCCTCCATTATTTATCTTTCTAAACAATTTTTGTGTGATTTTTTTCATATTATACGAAGATATGCAGATGACACTTTTCTTTTAGCAGAAAGTGAACATGAACTACAAAGATTAATAGATCAAGTTGGTAAATCAAGTAAAGAATATGGATTAGATATAAACATCCAAAAAATAAAAATCATGATAATCAGAAAAGTCAAAGAAGAACGGACGCTAAACGTAAAAATACATGGAGAGAAACTAAAACAAGTAGAACATTATCAATATCTCGGACAGATATGCACAAATGAGTTTAGATGTGAAACAGAAGTTAAAAGGATAACAGAAGAAATGAATAAAAGTACTTTCAACAACATTAGGAAAATATTAACATCTAAACAAATTACAAACAAGTAAAAAATGAAAATGATAAAATGCTACATCTATTCTATATTAATGTATGGCTCAGAAACATGGACAATGAACAAACAACTAGCAGATAGAAATGATACCTTTGAGATGTGAATATATCATAGCTGTCAACAAATTATTTCCATAAATCCATATTTTTAACAATTTATTTCCATATCTCAAAAAAATTTCTGTATTTAGCACCAAATCCCCCCCCCCCCCCCCCCCTAAAAAAACAACCTCATAAGGAATATTTTTTGGATTTTAAAATCAATACATGCATTTAAGATTTTTTTTTAAATGTTCCAATTAGTAATTACTAGGAAACTTAACACCAAATGATCTTTTTAAAAAAAAATTATGGTTTTTTTGGGAGAGGGACCCAAACTCTGTATCAATAAAATCCTTACTAGTTTAAACCTATGAATAGAAGAAGAATAGGGAGAACTTAACGGAAAGAGAAAACTAACAAAGAGTTTCTAACAACATGTTGTGTGAAGAAAGAATTATGAATAGAAATAAAAAGATCAAACACATAAAGTATTTTGAACATATTAAAATACCTTCACTGAAGATCTTACTTGAGATTGAAGTTGAAAGGAAGCGAGCAAGAGGTAGACAGAGATACAAGTGGGAGAGTAACATATGAGATGGACAGGTTACAGTCTAGCAATGTGCATCACTAAAGCAAGAGACAGAGGATGTTAGGAGTCCATTACAGCCAACCTTCATAGTGGAGATGGCATTTGATGATGACCTTCAGATTTGTGACCTCCTTTCCCTGTTATGGTAAGAATGTTTTTGTAAAAGGGTAAGTCAATAAGTTTGTCAGAAATGAATGTGGAAAAAATAGGGAGACATAAGGAGATCGTTCCTGTTTACACTGAGAAACTGTTTATCGCTTACTTGCATAACTGAATAAATCAATTTTCACATGGAGGCATATCACCTCCTAATGACCTTGATGAAGTATGACCTAGTCATCCTGTAAAATTTGCAACAGACGCAACTGCATAGTGAGTAAAGTGAATGATTCCAGATGAGAGGTGAATACCGGTAGACAAGGTAAAGGTATGTTCCATGGCAGCAACCTGTCATTGGGAATGAAGATGATTCTTAGTGTACTAAGCCACAACAACTATTAGGTGGAGTGACCAGATTCCTTCTTTGCTGTGTTTACCTTCCCCAACCCATGCATCAGGTAGACAGTGTAACAACCACACACAAGGTGTTCTTATGGTTCAGCCTACAGTACAATGTATGACCAGTTGAAATCTTGGAAAGTTTTCTCATGATGGTGTACCCATATAACTGAATGGTGAAATTTTGTATACAGCAGGTATGATATATCAGTGGGATAAGTGCATCAATGTTAATGAAAATTATGTGGAGAAATAAATGTACAATGTCAGTCTATAATTATAAAGTTCTCATGTTTCTATTTCATTTATTACTTTTTTGTACCTCACAAAATGTATTTAGTTGTTTTGTATTTCATGTTGTTCATGTATTGTCTTGATTTTTCTTACCACTGAACTATGGTTAGCTTAGGAAGAGAAAATGTGGTCGACAAATGGCACAACTCTTCCCGACTTTAAACACAGCTCAGTGCTAGTCATAACTCAACTATCAAAGTTCCCTGACTTTAAACACAGTTCAGCATTTGTCATAACTCAACTGTCAAAGTTCCCTGACTTTGTGTTAGGGAACTAACTTCACAGTATAAATAGACAGTCTTAATACTTGTCATTATAACTTCACAGTGTAAATAGTCCTAATTCTTGTCACTATAACTTCACAGTGTAAATAGTCTTAATACTTGTCATTATAACTATCCATCCATCAATCCATCCATCCATCTATCTATCTATCTATTGGCTAAACCTTTTATTGCCTTTCAGCGACAGGGGTAGAAGAGTTCTCTGGAGATGGCCCTCGTGTATGCTGAGTATATTGTGGAATTTCTTACCTCTTTTATTTCGGTGTCCATAAATTTTGTGGTTGGCCTCTAGGTCTGCTGTCACTATATCTGTGTAGTATAGCTTGCTGTGGTATGCTGTCTGATGGTAGCCTGCTGATGTGTGCAAACCATTTGATCTGTTGACTCTTAATATACTCCAAGATTGGGGTGGTGCCAGTTCTTTGTCTAATGTTCTCATTTCTCACTCTGTCTCTTAGCGATATTCCTAGGATTCTGTGTAAGCATGCCATTTTACCTGTCACAAGTTTATGTTTGTCCTGTGTTGTTGTTGTCCATGTTCAGCATTGGTAGCACAGCGTTGGCATAATAATCATTTTGAATGGTGTTATCTTGGTGTTTAAATTTACATTTTTGTTTCTGAAGATTGGTGTCATTTGCCCTAGAGCTTGGTATGCTATACTACATCTATTGTGTATTTCTTTACAGCTCATGCTGTCTGTTGTTATATTGCTTCCTAGGTATGTGAACTATGTCACTTGTTTAAGCCTGTTGTTTTCAATATTGGTGTTTCTTTCTTTTCTTTCTATCTTCATTACTTTGGTCTTTTCTATTTTAATTTTAATGTTAAAGGTTTGGCTTGTTTGATGTAATCTATCTATTTCTCTTTGTAGTTGCATCTTCTGATGATGCTACTAGTGCTTGATCGTCTGCAAATAGCAATTCGTTTAAGTTATCCTTCAGATTGTTTTCTTTTGTTGTCTTTGCTACTTTACAGATGTGATCTATGTATGCTATAAACAATAGGGAGGATAGTACGCATCCCTGTCTCACTCCCAAGTGGATATGAAAATTATATGATATGCCTGAGCCCGGTCTTACTGCGCTTTGACTATTGGCGTATATGCTCGAACATAGGCTTATCAATTTATTAAAAAACTAAACAGTGTGAAGATCATCATCATCTAGTGCAGTTTTCGCAATGAAGGTTGGCTGCAACATACCTCCTGCATCCTGTCTCTTGTTGTGGTGGTGCACTCTGCTAAACTGTAACATGTCCATCTTGTGAAGTTACTCTCCCACTTGTATCTCTGCCTACCTCTTGCTCTCTTCCCTTTGACTTTACTTTCAAGTAAGGTCTTCAACAAGGTGTCATGTCTTTTAATGTGTCCAAAATAATTTATTTATCTGATCTTTATTTCCCTTAATAATTCTTTCTTTATATTAAGTGTTATTAGAACCTCTGTGTTTGTTTTATTCTCTTTCCATGATGTTCTCCCTATTCTTCTATATATCCACATTTCAAAGGCATCAATTCTGTCTTCTAATTGTGTCCATGTTTCTGAGCCATACATTAATATAGAATAGATGTAGATGTACAATTCTCATTTTTAACTTGTTTGTAATTTGTTTAGATGTTACTATTTTCCTCATGTCATTGAGAGTACATTTAGCCATTCCTATTCTTTGTTTTTTATTTATTGGATGTTTATATCCAGTCCATATTCTTTACTTGATTTATTGACTTGATCTATTTAGTCTTTGTAGTTCTTGTTCACTTTCTGATAAAAGAACAGTGTCATCTGTATGTCACCATCGAAGATGGATGTGTTGGGCTATTGGTGCAAATAAAACAGCAACACAACTCATTTCCATTCTCTGGACTGCATCCTGCTGGAGATTTAGTAGTACTGCTACAAGAGAGATCCAGTGGGAGTTTGAGAATGAACAATGAAGAAGAAGAAATCTGTATGTCTCAGGTTGTTTATTATTACCCATTGATCTTGAGTCCTGGCCTTCTTTCTATACATTTAAAGATATTCTCTGTGTAGATATTAAATAGGGTGGGTGATAAAATTCAATCTCATCTTACTCCTCTTCTCATTTCTATATATGATGAGTAGCTGTTTTCACACCTTATTGATGCAGTCTGTTCCCAATATATATTTTTCTAATCAGTCTGATGTCTTTTCCATCTATGCCCATTTCTTGAAAACGTGATTCATTTTTCATGTTGTACTCTGTCAAAGGCTGTAGTCTATGAAGCAAATATAGATACTTCATTGGACTTCTATATATGTATCTATCAACAGTCAGATAATAAGTATAGCTTCTCTGGTTTCTTTATTTTTCCTAAAAACACAGTGCAGATAAGACAGTCTTAATACTTGGCATTATGACTCCACAGTGCAGATAGACAGTCTTAATACTTGTCACTATTAGTTCACAGTGTAGATAGACAGTCTTAATACTTGTCATTATAAGTTCACAGTGTAGATAGACAGTCTTAATACTTGTCATTATAAGTTCACAGTGTAGATAGACAGTCTTAATACAGTGGAGTCTACCTATAGCTCATAAATTTATTAACAAATTTCTTTTTTAACAATTCCTTTCAAAATCCCTAATCATTTTTATTCTTTATTTTATATAGTACAATGTCCAGGATAATTTTGTTAAGGTGCTGAATTCGTTCCCAGCCTCAAGCAATTGTGTATCTGGGCCATTCAGAGAGCATGGAAAACTACTGAACATATTTATATTGCCTAGAAAGTCACTGCAGATAAAAAATCCTGAGATGATGGTTACACCCTGAATAGGATACACTGTCAATTCAATAGTAAAATTCTATTATGACATAAATAATTTATTGGTTTGGATCAATTTTTTATATTGGGACTACATTGTTCTAGCAAATGTTAGCATTATACTAGCAAATGTTAGCATTATACTAGCAAATGTTAGCACTGTACTATCAAACATTAGCTTCATCAAAATATGAATAATAAATGACATTTGTGTAATTGTTGTTTTCAGGAAATTCTCGGTTATTATGAAATTCTTCGAGCTGAATATCCAGGAGCAGAATTAGTTGCTTCAACTTTTGATAACTTTGTTCAAGTACTTGAAACTGTCAAGTCCTCTTTGCCTGTTCGCTCTTTTGAAATTGGAGACACCTGGATACAAGGCATCACCTCTGATCCAAAGAAGTGCTCAATGTATCGAGCATTTATTAGGGCCTGGGAAAGTTGTGAGAATTTAGGCAAGTTTCATATCAGATTTGTAGATAGATATTTTAATTATGTAATAACCTAATGTCCGGCTCTGTGACGGCGAATGCAGAGTGTGTCTGTGATGGCCATGCTACTGAGTTCAATCCCCACCACTGACAATTGTGCATCCAGACTGTTCAGAAAGCAATGGAAAACTGCTGAACATATTTATATTGCCTAGAAAATCACTGCAGCCAAATAGTGCTCAGTTGATGGCTACGTCTTGAATAGGAAACACTACCAATTAAAGACCTAATTAGATTTTTTATCACAAAGTAAGATCAGTACATTTGTAGACAGATATTTTAATGATGTAAAGACCTTATTAGATTTGTAACACAAAGTAAGATCTTTTTATTATATATCAATATAATTTCATGTATTAACATTTATGATGCCATACGTAGGTGACCTAGTTGACCTGTTAGTTGACATGCGACAAACAAGGGCATGTTCGGGGCTGCTCAAAATCTAGCTAGTTGACCTGCCACAAACAAGGACATGTTTAAGCAATATGATGGCTCTCTTTTACATTGTTGTTTATGGATGACTGTTATACTCACACAAAATTTACAACTGGCAGTTGATAGTCAAGCATTATACTATACCAGTGTAACAAAAATATTCACTTGTTCTACTTTATTAGCATCACTGAAATAGTCTGATGTTTTACTTTATCAGCATCACTGAAATAGTCTGATGTTTTACTTTATTAGCATCCCAAATATAGTCTGATGTTCTACTTTACCACTGTTTCAAACATAGTCTGATGTTCTACTTTACCACTGTTTCAAACATAGTCTGATGTTCTACTTTATCAGTGTCCCAAACATAGTCTGATGTTCTACTTTACCAGTATCCCAAACATAGTCTGATGTTCTACTTTACCAGTGTCCCAAACATAGTCTGATGTTCTACTTTACTAGTGTCCCAAACATAGTCTGATGTTCTACTTTACCACTGTTTCATACATAGTCTGATGTTCTACTTTACCAGTATCCCAAACATAGTCTGATGTTCTACTTTACCAGTGTCCCAAACATAGTCTGATGTTCTACTTTACCAGTATCCCAAACATAGTCTGATGTTCTACTTTACCAGTATCCTAAACATAGTCTGATGTTCTACTTTACCAGTGCTCCACACATAGTCTGATGTTCTACTTTACCAGTATCCCAAACATAGTCTGATGTTCTACTTTACCACTGTTTCATACATAGTCTGATGTTCTACTTTACCACTGTTTCATACATAGTCTGATATTCTACTTTACCACTGTTTCAAACATAGTCTGATGTTCTACTTTACCAGTGTCCCAAACATAGTCTGATGTTCTACTTTACCAGTGTCCCAAACAGTCTGATGTTCTACTTTTCCAGTGTCCCAAACATAGTCTGATGTTCTACTTTACCAGTATCCCAAACATAGTCTGATGTTCTACTTTACGAGTATCCCAAACATAGTCTGATGTTCTACTTTACGAGTATCCCAAACATAGTCTGATGTTCTATTTTATCATTTTATAAAAATATATGTTCTGCTTCATCTGTGTCCCAAAAATATATGTATATGTATTACAATAACAATATTAAACAATAAAAGAACTATTAAAATTATAAGCTGACTGTGTGGCAGCAAGATTCAGAGCACATTTGTGACGACCAAGGTTTCGGGCTAAAATCCTGCAACAAACAATTGTGCATCTGGACTGTTCAGAAAGCATGGGTAACATATTTTTATTGCCTGGAGAATCAGTACAGCCACACAATGCTGGATTGATGGCTATAACCTGAACAGTATATGCTACCAATTTTATATATGTTATAACTATTTATTAGACAGTAGAAATCTGATTATCCGAATTAATTGGGGATCGGGCCGATTCGGATAATAAAAAATTTGGATAATTTAATATAGCTCAGGAATGAAGCAAAAAACAGTGTACAGACATACATACAATCATACATCCAAATGAACGGAAATTTATTGATAAAAAGTACAGTAATATCTAAGCAATTATGTATTGCAAATGAACTAAATAGTAAAGGCACATGCTCATTGCACCAGGACCTCTCTTCCGTGTCCGCTAACACTCTCGCTCTAAAATTATTTCACCCAAAATTGAGTTGGATAATTGAGGATTCGGCTAATTGGGATTTGGATAATCAGATTTCTACTGTAATTGTATATGTTTTTGCATTAATTTTAAAATAAAAACAATAATTCAGTGAAATGTCAAGTAACAGTGAATTTTACAAACTAGAGAACAAAGGGAAATTATATATAACTTTTCCCAGTATTATCATCTTGATATAAAGTATTTGTTCAAATTCAAAATATTTGGTCAATAATGTGATTACTTATTTGATACTAACATGCTATATATGTTTTCATTTGTTTCTTTGACTGATTTTAGGTTTATGTGCATTATCTGATCCTCGGATTCCTGACATGCTGCGTTTCTTGATCAAACTTCCTGAGCACACTTGGGGAGCTCATGATTTTCTTGACAATGTCAATTGGAACAATCAACAATTAGCAAATGCCAGACAAAGTAAATATAAGTAATATTTGACTAGGTTTCATTTATTCTTGTTGTTAGCTATAGATCATTGATAAATTCACAAATTATATTCTTCATCCTATTAGCAGAATAAATTACTGATATTTTTATAAATAAATCTCTTTATATTAATAAACAAGCAGGTACTTTTCATTTCTGTGGTCAAGAAACATTAGTGGGACAATCTATTCTATTTCTGTCATCAAGAACAGTTGGAAAATTCATGTTAATATTTCCTATACAAAAGTGTTTCACTGATATAAAAAGTTAGTTTATATTTCCTAAACCAACAGAAAGTGTTTCACTGATATAAAAGGTGGAATTTGTCGCCTCTTTTATTTTGGTGGTCCATTGTTTTTGTGGTTGGCTTCTAGGTCTGCCTTCACTTAGTTAGTTAGCTAGTTAGTTGTTGGATCATCGCCACTGCACTCAGGACAATTCAATAGGTGCTCAGATCTCTCCTTGAGTGTATCTGCCATTACATGTTGACTGATGGTCCCAGTATGCCGTTGATTGATCATCATTCTTTCTCGCCCATGAAACCGCTTGTTTTTAGCAACACCACATTTCAAACCAAGCTCCCTTATTCTAGTCATGGAACAAGAGTCATCGCTACTTATAGTCATTTGCGTTTTCCCGTAGGACGTTCAAAATGTCTGCCCAATCCATCACTCCACCAACAGCCGTAGTAGCAGTGTATGCGGATAACCTATCTGCTCTCTCATTACCCCGGACTCCTGCATGTCATGGTGCAAAAATAAAAGTCATTTTACACACACCAGAATTCTTCACTGCATCCAGCCACTGTTCCTGAATGTACCTCACCTGAACTTTCACAATCATACTCATCAAGTCACTGAGTATACAGGCATGCTCACAGACAGTCTGCAAACACACCCATTTCAAAGCTTTGGTTACTGCCACAATCTCCATTGTCATGCTGCTTGTCATCTGAGTGAATGCACCATATTTCTCTCTGATGGTCTCCCCCCACCTTTGAGCCATGAAGGCCCAGGCACTCCTGATGTGTCTCTCAACCGACCCATCTGTATATATAATCAGATCACCTTCCCTGGAATTCTCACCGATCAGAACGAACACCTCTGGCTCCACCACTGTTGAACACCATTCCCTGCATTCTCTATTGAGTGTTATTATTACTTTTAAGGCCATCAGACAATCTAAATATTCTTAGAAATAACTCATCTAAAGATTTTTTTATTATTTTAGAACCTCTTATGTTCCGAAAGTCTCAATGTCAATCATATATTTTCTGTAACGTTTTTGATTTGTTCCTTGTGCAGCTCAGAGCTTTCAATCAGTAGAGAACAGTTGGAGGGAGCAACGTCAGTTCTTGGACTTTGCTTTTAATGCTTTAGGGAATCATCCATTGAGTCAAATGATCAAGACTGAATATGAAGACTTGCAGGCTGCCGCTCCTGACCTCAGTGGTAATCAGTATTAATTTAGCTGTGTGTTTTTTATATTAACATACAACCTATGTAAGCGTGTTTTATATTAACATACCACTTATGTAAGTATTAGTCGTCTGATGATCATCACTGCAAACTGGACACTTCCATAGTTGCTCCGATCTCTCTTTGAGTGTATCTGCCATTACACTTCTGCTGACAGTACCGGTCCTATGCTGGTTGACCATCATTCTTCTACGCCCTCCATAATGTTGACTTCTAGCAACACTGCATTTCAATCCCTGATCATTAATCCTGGCCATTGAAAAGGAATCATCATCCACATTAGTCTCACTCTCGCATACTATATCTCTTAAGGAGTTCAAAATGTCAGCATTATCGCTTGCCCCATTGACCTGTGCCACAATCACGCATGACGTCAGTTGATCCACTCTTTCATTGCCTCGAACACCCACATGTCCTGGCGCAAAAATAAATGTAACCACTTTCAGCCTCACCTTTCTCAAGGCCTCAATCCACTGTTCGTGAACGAGACCCACATGTACCTTCCTAATCATACTCATAGAGTCACTCAAGATGCAGACCTGCGTTACCTTCTGTGTGCATACCCACTCAAATGTCCTGATCACCACCATAGTCTCCATGGTCATACTACTCATAGTAACCACAAAGGCACCACTCTCTTCCCTGATCAATTTACCTGCGCACTAAGCTGTGAAGGCCCAAGCACTGCAAACATGCCTAATTACAGATACATCAGTGTATATAATCACATCCCATATTTGGTATTCTCACTGACCAAAGCCTGTACTTCTTTTTCCATAGCTGTGGGACACCATTCTCTGAATTCCCTGCTAAGTGATATTACTACTCTCAAACAAGTTTCGAAATCTGTGGGTAGACTTATCCATTCTGCACCTGCTGCCACATCCTGCAATCTGCACACACTTTGTATGACATCCTCAGCAAGTCCCATCCATGACATTCTTCACTTGAGTCTGCTGCCTTTAACTTTCTGTAATTTGGAATGCAATGGGTGTTCCTTATCTGCATATATTTGAAGGTACGCCCGTGCACTGCAATACTACAATCTGTGCTCAGCTGTTGGACAGTCAAGTAGGTATCGCATAGCTCTTATCAATGTGTCTCTTATGGACCCAAGTATGATATGCATTGCTGCATTCTGGATTCTATCCAGTATTCCGGTTTGACTTTGGCTAAGAATCAGAATTTCCAGTGCATATTCCATGACAGCCACCACCAAACCCTGGTACAAAAGAAATAACAACCTCTACTCATACTGCGCAACAGCCATAACCTTCATCGCTGCTAAGCCTTTCCCTGCCCTTATAATAACGTGGTCAACATGAACCATGTGATTTTTCAAGGAAAACCACGTCACGAATGCTTTAGGAGGATTAACCACTGCTCCCATATCTCAATACCAATGTGTCAGTCCTGCCCAGGTCCTTATGTAGTTTCATGACACACTCTTCTCGATTTCTTCCCTGTCTATACACCAGGATGTCATCTCCGTATGACATCATTCTGCCAGAATCTGTGATTTGCTTGCCAGCGATATGTACTGTATAAACATTGAAATGTGCAGGAGATAGAAGCTATCCCTGTGGCAGACCAGTGCTAATAATCGTTGATGCCGATATCCATTTACCACACTTAAGAACTACTATCCTTTGCATCAGGGCGCCACCAACCCACCACACGACAAAAGTATTTACTGCAAGATTTAACAGCTGGTCCATCAAGATATCCAAGGATATCCTATTGTAAGCATCCTCAAGATCTATTTTGACCGCAGATGTCTCCACGTGCGAATCAAATCCATCAAAAACATCCCGTGCACATATGGCTGCATTCTGCCACATCTTCTTTCCTGGGCATTACCATACAACCAATGTAAGTGTGTTTTATATTAACATACAACCTATGTAAGTTTGTTTTATATTAACATACATCCAATGAAAGTAAGTATGTTTTATATTAACATACAACCTATGAAGGTGTGTTTTATATTAACATACAACCTATGTATACCCCTGACACTAAAAGGCAATACAGAGTTTAGCGAATAGATAGATAGACCTATGTAAGTGTGTTTTATATAAAGGCTAAAAAGACAGTGGGAATTGACATTATTGTTCTCGGGTTACCCCATATGTACCCCATCACTCTCAACATACTGTACCCCATCACTCTCAACATACTGTACCCCATCACTCTCAACATAGTAGTACGCCACTTGATGAGAGTACCACTCAAATCACATAGGGGAAGATGGGACTCAAAGTCTCAATTCTATGTTTTCATGTCAAAATATAATTTGTTTGTTATGTCCTGGTTTGATAGTTCATCTATTCATCTAAGAACATTTAATAGCTCAACCATTCCTCTAACTAAGGACTAAAAATAAACCAGCATTTTATGAACTTGTAACAGTTTAATGAAATGCATCAGAAATTAAAATGTAACATTTTGCCCCAGTGCAGTGTAAAACCTCACAGACTGTGGGATAAAAATTTGCAACTCATTTTTCTCTATTATAAATTATTTCGGTTCTTTCCTAGTACACGGGTGCCAGTAATTTAATGAATTTAACCCAACTTTTACGAAATGTGTAGCGAAATATTAGACAAGGTAAGGAGAGAGAACTGGTACCGGAAAACTTTTGTAACAGACAACGATTATGACTACTGGCCGTGGAATGCGAATAAATGAATATGAGTTAGGTGGAATGTGGGAAGAGGTAGAAAGCATATTAAAATAGTAGGTGCATCAATCAGTCATTAGAAACAAAACCAATTCGAAAAAATGAGTACTTCAGGTAACGGAAACAGTTTGGCAATGTTTACATTTTGCCGCATTCGTGACATTCATTCATCATAGGCATAATGTTTTGCTGCACTTACGACATAGGCCTAATGTTGTGTTGCACTCGCGACATAGGCCTAATGTTTACATTTTACTACAGGTAACTAAACCAGTATTGTCGTGTTTAAATTTTGCCAGTAATAATTTCGCGACTTAGGTCTAATGTTTTGGTTGGCAACAAGTTGTTGCAACTGGTGCGTTAAAAACTAGAAACCGGAATAAATTATTAAAAACGCGAAGTAGGTATATTGAAAAGTGTGACATCCGGCACCAGCGTACTAGTAAATAACCATTATTTCAGTTGTTCATAATTGAAAGCATATGTGTTCCTGTTGCCTAGTTCCAGCAGGAGAGAGAGAGAGAGCTTTTGGAACAAATGCAGCATATAAGACAGGTGTGCTTCACTGGTATCTTTACAATCAGGGAAAGCAAACAATAGTCCATTGGTATTTGTTGTTTTTTTTTCCTGAGAAAGTGGACCATCAGAGTGATGTCCACCACAACAACAACACCTGATATCACAGTCTCTCCATCAAATGTCCCCTGATCTGTATGGCTCTTTTAGGTTATCATTTTGGCAACTTGGCGACAATTGAGAGCCATTTCAAGTTGGATCTTATATTTTCAGAGTTACAAAATAGTGTAACTATAACAAGCACGAATATTAACACATACTGCATAACATATAATAGTAACAACTTGTAATTGATACCTGAGACTTAAACTGACTAAATTTGTCATATAAGATACAAACTATGGTGAAAGCTAATAAAATTTCTCGGGGGTAAGAAGTCACAGTTACCTAGCATTGTGACTTTTTACACCAACCCTTACAAATAATGTACCATTTGGTCACAAAAAATATTGATATATTTCATTGATAAAAATATGTACACTACATTAGTAAATGGTTAATGAACACTCTATTAAAAAATCAAACCATTTTGCCAATGACACATTGCTCTAAACTTACCTTTTTGAAGATTGTTATTTCAATATCAGGCACATGGAAAAATGAAAAAGTGGAATAATTACAAAAGTATTAGAAGCATAGTCCCCATATTTTGCATATATGTTTTGTACCTGAAAATAAATGAAACAGTACTAGTGTTTTAATTCTCTCTACTTCAGATTTCTGTATGTTCTATGTGTGAGTTTTTACCCTTGATCTCTCTACTTCAGATTTCTGTATGTTCTATGTGTGAGTTTTTACCCTTGATCTCTCTACTTCAGATTTCTGTATGTTCTATGTGTAAGTTTTTACCCCTGAGACTTAAGCCCCATCTTCCCATAATCTGAAGCAATAATCCCCAGGGATCTCAGAAAAAAATTCACTTTATAAACAAGATAACACCAGCCAGATTCAAACCCATGCACTCTTGAGCATAAAGTTAATGGCTTAACCACTACACCAGGGAGATACACATTAGCATACCTATTTAGTGTGAATTTATTAATTCTTCTTTCATAATTCTTCATAAAAAAATGATAAGACACTCTAGACGAATGTGATTATAACTAGAAGCCACCATTTTATTTCCTGATGTAACGAGTCAGTGGAACTAGAAGCGACAATTTTATTTCCTGATGTAACAATGAGTCAGTGGAACTAGAAGCGACCATTTTATTTCCTGATGTAACAATGAGTCAGTGAAACTAGAAGCGACAATTTTAGTTCCTGATGTAACAATGAGTCAGTGGAACTAGAAGCGACCATTTTATTTCTTGATGTAACAATGAGTCAGTGGAACTAGAAGCGACCATTTTATTTCTTGATGTAACAATGAGTCAGTGGAACTAGAAGCGACCATTTTATTTCTTGATGTAACAATGAGTCAGTGGAAAACATCTCCACTGTGACTGTCTAGCACACCAGCAGTGCCAAATAAGGAGCTAGTAAAGACATGGAGTTGAGATGACAGTGGTTTAGCACAGCTACGTTGAATGTGTCCATGGTCTAGGAGACAAGGTAACAGAACTGATTAGTTTTATGTTGAATGTGTGCGTGGTCTAGTTGTCTAGATGCATGGTCTAGCAGACAAGGTAGCAGAACTGATTAGTTTTATGTTGAATGTGTGCGTGGTCTAGTTGTCTAGATGCATGGTCTAGGAGACAAGGTAACAGAACTGATTAGTTTTATGTTGAATGTGTGTGTGGTCTAGTTGTCTAGATGCATGGTCTAGCAGACAAGGTAACAGAACTGATTAGTTTTATGTTGAATGTGCGCATGGTCTAGTTGTCTAGATGCATGGTCTAGGAGACAATGTAACAGAACTGATTAGTTTTATGTTGAATGTGTGCGTGGTATAGTTGTCTAGATGCATGGTCTAGGAGACAAGGTAACAGAACTGATTAGTTTTATGTTGAATGTGTGCGTGGTCTAGTTGTCTAGATGCATGGTCTAGCAGACAAGGTAACAGAACTGATAAGTTTTATGTTGAATGTGTGCGTGGTCTAGTTGTCTAGATGCATGGTCTAGGAGACAAGGTAACAGAACTTATTAGTTTTATGTTGAATGTGTGCGTGGTCTAGTTGTCTAGATGCATGGTCTAGGAGACAAGGTAACAGAACTTATTAGTTTTATGTTGAATGTGTGCGTGGTCTAGTTGTCTAGATGCATGGTCTAGGAGACAAGGTAACAGAACTGATTAGTTTATGGAGAAAAGCAAAGTAGAATTTTTAGATATAGCAGACACAATTAAGTGAAAAGGCAATTGAATATGACCAACAGCTAAACATTACTTTTGTAGATCCAGAGAGGGCCTTTGACAGAGCTGACAGGGACAAATTGTGGCAGATATTTTAAGAATACAGAATATATGGACAACTAATAGACAACATAAGAACACTATATAATAACTCACGAAGTATAATAAGAACAAATGAAGGACTCACAGAACTATTCGAAACAACAACGGTAGTAAGACAGGGATGTGTACTATCATCAATTCTGTTTGTTACATACATGGACAGGATTGCAAAAGAGACTGAAGCAAGAAGCAAACACATCTCAGAAATATCAAGAGGCCTAGGTAACTCTCAGATGATCAAGGCCTAATACATGAAACTGAAGACGACCTATAAAGACACACAAATTCACTACAGGCAGTGTGTGAAGAATACAATATGAGATTGAAAACATCAAAAACATAAACTATGAAAATATGCAGAGCAACAGAATAGCTAAATGTGTATGTTAACGGAGCAAAACTAAAACAGACATCAGAATTTAAATAAACTAGGAAAATGTTTTACAGAAGACAGCAAAATTGATCGAGAAATTTAAGTGAGGTGCCCAAAAGGAAATGCTGTAACATACCATCTATCACCGCTGCTTAAAAACAGTGATCAATATGGCACATAATGACCAAATGACAAATAATAAACACCATCTTTATTCCACCATTATGTTTCCAGTGCCAGAAAAGCCCCAGAAAAAAACCACTCTTGACAAAGATTACAATAATGAAATGCCTGAGAAAGGCTATAAACATCACCAGAAAAGACCGAATGAGAAATGAAGACATCAGAAAGATAGCAAAGACCATATCCTGCAAACAATATATAGAAAAACAGCAGATCAACTGGTTCAGACACCTTATGCGAATGGAACCATCACAACCAGCCATCCAGGCATATAACAACAGAAAGAATAGCTACAAAGTAAGAGGAAGACCAAGAATAATATGGGAAGACTCAATGGCAGAAATTGTTAAGAACCACTGCCTGATGGCATTTGTGGAAAAGACAATAGATAGATAGATAATTCTTCTGGATCATCTGTCATTCGACATATGGCATCCCACTTTCTGTACGCAAGATATTAAAAAAGATTTCCCTTTTTTTATTTTGTATGTGTGAATTTTGGTATTTATATCAGCATAAGAATGGTTGCCATTGAAAATGCAATGAGCATACATTACTTCCAATATGATTTCGATATGCTACGATATCAATTTAATTGAGTTGTTTATCACATTAGACATGTTATATGTGATGTTAATTTTTCCTTATACATTTTTGTTTTCCTGTAACCCTGACCAATCAAGATGAAATAAGAACATTAAGCTCTGAAGATGGTTGACTTTTAAATGACATTTTAATCAGAAAGCTGAGAATTGTGTGTGCCCACAAAGACATAACAGCTTAGAAAAAATAATAATGAAAGATATGCTTGCTGGTAGCAGTGGTAAGTGCAGCCGGCTATAGATATCTCAGATTGTTTAAACATACTGCTGGCTGCAGCAAGTCAACTCGTCCCCAGTGTGCTAAATATTAAACAATAAAACTGAAGACATTGTGGAAGCAATATAAATAAATACAAGATCAAAATTGTAAGACTATCAGACAAATGCCTATAAACTTCACTAGGGACAAAATATGTTGATTGCTATGTATTGAATAGATTATTCTACTAACTGTTAAAAATAAATGTTATCAGGGTACACTCAAGCCTCGGTGGATGTAGACTATTCATGCCCAGGAGGTGTGATTGTCCAGTTTAACATAAATGGTTCACTCAGTAGACTTTATGATCCACTTAATAAGGTAACATCAATTTTCATATTTCTTCTTTTAACAACATTCAACAAAATTTGTAACTCTTGTGAATGTAAATTCAAAATGTAAAAATTGTCTGATGTTTCTGAACCTAGTAGAAGCAACATTTTAAAATGAATTTGTCTAAATGTACAGGCCTACTCATAATCATAAGTATTTCCTTATCATAACATAAGTATTTCCTTGTCATAATCATAAGTATTTCCTTATCATGATCATATTTCCATGTCATAATAATATTTTCATGTCATAGTCATATTTCCATGTCATAATAATAAGTATTTCTAGGTCATAATCATATTTATTTCCATGTCATAATCATAATTATTTCCCAAGTCATAAGTATTTCCTTGTCATATGTTTGCTTGTGTGTTGCCGGCACCCGAGTGGTGGGTAAAGTGTTTACCTTCCATGCATGTCATGAGAGTCGACTAAGGAGGGAATGGACTTGGTTGTCCCATCCCATATATGGTCAGTGAACAAAGGCCATGCTGAAGTCAGATGTGTCAGGCTGAAAGGCGCAGATATTGCAACAATGCTGTAAACCATGGCAACACATTCCGTTCTCTGGACTACATCCTGCTAATTTGCAGGAGTTTGAGAATGAACACAGCAAAAGAAGAAGATAAGTATTTCCTTGTCATAGGTATGTCTTTGTCATAAGTATTTTTTGTGATAATCATTAGTATTTCCTTGTCACAATCATAAGTATTTGCATGTCATAATCATAAAAAACAAACAGGAAAGTGGAAAATTAGAGGCAATAGAGATTTCGTTCTACAGAAGAATGTTGAGAATACTATGGACTGCCAGTAAAACTAATGCCATGGGTTGAAAGAGTCAAAGGCGAAACGGAGCTTTTTCATTAATATAAGAAACAGACAATCTTAATTTTTTGGTCACTTCATGAAACAGCGAGGTTTGGAAAACATAGTTGCAACAGGCAAGATTGAAAGCAACAGAAACAGAGGGTGACAACGTGAGAAAATATTAGATTGTTTGACAACCTGGCATGTCAGGGAAACAACAATGATCTTGATACATAATACTGGAGATAGAGAGCTGTGGAGAGCCATGATCATCTACGAAGGCTGGCATGGCACCTAATGAATGAATCATAAGTATTTTCTTGTCATAAGTATTTCCTAGCAAAAATATTTCCTTGTCAAAATTATTTCCATGTCATAATCATAAGTATTTCCTTGTCATAATCATAAGTATTTCCATCATAAAAATATTTCCTTGTCATAGTCATAAGTATTTCCATGTCATAATCATAAGCCCATACAAATCAGAAAAAACAGACATTGATGTGTCAAGTGTCTTACTTCCCGTTGACTAATGTAATCATTGCAATGTAGAGAACTGATATTATGGTATTGTCTTTTTCAGCGAGAGTGGGCCAGCCCATCATCTCCTATTGGCAGACTCAGCTATGATACATATATTGAGCAGGATTTCATAGACATGGCTAAACTATACAACTATGAATCTGGAGTAGGTTATGACAAACCAAATGTCACCCTATATGCACATCCAGAGAAGAGAAGTTGGGAGATTTCTGTCTTGGATTTATATCGAAAAGGTATGGTAACCTTCTTATTCATGATGGCTGGCTGGAGTATAAGTCTCATATCATAGCTGCCTGGTTAATGATGATGGTTTGAGTACAGTATGTTTAGTGTCAGGTCATCTATTGTTCTTGATGGTTTGAGTATGTTTAGTGTCAGGTCATCTATTGTTCTTGATGGTTTGAGTATGTTTAGTGTCAGGTCATCTATTGTTCTTGATGGTTTGAGTACAGTATGTTTAGTGTCAGGTCATCTATTGTTCTTGATGGTTTGAGTACAGTATGTTTAGTGTCAGGTCATCTATTGTTCTTGATGGTTTGAGTACAGTATGTTTAGTGTCAGGTCATCTATTGTTCTTGATGGCTTGAGTATGTTTAGTGTCAGGTCATCTATTGTTCTTGATGGTTTGAGTACAGTATGTTTAGTGTCAGGTCATCTATTGTTCTTGATGGTTTGAGTATGTTTAGTGTCAGGTCATCTATTGTTCTTGATGGTTTGAGTATGTTTAGTGTCAGGTCATCTATTGTTCTTGATGGTTTGAGTACAGTATGTTTAGTGTCAGGTCATCTATTGTTCTTGATGGTTTGAGTATGTTTAGTGCTATCAGATTTATTGTGCATGATGTTTTGAGCACAGGGAGTTGAGTGTCATGTCATTTATTGTTCATGATGGGTTTGAGTATAGTGTTTTTAGTGTCATTTCCTTTCCAACATCAATTTCACATTTACTTGAAAGATACTGAGTTATATAGCTGATTTACTGCATGAGAAAGATATAACATAAAACACAGGTTTATATTTCGTTTCAATGGAACACAACAGACTATAGCTATAACTATTAGGTAATGATGGGCAATGATGAGCACACAAGAAATCATAAAAATTACAATACACAAATCACATTCAACATTTCAACCAAAAGGTCTTTATCAAGACACAAACAAAACATCAAAAGACAACAAATGGAAAAATTATCACAACATCCAACGGAAATATGGAAATGATATGCCAGAAGGTCAGAAGGTACATAAAAAACGTAAATATATGTGGAAACGAACAAAAAGATGAGTAAATGACGGAACAAAAAGCATAAAGACAAAGACTACACCAACCCAGTACTAGACATAAGAGTGGTCGGAATTGAGTCCAAAAGGCTTGAGTGTACCCAATTGAGAAAAATCTGTGTGAGTCTTATCATTAGCATGGCAGACCTACGACCATGCAACAGTATACTTGTAGTAGATGATATAACTTACTAGTTTGACCATCATGCAACAGTACACCTCTGTTAGATGATATGGCTTAGCAGATCATGCAACAGTACACCTCTAGTAGATGATATGACTTAGCAGATCTACCATCATGCAACAGTACACCTCTAGTAGATGATATTACTTAGCAGATCATGCAACAGTACACCTCTAGTAGATGATGTGACTATATAGTGAGACTTTCCTTTCAGCGAAAACCCCTCCCGCATTTAACTTAATAGTTATAAATGTTTCCAGTCCTCTTTTTCCCACTCATATTGTATGTCCTTTTGTTCCCCCTCATGTTGTATGTTCTGTTGCCCCCCCACTCATGTTGTATGTTCTGTTGCCCCCCACTCATGTTGTATGTTCTGTTGCCCCCCACTCATGTTGTATGTTCTGTTGCCCCCCCCCACTCATGTTGTATGTTCTGTTGCCCCCCCCACTCATGTTGTATGTTCTGTTGACCCCACTCATGTTGTATGTTCTGTTGACCCCACTCATGTTGTATGACATGTTGTCTCCCACTCATGTTGTATGTTCTGATGGCCCCACTCATGAGTTAAATCTATCTATCTGTCTTTACGCTGTAGCCCTTGTTTACCTTGCGGCAAAAGGGATAGAAGAGTTCTCTGGAGATTGCCTTCCTGTGAGTTAAATGCACGTCATATATCCCAATTATTTTACTTTTTTGTCTTCTACCAAATAATTCATTAGATGACAAAGAGATGCAGGTCAATAGACAATAATGATATGATGATATCTGCGGTATGCCGACTGTGACTAATGAGTCCTATGCATTCTCGGAATTGTCTACCACACTCTGAGCATGTGTGGGGTGAGTCTTTGGGACATTGAGCAGCTCTTGTTATTCTTCTAGCACACTTTTGTTGCGCAGCTTGAGGCCTGAGGTTCTCTGCAGCTGCTGCACCGCTCTTGTTTCTGTGACGCCAGTCAGATCTGTCTTGTGCAAGATTCTCTCATGAATTTATGTCTACTTTGAAGTGAGTCAGAATGTCTTAATAGTGTCTTTAAAACACTTCTTCTGTCCTCCGGACTTGCCGAAGATCTCCATAAAACAATATTTTTGGTAGATGATGATCATTCATGCAGACCATGTGTCCTGCCAAGTGTGTCTGCACCTTCATCAACATTGTTTGTAAGCTTATAGACTTAGATTTCATCAACATTGTTTGTAAGCTTATAGACTTAGATTTCATCAACATTGTTTGTATGCTTATAGACTTAGATTTCATCAACATTGTTTGTAAGCTTATAGACTTAGATTTCATCAGTACTGAACTGTCTGGTATTTTATCCCACCAATGGGTGTTGAGTATCTTACAAGGGCAGCTTAGGTGGAAATGGTTGAGTCTACTAGCATGCCTGACATATACTGTCCATATTTCATAGGCATAAAGGAGTGATGATATTACTGCTGCTTGGTAAACTATGAGTTTGGTGATAGCTGTTATTCTCCTTCTTATTCACCATACGTTTTTTCACAGTCTTTTTTGCAATGATGCACTAGCTTTTGATATTCTGTTGATGTGTCGATGTTTATATCTTGTTAGAGAGTGCTGCCCAGGTAGGTGAAATTATTGACTGTTTGAAGATCTTATTTGATCATTTTATGGGAATTTAAGTGTGGTTTGTTTGGTGTTTGTTGAAACATGACCTCTGTTTTCTTTGTGTTGATGGTGGAACCAAAGTTGCAGCAGGCTTCAGCAAATTGGTTTAGGGTGACCTGCATACTTTCTGCAGAATCAGCATACAATGCGCAGTTATCTTTATAGAGGAGTTTGCTGACCATTGTGTCTCGCACTTTAGTTTTGGCTTGCAAACACCGAAGATTGAAAAGTTTACCAAATGTTGAAAAGTTTACTTTGTGTTCTGTATCTTATTTAAATTACTGTTACGTCACTTGATCTAGCTGTGTCTGGCAGAAAACATTCGACTGAACAGTGTTGGAGCTAGAACACATCTTTGTTTGACCCCCCAATTGTTACAGGAAACGTTGATGATGACACTCCATCACCGATAATAATGGCCATCATGGAACTGTCACAATATGTTGATAAATTTTGTGGGACAGCCAGATTTGACGATAAATTTCCACGGTTCATCTCTGTTCACTATGTCAGATACCTTTGTGAGGTCTACAAATGTTGTGAAAAGTTCCCTTTTGTGTTCTGTCAAATGTACCATCAGTGCAAATGTGTCAATAAGCTGATGGAAGAATGATGAACTAGTTGGCACAGAAGCATGTCACATATCTGGCAGGATATGACTAGTGTGGGATACTGTCACACAGGGAGAATCAAACATGAATCCATACACCCTTTGAAACCATGCCTTTCAGACAGCAAACCTTATATTGTCATATTGGTTACTCAGCTGAGGACAACTTCTTGTTTATGTCAGAATGGATATGGGCTGTCAATAGCTATCTGACTCACAGCTAAAGGTATTATTTCACCATCATTGTCAAGAGCTATTAGACTCACAGCTTGAACGGCTATGGACTGTCAAGAGCTATCTGCTGACAGCTAATGGTATTATTTCATCATCATCTTTGTTCAAGAGCTACCTGCTGACAGCTAATGGGATTATTTCATCATCATCTTTGTTCAAGAGCTACCTGCTGACAGCTAATGGGATTATTTCATCATCATCATCATAGCTGATTTAATGTTCTTTATGTATAAACTACAAAATCCCTCCCTGCAATTCCCTAATAAGAAACATGCAGTACTTGACAGCTTTTTTGTATTTTTTTTATGTATAGACTTTACAGATTGTTGTGGCAATACTACCTGAACCACATAGTTCTGACATATACAGTATATACCTCACACAAAAAATATATCATTTTTATTTAATTTAGAGTGGAAACATTTTTATTTAATTTAGAGTGGAAACATTTTTATTTAATTTAGAGTGGAAATATTTTTATTTAATTTATAGTGGAAATATTATTATAACAATTGCCTCATAACCATGTCCTCTCAGGTTCAAATCATAGATGGAACAGAACTTTTATCTATCTGTTACAATAAAACTTCTGCACATGCCATGACAACCTATAGCAAAGTGACTTTTATTGCCACTGTCTATGAAAAGTCACCCTGCACTCATCAACAAAAAAATATGCAGTCATCAAAGTTATTGTTTGATATATTTATTTTCAAATACACAAGATCTTCCACCCAATTAACCATTCATATTTTGATTATCATTTGTCAGTTGTGGTTCATGAAATCTGTTATCAATCAATTTATTTTTGCCTATCATTCACCATTTAACTCAAGGTAATTTAGTGCATCAATTGAAATTAGTTAATCAGTGGAAATTAGTTCATTAGCTTAAATTAGTTATATAATTAGTTGAAATTAGTTCACCAGTTGGAATTAGTTCATTAGTTGAAATTAGTTTAGATAAATTAGTTGAAATTAGTTCATTGGTTTAAGTTAGTTCATTAGTTGAATTAATTCATGTAATGTTAGGAGTTCATTTATTGAGATATATTTCTCAATTCACAAAATGAGTTTTACAATGCCGATTTTGTATTTATTTTTATTTTTTATAAAGTAAACAGCACTGCATGTGACTTTTGGGTGAAAGCAACAACCAATGATAACCAAACAAGAACAAAATATGGAGCTCCAGAAGTGTTCTATGTGAGATATGTGGCTAATTCAAGTATTGGAGGTATGTAGGATGTGGATCATTTGTTCTATGTGAGATAGGGCCTATGTAACAAACTTAACCTTTAGCAAGCCAGATTAAAAAATACAAAACGTCTCCCTGCCACCGGATTCTTTTTTAAAAATTTGCGTTATTGATGGTGACTGTTTTGAAAATGTGATAATTTTTTGGTTGTTAGAGATATTTAAATAATATTTGCACATATAAATAAAGAATTGAATTGTGCATATATTGGTGTAATTTATGTACGTGTGTGTGTGATACCAGACGTATGAGAAAGTGGTAAAGACGTTTTTCACAAAAAACATATATTTTATAACAAATAAAGAGGGAAAAAATAAGAAAAAAAATAACTTACCTTACATATCGAATTCCCTGGCAACACTGTCAACTAAATCACGCAAATCTGTTGTATTTATGTTCTTTCACTGCGAAATTATCAAAATATAGCCGGGGAACTGTATAAAACATGTAGATTTGCAGTAAAATCGTTCTTTGAGCTTAGGCCTAGAGTTATTTTTTCTGCCACTTCAAAATATTCGATATCAAACGTGCAAGTCCCCAAACCAGCACGGCATTCTGTATATTCACTGCTGTGAAACTAAATAACCTAATAATCCATGATTCAAGCCACGATTCAATGTTATTTTATTCGAAATACGATGAAATAAAGGTCTGTAAAACCGATCCATCATCATGGCATCGTACCGGTGTACAGATGTGGTCAGATTAATTGCTCTTAAACTTTTACGAATAGCTAGCCATTCTTAAAAACGATCATGTCGGAAGTGGTGGATGTACCGGCTTCGATTGCGCATGTCCCCAGCTATGTGCACGGACTGTGGTACATGTAAATCTCACGATATTATCGTTGGGTGGGCCGGACCGCCAAAAGCGCGCGCGGCCATTTTGTTTCTCGGCGGCTGCGATTGATATAGGCTCGGTGAAGGTTAAGTAAGGAAGGTAGTATATGGATTGCTTAGTTTAGCAATCAGATCAGTTCATCTCATGCTATTAGATTTGATTCTTGTTTCAGTCAACACTACACTTCTATCTATCTGTCCGCCTGAATTTTTTGCAGATTTGATGATTTTCTTGGCGTTAATCTTTGCTGTCATGTATACTAAGTAATCTTCATGTATTTTGCTTGTTGCCCATTTCTTGTATTTTTGTTTTTTTATCTTTCATTGCGTTCTTTACCTCTTCTGTCCACCAAGCTGTTATCTTTGGTTTTGTACCTTTATGGTTTTTATATCTGCATATTTTTCCTGCTGTTTGTATTGGTGGCATTTTTGAAATATTTCCATTCTTCTTCTGTGTGCTGTGTGTTTTCTGGTAGCTTTACGAATTCTTCATTAATTCCTGGATATATTTTTCTCGCATATTTTTCCAATTTCTGTATATCTAGTTGCCCTTGGTGCTCTTCTTGTTATTTTTTGCTCTGTTTGTTTTGACTGTTATAATTACTGCCTTATGGTCAGTGTCTGCACACATGTTAGGTATTACTTGTGCGTCTGTTATTTTTCATTTATTGTTTCTTTTTGTGAGCATGAAGTTTATCTGGCTCTTGCATTCCAAGCTGTTCCATTTATACCATGTGTACACTTGTGATTGTCTATGTTTAATGAAGGTGTTTGTTATAAAGAGGATGTGCTGAATGCATGTATCTATTAGTTTATAACCGTTGTCGTTAATCTTGTTTCTTGTGTCACCAAAAGGTCCATTATATTCCTCTATTCCTTCTCTATTTGAGTCAAGATGTGTGTTAAAATCTCCCAAAATATATAGATTATCTTCATCGTTGCTGTTATTTATTAATCTGTTTACATCCTCAAAAATTCTTCTCTTTCGTTTTTGTTGTTTGGTGTGTTACATGGGACATAGGCCTGTATAAGTGTTGTGTTTACACTGTCTATTGTAATCGTAACTATGCTCTTGGCAAGTGTCAGATCTACAAGGAAGCCGACCCCGAGTTTAGCTCTTGAAACTGCTAAATATACACAGGTAATCTTGGTATACTTTCTTACAGCCTTTTATTTATTTCTTGTATCTGCTAATTCTAGCATTTTGATTTTTCTCTTTTTCCTCTAATCTATAAGATCTTTTTTTTTAACTATCAGTCCACAAATATTGATAGTAGCAAATTTAATGTGATATTTTCATATTCAATGTTTAGCATTGTTAGTCGTTGTCTTCAGAAAATCCTCCATTTTACTACAAGCACTTTGAATTCTCAGTCGGATTGCTAATCCTGTTGCAGCGTTTTATCAGGAAAATCTCACCTGGCTACTCTGAGATCTCTAATGAATACATACATTAATGAATGCACTTATTCCAGACGAAGAATCCTGAAATAACAAACTACACTTCCATTTGTGATGACAGAGAAACAACACAACTGTCATCTCGCACCATTTAAATGGAAGTCATTACCCTTTTGATGATAGTTTTTATATTGTTATTTCAGTAAACATTACACTCCTAATGTTAGCTTTTGATTGTTGATTCAGTCAATATTACACTCTTGATGTTAGTGATTTTGATTCTTGTTTCAGTCAATATTACCCTCCTGATGTTAGTTTTTGATTCTTGTTTCAGCTCACATTACCCATTTAGTGTTAGTTTTTTATTGCTATTTCAGTCAACATTGCCATCCTGATGTTAGTTTCTAATTTTGTTTCAGTCAACATTATCCTTCTGATAACAGTTTTTGATTGTTATTTCAGTAAACATTGCTTCTAATGTTAGTTTTTGATCCATGTTTCAATCAACATTACCATCCTGATGTTAGTTTTTAATTTTGTTGTCAAAATTTTCCACCAGATGATAGTTTTTTATTCTTGTTTCAGTCAACATTACCATCCTGTTAGTTTTTTTATTCATGTTTCAGTCAACATTATCCTCCTGATGTTAATTTTTAATTTTGTTTAGTCAAAATTTTCCGCCGGATGATAGTTTTTTATTCTTGTTTCAATCAACATTACACTCCTGATGTTAATTTTAGATTCTTCTTTCAGTCAACATTACACTCCTGATGCTAGGTAAAGTGACAACAAGACTACCAGAGTCTTTATCATTCAGTTTTACTCCAGAAAACGTGTACAACTCTTCCTGGCGACTCAGTAAAATGGGACAGAGTATTAACCCTTGTGATGTTGTCTTGAATGGAAGCCAATATGTACATGGTTTGTATACTGCATGTTTTTTTTTCTGTGTTGTTTATTTGTTAGATGCAACTGGAAGTCATTGGTTTCTGCTTTATGTACAGTATTCAGTACTGAAAGAACATAAATAGATAGATAATTAATTTATTGTCTTCACTGCACACCAAACCATTGATGTTGAAGGAATTAGTTAGTTAATGTATCTTTGCTGAACATTGAATAAGTGACAGAACATCCTTACTGAACATTAAACCCCTGACAGAACATCAAATTACTGGCAGAATATTCTTACTGAACATTGAACCCCTGACAGAACATCATTAGTGAACATGAAACCACTGTACACCTGTAAACCTTGAGGGACAAGCAACCGTACCACAAGGAAGTGAAAACTTGTAAGAATCAGTAAAAATTCTTCAGACTAATGGGAATTGAACTGGTCCATTCAAACCAAATCACCTAGCAACTATCGTACTTGGGTTTTTCTGTACATGACCAACAGCATCTCCAAAAAAAGATGCGATTTTGTCAGGACATTCAAACTGTGCACTTAAGTCACTGAGAATGGATAAATCAAGACAAGGACTATTACAACTAACATCCCGTACAGATATTGAAGTATCCTCAGTAACAACAAACATATAACATCCGTATTAGCAAAATTGTACTGTTTATATATATATTATCCATGTTTACAAGAAGACCTATTGACCCTTGAAGAACTAAGATGGATGTTATATGTTTGTTGTTACTGAGGATACTTCAATATCTGTACAGGATGTTTGTTGTTGTTGTCATAGTCCTTGTCTCGAATGGTCCATTCTCAGTGACTTGAGTGCACAGTTTGAATGTCTTGACAAAACTGCATTTTTTTTTAGATGTGGATAGTCATGTACGGAAAAACATGTGTACGATAGTTGCTTGGCGATTTGGTGCTGTTGAACGTACTGGTTCAATTCCTGTTACTCTCAAGAATTTTTAATTTATCCTCTGGCTTTCTACTTGAATTTTCTTTTATAAGAATAATTACAAGCTTGTAAGCAAATTTAAAAACAAGGGCTTTCATACATGTCCGTGTGTGAGTTCCTAATTGAGTATGAGTCCGTGTGTGAGAAAAAGATCTCTGGGGGGAATACTGGTTAGGCAAGGTTCTAGTGCTAGAGCTTGTTCTGGTTTGATAAGGATGGGTTAAGCACACACACTGCTCTCCCCTTATCTGCATCCCACGAAAATATATAATTAAGACAAGTAAATAAAATATCAACCTTTCCTACAGAAAATACTGCTGGAAAATGAACAATTTTGAAAAAGTATGACAAACGAAGCTGGTTGTGTTTAAGGAAACAAACCATTTAAACTTACGTCCACTGACATGAAAGACTTTCTGAACATGAAACTGGATAAATCTGGGCAACTTGCACAGAACCGAGAGGCTCATACTATAGTGTGGCAATTAGGACAACGTTCTTCTATAAAGGACACTTCACATAGAGAGATAATAGGCAGCTAAACATTGCCATTAGCGATCTCCTCCTAAGTTATACAAAACCAGTCAACATCAGAAATTATGTTGTTGGTGAAATTATAACCTTCACAATGCTGTGAGTGACTATAATTGAAATATAATATTCATTTTCGGTAGCTGTCTGCGACTACAACCGCCCATTGCTACACACCTCGTTAAACAAGAATATCACGATTGTAAACAAACGTTATTCACTCGGTTAACATTGGAAATGAAAGTAGACAATATGATCAGTTGTGAATGTATTCAACCGCCGATATAATCCAACAAAATTACAAAATATTTGAGGAATATTTTCTAAATTCTGAAATCTATTGTGTAGCTGATAATGTTCAATAGATTGACATGATTTGTTTGTTTTAAAAGATGATATTATATATGAATACAATTTTGTTTGTTTCAAAAATGATATTATATATTTATACATTTGTTTGATCATAAAATAATGTGGAGTAATCTAGGCCTAGTTCATGGCATTCAATCCCGAACGTATGTATTTAATTTTTCACAGTAATTCTAGGTCTGGACGATGAATTTAGTTCACAATTTATCTCAGACATCATACATACACCATTAAATCCTACATCATTACATTCAGTAACCATTACTTTATTTCCACACACAAAAATTATACAACCAGCTTAAAAACAAAAACATTATTGCATTTTACAAATACCCTCCAAAGTGTATGAATGATCTGGAAACTGAGTGTGAACACACGACTATACAGTCATTGTATGGATACACAGAATTATCTCATATTAAATGTACTTTCAATGACATGAAGAAAATATTAACATCTAAATAAATTACAAACAAGTTAAAAAAGAGAATGATAAAATGCTACATCTATTCTACATTAATCTATGACTCAGAAACATGGACAATAAACAAACAATTATAAGACAAAATTGATGCATTTGAGATGTGGATATATAGGAGAATAGGGAGAGCTTCATTGAAAGAGAAGAGAATAGAGATGTTTTAATAACACTTAATATGAAGAAATAATTATTAAAAGAAATAAAGATCAAGCAAATAAAATATTTTGGACACATTAACCCTTTCCCTTCCTACCTGCTTGCTATATATATAGTATGGAGCCCAATATATGCTCAATACCCACCCCCTCTGCCTGTCATACACATGGGGTACTAAACTGCCATCCACCATGGTTGCCTTGCGAATAGATGTGCTAAATTTAAAGCTGACCTGATTACCGGTAATGGCGGCTTCCAGTGCATTTTTCCGTACATTTCTAACAGCTGTCATCTAGGAGCTGTTGGTTATTGAATATGACCTTCAAATTTCATCAAAACGTGGTAAGAATGGACCTACTTATGATTCTGATGATGTTGATAGGCAATATTTTAAATGGAATCTTAGAGAATGTGAATGAATCAGATGTTTAAGGGGAATTAGTTCAGTATTTAGTAGTGAAAGTAACAACGATCGACAGTAGGCCTGATGGATAACACAATATTTTTAGTTAGTGTGTCCATGTCTGACATTGATAGCACAATATGTTTAGTTAGTGTGTCCATGTGTGACATTTGTAACACAATATTTGAGTTAGTGTCTATCCCCATCAAGGCCAGCACCTTGAGGTGGTGATGGGGCTTAGTTCAGCCATCAGGAGCTGAAAACTAAGATTGGTCGGGACTTCCCACAGTGCTGTCCAAGTAAGCAGGGTGCTGAAGACGGAGGCAACCAGCCAAAAGGCACACAATTAATCAGGATGCTACGCACAAAACACAATGAGTAAATGAAAAAAGAAGTTAGTGTCCATGTCTGGCATTGATAACACAATATATTTAGTTTGTGTGTCCATGTCTGACATTGGTAACACACTACGTTTAGTTAGCATGTCCGTGTCTGACATTGATAGCACAATATTTTTTCAATGAATATATCTGTTCTAAAGTGAGAGGTTCTCACATTGCTCTTGTGCGGATCCAGGGTTAGCAGATAACCAAGATCCTAAAACTACCTCCTCGTGGTGCACCCTGGAAACAGAAATACAGCAGCTTTTGCTGTATTCCTGGTTGACACTTTTAAGCTTGTGTCTGTGGATACTGTAGATGGAATGAGAATTACCTGCAGAGAGACAGGAAATATCTCTGGAACCTCTATGCCATTACATCCAACATATGCAAGACATCCAACATATGCAAGACATCCAACATATGCAAGACATCTATGCATTCTGACTTTGCTAGCTTAAAAAGCAGTAACATTGTAGGGGCCACCAATGTCAATGTCCCTAACATACAGTGATCTTACGAGTACACATCGAATCTGGAAAAGGTAACACACTCTAGAGGGCAGCATAGTGTACTTGAGTCAATTCAGTGGCAACAGAGCTACAATGGTTCAGCATAAGACTAACTGGCGGAAGTTCTGTTCATGCTAGAGAACACACAGAAGTCCACATGTCCTATCACAATTTACCCCATTCAAAGTAGGTGTCATGACTCTGGTAGATACGCCAACTTGAACATGCACTCCTGGGTATGGAAGAAAACTGAATACAGCTTCCCTTGCACACAGGACAAGCATTGAACAAATGTTGGAAAGCACATTGTTGAAATGTCTGACCAAAGCGGTGTTGAGACTCGGAATCTGGATACTGCGGGCAATGTAGAGGGGGGTGCAAGTCTCTAACGGTACTGCAAACCTAGCCCAACTTGACGTTGGCTATTGCCCAACATGGCTCATACAGAGAGAATTGGGTTCATTACTCAAGGGCCCACTGCAAAGCTCCTCTTATGAGATTCGTATTTTACCTACCTCTTTTAGTAATATACACAATGGCGAAGAGTAAAAATACACAGGCCGCATATGGCGATGGATTGGAAGGTCATCTCAATTGTATGAGACAAGTGCGTGAGAAATGCACAGGTCAAATCCCAGTCCACCTACATGTTTGGCAAAGCAGAACCTCATCTAGGAAAGTGTATCAACCCTGAGTCTAATTCGACCATTGCATGAACCCAACACGGTTCATGCAGAATAAATTAGGTCTGGGACCTAGGGACACAAAGAAGGTAATGGAATGGTCTTCCAACAGGAAGAACAGCTCACTGGCTGCGAAGCGTCTAGTCAGAGGATAGACGAAAAATGGGTGACCCAAGTAAACTATTAGCTCATCTCAAAACATGTACCCCTTCTGAGAAGAAGGCTCCTCCAATAGGCTTTGCACCAAGTCGTAAGATGAAGTCTCCTGGGTATGATACAACTCTCTTGGTTGTATCTCCAGTGTATGTATGTATGTATGTATATATATATATATATATATATATATATATATATATATATATATATATATGATACAAATAAATATCACATGTTATACATAATACATGATACATAAATAAATACATACATACACATACATACATACATACATACATACATATATATATATATATATATATAGTTCTATGTGACAAATTTATATACACTGCTGGCTGATTGATGGATACAATTACCAGAAAACATTTGACATCATGCAAGTAGTGTAACTTTCTTTCTGATTGAACACTTAATTCCAGGAGTGGACACTGGCGTCAGTCTTCTAGACAACGGTGGACAGGGTCTTCAGATTCAAAGTACAGATATCGCTCTTGTCTTTATAGGGACTACAGATCATGTCAGCTCACCATTCCCAGTCCCACTACAGCCTCTCAATTGTTCTGCTATCAAGACCATGTCATTCAACATTTATAATAACATTTGGAACACCAACTACATTTACTGGTACCCATACAATCCAGAGGATGCTGATTTTAAAGCTAGGTTTTCCATCAAATTTGTAGAATAGGGCCTAAGACTCATGAATTGTTTTTACATAATTCCAGACTCTTCTTATTGACAACCTTCGACACAGAATAGTTGTATCTTTAATATCCTAGCACTCTTCAGTTGCAGAATCACTATTGGTACACTATAAATGGTAGTTTTTTTTTCAACTTTATAGTACTACTTTATAATATGAGATTATGTCAACAATCATTGGTTCGTGTTTGGTGAACTTTTTTTTCTAATCAGAATATCTAATGTATTATTTTTTGTAAATTGGCCTACCTTCCACATCTGCGATGATAAAAAATTTAGTGTAATTCTGTGACATCACTAACTGTCGGTTGATACAAAATGGTTAACGTAATTGTAAGTTTGTTAAGCCTACCAGTGACCGATAAACATGTAATATGTTTGTTACAGTTGCGAGGACTGCTGCCAGATATTAAGATCTGCATGGCACCCACCCACATACAATTCTCCTAAATAAATATCTCCAGCTTCCCCCACTTAAAACTGATGGGTGGTTACAGCCAAGGGAGATAATCACTGAAAACCTTATTATTTATTTCATTTCGCTTTCTGCAAAAATAGTTTTTTTTTAAAGTTTACCAAACATGAACCCAATCATTATTAACAAACAATCATTATTATGTAAACAATCATTATTAAGTAAAAAATGATTATGTAAACAATCATTATTATAAATAATTGACATATAATTGAAGCATATCCTGTATTAGAACATTATTTACTCTGTGTCTTTGTTACCTCTAGTATTTTATGGTAGTATGTCCTGATATAACCTAATTGAACTTTGTCCGCTGATTGAAAGGAGCACGCCTCTCCAAAAGAGAGGCAAATTCATTAATTACCTACCTACCTACTTTGTCCTGTATTAGAACATTATAATTCATTCTGTATTAGGACATTATACTTTGCAGGTATAAAAATAAAAATAAACTTGGAGTCTTTGTTACCTCTAATATTCTATGCTCGTACATCCTGATATAACCTATAGACTTTGCTGTCTTTTGATTGAAAGCAGCTCGCCTCTCCAAAAGAGAGGTAAACTCAATAACTACCTACTTACCTACTTTGCTGGTATTATACTTGAGGTCATGGTAACTAGATTACCTCCGCCAACAAATATTTTTTAAAGGAAAACCCATGTTGATAGGAGCATACATCGCTATAAGAGGTACATTTTATTCAACCTAAAACTTTTAAACTATAGGCACAACTTATGTTTCAGTAACCTCATCACTATAGGCACAATTTATGTTTCTGTAACCTCATCACTACAGGCACAACTTATGTCTCAGTAACCTCATAACTATAGGTACAATTTATGTTTTAGTAACCTCATAACTATAGGTACAATTTATGTTTCAGTAACCTCATCACTATAGGCACAACTTATTTTTCAGTAATGTCATCATTATAGGCACAACTTATGTTTCAGTAACCTCATTATCACTATAGGTACAACTTATGTTTCTATAACCTCATTACTATAGCTACAACTTATGTTTCTATAACTAATTACTTAAACCAGTGAGTACACTGGTTTCTATAGTTCAAGTTAACACTTGACTTAAACTAATGTGTACACTGGTTTCTATCGCATAATTTTTTTTTTTAAAACACATACACGTAATATTATTCATGATGTCTTTGTTTTATTTAGTGTAGAGTGCAAATTGTAGTTTGCAAATTATTCAAGGAAAGCTGGGTTAGATCATATGAAAAATGCATTTAAAAAAACCAGTGTAACACAATGTGACACAATGTTCAAGATGGCTGACTTTTAAATACCATATTAAGAAAGAAGTTGGTTTTTGTTCTGCCATGTGAAGTGACATAATGGGGCATGGAAAGAGTGTTGTTGGAGGAGGCAATAGAGGCAGAGGCCGACCAAGATGTCATTGGACAAGAGACATTCAGAAATGCATGCACTTGTCTCTGGAGTAAGTTGGACTACAGAGATTTCAGAAGATTCATAAGAAAGACAACATTCTGGAAAAAATACATCACATGACACAGCAATAATGAATTAAATTCACATGAAGAAAGCTCAATTGAGATTTATCTACTTCCAAATGTGAAGACAACAATATAATTCATGGCATACATGTGATACAATTAGTGTTATAAATAATTGTATATTTCAATATGTATAACAATAAAAATAAGACCCATAACTTGTCATGGTCATAGGGATACAACACTGCATAAATAAATACAAAATGTCCTCCAAAGATCTCCGTCCTCAGCCATTCTGAGAAGTGTAGAAAAATCACAATGTTATCAATCCAGGATTTTCTGTCTCCCCTCTCCTCCTTCCACCCTCAACCGTTCCTTGCAAAATAATTTTAGAGACTGAATTGTGTCTTGTTACATGTCCAAACCAAACAAATTTACACCATTTCACCACTGCCAAAAGTGGTTCTTGATAACCTGCAAGTTTGTCTATTAGCTGCTGAACAAAGATATTTGTTTTGTGTTCTATATAACTAATTCTTAACAAACATCTGTAATACTTGTTTTCAAAAGATTGAATCCTTCTTTCTGTGTCTGCATTTAGTGTTCAACTTTCACACCAAGATAGAAGTATAGTAATTTATTTTAGGGTTAGTATATTTGTGTTTTACATAACTAAACATAACCCTATGTAAATAAATATTTCAATTATTAATTGATGAACATGAATTTATAAAAAGAGACAAGGAAAATAATTAAACATGTGCTGGCGTCTACTTATACTGTACCATCTTTACTCTTATACTGATCTTATGTCTCCAAATCATATTCAACCTTGCCATGGCCGCCATTGGCATTTCGAGTCTTAGCTTAATGTCATTTACAGAGTTGCCATCAACACATATTTGGCATTTTGATATGTTTTATATAGATATTTTGAGGTTAAAAATGTGGTATTTCTGTTTTTTTCTGAAAAAAACCATCCTGTTCTTCTGATAATTCCTTTGATTTAGCTTGTATCATGTTCAGAATTATCTTTAGCATCACCTTGTTAGACTGGGTGATTAGACTAATAGTTGTGTAATTCTTGCATAGTTTTAGCATCACCTTGTTAGAGTGTTTGATTAGACTAATAGTTTAACATCACCTTGTTAGAGTGTGTGATTAGACTAATAGTTTAGCATCACCTTGTTAGAGTGTTTGATTAGACTAATAGTTTAGCATCACCTTGTTAGAGTGTTTGATTAGACTAATAGTTTAGCATCACCTTGTTAGAGTGTTTGATTAGACTAATATTTTAGCATCTCCTTGTTAGAGTGTTTGATTAGACTAATAGTTTAACATCACCTTGTTAGAGTGTGTGATTAGACTAATAGTTTAGCATCACCTTGTTAGAGTGTTTGATTAGACTAATATTTTAGCATCTCCTTGTTAGAGTGTTTGATTAGACTAATAGTTTAACATCACCTTGTTAGAGTGTGTGATTAGACTAATAGTTTAGCATCACCTTGTTAGAGTGTTTGATTAGACTAATAGTTTAGCATCACCTTGTTAGAGTGTTTGATTAGACTAATAGTTTAACATCACCTTGTTAGAGTGTGTGATTAGACTAATAGTTTAGCATCACCTTGTTAGAGTGTTTGATTAGACTAATAGTTTAGCATCACCTTGTTAGAGTGTTTGATTAGACTAATATTTTAGCATCTCCTTGTTAGAGTGTTTGATTAGATCTTCTATTTCACTGAACAACATTCCATTTATTATTTTCACCATTTCAAAGTGGCAAATGCTGTTTTGTTGTTACCGTGCTTGCATATCTTTATTGATGGACTCAATTGTTCAGAAATCCAGTTGTCTTTGGCTTGTTTCATTTTCTTTCTGATATCTTTATTAATTTTCTATGCTGCCACACTGTGACAGAGTTCTGTTTCTTTACCTGCTTGAGCTGTCTCTAGACATCACATAGCTTCATTATGTCGTCAGCTGTCTAAACATTGCATGCTGTTTGTTTCCACCAAGAACTTTTGTTGTTGTTTGTAGCATTGCATTATTCATGTTGTCTGTTCATATGTTGAAATCTCCTCAAGAACATTGAGAGCTGTGGAATGTTCCCCCTTCCCACAGTTGCCTTAAATATATCAACGATTTCAGAATTTTTTAGCTTTTTTAAATTAAATTAAAGTGAATGATATAGTATTACTGGTAAAACAGATCCAAAGGAAAGAGAACTCTGTTGAAAGAGTCAGAGGCGAAAACAGAACTTAATCAATAATATAAGAAAAAGACAATCTTTAATTCTACAAATTTCCTATAGGGAACACAAGACCAATGTGTACGTAAGAAATAAAGTAGAGATGTGTGCAGGTGTTCAGGAGCCATTGCTTTCAATAGTGAAACGACGAAAACTAGCATGGTTTGGACATGTATGCAGGCACAATTCCTTGTCAAAAACAATACTGCATGGTACTGTCAAGGGTGGAAGAAGCAGAGGAGGACAAATAAAGGCATGAGCAGACAACATCAAGGAATGGACAGGGCAAGATATTTCAACAGTCATCCACATCGCTGAGGATAGAATTCGCTGGGGGACTCTGTGTGCTGAAGCATCCAATGTGGTACCCCTACAACCCTGAAGGGTTACGGGATTATTGATTGATTGATGCTTAATGGCAAGAGTGGATGACAAACCACCTGGGGATAGACAATATGAGACAAGGAGGTTTGGAGAACATAGTCATAACTGGCAAGATTGAAAGCAACAAAGACAGAGGGTGACAACATTAGAAAATATTAGTTGAACAACCTGGCATGGCAGAGAAACAACAATATACTTGATACATAATACTGGGAATAGAGAGCTGTGGAGATGTATGATCGCCTACGCCAGCCAGCATGGCACCTAATGAATGAATGAAATCAAATATTAGACAAGAGCCTTTGTTACAATGGTAATTCTTTTTTAGTCTAATCCTAAAGGTCATTAGTATCATGTCATGGTGACTTTTTGAGTCTAATCCTAAGGGTCATTAGTATCTTGTGGTCACTGCCAATATGAGCTCCCAAACACGTCTTGGTCTTATTAATACTAGATTTGAATTTTCTAGTCAAAAGAATGAAATATATTTGATTGTTTATCTCCATCGATGATGCATGCCATGTTGTTCATCTGGATACTTAATGAGGAAAAAATGTATTAGCAAGGGTTAGGTTGTTTCTACTGGCAAAATCCAACAATCGTAAACCGCGAATACTGTTGTTCCTGTGTCGAATTTACATACTGTGCCAGTCCATTGGTCATTGCATCAGGCCTTATCTTATCATTCCAATCACCCTGTACTACAAGAATATGCTTGTTTGCTATTTTCTGTATTATAATATAGTGTATAATATTTTAAATCATTTAATTAATGTATAAAAACAGTATTGTTGATGTCAACTTTTTGTCAACAACCCCTCCCCTCCTCGCAATCAATTTTCACACTTGTTCTAACCTCCCCATTTAGAGGTGACATATTTTATGGACAGCCGCCCCCACACCAAACTAAATGATGTGTTACTTTATAGAAACTTATCACAACCAATACAATCATTCATGTTGCGTACTCTATAGAGACTGATAACAACCAATAATACAAACATTCTTGTTGCTTACTTTTTTTTATTTCATTGTTTCCAATATTTCTCCATGGCATTCTGTGGCTAGAGTTTTCTTGTTACAATGATTACATCATGAATAACATCTATACACATTCTGTGGCTAGAGTTTTCTTGTTACAATGATTACATCATGAATAACATCTATACACATTCTGTGGCTAGAGTTTTCTTGTTACAATGATTACATCATGAATAACATCTATACACATTCTGTGGCTAGAGTTTTCTTGTTACAATGATTACATCATGAATAACATCTATACACATTCTGTGGCTAGAGTTTTCTTGTTACAATGATTACATCATGAATAACATCCATACACATTCTGTGGCTAGAGTTTTCTTGTTACAATGATTACATCATGAATAACATCTATACACATTCTGTGGCTAGAGTTTTCTTGTTACAATGATTACATCATGAATAACATCTATACACATTCTATGATCACATTCTCTAGAATTCTTTTTTTTTCTTTCCGTCCTCATATACCTTTCGGTGTTGAGATGAAAGTGAGTGTACTGTCTTTTGTCCTTCTATTTGTCTCTTCTGCTGTTATATTTCCAAGTGTCTCTAATACACTATCTATCCACCTTTTACGAGGGCATCCAATAGGTGACTGTTTTCATATCGTTTATTAAGGGTTTCTTGGATAATACTTAGCTTTTTCTGTCTGGTTATGTGGCAGAACATTTAACTTGTTGTTTATGAATATATTCTAATGTTGATGTGATCCTTAATTGTTTTCTTAGTTCTTCATTCCTGATTTTGTCTCTCAAGCTAACTCCAATCATACGTATTACACATTTCATTTCAGTGGTGTTCATTTTATGAATTGTTCTAGAATCCAATGTCCAAGTTTGATGTTGATAACACAACGTTGGTAGAAAAATAGTGTTGAATAGCACTTTCTTTGTTTCTAGTGTAATATCTTTGTTGTGTAGTAAGGGTGTTAATTTACCGATGACCTGATAGGCCTTATTACATCTTGCATCTATTTCTGCTTCTTATTTGTTGTCATATCTCAATGTGCTGCCCAGATATTTGAATTCATCTACTTATTTTAGTTATTTATCTGGATGTTGATGTTCTCCTTTCCTCTCGCAATATTCATTAGTTCTGTTTTGTCTATGCTAATTTTCAATCCAAATTGCTTGCCCGTTGTGTCTGTTATGTTTAGGTGGTCTTGAAAATTGTTCATGTTGTTGTGGAATAAAACCTGGTCATCTGCAAAAAGCAGTTCATTTGTTGCTTTTGAGTTTGCTGTTTTGTTTATATGGTCCATGTATGTAATACAAAGTAGTGGAGACAATACACATCCTAGAATTGATTTGTTGATAAAGGCCTGAAATAATCTGTTGTATCATTCATGTGCTGACTGGACTCACCCCTGGAAGATGATGCTACCTAACTTAACAAGTATTACTCGATGACATATTTAGATTAATGCTTGACTGAGGATCTGTCTCTGTACATTTTTTATTAGCAATTATTTGCATTCTCAGTGTGCTTTTCAACATTTTTGGATAAATTCTGCATGAAATGTCACCATCTTAAACACTTGACTGAGGCTGTGTCAACTTGTGGAGGATTTGACTGAGGCTGTGTCAACCTGTGGAGGATTTGATTGAGGCTGTGTCAAACTGCACAAGACTTGACTGAGGATATATTCATCTGTGACACACTTGGCTTTATCTCATGTTTAACATGACCTGTTAGAACAAAATTTGATGTGTCAAATATACCTAGCAGTTATTTTGATGGACAGCTAAAAAGACAAATCAAGAAGTGTTAAGATCAATAAACATGAAGGGGGCTGGCTCTTTAACTACCTAACAAGAAAGCTGTGTTTTTTGGGTCATATAAATAGACATAACATCATGGAAAGATTAATAGCTGAAGGCAGAGTTAAGAGCAACAGGGGAATAGGGTGTCCAAGACGACGATGGTGCAGTGATATATCAGATTGCTTAAACATGTCTCTAGTTGCGGCAGGTCAACTTGCCCAGAATCTTGGAGTGTTCAGAGAATCCATAGGGAAGGCCATGTTCTGGAAAGAATATGTCATGTGATGGATGTTGATTTGATTTCAATATTATAACATAAAATTTAAAAACTACAAAACAATGAGAAATCTATTCTATTGTCTTTTCTCAGATTTGTTAGGTTCCACAGGGTTGCATGATGATTGGCTTTTGAGTGATGGTACATTTCATTGCTTTTTATACAGTAAATTTGTGGTGCCTGTTGTTGGTATCCCTTTCAATCCACCTTCTTCTTGTCTCTTGTTGTTTCTATTCGCATGTTGTATTCTCTCGCTGCTGGCCAATATGGCTTCATCCACAAAGAGAAATGGCATTCATAGTACTTGTAAAATGAGAGGCTTGTAAAAAAACATTGTATCAGCATCTTCATTTTTGAGAGATTAAAAACATAAGATTGGGACAAACAACAAAATTTGGTCTCCTTTCATAGACTGTCAAAATATAAGATTGGGACCAACAATTAAATTTGGTCTCCTTTCATAGACTGTCAAAATATAAGATTGGGACCAAAAACAAAATGTGGTCTCCTTTCATAGACTGTCAAAATATAAGATTGGGACAAACAAAGGAAATGTGGTCTCCTTTCATAGACTGTCAAAACATAAGATTGGGACAAACAAACAAAATGTGGTCTCCTTTCATAGACTGTCAAAATTTAAGATTGGGACCAAAAACAAAATGTGGTCTCCTTTCATAGACTGTCAAAATATAAGATTGGGACAAACAAAGGAAATGTGGTCTCCTTTCATAGACTGTCAAAACATAAGATTGGGACAAACAAACAAAATGTGGTCTCCTTTCATAGACTGTCAAAACATAAGATTGGGACCAACAATAAAATTTGGTCTCCTTTCATAGACTGTCAAAATTTAAGATTGGGACCAAAAACAAAATGTGGTCTCCTTTCATAGACTGTCAAAACATAAGATTGGGACAAACAAACAAAATGTGGTCTCCTTTCATAGACTGTCAAAACATAAGATTGGGACAAACAAACAAAATGTGGTCTCCTTTCATAGACTGTCAAAACATAAGATTGGGACCAAAAACAAAATGTGGTCTCCTTTCATAGACTGTCAAAACATAAGATTGGGACCAAAAACAAAATGTGGTCTCCTTTCATAGACTGTCAAAATATAAGATTGGGACAAACAAACAAAATGTGGTCTCCTTTCATAGACTGTCAAAACATAAGATTGGGACTAACAAACAAAATGTGGTCTCCTTTCATAGACTGTCAAAACATAAGATTGGGACAAACAAACAAAATATCTTACCTCTCTCTGTCTCAGAAAGGGCTGTATAACATATCTTACATCTGTCTCAGACAGCACTGTATAACATATCTTACCTATGTCTCAGACAGCACTGTATAACATATCTTACATCTGTCTCAGACAGCGCTGTATAACATATCTTACATCTGTCTTACTCAACAGCACTGTTTCAGATATCTTACATCTGTCTCAGACAATGTTGTATTCAATCTATTTAGTTGACTCTATATCTTACCTCTGCCTGTCTCAAATAGCACTATATCAAATATCTTACCACTGCCTGACTCAGACAGCACTGTATCATATATCTTACCTCTGTCTCAGACAGCACTGTATCAAATATCTTACCTCTGTCTCAGACAGCACTGTATCAAATATCTTACCTCTGTTTCAGACAGCACTGTGTCAAATATTTTACCTCTGCCTGTCTCAGACAGCACTGTATCAAATATTTTACCTCTGTCTCAGACAGTGCTGTATCAAATATTTTACCTCTGTCTCAGACAGCACTGTATCAAATATTTTACCTCTTTCTCAGACAGCACTGTATCAAATATCTTACCTCTGTCTCAGACAGCACTGTATCAAATATCTTACCTCTGTCTCAGACAGCACTGTATCAAATATCTTACCTCTGTCTCAGACAGCACTGTATCAAATATCTTACCTCTGTCTCAGACAGCACTGTATCAAATATCTTACCTCTGTCTCAGACAGCACTGTATCAAATATTTTACCTCTGTCTCAGACAGCACTGTATCAAATATCTTACCTCTGTCTCAGACAGCACTGTATCAAATATCTTACCTCTGTCTCAGACAGCACTGTATCAAATATCTTACCTCTGTCTCAGACAGCACTGTATCAAATATTTTACCTCTGTCTCAGACAGCACTGTATCAAATATCTTACCTCTGTCTCAGACAGCACTGTATCAAATATCTTACCTCTGTCTCAGACAGCACTGTATCAAATATCTTACCTCTGTCTCAGACAGCACTGTATCAAATATCTTACCTCTGTCTCAGACAGCACTGTATCAAATATCTTACCTCTGTCTCAGACAGCACTGTATCAAATATCTTACCTCTGTCTCAGACAGCACTGTATCAAATATCTTACCTCTGTCTCAGACAGCACTGTATCAAATATTTTACCTCTGTCTCAGACAGCACTGTATCAAATATTTTACCTCTTTCTCAGACAGCACTGTATCAAATATCTTACCTCTGTCTCAGACAGCACTGTATCAAATATCTTACCTCTGTCTCAGACAGCACTGTATCAAATATCTTACCTCTGTCTCAGACAGCACTGTATCAAATATCTTACCTCTGTCTCAGACAGCACTGTACCATATATCTTACCTCTGTCTCAGACAGCACTGTATCATATATCTTACCTCTGTCTCAGACAGTGCTGTATCAAATATTTTACCTCTGTCTCAGACAGCACTGTATCAAATATTTTACCTCTGTCTCAGACAGTGCTGTATCGAATATTTTACCTCTGTCTCAGACAGCACTGTATCAAATATCTTACCTCTGTCTCAGACAGCACTGTATCAAATATCTTACCTCTGTCTCAGACAGCGCTGTATCAAATATATTACCTCTGTCTATATCAGATAGTGCTGTATCATATATCTTAGCCCTGCCTGTCTCAGACGACGCTATTTTAACTCTCTGTAGTTGATTCTATATTTTACCTCTGCCTGTCTCAGAAGACGCTGTTTTAACTCTCTTTAATTGATTAGCTGCAAGGTTACTAGACTGAGTTCTGAATTGCAATGGCAAAAATTTGTTGTGAGGGTGGGAATTCAAGGATTTGCTATCAGTGATGCAAATGGAGGCAGTTCTAGTTAACTCGAGTCCTGGTAAATGTTTAGTCTGGGTCTTCCTGTCAGCTGATCTGAATATAATACAGAAGATCACAAACTTGTTGACATTTGTTTATTCTACCTTATATAACTAACCTACACACATTTCAATATCATTATTCAGTGTGACATTTTATTCAATGAAAACATTCTTACACCTGTAACATTTCAGTGAAGACATTCTGACATGAGATCTTACACCTGTAACATTTCAGTGAAGACATTCTGACATAAGATCTTACACCTGTAACATTTCAGTGAAGACATTCTGACATAAGATCTTACACCTGTAATATTTCAGTGAAGACATTCTTACATGAGATCTTACACCTGTAACATTTCAGTGAAGACATTCTGACATGAGATCTTACACCTGTAACATTTCAGTGAAGACATTCTGACATGAGATCTTACACCTGTAACATTTCAGTGAAGACATTCTGACATGAGATCTTATACCTGTGACATTTCAGTGAAGACATTCTGACATGAGATCTTACACATGTTATATTTCAGTGAAGACATTCTGACATGAGATCTTACACATGTAACATTTCAGTGAAGACATTCTGACATGAGATCTTACACCTGTAACATTTCAGTGAAGACATTCTGACATGAGATATATACCTGTGACATTTCAGTGAAGACATTCTGACATGAGATCTTACACATGTTATATTTCAGTGAAGACATTCTGACATGAGATCTTACACCTGTAATATTTCAGTGAAGACATTCTTACATGAGATCTTACACCTGTGGAATTTCAGTGAAGACATTCTGACATGAGATCTTACACCTGTAATATGTCAGTGAAGACATTCTGACATGAGATCTTACACCTGTAATATTTCAGTAAAGACATTCTTACATGAGATCTTACACCTGTAATATGTCAGTGAAGACATTCTGACATGAGATCTTACACCTGTAATATTTCAGTAAAGACATTCTTACATGAGATCTTACACCTGTGACATTTCAGTGAAGACATTCTTACATGATATCTTACACCTGTGACATTTCAGTGAAGACATTCTTACATGAGATCTTACACATGTAATATTTCAGTGAAGACATTCTTACATGAGATCTTACACCTGTAATATGTCAGTGAAGACATTCTGACATGAGATCTTACACCTGTAATATGTCAGTGAAGACATTCTGACATGAGATCTTACACCTGTGACATTTCAGTGAAGACATTCTTACATGAGATCTTACACTTGTAATATGTCAGTGAAGACATTCTTACATGAGATCTTACACCTGTAACATTTCAGTGAAGACATTCTTACATGAGATCTTACACCTGTGGAATTTCAGTGAAGACATTCTTACATGAGATCTTACACCTGTGGAATTTCAGTGAAGACATTCTTACATGAGATCTTACACCTGTGACATTTCAGTGAAGACATTCTGACATGAGATCTTACACCTGTAACATTTCAGTGAAGACATTCTTACATGAGATCTTACACCTGTGGAATTTCAGTGAAGACATTCTTACATGAGATCTTACACATGTAACATTTCAGTGAAGACATTCTTACATGAGATCTTACACCTGTGACATTTTAGTGAAGACATTCTTACATGAGATCTTACACCTGTGGAATTTCAGTGAAGAAATTCTTACATGAGATCTTACACATGTAACATTTCAGTGAAGACATTCTTACATGAGATCTTACACCTGTGGAATTTCAGTGAAGACATTCTTACATGAGATCTTACACATGTAACATTTCAGTGAAGACATTCTTACATGAGATCTTACACCTGTGGAATTTCAGTGAAGACATTCTTACATGAGATCTTACACCTGTGACATTTCAGTGAAGACATCCTGACATGAGATCTTACACCTGTAATATTTCAGTGAAGACATTCTTACATGAGATCTTACACCTGTAATATTTCAGTGAAGACATTCTTACATGAGATCTTACACATGTAACATTTCAGTGAAGACATTCTTACATGAGATCTTACACCTGTAATATTTCAGTGAAGACATTCTTACATGAGATCTTACACCTGTGGAATTTCAGTGAAGACATTCTGACATGAGATCTTACACATGTAACATTTCAGTGAAGACATTCTTACATGAGATCTTACACCTGTAATATTTCAGTGAAGACATTCTTACATGAGATCTTACACATGTAACATTTCATTTAAGACATTCTTACATGAGATCTTACACATGTAATATTTCAGTGAAGACATTCTTACATGAGATCTTACACCTGTGGAATTTCAGTGAAGACATTCTGACATGAGATCTTACACCTGTAATATTTCAGTTAAGACATTCTTACATGAGATCTTACACCTGTAACATTTCAGTGAAGACATTCTGACATGAGATCTTACACCTGTGAAATTTCAGTGAAGACATTCTGACATGAGATCTTACACCTGTGGAATTTCAGTGAAGACATTCTGACATGAGATCTTACACCTGTAACATTTCAGTGAAGACATTCTTACATGAGATCTTACACCTGTAACATTTCAGTGAAGACATTCTGACATGAGATCTTACACCTGTAATATTTCAGTTAAGACATTCTTACATGAGATCTTACATCTGTGGAATTTCAGTGAAGACATTCTGACATGAGATCTTACACCTGTAATATTTCAGTTAAGACATTCTTACATGAGATCTTACATCTGTGGAATTTCAGTGAAGACATTCTGACATGAGATCTTACACCTGTAATATGTCAGTGAAGACATTCTTACATGAGATCTTACACATGTAATATTTCAGTGAAGACATTCTTACATGAGATCTTACACATGTAATATTTCAGTGAAGACATTCTTACATGAGATCTTACACCTGTAACATTTCAGTGAAGACATTCTGACATGAGATCTTACACCTGTAACATTTCAGTGAAGACATTCTGACATGAGATCTTACACCTGTAATATTTCAGTGAAGACATTCTGACATGAGATCTTACACCTGTGACATTTCAGTGAAGACATTCTGACATGAGATCTTACACCTGTAATATTTCAGTGAAGACATTCTGACATGAGATCTTACACCTGTAATATTTCAGTGAAGACATTCTTACATGAGATCTTACACCTGTGACATTTCAATGAAGACATTCTTACATGAGATCTTACACCTGTTATATTTCAGTGAAGACATTCTGACATGAGATCTTACACATGTAACATTTCAGTGAAGACATTCTTACATGAGATCTTACACCTGTGACATTTCAGTGAAGACATTCTTACATGAGATCTTACACCTGTGACATTTCAGTGAAGACATTCTGACATGAGATCTTACACCTGTAATATTTCAGTGAAGACATTCTGACATGAGATCTTACATCTGTGTTATTTCAGTATAATATTTACATTTCTTCTACAGTGCTTTGTTACATTTCAGCTTTTACAGACTATCTATGTGACATGTCCTTTACAAAACATTGTCCTCACCGTTACTGTGTAAGCCTCTCAGATCTGTGCATGCTGCCAAGCCTCTTCCAGTGTCATTTTCAGAATGTCTTCAATATCATGTATCCATCATAGTCTTGGACTGACTCTTGTTCTCTTTTCTGGAACATTTCCCTCCATGATTAATCTTTTTAAACCAATTGTGTCTCTTTATATGTCCAATACATTTTAGCTTGCATTTTCTTGACAATTTTGAGGAACCAGTCTTCTTCTATGTTCAGGTCTTTCCGGACGTCTGTGTTGGTTTGTCTTTCTGTCCATGATATTCTTAAGACCTTTCTATAACATTTCATTTCAAATGCTGATATTTTATTTTCTGTTGCAGATGTCATTGCCCACATCTCACAACCACATATTGCCACTGGAAAAATATAATTTCTTAATACTTGTAAATTAGTTTTTCATTTTTTGGGTCAATCTCTTTCTGGTCTCTGCAGAACAATTTCCTGTGGTGTTTATGGTTGACTTGAGATATTCCAATTTGCTGACATTTTCTAGTTCTTCTTTATCAATGACTATTGTAGGTACCGAACCATTTTAGTCTCACTCAATGTTACAGAAAAGAAATAAGACAAGAGGATTTCCAAACAAAAAACAAATCACAAACATTAACCATACCCTTACCTTCGCCCTTGATGGTCAAAGTCATAATAAGATGCCTTTGTCTCCTTTGTATACACCTTGCCTTGATTACATAGTGTTTTTGAACTTGACAAGGATTGTAAGACAGATGCTGCTTCTGAGCTGGTGCTCTGACTTTTGTTAGCATCTACATAACATGATTTTGGAAATGTTGGCTTTGATACAAATACTAATTTCTCACTGGAAGAATATAGTGACTTAACATCCTCAAAACTGTATGATGATTGACGATCATATACTAAACCAAGACGAGTAAGATCTTTATGAATTTGATCATTAGAGTTTGCTTTCTTCAATTCATTTTCTATTTTTGATCGCAAATTACTATTGGCTGTTCTAGATCGTTCTAATAACAGCATGGGATTGACAACACCATCAAGTGCTGGTGATTGTAATAATGTCTTATTTTGAGGGTCTGAAATTGCATGAACTTGCAAGTTTTGTTCATTTCCAATATTTAATGTAACATAGTTAACTGTGACAGGAAGTAATGGTTTGAAGGCTTGACTAATATGAGATGAATAAACTTTCAATTTCTGACTGTTGCTGCTGTTTGACAAGTCATGAAGATCTGAGGATGATAGCGTGTTTCTTTTGTTGGACAATGATGATGAAATCCATTCTCTGTTTGTCCTTGGATTCACATTCAACTTTCTAGCGATATCCTTGACTATCAACTCGGTGTTCTATGGATCAAATATTAAACATTAATTAATTAGATACAAGTAAGAGGAAAACATCATGAGATGGACAGCCTGACAGTGGAACAAGGCTGTTGTGCTCAATTGTGTGATCAATTATGTGATAAATTGTGCATGCATTTTCTGTGTAACAAATATTAAATTATTGAATGAAAAACCTGATATACTTGCCGACTCAAACACAAAGACTCAAACATTCTTGGCTACTACAATGCACATTCTAATAACAGTAATCCATTTGTCAACATGCTTGGCTACAATAAACATTCGAATAATGATAATCCATTTGTGATTATTTAGAGGTTAAATCAGCTGCTTGTATTAATTTGTAGTTCCCAATGAAAAGTATATTATAATTGTTACAAATATGTTCTGATCACAACCCCTTCATCATCATAACTTGATTATTCTTCATAAAAAGTATTTCTGTTTCCTCCTCAACACTAATTAATGATTCGTAAAATATAGTTTGATACAATCGTCACCACTAATTAATGATTCATATAGCTTGACACAACTCTCAATACTAATTAATGACTCGTAAAATATAGGTTGACATAATATCCTGGCCTGTTCTACAGATACAAATTACCTAGCATTTAAGAAATGAATTTACTAGATTCAATAGAAACTATCAACAATGCTAAAACAAACATAAACAATTGGAAGCTGTTATAAATAACAGCAGTTTTACCCCCATTTTCACACAGAATTTTTATGTTAATAGCATGGGTTTGGAATTAATTGAGGAGGCAGATTATTTGAGAACTAACAATGACTTCCCTTTAAATAACTAAATACAGAACTTATTGAAATGTATGTGGAAAGTATGCTCAGAGTATTAATTCAACATGTTCAGATATATCGGTCATAAGCTGTCAGCATTGTTTAAATCTTTAGGGGTTGCTAAATAATTAATATATATTTATATATTGATCAATTTCTATAGCAGACATGACTATGCCTATATCTGAAAGTGTTCATGCAGATACTTCATAAATTTAGAATCACATAATCAGGAAATGTGTTGTGACAAGGTGATATGCAATACTGTGCACAATTGTTTGTGCAAGTTAACAAAAACTAGCAATAGTACAGGAGTTTGTACAAGTATAGAGAATTAGCTGGCTGTTTCTGGAACATGATCATAGTATGTTCAGATTGTCAAGAATGCTATATTTCTTCTGCTAAAACAACATTAATGCACATATGCATGTAAACATGCATACAAACACACACCTGAGTTGGACTTGGTAGGAGAGAACCATCTTCTTTACACTTATCAGGTTTAGCCACTAGGCCGTGTGTAGGCCTATGACCCACTGTGTTTCCAGCTGTTGAAACAAAAACAAGGTTACTAATACATGACTAGTGTACAGTCTTTCTAACTTAGAGCTCTATGGTTTGCTTCAAGTTTAGGGGGAAGTTGCATCAATTTGCTCGGCAGAAGTGCCGGATAGTAGAAAGTGATTATAGTCAGATTTCAAGTAAAATATGGCCACATTCCTAACTTTTAATATCATGCGCACACACAGACACACACACACATATATATATATATATATATATATATATAGGTCTATAGTGAATATATCACGTGATGTATTCTTTCCAGAATGTTGTCTTCATCGTGAATACTCTGAACACCTCTCTGTCCTAGACGAGCTGGACTGCATTGGCCAGAGGCATGTGCATACATTTCTCAATATTGCTTATCCGTCAATTTTCTGATTTCGTTGACTCTCTCTTCTTCTCCTACCCTGTTCTCTGCCATCAAGAATCAGTCTTTCCATTCCATCCTGTCTCTGTAAGTGTACACAGTACTGTAGCTGTATTTTCTTTCTGATGAGATTGTATTTAGAACCAGCATTCATTGGTCATATCAAATTATGAAAATGAACCTAAACTAAATACTAATGAGAGCATAAAACAAAAGAATATCCAGACATAAAGCCAAAGGTAGACCAAGAACTGGATAGAAAACATCAAGATAACACTCAACAAACATGGGCTTAATGCAACCAAGGCGATACGCCTGGCCTTGGAACCACAACTGAAGCTCCCACCCCTACGCTTAACAGCAAGCATGGATACTATCAACCATCATTTACTTGGAGATAGGCAATAGACTCTCATTTAATTTGAGTATTTTTTTAAATACCAGAAACTACTGGAATAAAGTGCCTAGAAATTAGGAATGGATTATATAGAATTAGAATGTGTAAGCAAGTTGGAATATCTGCAAGCAAATATAAACAGTTTTGGTGATTGTTTGGTTGAGATTAGGAGAATACTCGCAATTGTAACATCCAAACTAACACAAATGTGAAAGATGTGACAAAGTAGTAATGGTGACAATAAAATAATCCTTTTAAGATCATGTGGTTTCCCAGTGGCCACATACAGCTGCAAGATCTTGACTTTATTAATGACAATATCAAGAAGGATAAATTCATTTGAATTGAAGATTTCCAAAAAATTATACAAATATGGACAGAGAGAAAAGAAACACCATAGAATTTTTGTAAATACTAAAATTAAATGAAGGGTCTATTACCTATCTCCAAGTAAATGATTGTTGATAGTTTCTAGGCACTTTATTCCAGTAGGTTGTCATTGTTGTTTAAAGTTTTAGATATTTTCAAACTGACTAAAATACAAAATGATCAAAATATAAATTTTATTTACCAGTGACATTTAAAAGATAGTTAAATTTGGCAATAAAATGGCCCAATGTCTGGAAACCCTGCAACTTAATGATGGTCAATATGCTTTAAATCTTGAGGATATTAAATTATGCTACCTTCACATAAAACAAGTTTAAATAATTTGATATATTTTTGTGAAAATACTTCACTTTTGAACACGCTAAGTTACAGGAAGATGTGGCAAACTTATTTCAACTTTTTAATATTATGCGTAGTTTCATTCAGTTTTCATGACCTCGCTCAATTCAGATAAAAAGTTGATGGGTCTGTATATATGTGTGCACTCTACACACAGAGAGCCCTGTTCCACAAGGTCATCCAGGGACGAGCAGAGATTCTCAGATATGTAGTGTGCAGATCGTTGGATCTGCCAGTAGTCTTTGCTACTGTGAAATGTATCTCTATCAATATTTCGTTTGATTAAATAATGTACTTATTTGTGTTATTAAAAGGTAGCCACAGCTGCCCATAATGTACCATGAAAATATTTTGACTAGAACAATGCAAACATACCTGAAACTGATCGATCACTGCTGTAAGGTGTGTCACTTACCTGAAGCAGACAATAAAGTCATGACATCAAACAAATAACTAACAATGTTTTTTTCTACCAATATCTGCATAATACTACACCTATTCTTTTCTTTTTGTGTGTGTTTTTTCTTATGACTACACTTCACTTTAAGATGTGCTGGTATGTCTCAGGTTTTAATAAATATGATTTATATTTTATTCACATTTTTCTTTCAGATGAATTTATATATACAGAGGATCCTGTAGAGCAGGATTTGAATACCAGGATCTTAGTTAACAGAGGAGCCTGTAGTGCAATATTTGAATACCAGGATCTCAGTTAACAGAGGAGCCTGTAGTGCAATATTTTAATACCAGGATCTCAGTTAACAGGGGAGCCTGTAGTGCAATATTTGAATACCAGGATCTCAGTTAACAGAGGAGCCTGTAGTGCAATATTTTAATACCAGGATCTCAGTTAACAGAGGAGCATGTAGTGCAGGATTTGAATACCAGGATCTCAGTTAACAGAGGAGCCTGTAGTGCAATATTTGAATACCAGGATCTTAGTTAACAGAGGAGCATGTAGTGCAGGATTTGAATACCAGGATCTCAGTTAAAATGAAAAAGATGTTCATCACATTTATTCTTTCAGAGAAAACATTTGTTGAAATCTATCTTGCCAACAATGTAGTAACATTCATGCACAGTAGTGTAGGATTACCAATAAATCATGATTTATCTGGTTTTAGACAATAGTTTAGTCTGATTTTGATTTTTAAACTGATTCAGGAAAATGAAAGCACAAAACTTATTTCTGAAAAACACAGAAGTGTACAGATGAAATGAGAGAGAGTTCATGTGCATGCTGATGCTGTTAGGAAGTTGATGAAAATAGCAATAGGCATAATGTTTGCTTTGTAATATTTAGATAACATGAACATCTTGTGTACTACTTAGATAATATTAAAATTGTCTGTAACATTTAGATAATGTTAACATCTTGTGTACTACTAAGATAATATTAAAATTGTCTGTAACATTTAGATAATATTAACATCTTGTGTACTACTTAGATAATGTTAAAATTGTCTGTAACATTTAGATAATGTTAACATCTTGTGTACTACTAAGATAATATTAAAATTGTCTGTAACATTTAGATAATGTTAACATCTTGTGTACTACTTAGATAATGTTAAAATTGTCTGTAACATTTAGATAATATTAGCATCTTGTGTACTACTTAGATAATGTTAAAATTGTCTGTAACATTTAGATAATGTTAACATCTTGTGTACTACTTAGATAATGTTAAAATTGTCTGTAACATTTAGATAATGTTAACATCTTGTGTACTACTTAGATAATGTTAAAATTGTCTGTAACATTTAGATATTGTTAACATCTTATGTACTATTTAGATAATGTTAACATTTTCTATAACATTTAGATAATGTTATATATTAATTACCTTTGAACTTTGAACCTTTTTTGACTTTAAATCACTGAAAGAATTTCTCTTGTGGCTTGTTGATTTTTCAGGAGATTCTTCCTTCTTTGGAGTCTGATAAAGTGGAGGCCTGTCTGCATCAACTGTTAACATAGAACAAATTTACATTTGACTTAATTAAAGCGGTCATAAATTCATTGCAAAATGAAGATGTTGACAATGAGACTAAAAATGTACATACAAAAAATGACAGAAAATGTCAGTGATAGGGGAGAGGGACTCAAATGTACTCTATTTGGAAAGAACCGAAGATCACGCAATCAACACCTGACTGGGACTTTGAGTCTACATACACTTGAATGGCTGCTGAGAGGAGCACTAAAGGGATTGACCTGTGTGCTAAGATGCTAGTTTCGAATCAAAGATCAAGAATTCACTTACACATAAAGCCTTATATCAGCAAAAGGAAAAACACCCAAGAAATTCTGCATAAATGCAACATAGTATACCCGGTACTGGGGAAGTTGTCACATAGATACAACATAACATAACAGGTTCTAGGGAAGTTGTCACATAGATACAACATAACATAACAGGTTCTAGGGAAGTTGTCACATAGATACAACATATCATACCAGATTCTAGGGAAGTTGTCACATAGATACAACATACCAGATTCTAGGGAAGTTGTCACATAGATACAACATATCATACCAGATTCTAGGGAAGTTGTCACATAGATACAACATACCGTACCAGATTCTAGGGAAGTTGTCACATAGATACAACATATCATACCAGATTCTAGGGAAGTTGTCACATAGATACAACATACCGTACCAGATTCTAGGGAAGTTGTCACATAGATACAACATATCATACCAGATTCTAGGGAAGTTGTCACATAGATACAACATATCATACCAGATTCTAGGGAAGTTGTCACATAGATACAACATATCATACCAGATTCTAGGGAAGTTGTCACATAGATACAACATAATGTACCAGATTCTAGGAAAGTTGTCACATAGATACAACATATCATACCAGATTCTAGGGAAGTTGTCACATAGATACAACATAACATAACAGGTTCTAGGGAAGTTGTCACATAGATACAACATACCAGATTCTAGGGAAGTTGTCACATAGATACAACATAACATAACAGATTCTAGGGAAGTTGTCACATAGATACAACATATCATACCAGATTCTAGGAAAGTTGTCACATAGATACAACATATCATACCAGATTCTAGGGAAGTTGTCACATAGATACAACATAACATAATAGGTTCTAGGGAAGTTGTCACATAGATACAACATACCAGATTCTAGGGAAGTTGTCACATAGATACAACATAACATAACAGATTCTAGGGAAGTTGTCACATAGATACAACATATCATACCAGATTCTAGGGAAGTTGTCACATAGATACAACATATCATACCAGATTCTAGGGAAGTTGTCACATAGATACAACATAATGTACCAGATTCTAGGAAAGATATCCCTTATCTTCTAAAAAGAACATGAACATGAAATAGCATTATATCAAATTACTATCTCTCCATCACTATATTTTATCACTATCAAATTACTATCTCTCCATCACTATATTTTATCACTATCAAGTTACTATCTCTCCATCACTATATTTTATCACTATCAAATTACTATCTCTCCATCGCTATATTTTACCCATGTCAGATGTATACATTTGGAGCAAGAGATAAAAAGACTTATTACAACTGAAATGTAATGTTTATGTGGAATTCTTTTAACAATAAGAGACTTTAAACAATAAGAGACTTGTAACAATAAGAGATTGGTAACAATAAGGGACTGGTAACAAAAGAGATTTGTAACAATAAGAGATGGAATCAAACATGAAAACTACACAAGACTAACATAATGCTAAGTCTGCATTACATCAGAATAATGGTTTATACATGTCACCAGACTATCATCAGAAAGCACTCCCCAAAATGCATTGCTGTGCTGACACAATAGATACAAAGTTAGAGGTCAAATGATGCAAAAGATGTATTCTCTTTATGTGACATGTTCTTTGCAGAACATTGTCCTCACTGCCTCTCTTTAAGCCTCATGATTCTGTGCAAACTGCTCAGTTTTGTCCAGTGCCATATTCAGAAGGTCTCTGATGTCATGTCTTCTTCGTAGTCTTGCCCTGCCTCTTGTTCTCTTACCATTGTAGTCTTGGTGTGCCTCTTGTTATCATGCCTGCAACTTTCTCCTCCATGAAAGATGTATTACAGAAATAAAATAAACCTCAAAACAAACATATATAAAGCACACAAAAAGGCCATCTTCAGAGAAAGAATTCTTAAAGGAGCTCTGTGCACTGAAAGACACAAAAAGATAAAATATTTAAAAAATGTTGGCTGACAGTGGCTGACAGTTCACTGGATGATATTTGGATTGTTTCAATGGATGATATTAGGATTTATTTCAATGGATGATATTTGTATTGTTTCAATAGATGATATTTTAATTGTTACATTGATGATATTTTGATTGTTTCACTGGATGGCATTTGGATTGTTTCACTGGATGATAATTAGATTGTTTCACTGGATTAAGTCGCTTATCTTTCATCTTAATAGTTGTTATGAAGTTGATTTCTCAATATTTGTTGATTTTCCCACATCAATCTCAATGTGATATTGTGAATGATGTTTTTTGATAAAGGAAGTAAATTATATTATGTTTGTAAATATAGGGGAAATAATTCTGTAACAGCACAGAATTATAAGACATGACATAAAATACAAAAGAAATCTTACATTCATTTTTTGAAGTTCGCTTCTTGGTGACTTTACTTTCAAATTTCCCCTCGTTTGTTACAGCCATCACAACAAAAGTGTACTCTGTGTCAGGGTTCAATCTATGAGCCCCACAACTCAAATCTGTCCCTAGCATCAACAAATTACCAAAAAAACATTTATACATCATCATTTTCTATGACTAGTTCAACATCTACACCAACTATATGACTGCAGCAGCACACAGCTGCATGTGACTGCAGCACACAGCTAGCTGTATATGGCAGCATCACACAGCTGTATATGACTGCAGCAGCACACATCTGTATATGACTGCAGCACACAGCTGTATATGGCAGCTAAACACAGCTAAATATGGCAGCAGCACACAGCTGTATATGACTGCAGCACACACCTCTATATGGCAGCTAAACACAGTTGTATATGACTGCAGCACACAGTTGTATATGGCAGCTAAATATGGCGGCAGCACACAGCTGTATATGGCAGCTAATTTTACCTAGGCTTAAAAAGTCTGTTTGCGGCGAAATACTCGGAAGAAGTTGGCAGGTAACTCAACGGGCACATAGGCGCTAACAGCAGAGCTGTGTGGACAGCATAGGGCACAGTTAGACACATAGTACGTTCTGGCCATCCACTGCACCTGATTTTCTCCCAGTTGTCTCGACTTTGTCTTGCCACTGGTCCAAGATAAAACTCAGGAGAGAGAGTGTGGTTGATGATAAGTGCAACTCTTCCACACTATAAACCAACTTCAGCCAAGAAATTGCTCAACCCATTTATTTGCTTATCTTTACTAGTTAAATATGAGGAGAACAAAGTGTGAATCAATCCTAGTTGGTTCATGGAATGTTCGGACACTTACGGATATCTCAGATGTAAACAGACCAGAAAGAAGAACAGCACTAATTACTAAAGAATTGGCCCGTTATAATCTGGATATTGTTGCACTTAGTGAAACGCGGTTTGCAGATGAGGGTCAGTTGACAGAGAGAGGTGGAGGGTATACATTCTTCTGGATAGGACGTAAAAACACAGAGAGGCGTGAATCAGGTGTTGGTTTTGCTATAAAATCATCTCTGGTGCAGAAACTTCCAGGTCTGCCTCGAGGAATTAGCGATCGCTTGATGTCGTTGTGATTGAAAGTGAGGAAAAATAACTTTGCCACATTACTTTCTGCATATGCGCCGACAATGACAAATCCTGATGAGGAAAAGGATCAATTCTATTAAGAGTTAGATGCCACTATATCTGGTACACCGAGAACTGATAAACTCATTATCCTGGGTGATTTCAATGCCTGAGTTGGCAAAGACTTCCAGACATGGCAAGGTGTTCTTGGACGTCATGGGATCGGTAAATGTAACAGCAATGGTTCCCTTCTTTTAAAGCTATGTTCTGTGCATGAACTCACTATCACCAACAATATTTTTCGCTTGCCAACACGCAAAAAGACCTCTTGGATGCATCCACGCACCAAGCAGTGGCATCTAATAGACTATATCATAACTAGAAAAAGGGACATCAAAGATGTTCGTGTCACAAAAGCAATGTGTGGAGCTGAATGCTGGACTGATCACCGGCTTATAGTATCCAAACTAAATTTCACCATTGCAAGAAAAAGACGTCCACAGGGACAAAAGATAGAAAAACACCTAAACACTGATTGGTTGAGTAACCACGATATAAAAAATAATCTCTCCAAGGATCTCGACGTAGCGTTGGGAGACTAGATCTTCTTAATACCACATCTGAAGATAGCTGGGCTTCGTTTAAAGGAATTATTTACGCCAAAGCGAAGGAACATTTGGGTGTGAAGGTACATAGACACCAAGACTGGTTTTATGATAATAACTTTGAGATAACATCCTTGTTAGAAGAAAAACACAAAGCTTTCAAGAAACTACAAGGGGCAGCATCTTCACCGTCAAAGAAAGTAGCCTATAACAAGATCCGTAACACTTGTCAAAAGAAGCTTAGAGAGATAAAGGATAAATGGCTAAGTTGAAAAGCTGAAGAAATTCAAATGTTTGCAGACAGAAATGACTATAAGTGATTCTATGAGGCTTTAAGAACTATCTATGGCCCACACTCATCGGGATCACCACCTCTATTAAATGCCGATTCGTCGAAGCTTCTCACTGATAAAAATGACATCTTAAATCGTTGGGCTGAACATTTTGAAGAAATCCTAAACAAACCATCAGTAATAAATGAAGAAGTCATAAACAGAATACCACAACTTAGGATAAGAGAAGAACTCGATATACCTCCAAGCAGTCAAGGGGTTATGATAGCGATTAAACAAATGTCAAATGATAAAGCTCCAGGTTTGGATGCTTTACCTGCTGAAATTTATAAAAATGGCGGACCACTGCTGATTAAAAAACTAACTGACATTTTCTGGAACTCAGGTACATTGCCTCAAGATCTAAAAGATGCTTCTATAGTGCACCTATATAAAGGCAAAGGTACGAAACAGTCTTGCGATAATCATAGGGGCATATCACTTTTGTCTATAGCTGGTAAAATTCTCGCTCGTATCATACTCAACAGATTAAATAATTCACTACTAAACGAGTACTCCTAGAGAGTAAGTGCGGTTTTCGTGCAGGTCGTGGTACAGTTGATATGATATTCTCTGCACGACAAATTCAGGAAAAGTCACAAGAGCAACATAGTGAACTCTTAGCAACATTTGTGGACTTAACTAAAGCATTCGATACCGTTAACAGAGAAGGACTGTGGAAGGTGCCTACAAAGTTCGGATGCCCCCCAAAACTTATCACTGTGATACGACAATTTCATGACGGTATGATGGCTAGTGTTATCTGCGACGGAGGAGTATCTCCTGCATTCCCTGTCACAAATGGTGTAAAGCAGGGATGTGTGCTGGCCCCTACTCTTTTCAGCCTGTTATTTACGGCCATGTTAACGGAAACACACCATAGTAATGAAACATCAGGCATAATGATCAATTACAGAACAGATGGTGATCTTTTCAATTTACGTCGTCTAAAAGCAAACATGAAAACTAAATCTAGTACTGTTAGAGAATTACTTTATGCTGACGAATGTGCATTGTATGCTGACTCTGTCGTAAACATGCAGAGCACCATAGACCGCTTCTCAAAGGCCTGCAACAACTTTGGTCTCACTATTAACACCAAAAAAACAGAAGTCATGCACCAAGCAACATCAAATAGCCAACATACTGCTACTTCCATCATCGTCAATCAGGAAAAACTGCAGGTAGTCGACAATTTTACTTACCTTGGAAGCACTCTCTCTCGCAATGTCAACATTGATGTGGAAATTAACAATAGACTGGCAAAAGCTAGTGCTGTATTTGGCAGATTACGCAACAATGTATGGGACAGAAGAGGTATAAGAACAACCACCAAACTACAAGTATATCATGCTGCTGTTATACCAACCTTACTATACGCCTGCGAAACGTGGACAGTGTATGCTAGACATGCAAGAAAGTTAAATCATTTCCATCTTACCTGCCTACGTAAATTACTAAACATCCATTGGTGGGACAAAGTACCAGACTACGAGGTCTTGGAAAAATTTACCTCAATAAGCATCCACACAATACTTATGAAGGCGCAGACACGCTGGGCAGGCCATCTTGTGCGTATGGAGAACTTGCGTTTGCCAAAACAAATATATTATGGAGAACTCAAGGCAGGATTTCGAAAAGCTGGTGGACAGAAAAAGCGTTTCAAAGACACGCTCAAGTCATCTTTGAAACATCTTAACATTGACGTAGGCGTTTGGGAGAGCCTCGCTCAGGATAGAACAGCATGGCGTTACAGCATTAGAACGGGAGCACTAGCGGCGGAAGAATTCAGACAAGAAACTGCAAGACAGAAGCGGACACGTAGAAAAGAAAAAACATCTCAACCTCACACAGATACCTTCTATTGTTGTCAATTCTGTAAAAGAACATTTTGTGTGTGCATTGGACTTGCTAGTCATTTAAAAACGCACTATTAACGTTATTATTTTATTATTTATTGTTATTATTATTATGGTTGAGTTTTTGGTCATCGTCGATCACGACGGACGAACATCATGGCAGCTAAACACAGCTAAATATGGCAGCAGCACACAGCTGTATATGTTGCAGCAGCACACAGCTGTATACAACTGCAACACACAGCTGTATATAGCAGCTAAATATGGCAGCAGCACACAGCTGTATATGCCTGCAGCACGCAGCTGTATATGGTAGCTAAACACAGCTAAATATGACAGCAGCACACAGCTATATATGACTGCAGCACACAGCTGTATATGGCAGCTAAACACAGCTAAATATGGCAGCAGCACACAGCTGTATATGACTAGCATACAGCTGTTAATGACTGCAGCACACATGACTGCTGTATGATTCGGTATAGTTTTGACACAAACCAAAATATTTTCTATAAATGTTTGTTAGTACAATTCAGCTCTACTGACCAGTGACATGAACACCTTCAGGATGTTACCAAGAGTTATCAGTAACTGCAAGATTATTACTATCTCCATTGTGTTTGTGTTGCTGTGACTATATGATTACTACTACTATCTCCAGGGTGTTCTTCAAATTCATCTTGTTTGCCTACTTCAAAGTTCAACCACAAAAATCAATGATACATTCTAATGAATTATATGTTGACCTGAGTAAATGATCTTTCCATTCAGACTGACTTCGTAACGAGTTATTCGACCCATGGGGACTTCCGGTGGCTCCCAGGATACATGAACTTCATTTCTGCCAAGGACTTGGACATGTGGCTTACTTGGGGCATGTGCACCTATTTGTGATGTAATTCCTGTACACATTGCTTTGGGTCCCTTTCCCTTTGCAGTTGCTGCACAAACCTAGATGTAGATAGATATAATGTATTTGAGGTGAAAGAGCAAGAAATTTGACAGGAAAGACAAAAAAAATTACATTTGAAAGAATGAAGCATTATTGTTATTATAAATAATGTTATTGTTGATTGTGTTATTATTATTATTGATATTGTTGTTGATAATGTTATTGTAATTGTTGATGTTGTTGTTGATGTTGTTGCAGATATATTATTGCTATTGTTAGTGCATTCATTGTTTGTTACTGTTGTTGTTAACTCATTCCAGACCAATCCATTATATAGGGCCTAATGGCTCAATATCAAAGCTCTACAGGACCAATATACAATATCTCGATATCAAAGCTCTACAGGACCAATATAAAATATATAATGGCTTGATATCGAAGCTCTACAGGACCAATATACAATATATAATGGCTCGATATCAAAGCTCTACAGGACCAATATACAATATATAATGGCTCGATATCGAAGCTTTACAGGAACAATCGCCAGTATATCAGTTTTGATTTTCGATTGATCATATATAATAATATATTGATCAGTTATATTTCGTTTTGGCCAGTAAAATTTTTTATATTAATCCCAAAACATCCTAGACACTTTCACTTATGGTGTAAAAAAGTGTCTTTTTGTAAACTCAAAGTTTAGTTTTTTATTTCTTAAAAAAATGGCAACTTCCACTCCTTTCAGATAGAATGCAGAACAAGTTATGGTTATTATTTAGAGCTTGCTAATTAGTGGTTACTGATGATTCAGATAGTGATTATAGGTCTAATGTGGACTTGCCGAAAAGGAAGAAACAAAAGCAATCTGGCTTAGGTTTTATTAAAAATTTACCAACTGCTTGCATCTGTTTGATCAAGGAATATCAGTTCCTCTGAAGAAGCATCCAATAGCATTGATGAATCTACTGACACAGAGGATTCAGCAGGTACTTCTAGGCCTAATAATACTACAGGTAAGCCTATGGATCAAACTACTACAAATGGACAAGCTAGGCCTAGTTATGATGCTATGTGGCCTGAAGCCCAGAAAGATGAGAGTATAGGAGTATCTCACTTCAAAAAGATACATTCTGACAGAAAACTTGACCTTCCTGACAATGCCTCACCTCTCCAGTATTTGCTATCCTTGATGACCTACCCAATAATTGAAAATCTAATAGTAAATGTCAATGCTTATGCCCAGCAAATATTGATAATGAGTACACCTCAAAGGAAATATTCTTCTATTCGAAATTGACTCCGCTTGACCAAAACATTTTAATTAAGTTTCTGGCAACCGTGATAAACATGGGTCTGGTTTCCCAAACATTCTATAAAAAATTTTTGGTTCATAAAAAGGCACAGAAGTAGCCCCTGGTTTGGATAATTTTTCAGCAGGACCAAATTTTTTATTGATTTACCAATCAATGCTTCATGCAGATGATGCTGATGCACGAGGTAAATATAAAATAGAGCCATTCATAAATGAATTAATTGCAAGCTTTCAGAATGCATTCTATCCTCCTTAGAACTAATACATACATCAGATTGTTATAGGTCACAAGGGAAGATTTAGGCACAAGTAATATAGGCCTAATTCAAGCAGGCCAAAAAAATACCATATATAGTAATACGGACTCTGCGACTCCATCACCGGATATGTTTTCAACCTGCTGGTATATCTTAGTATAGACATGACATACAGGCTGGAAACTAACACAAAGTCTACCCATGCTGTCACAATCTTTGAAAACTAGTAGAAAGAATCACAGGATATCACCATTAGTTTGATTCTTGATTTTAAAAAAGCATCACGGCACAGGGGAGCATTTCCATATTAGCTCTGCTTGTTGTTCCATCAACCATCTAAAAGTGTATAAGTTCAGTGTCCCAGTCATTTGCTGATTACCCGTTCTTCTGATCTTTCTGGAGTGGGAACACTTTCTCCCATCACCTATAGTCACTCCCATTTCTACCATTCTCTTAATATGTCACCATTAGTTTGTTGACAGGTATTATTCGTCCTTACCTTCTTGTCCAGTTTCTGCGTCAGAGGAATCACCATTATACTGGAACTCTCGATGCAAATATATGAGGGTTTCAACCAGAAATCAAGAATAAGAAAATAACTGCCAATAAACCAAAATGGTTCATAAATGATGAAGATCAAGTTATGTTTGTCATTTGGAGAGATAAGAAATCTAAGAAGCCTAGCCAACTGGTAACAATATGTTGAAGTGCAACATGTGAAATGCGAATTGAGGGTAGGAGTGAAGTCCAGAAACCATTACCCATTCACAGTTACAATATGTCAATGAATAGATGAGATAAAGTGAATCAGATGATTTCCTATTATGGGAACCACACAAGAAAAACAGTCAAGTGGTAGAAAAATGTACACACAAAAGTACAGCACCACTTACAAAGACTAGGATTATTACATAGATCTGTACAATAACATCAACACCTACAAAGACTAGGACTTGTACAGACATATTACATAAGTCTGTACAGAACCTAACCTAATCTAATAAACTAGCTAACTTACTAACTAGTCAATTGACTACCTAACTAACTAAATAACTTGATAACTTCAAAAGTATCATTCAGCAGATTGTGCTGATAAGTGCTTGATACAATCTTCATAAAACTAATTACCTGGATTTCATAAGCTGTGTTAGCTGTAAGACCAGATATTATTGCAGTCAGCTCAGTTGTATACTTGATCAACGTCTTCCCTGTTAAAATAACACAAGTTTCATATAACACAAGTCTGCTTTATTCAAGTCTGATCTGTGTTACCACTTCTGTTTGAGAAGTGCCAAGTTCAACTTCTGTTTGAGAAGTTGCAAGTTCAACTTCTGTTTGAGAAGTGCCAAGTTCAACTTCTGTTTGAGAAGTGCCAAGTTCAACTTCTGTTTGAGAATTGCCAAGTTCAACTTCTGTTTGAGAAATGCAGAGTTCAACTTATGTTTGAGAAGTGCCAAGTTCAACTTATGTTTGAGAAGTGCCAAGTTCAACTTCTGTTTGGGAAGTGCCAAGTTCAACTTCTGTTTGAGGAGTGCCAAGTTCAACTTCTGTTTGAGAAGTGCCAAGTTCAACTTCTGTTTGAGAAGTGCCAAGTTCAACTTCTGTTTGAGAAGTGCCAAGTTCAACTTCTGTTTGATAAGTGCCAAGTTCAACTTCTGTTTGAGAAGTGCCAAGTTCAACTTCTATTTGAGAAGTGCCAAGTTCAACTTCTGTTTGAGAAATGACAAGTTCAACTTCTGTTTAAGAAGTGCCAAGTTCAACTTCTGTTTGAGAAGTTGCAAGTTCAACTTCTGTTTGAGAAGTGCCATGTTCAACTTCTGTTTGAGAAGTGCCAAGTTCAACTTCTGTTTAAGAAGTGCCAAGTTAAGCTTCCAGAATGCATCTTCTAGTGAAATTATAAACAACCCTATTATGAAATGTGTTTACATTTTTCCTGCATATCATGGATGTTTCTGTAGTAGAGTTTGACTGCTGGTAGAGTTATCCTTGAACGACTCTAACCTTCTAAATGTTGGAATGCATCAATGACATTATGTTCTGTGTACACTTTAGTGTAGCTGTTAGAATCTCTTCTTGTGATTTTCTGACATCCGACATAAGTATGTTGTGTTCTTGCCTGCTGTAATATACATGTTAATGACCTGCCTTCATATACCTCTGGTTAATGCTTCAATTTCCAGTTGAGGTGTATTTTTAATGAAAAATGAGTCACAGGCCTAGATCAACCATTAAGAAAACAAATTTCTCTAGTCCATCAAAATATCTCTCAAATTCATCTAATCCGGTACTTGTTTTTAGTTTGGTAAACTATATCTCTCAAATTCATCTAATCCGGTACTTGTTTTAGTTGGTTAAACTATCTCTCTCAAATTCATCTAATCCGGTACTTGTTTTAGTTTGTTAAACTATCTCTCTCAAATTCATCTAATCCGGTACTTGTTTTTAGTTTGGTAAACTATCTCTCTCAAATTCATCTAATCCGGTACCTGTTTTTAGCTGGATAAACTAAAGCTAAAACAATATTCTGTCACAATCAGGGTTTATTTCGGTTTAAAAGTCATATATCTTAGCCAAGACTTTCTCTGGATTACTTGATTCTTACAAATGGTCACACTAGTTAACACACCTTTGATTGATACATGCTTTTTATCGGTTGATGATTCAAAGTATACACTTTAAAAAATCAGATCTGCTAAGATGAATGACGTTGACCTGTTTTTTCTGATATCATTTTATACTGCAGTCTTGTTAAAGGCCAATAAAGGTCTTGTTCAGTCATGTGAATTTCATTTACCTTGATAAACATAATATCCTTCAGATATTCCATTGAACTTTTCTGGTGGGTTCCAGCCAACCTTCAGCTGCGTTGTTGTTGTTCCAAGAACTCTCAGATTCTCTGGAGCATCAGGTACTGGAATTACAGCAGACATATTTAAAACAGACATTGTGATTACATTAAATATTTACATCAAAAACAGACATTGTGATTACATTAAATATTTACATCAAAAACAGACATTGTGATTACATTAAAAATATCTGGACATTAACATCTTTTCTGATAATACTTGCAGATAAGCAACGCCCATTACATTCTGAAATACAGAAAGTTAAAGGTAGTAGAATAAAGAGAGGGAAGTCGTGGATGGGACTTGCTGAGAATGTCATGCAAAACGTGTGGAGATAGTTAGATGGGGCAGCAGGTGCGGAATGGATAGGTCTACCCACAGATTTCAAAAATTGTTTGAGAGTAGTAATAACATTTAGCAGGGAATGCTGAGAATGGTGTCTCATGGCTGTGGAGCAAGAGGTGCAGGCTTTGGTCAGTGAGAATGCCTAACATCTGTGATTAGACATGTCCGCAGTGCTTGGGCCTTCACAGCTCAGTGTGCAGGTAAAACGATCAGGGAGGAGAGTGAGACCTTTGCTGTGACTACAAGTAGCATGACCATGGACATTATGGTGGTGACCAGGACACACAGTGGGTAGACACACAGAAGGTAACACTGGTCTACATCTTGAGTGACTCTATGAGTATGATTAGGAAGGTACAAGTGGGTCTTTTTTGCAAACAGTGGATTAGTTGAGAAAGGCTAGCTTAAAAGCAGTTACATTTATTTTCATGTTGGTACATGTGGGTGTTTGAGGCAATAAAAGAGCAGATCAACTGGCATCATGGGCAATTGTGGCACAGGGCGATGGGGCAATGAATCGAGCTGATGTTTTGAACTCCATATGAGATATAGCACACAAGAGTGAGACTAGTGTGGGTGATGATTCCTTTTTAATGGCCAGGATTAAAAATCAGGGTTTGAAATTGGTGAAACAAAAAGTGAACATTTTGGAGGGCATAGAAGAATAATGGTCAACCAACATTGCAGTAATGATGATCCAATGACTAATTAACTATCTTTTCGGATGGTAACATTTTTGGTTTCCATCAATCATAATTTGATACGTTTATACATCTTATGAGAATGAACCCAAGCCAAATGCCAATAAGAGCATATAACAAAAGAATATCAGGACATAATGTCAAAGGTAGACCAAGAAAACTGGATAGAAAACATCAAGATAACCTTGAACAAACATGGACTTAATGCAACTAAGGTGACACATCTGGTCTTGGAATGACAGCTGAAGCTCCCACCAATATGCTTAACAGCAAGTGTTAATACGATCAACCATAATTCATCTAGGGACCGACAATAGACAATACATCCTAGTTGGCTAATAGAGATTTTTATGTTCACCCAATACTTTACTGTTACATGCGAGAATACTTTCACTTCCATTTTCACTAAAACAAATGTATTGTGTCTTTAAAAACTGATTGCTTCTACTTTAATATTTGTTTTTTGCTTCTGAGAAATAATACGTCCAACTGATTCTGGACACACTGTGTAACCAGCTAATGTTCTTATTAATAGCCTGTTCAGAGACAAGATTGCAGTAGCAATTAAAATTATATTTGCAATTTATGCAATAACAGAAATGATGACAGAGATTTTGATTAGGTTTAGATACTTATGATGCTGGTCACTAATACAGGAGCTGCCTCTAACACTTGTGAAACATGAAAGAGAAATGTCATGGCATAACTATTTCACAAGATAGAATACCTAGTGAATTTCAATACTTGTAGATGTGATAAATCTGTGGCGTCTTTGTAGATGTGATAAATCTGTGCATGGGAGGCTATTTTACCCACATATACACAAATGACAGAAAGTTGTAGTTAAGTCAACAGAGCTTGATGATGTATATTGTACCCACATAGACAAGTTGTAGTTAAGTCAACAGAGCTTGATGATGTATATTGTACCCACATAGACAAGGTGTAGTTAAGTCAACAGAGCTTGATGATGTATATTGTACCCACATAGACAAGGTGTAGTTAAGTCAACAGAGCTTGATGATGTATATTGTACCCACATAGACAAGTTGTAGTTAAGTCAACAGAGCTTGATGATGTATATTGTACCCACATAGAGTTCAGTCAACAGAGCTTGATGATGTATAGTGTACCCACATAGACAAGTTGTAGTTAAGTCAACAAAGTTTGCTAATAATGAAATTTTGATGATGAATATTTTTTTTCTTCATCTTGACTTACCACTGTTGGAGAATATGCGCTAATTAAGGTTGTAAACTATTTCTTTTCCATGTGTATACGTAGTATCATGAGACGGTCACTTAGTCCCCGGGAAAGACTTGGGAGCTTTTGTATAAGGTCAGCTCTAACTGCAAATTCAACTCTGATTCCTGTCACTCTGAGCTTTTGCAACCACTCCAAAAAATGTGTCCTCTCATCCTCTTTCTGTAAGCTGACTTTCATCTGGTAATCTCGTTTCACTCAGTACTACAATGTCAAGTATCTTCTGGCCAATTCCTTTGTAACTAGCTGTTCTTCTTTCTGGTCTGTTTGCAGATCTTATATCTGGGAGTGTGCAAACATTCCACGTTCCCACAAACAGGGATTACATAATTTTATTGGTGTTTCAATCACAGTAGTTAGGCACCAGAAAGTCGCAGCATGCTGGCCAGGTTAAGTTAAGCAGGCTATTTTTAAGGCATCTTTTCTAGACCCTTCCTCGTGTTATGGGGGTGAGCAGAGCTATCCTGAATAGGGTTGCTCAATTGACCAGATGGCTGTCGAATCCCATTTTTGCCTCGAGTTTCAACAGGAAGCTATCCTTTGCCCTGCCCCACCTGTGTGCAGGGTTGTGACTACAACTTGTGTATTCTATACTTTCTGGTTTGCCACTTTCCATTGCAACAAGACTTGTTGTGTGAGTTAATGATGATGGTTGATAATAGCTGAATAATGACTAGCACTGAATTTTGTTTAAAGTGTGGAGGAGTTGTGCCATTCGTCGACCACACTCTCCCTTCCTGATCTAACAGTGTTCCAATGGCAAGTTAAATCATGACGACTGGAGATGTACCAGGATGCGGTTTATGACCAAAGTGTTCAATGTCTCACAAAGCCCTTTGCATTCCACAACACTGCTGGCAAGTGTCTTCCAGCCCGTTGAACATCAGATGTTTCATCCGTGCAGCCTGCCATAACCAGGTTTCGCATGCTTGGGTAGACATGCCCTGTGTTTACCGCCAGGCCTGAGCCCCTGGGTTACCCTCATCTGGTTTGATCAGCCTGTCAAATCTATTACCAGGGTGTGATTACATTACCTACCCAATGAATATATGACTACATCAGAATATTTGGCATACCTACTACATGATCTGACCAATGAATATATAGTTAAATTAGTGACTGTGCCATCAGTCAAATGAGAGCCTCAATTTCCATTCTCATACTTAATGTTATTTCTGGATAACAAGTAGATTTCTCTGCAACTTTTATTATGTTGGTAGGCAATAAGATCTCATCTGCATCCATTTTTTGCTCTTGAATCAAAACATACCAAGTCTTTTTTTTTTAAATGCTATTTATAGTTGACAGATGAACAATTGAATGACTAAATACAATAAAAACTGAATATTAACTCACATTCCTCTTGTGAATAGTTGACAGATGAACAATTGAATGACTAAATACAATAAAAACTGAATATTAACTCACATTCCTCTTGTGAATAGTTGACAGATGAACAATTGAATGACTAAATACAATAAAAACTGAATATTAACTCACATTCCTCTTGTGTAGTGAATACTGTGGAGGCACTAAAAGTACTTTCTTCTACTTCATTGACTGCTCGAACCTTGAAACTGTATGTCTTATGTGGTGACAGGCAGTTCATTTCATACTGGCATTTGGGACCATCATAGATGCATTGACTATCTGTACAGATCAATCAATCAATCAATAAATATGTTGTATGTGTGCTCATTTTCAGGTATGTAAAACAATAAATTAATATGTCGTATGTTTGCTCATGTTCAGGTACATAAACCAAGAAGAACCAAGAAGGGTGCAAGATCGGAGTGGTTCAATGTACAGAAAAAAAATAAGACAAAGCTGTACCTTGTCTCCATACTTGTTTAACATCTATGCGACAAATAAAATGAGAACCGTGAGACAAGAAACAATGAAGCCTGATTTCAGACCTATAAATATAGGAGGGCTGCAGATACCAGAAATTATATATGCAGACAACACAGTGCTATTAACAAAAAACAAACATGACCTACTGAACATAATTAAATCAACCCAAAAGTTGAGCAAACAGCAAAACTTGTTCTTAAATATGAAAAAGACAAAAATAATGGCAAATGACAAAACTAAATCAAGACCCAAAATTAATATTGAGAACTGCAATTTGGAAGAAGTGACACATTTTGATTATTTAGGAACTAATATAAACAATGAGTGGGACTGCGCAGTTGAGATCAAGAGAAGAACGGCAATGGCGTTGGCAAAATTAAAACAGCTAAAGAAATTATGGCAAGGTACTAACATAAGAACCAAGTTGTGTTTACTATGAACAAATGTGTTTTCTGTGACGACATATGGATATGAAGCATGGACACTAAATAAAAAAGTGGCCAAGAGAATAAAATCATTTGAATTAAAGTGCTATAAAAGAGTTCTGAGAATACCATGGACAGCAAGGAAAACAAACCTGGAGGTGTTAAGAACAACTAATGCCCAGGAAAGCTGGCTTCTGAACACCATATTAAAGAAAAAGCTCCTTTTTTTGGTCATATTAAAAGACTCGATGGCATGGAGTATTACTGTAGGGGATTATAGAAGGCAACAGGGACAAAGGATGTCCAAGACACCGTTGGACAAAAGACATCAAAGAATGCCTGCGCATGTCACTAAAAGAGGCAGGTCAACTTGCTCAAGACCGCAGAGAATTCAAGATATCCATAGAGAAGACTGAATTCTGGAAAGAATATGTCACCTAATGATGATTAATATCTCTGTTTGATGTGTAATTTTTGTATTTTGTTGTTACAATTCTTATATTTTTATATTGTATATGGATTCCACATTCAATTATCTTTCTTTTGATACTTTATATGACCTTCTATTGCTAATACTTTTGTCTTCAGGAAGCTTGCGCCTAATCATGTTGTGGTCAAAACATTTAAGCCTATAATTAATTCCATCATGAAAGAATTGATATGTTGTACCAGTATGCTTTCTCATATTCAGGTACATAAATAAATCAAGATATTGCATGTTTGTTCATATTCAGGTATATAAATCATTCACAAGGGTTCTCCATTTATATCAATACTAGGATATGTTCTCATTTATTTAGTTAGTTAGTTAGTTGAGACATAATCTCGCTGCCAATCTATCGGCTCTATTTGCCTTGAACACCTGAACAACTAATCACAAAAATAACTGTTACACCCACCAACAATGACCTCCCCACAGCACCAAACCATTTTTCAAGAATACAGCCAGCTTGTATTTTCCTGATCTTGCTCATTGAGTCACTGAGAATGTAGACATAAGTTGCACTCTGTGTATCCAACCAGTTCAAGGAACTTTTCACTGTAATAATTTCCATTGTCATGCTACTTGTATTTACAGCTAAAGTTTCACTCACTTCTCTATAGTCTTCCTTACACACTCACTTTCTCTAATAGTCTTCCCTTCACACTCACCTCTCTAATAGTCTTCCCTTCACACTCACCTCTCTAATAGTCTTCCCTTCACACTCACCTCTATAATAGTCTTCCCTTCACACACACACACACACACCTCTCTAATAGTCTTCCCTACACACACACCTCTCTAATAGTCTTCCTACACACAATCACCTCTCTAATAGTCTTCCCTTCACACACACACACACACCTCTCTAATAGTCTTCCCTACACATACACCTCTCTAATAGTCTTCCCTTCACACTCACCTCTCTAATAGTCTTCCCTTCACACTCACCTATCTAATAGTCTTCTAACACACACTCACCTCTCTAATAGTCTTCTAACACACACTCACCTATCTAATAGTCTTCCCTATATACACTCACCTATCTAACAGTCTTCCCTATATACACTCACCTATCTAATAGTCTTCCCTATATACACTCACCTATCTAACAGTCTTCCCTATATACACTCACCTATCAAATAGTCTTCCCTATATACACACACCTCTCTAATAGTCTTCCCTATATACACTCACCTCACTAATAATCTTCCCTACACATTGTGCTGTGAAGGTCCATGAACTCTGCACACATCTAAAAAACAACTACCAGTGTATATAACCAAATCCACATCCTTGGAATTCTTACTGATCAATGCCTGCATCTCAGATTCCACAGTAATAACAGGAACAATGCCTGCATCTCAGATTCAACAGTAATAACAGGAACAATGTCTGCATCTCAGATTCCACAGTAATAACAGGAACAATGTCTGTATCTCAGATTCAATAGTAATAACAGGAACAATGCCTGCATCTCAGATTCCACAGTAATAACAGGAACAATGCTTGCATCTCAGATTCAACAGTAATAACAGGAACAATGTCTGTATCTCAGATTCAACAGTAATAACAGGAACAATGTCTGTATCTCAGATTCAACAGTAATAACAGGACAGCTCTTTCTATATTCTTTCTCTATGAACAGTTATCACTACCTGAAAGGAAGTATGGCAATCTAATGGAACATTTATCCATTCCGCACCATATGCCACATCCTCATGATCACACACTTTGTAAAACTTCCTCAGCATGCCCCATCCATGACTTCTTTCTGTAGTCTACCACCTTTCACACTCTGTATTTCAGTACGCAGTGTGTGCTCTTTATCAGCGCTGATTTGTAGGCAGATTCTTGCTCGGCACAACTGTAATCTATGTTCCATAGCTGAACAGCTAAGTAGGAATTTCTCATAAAGATGTGTCTTTCGTGCATCCAAGAATGATAGGCATCGCTTCATTCTGGATTTTATCCAACCTTTTTTCAACCAATTGGTTGAGCCATAATTGTTAATGCATATTCCATCACAGAAACAACCAATTCTTGGTATAGAAGAAATAGTGACCTATGTTCACTCTAGGCAGCAGCCATTACTGTCATTGCTAAAAGACCTTTTCTTGCCCTTGAAATGATGTGATCATTGGAGCTCAGACTCCTGTCAAAAAGTACATCCAAATATTTCACCTGGTTCTTTCAAGAGTGTCCCCCACACAAAGTAACACTCAGCATTGGGTTTATTTACAAAGTATACACTCAGCATTGGGTTTATTTACAAAATAACACTCAGCATTGGGTTTACTTACAAAGTAACAATCAGCATTGGGTTTATTTACAAAGTATTCACTAATTCAAATAATAACTGACTGTTATGTGATGTATTCCTTCCAGAACGTTGTCTTCCCAATGAACTCTCTGAACCTCTCTCTGTCTTGGGCGATGTGGCTTGCATTTTCTAGCGATGTATTCATGTTATCTTTTATGAATTTAATATCGTCAGTCCATCGTCTTCTTGGTCTGCCCTTTCTCCTCTTCCCAGGTACTCTTCCCTCCATTATTTGTAGAGAAAAAGTTCGATTAATCCATTGGAAATTTCTAGGCACAATATTCCCGTAGGTTGTCATTACTTTCAGGAAGGAAAAAACGTTAATCGAGCACCGTAAAGAGAACACATTCGTTCTAGTCTGCCATTTTGGTGGAAACTGACTGTACAACTGAATTATCTAATACTAAGAACAAGCAGACAATTTTAAAACAGCAATCATATCAAATGAATGAAAGAATATTAATTGTCTGCACATAAAAAATGTACCCGGTATTGTGTTTTGTCAAAAACTCCATAGAATAGCAGTTAAGGTATTAGGTATTAAGTATGTTGATTATCATCTTCGCACACCAGACACGTCCATAGGTGCTCTGATCTCCACTTTAGTAAATCTCTCAGGGTATAACAGCTGACAGTTCCGGTTCTTTGTTGGTTCACTACTCTTTTTTAAATCTTTGTCAGGGGTTCTCTTCGGGCCACGAAATCCTCACTCCCAATTCTTGCATTCTTGATATTGACTCATGCTTATTCATCTCAAAAGCCTCGGATCATGAAGAGCAGTGAGTATGTCTGCTTGGTCCATATTCTGACCATCTGTTGTGGTGGTGAGACTAGCTAATTTGTTGGCCCGTTTGTTTTCCTCCACGCCTGCGTGTCTATAGACAAAAATAAGCTGAGTTTTTGTAGTGATGCCCGCATTTTAGCTCTCTCTAATGACTCCGCCCATTCCCTACGTATATCACCTGTTTTGACTTTCAGAAAATCATATTCAGTTAATCACTTAGTATGCATGCATGGGAATAGGTTTGAAATTCCAGCCAGTAAAGTGCCTGAATTACGGCAAATACTCCCATAGTTAGACTGCTCGTTGTTGCGGTAAAGGCACCACTGGCTTCGTGTACTGTTCTCCCTTTTGATCTGACAGTAAAGGCCCATGCGCATCACTGGTAACGGATGACCGACCCATCCATGTAAATCATAACATCTGAATCATCGGCATTCTCACATATTAGTGCCTTGACCTCAGCATCCATGCTTACGTTGATGTGTTTCCTGCACTCTCTGTTGAGTGTAATGACGGTCTTAACTGACTCTTGAAAGAACATAAGAATAGGTATCCATTCCTCACTAAGAGTTATGTCTTCTGGGGCACAGATATGTTTAATGGTATCTTCGGCCCGACCCATCCACGATTTGCCTCTCTTGAGCCTACTTCCCTTCACAAGAGGGACTCGCTGTGTCGTGGGTGGTCTATGTCAGAACTCACTCTAAGGTATGCACTGGCAAGCCACATATCAATTCTATGAAATATGCTTGGAACATCAAGGAGAAATCTCATAGCCAAACAGGGTGTGTCCCTTGTGCATTCAAGAATGATCCGCTTCGCTTAATTTTGAATTCTCTCCAGCCTCTCGATCTGTGTGTGACTGGTGGTGATAGTGGCGCCTGCATATTCACTGACAGGGAGGACAAGAGCCTCGAATAAGATTGCGAGCTGTGGTTGTTTAGTGTCAGCCGCTGCCATTAATCTCAGAGCTGAAAGTCATTTGTGGGCCTTTGCGATAACATGATCAAAGTGTTCCCGGTAACACAGACTACGATCAAATCGCACGCCCAGGAATTGTAAGGATGAGGTCTTGATTATATTGTACCCTCTCATCTCCACAGTCGGTGTCACAGACTTTATGATGTGATTGTTAAGAGAGAACCATGTCACCGCAGCCTTCTCTTGGTTGATCTGTGCCCCTGAACCAGCACACCAGGAGTCAATATGGTCTAGCTCTGTCTGCAGTGATCCGACAGTTTCTGTTCTATCTCTCCCCTGCCTATATACCAGGATATCATCCATAAAAGACATTGTTTTACCTCTCCCGTCGAGCTGCTGCTGTGTGATTGCCACAGTATAAACATTGAATAAAACGGGTGAGAGGGGAGATCCCTGTGGAAGGCCCGGGCGTATTGTTATGGGTTTAGATGTCCAACAACCGCACCTGAGAGCCACCTTCCTCTCAAGCAATACCACTGATATCCATCTGATGACAAAAGGGTCAACATTAAAGAGCAAGAGTGTGTTGATGAGGTATTCGAATGATACTCTGTTATACGCGTCCTCCAAGTCAATAGCGAAAGCACACGTAACCAGACTTGCATGGAAGCCCTCGAATATATTGTAGGCGAAAACAGCGGCATCGCGCCATGTTTCGGGAAGAATAGCAGTTACATCCATTTGCCTCATGTTCACAACAGTGCAGTTAGATATTTCAATCATGATGCTGTGTTTACAAGTACATTTCCTGACATCCCTGGAGGGAGATTATTGTTTGAAGCTAGTGATCCATGTGATATGTGTGCTACTCTTGACATGTGTGTCTCTATATGGGAAAACTGTAGTAAAATGAAGTTAATCCTTTATCTATTTGACACTATGGAGACTATGTTGATGCTGGTGATGTAATATTGCTACAGTTAAGTGATTCTTACAATTAACTATGTCGCCTGAATGTGAGACCTCTGTCCTCACCTCTTCTTCCACCATCAACTGTTCCCTACGGTTGGTTGGTTGCTGATCCAGCGGTCCATGGGCTCATGCCCTTTGACCAAATATTATTGCTGGGGAGTCTGTGGATTTTCGTCCCACCCCAGGCCAGAGCCAGAGAAAAACTATTCCCCACCACAAATTGACTACTGGTTATGCCGAACTTCTCTATTGCTCCAGGCATGCAACCAAATGTTCAAGCCAAAAGGATCGTCACATCCTGAGTCAGTGTGCCTCTATGATGGGCCTCAGCCATAGGAAAAACTGTGCTGTCAGTTTCCTCCTCCCCACCGCTACGCAGCAAATCTCTAGCTCTCTCCCAACCACAGAGGGTGCATACATAAACAAATAAAGAAAAAGAAAACAACATGGCATAAAATACATTGTAACAAAAAATTAAAAGTATGAGAGGCATAATTGTATAGATGACATGCCATGAAGCTTCTATAATATATAACCTCAATATAACGGCATGTCATCTACTTAGGTTTTTCTGTTGCATGGGTGGTTTGTCTAATGGGCCATTGGTGAGACCCACAGACGCAAACCATGCGTAACTATTCCCTACAGAATAGTTCTGTTAGTTAGTTTTGTCCTCCTCTTCTTCTTCCACCATCAACTGCTTCCTACAGAATAGTTCTGTTAGTTAGTTTTGTCCTCCTCTTGTTCTTCCACCATCAGATTCCCTACAGAATAGTTCTGTTAGTTAGTTTTGATTACATTTCCAAGCTACACAAATCTGCCATATTTCATCACTTCTATGAGATGTTCTGTTTGACCTACAAGAGTATTGATTACATTTCTCATGTATATGTTGTTTTTATGTTATGTATAATGGTTGCCTCAGGCTCTGTGGTTGAATGGTATAGAACTGGTCTGTGGCAGTCATGGAACTGGATTCAAATTCCACAGCAGACAAAAAAATGCTGGGTTGATGGGTACATCATGAATAGTATATTCTACCAATAATGTACAATACGCATCTGTATAGTATATTCAACTAATAATGAATGTACAATACACATATGAATAGTATATTCTACCAATCATGGATGTACACTGCTCATCTGTAGCAATTGTTTTCAAAATTCTGTACTCTTCTCTCCATTTCTGCAATAATTGTACAACTCTCATATTCTTTATCAAACAATTCTGATGCAATTACACAATTTCTCATATCCATAAAAATTGCAAAACTCTCATATCTGTATAAATTGCACAACTCTCATATTTGTATAAATTGCACAACTCTCATATCTGTATAAATTGCACAACTCTCATATCCTTATAAATTGCACAACTCTCATATCTGTATAAATTGCACAACTCTCATATCTGTATAAATTGCACAACTCTCATATCTGTATAAATTGCACAACTCTCATATCTGTATAAATTGCACAACTCTCATATCCTTATAAATTGCACAACTCTCATATCTGTATAAATTTCACAACTCTCATATCTGTATAAATTGCACAACTCTCATATCCGTATAATTGACAACTCTCATCTATCTATCTATTCACTAAACTATAAATTGCACAACTCTCATATCTGTATAAATTGCACAACTCTCATATCTGTATAAATTGCACAACTCTCATATCCTTATAAATTGCACAACTCTCATATCTGTATAAATTGCACAACTCTCATATCTGTATAAATTGCACAACTCTCATATCCGTATAATTGACAACTCTCATCTATCTATCTATTCACTAAACTATAAATTGCACAAATCTCCTCTATCTATCAATTCGCTAAACCCTTTATTGCCTTTCAGCATCAGGGGTAGAAAAGTTCTCTGGAGATGGCACTCAGGTGTGCTGAGTTCTCTGGAGATGGCACTCAGGTGTGCTGAGTTCTCTGGAGATGGCACTCAGGTGTGCTGAATTCTCTGGAGATGCCACTCAGGTATGCTGAGTTCTCTGGAGATGGCACTCATATGTGCTGAGTTCTCTGGAGATAGCACTCAGGTATGTTGAGTATATTGTGGAATCTGTCACCCTTTTATTTCGGTGGTCCATCATTTTTGAGGTCAGCCTTCACTGTATCTGTGTAGCATAGCTTATTGCGGTATGCTGTCTGGTGGTAGTCTGCTGATGTGTGCAAACCATTTGATCTGTTGGCTCTTAATATACTCCAAGATTGGGGCGGTGCCTGTTTTTTGTCTAATATCCTCATTTCTCACTCTGTCTCTTATCGATATTCCTAGGATTCTGCGCAAGCATGCCATTTCAGCTGTCACTAGTTTACATTTGTCTTAAGCTGTCATTGTCCATGTCTGGCTTTCGTAGCATAGCATTGGCATAATAATCATTTTGAATAGTGTTATTTTGGTGTTTAAATCTACATTTTTGTTTCTGAAGATTGGTGTCATTTGCCCTAGGGCTTGGTATGCTTTACTACATCTATTGTGTATTTCTTTACTGCTTTTGCCGTCTGTTGCTATATTGCTTCCTAGATATGTGAATTCTGTCACTTGTTTAAGTCTGTTGTTTCCTATAAATATATTGGTGTTTCTTTCTCTTCTTCCTATCTTCATTACTTCTGTCTTTTCTATGTTTATCTTCATGTTAAAGGTTTGGCATGTTTGATGTAGCCTGTCTATTTGTCTTTGTAATTCTTCTTCTGATGATGCTACTAGTGATGTCTGTAAATAGCAAATCTTTTAAGTTATCCTTCAGATTGTTTTCTTCCGTTGTCTTTGCTACTTTGCTACAACTCTCATATCCGTATAAATAACACAACTCTCCTATCCGTATAAATTGCACAACTCTCATATCCGTATCCTACTGAAGGCAGATGTGTCAGGCCATTGGTGCAATAAAACGGCGATAAAACGTGTTTCCATTCTCTGGACTACATCCTGCGGGAAATCTTGTAGGAACATTGTCCTGCTATAAGAAAGAACCAGTGAGAGTTTAAGAATGAATGATGAAGAAGAAGAAATATCCATATAAATTGCACATATCTCGTGCCCATATAAAAGAAAAATATGTATTTATATGTGATCATGTATTTTGGAGAGAAAACAACAAACTACCTTCAAACAGATGATACCAGGTGTCAAAGTTCAACCTGGATGTTACCTTGTTCCAACTAGCACAGTAAATATTAGGTGAATTACCAACTGAAATGAAATATACACTGTCTTTTAATAATAACATTACTTAGAGATACACACACACATCCAGCTAATGTAATAATAACATTACTTAGAGATACACACACACACATCCAGCTAATGTAACAATAATATTACCGAGACACATGTCCAGCTAACATAACAATAACATTACTTAGGCACACACACACATCCAGCTAACATAACAATAACATTACTTAGGCACACACACACATCCAGCTAACATAACAATAACATTACTTAGACATATACACACATTCAGCTAATGTAACAATAACATTACTTAGACACATGCACACATTCAGCTAATGAAACAATAATATTACTTAGAAACACACACACATTCAGCTAATGTAACAATAATATTACTGAGACACATGTCCAGCTAACATAACAATAACATTACTTAGACACGCATTCAGCTAATGTAACAATAACATTACTTAGACACACACACATCCAGCTAATGAAACAATAATATTACTTAGACACACACACATCCAGCTATTGTAACAATAACATTACTTAGACACACACACACACACATACAGCTAATGAAACAATAATATTACTTAGACACACACACACATCCAGCTAATGTAACAATAACATTACTTAGACACACACACACATTCAGCTAATGTAACAATAACATTACTTAGACACACACACACATCCAGCTAATGAAACAATAATATTACTTAGACACACACATCCAGCTAATGAAACAATAATATTACTTAAACACACACACACACATCCACCTAATGAAACAATAATATTACTTATACACACACACACACACACACACACACATTCAGCTAATGAAACAATATTACTTAGACACACACACATCCACCTAATGAAACAATAATATTACTTAGACACACACACACACACACATTCAGCTGATGAAACAATAATATTACTTAGACACACACACATCCACCTAATGAAACAATAATATTAGTGAGACACACGTCCAGCTAACATAACAATAACATTACTTAGACACACATCCAGCTAATGAAATAATAATATTTCTTAGACACACACACACATCCAGCTAATGAAACAATAATATTACTTAGACACACACACACATCCACCTAATGAAACAATAATATTACTTAGACACACACACACATCCACCTAATGAAACAATAATATTACTTAGACACACACACACACACACATTCAGCTAATGAAACAATAATATTACTTAGACACACACATCCACCTAATGAAACAATAATATTACTTAGACACACACACACACACACATTCAGCTAATGTAACAATAATATTACTTAGACACACATCCAGCTAATGAAACAGTAACATTACTGAGACACACGTCCAGCTAACGTAACAATAACATTACTTAAGACATAAGGCTTAACGTCCAGCTAGATCACTAGGTGTAATCCCTAATCATGCCTTCATGAGTGTGCAACGGTACTAGATTATTGATATTTATGCCATGTAAATGTGATCTATCTGATACCAATAGAAAATAGTTGTTGATCTTATTATAAAACTTGTATTCATGATCCATGTAATTGATAATACAGTGTGTGTCCAACCTGTGATATTGGGGGCATCAGGTGGATCAAGAGGTCTGAGAATTTCTAGTGTCATCATGACTTCTTCCTTGAGGTCTGAGTTGACTTCTTCTTCAAGTTGTTCAACTTTCTAGAAAATAAATATACATCTTCATGTGTTATAAGTTACACACCTTCATCACACACACACACACACACACACACACACACAAATAGATATATAAACATGCCTTCCAGAGCATTGTTCTCTATATCATCAGTTTTATATGTCTTTCTATTCTGTGCCAGATATCCAATCTATTCTGTGCCAGATATCCAATCTATTCTGTGCCAGATATCCAATCTATTCTGTGCCAGATATCCAATCTATTCTGTGCCAGATATCCAATCTATTCTGTGCCAGATATCCAATCTATTCTGTGCCATATATCCAATCTATTCTGTGCCAGATATCCAATCTATTCTGTGCCAGATATCCAATCTCTGACATTGAGTAGGTCTCTCCATGATGTTTTAAGTTCATATTTCATTTGCAGCAACCCATGTTTCTATTGACAGGAACTGTGAATTAAATTACTGTTTTGTCTAAGCTATTGTGTGAAAAAATTGTCATTTTTCTTATTTCAATGTTGTTCAGAAGCTAGGTTTTACACTGACTTTGTTTAGTACTGACACATGACAGTTTTACATTGACTTTGTTTAGTACTGACAGATGACAGTTTAGCATTAAAAGATGACAGTTTAGTACTGACAGAAGCTACTTTTACATTGATTTTGTTTAGTACTGACACATGACAGTTTTACATTGACTTTGTTTAGTACTGACACATGACAGTTTAGTACTGAAAGATGACAGTTTAGCACTGACAGATGAATTTATACTGACAGATGATAGTTTAGTACTGACAAATGAGTTTATACTGACAGATGACAGTTTTACATTGACTTTGTTTAGCACTGACACATGACAGTTTTACATTGACTTTGTTTAGTACTAACAGGTGACAGTTTAGTACTGACAGATGACAGTTTAGCACTGACAGATGACAGTTTAGTACTGTACTGACAGATGACAGTTTAGTACTCTACTGACAGATGACAGTTTAGTACTCTACTGACAGATGACAGTTTAGTACTGTACTGACAGATGACAGTTTAGTACTCTACTGACAGATGACAGTTTAGTACTGTACTGACAGATGACAGTTTAGTACTCTACTGACAGATGACAGTTTAGTACTCTACTGACAGATGACAGTTTAGTACTGTACTGACAGATGACAGTTTAGTACTGTACTGACAGATGACAGTTTAGTACTGTACTGACAGATGACAGTTTAGTACTCTACTGACAGATGACAGTTTAGTACTCTACTGACAGATGACAGTTTAGTACTCTACTGACAGATGACAGTTTAGTACTGTACTGACAGATGACAGTTTAGTACTGTACTGACAGATGACAGTTTAGTACTCTACTGACAGATGACAGTTTAGTACTGTACTGACAGATGACAGTTTAGTACTGTACTGACAGATGACAGTTTAGTACTGTACTGACAGATGACAGTTTAGTACTCTACTGACAGATGACAGTTTAGTACTCTACTGACAGATGACAGTTTAGTACTGTACTGACAGATGACAGTTTAGTACTGTACTGACAGATGACAGTTTAGTATTCTACTGACAGATGACAGTTTAGTATTCTACTGACAGATGACAGTTTAGTATTCTACTGACAGATGACAGTTTAGTACTGTACTGACAGATGACAGTTTAGTACTGTACTGACAGATGACAGTTTAGCACTGACAGATGACAGTTTAGTACTGTACTGACAGATGACAGTTTAGTACTCTACTGACAGATGACAGTTTAGTACTGTACTGACAGATGCCAGATTTACATGGACTGTGTTTAGTGACTGGTAGATCAAGGACAAGATGTGATCATAAGAACTGTAGTTAGCCCCCTCCCCCTACTGGATCACTGTAACTGCATCTAGCCACCCCCTACTGGATCACTATAACTGCATCTAGCCACCCCCTACTGGATCACTGTAACTGCAGCTACCCCCCAACTGTATCACTATAACTGCAGCTAGCCACCCCCTACTGGATCACTGTAACTGCAGCTACCCCCCCAACTGTATCACTATAACTGCAGCTAACCCCTCCCCTTACTGGATCACTGTAACTGCAGCTAGGCAACACCCCTTTCTTATCTCTATTGAACCACACAAAAGTTGTATTTAATTTGAAACAGGCCTTCTACACAGCTATAAATCAATACAATATAATAATAATAAGACCTATAACATGTCAAGGGATGCTACAATGGAGATATCACACAAAAATCTCTCCAAACAATTATATTCCCAATCATTTGGAGGAGTGTAGAATGTTATAAATTCAGGATTTTCTTTGTATGCCTATTCTCCTCCCACCTTGATTGTTTCTTGTAAAATCATTTTAGAAAGTGAATCGTCTCTCAATGTCTGGTTATCTTGTAATCCCTTCTGCATTATATAACCCTCGGCTGCAAATCTGAGCATACACACTTCGGAAAAAAGACTTTGAAAGCACCATATGATACACAAAATACACCATATTATACACAAAATGCACCATATAATACACAAAATGCACCATATAATACACAAAATACACCATTTGTTACACCATATGATACACAAAATACACCATATGATACACAAAATACACCATATTATACACAAAATGCACCATATAATACACAAAATGCACCATATTATACACAAAATGCACCATATAATACACAAAATGCACCATATAATACACAAAATACACCATTTGTTACACCATATGATACACAAAATACACCATATGATACACAAAATACACCATATTATACACAAAATACACCATATTATACACAAAATGCACCATATAATACACAAAATACACCATTTGTTACACCATATGATACACAAAATACACCATATTATACAAAAAAATACACCATATAATACACCATATGATACACACAATTGGTAGCATATCCTATTCAACATGTAACCAACAACCCAGCATGTTTTGGTTGTATGGATTTTCTAGGCAATATAAATATGTTCAGTAGTTTGCCATTATTTTCTGAACAGTCTGGGTGCATAATTGCCTTCAACAAGCTTTGAATTCAGTACTCTGGTTATCACAGACACGCTCTGTATCTTGTTCATCACTAACACACTCTGCACCTTGGTCATCACAGACACTCCATACCTTGCCATCACAGACACATTCTGTACATTTCTGTCAAATTCACACTCTGCACCTTGCCATAGCAGACACACTTTGTACCTTGCCGTAGCAGACACACTTTGTACCTTGCCACCACAGTCAGACATATAATAAATGAAAATAATAAATCACAAGAATCAGAAGGTAGGCAGATATGGTAGGATAGTGCGGCAATGAGCATGGTGACACATTGTTGACAACAAGTTACATGTAACAATGAGCATGGTGACACATTGTTGACAACAAGTTACATGTAACAATGAAGATGCTTGAGGGTTGTTCCATAAATTATATTACCTTCAATGCCATGAAAACTTGAGGGAGTTCTCTGAGTTTTTTACATCCTTTGGGCTGACTTGATAAAGTTCTAAGAGTCCTGAAGATTTCACAAAATTGAGATCATTACAGGTAAGGTCAAGGTAATTGTATATCATATCATGGTACATGGCTGTCAAGTCATAACTACATGAACACTGAGCAGATTGACTGAAAGGCAATTCCAAGAGAGTATGGTTTGTCACTCTTACTTTTTATTCCAGATGGAAGAGTGTTACTTTCTGCTCCAGATGGAGGAGTGTTACTTTCTGTTCCAGATGGAGGAGTGTTACTTTCTGCTCCAGATGGAAGAGTGTTACTTTCTGCTCCAGACGGAAGAGTGTTACTTTCTGCTCCAGACAGAGGAGTGCTACTTTCTGCTCAGACGGAGGCGTGTTACTTTCTGCTCAAAAGGAGGCGTGTTACTTTCTGCTCCAGACAGAAGAGTATTACTTTCTGCTCCAGCATAATATTTCTCCTTATTTTCTTGTTTATGGGTAACTTTTCTAAAAGCTTCTGCAAGTTCAAGAGATCACACACACAGCGTAGCTCAATCTGGACGTTGGGTGCAATGCCACAAAGGTTTTCTGCTTCAAAGGATACATGGACTTTCTTGAAGTCACAAAGTGTTTTCTGCTTCAAAGGATACAGTGTCTGGACTTTCTTGAAGTCACAAAGTGATGCAAACACTTTGGTAACAGATTAGCCTGGTATTGAAGTAAGGATCAACATAATCTTCCAGTGATGAGACCAGCTGAAGACCTATGCCTGGACTCATGGGAAGGAAAAGACCTTTATCACTATCATTCCCAACTTTGGTTAGCTAAGAGTCAACTGAGCTTGTCTCTGCACTAACAGTTATTTGTTCTACAACTATAGTACAAAGGAGAATGGTCATTCTGGAAAAGCCAATAAAAGAAAAGAGAAAAAGTTGTGATAGATTATGCACTAAAGTCAGAAATAAATGCTAGTATAGACTAAGAGAGTGTCAGATCGAAAGGCACAGATATCACAGCAATGCTGTAAACCATGGCACAATGCATTCTGTTCGCCGGACTACATCCTGCTAATCTGCAGGAGTTTGAGAATGAACGCAGAGGAAGAAGAAGAAAACTAAGAGATCGGAGCAATAAATTCAACCCTGAAAAATGGCAAAAGGTTATTTCACAGCATAGAAAATCTTTAGTGGACTTTATAGGGTGCCTGACTCATTTGATTCAGAAAGATAGTAAGGACGACAAATGATAACTTCCCCTCATCCCAGATGTTGAGGTAATATGAATTATAAACCATCATCATAGCACACAGTTTCCCATAAGTACCCAGTCAGTAGTTGACATAGAACACAGTTTCCCATAAATATCCAGTCAGTAGTTGACATAGAACACAGTTTCCCATAAGTATCCAGTCAGTAATTGACATAGCACACAGTTTCCCATAAGTACCCAGTCAGTAATTGACATAGCACACAGTTTCCTATAAGTACCCAGTCAGTAGTTGACATAGCACACAGTTTCCCATAAGTATCCAGTCAGTAATTGACATAGCACACAGTTTCCCATAAGTATCCAGTCAGTAATTGACATAGCACACAGTTTCCCATAAGTATCCAGTCAGTAATTGACATAGCACACAGTTTCCCATAAGTACCCAGTCAGTAATTGACATAGCACACAGTTTCCCATAAGTATCCAGTCAGTAATTGACATAGCACACAGTTTCCCATAAGTATCCAGTCAGTAATTGACATAGCACACAGTTTCCCATAAGTATCCAGTCAGTAATTGACATAGCACACAGTTTCCCATAAGTACCCAGTCAGTAATTGACATAGCACACAGTTTCCCATAAATATCCAGTCAGTAATTGACATAGCACACAGTTTCCCATAAGTATCCAGTCAGTAGTTGACATAGAACACAGTTTCCCATAAGTATCCAGTCAGTAGTTGACATAGCACACAGTTTCTCATAAGTATCCAGTCAGTAATTGACATAGAACACAGTTTCCCATAAGTATCCAGTCAGTAATTGACATAGCACACAGTTTCCCATAAGTATCCAGTCAGTAATTGACATAGCACACAGTTTCCCATAAGTATCCAGTCAGTAATTGACATAGCACACAGTTTCCCATAAGTACCCAGTCAGTAATTGACATAGCACACAGTTTCCCATAAATATCCAGTCAGTAATTGACATAGCACACAGTTTCACATAAATATCCAGTCAGTAATTGACATAGCACACAGTTTCCCATAAGTATCCAGTCAGTAATTGACATAGCACACAGTTTCCCATAAGTATCCAGTCAGTAATTGACATAGCACACAGTTTCCCATAAGTATCCAGTCAGTAATTGACATAGCACACAGTTTCCCATAAGTATCCAGTCAGTAATTGACATAGCACACAGTTTCCCATAAGTACCCAGTCAGTAATTGACATAGCACACAGTTTCCCATAAGTATCCAGTCAGTAATTGACATAGCACACAGTTTCCCATAAGTATCCAGTCAGTAATTGACATAGCACACAGTTTCCCATAAGTATCCAGTCAGTAATTGACATAGCACACAGTTTCCCATAAGTATCCAGTCAGTAATTGACATAGCACACAGTTTCCCATAAATATCCAGTCAGTAGTTGACATAGAACACAGTTTCCCATAAGTATCCAGTCAGTAATTGACATAGAACACAGTTTCCCATAAGTATCCAGTCAGTAATTGACATAGCACACAGTTTCCCATAAGTATCCAGTTACCTAGTCAGTAATTGACATATCTCATAGTTTCTTATAAGTACTCAGCTGTCTAGTCAGTGGTTGACGTGTCAATATAATAGTTGGTCTTCTGCGCAACTGCCTTTTCTGAAGTCAGGCTGTTCATGGCAGAGGATGTTTGAGCTCTTGAGGAACCAGTAAAGTTGTATGTTAATCATTCTTTCTTTCAATTTCCCAAGACATGATGTTAGTGATATGGGGCAGTAGTTTTTGAGTTCATCTGGATGTTTGTTATTTTTCATGATGGGAAAGATGTGAGCATTTCTCCAGTCTTTAGGCAGAGTTCCATTTATTCAGATCATATTTATTAGTTTAAGGAGCACTTCTTTCACACTTGATGTGTGATAACATTTAATTGTAAATTTTATCTGGTCCAGGAAACTTTCTTGGATTTAGTTTCTTCAGCCCTTGTTGGATCTTCAAATATGGATGAGCTAGTATGTTTGGACCTTTTCTCGCTGCTTCAGTAGGTACAGACACTTTTTGTTAGCATTGACAAATTTTCCTACTCTGTTCACACTGGCAAAAAAGTGGTGAAAGTATTCTGCATTTTACTGGTCTTTGGTGATTGTTTTGCTTCCATCTATCATAGGCATATCATTTGTACATCTTCTTTTCTTAAACAAATTGTTGATAAGTGCCCAAGCCTTTTTACAATTTTTCCTTAGATCTAAATAAGCGCAATTTTTTGTCAATTTGTCCTATTTGGCCTTCTTCACTATCAGTTTTACTTTAGCACATGTTTTGTTGTAAAGGATTTTTTATTTTTGTAATTGCGTAATCTCAAAGGTTTGTCTTGCTTTTTTCCTTTCAAGGATACCAGCATGCACTTTTTTTATTGTAAAAGAGTTTATAAGATTTCCTACTGCCCCTTGGAATGCTTTGTGATGCTTTGTGATGATAGCTTTCGTCATCTCAGAAGTAAATGTTTCTACATCATTGTAGTTGATATTAAAAAGCAGGAAATCAAATGTCTCTTGGAATAGTTTCCAATCTTCCTTGCCAAAATCCTAGCGAGTTTTCTGTTTGAAATATGCTTTGTTGGGTGTAGTTATGGTGGTGAGGATTGGTCTATCGTCACTTCCGATATCAAGAATTTCTAAAAAGTAAGTCCATTAGATCAGATGAACAGATAGTCAAGTTGAGTCAACTGAGAGATAATGGCTCCTATGCAGAAATGTTGGTACAGACTTTACATCTTGAAGGTTTGACAAGTTTGTTGTTTCAAATAGCACCTATATATATTTTCCTGTCTTATACCAGTTCTGCAACCCCAGTGGGGTGAGTGGCCATTAAAGTCACCAGCAAGCACTGTTTTAGAAATTGTGTTGCATGGATGTCTGAGATGGGCTGTATACATTGTATATTGTGTATTTTTCTCCAGTGTGTCAGATGGTCACCTTCTGCATTTCTGTGGGATGGGCTTTTAGCTGGGTGATATGTCCCTGAATGTCATTCCTGATATAAGTAATCATGCCACGGCAGTTGGTACAGGTATAGCTGGTATATCCTGACAAAAATTGGTCAGTGTCTTTGTGTATAGTCTTCTGTAAGAGAGCCATATGTTTCTTGTGAATGTGTAGTAAATTAGCAAGCTCTAGTTTTTTATTTCTTATAACATAGATGTTCAGTTGTAGGGTTTTAAGCGAAGACTTTGTTTTATGACAATCTTGGCTCTGCTGGTTCTCACTCCAAGGTTTTCTGGATTTAATGTTTTGGTGCTTGTGTAGATGTTGATATTGTTGTTGTTGTGTTGTGTATGTCAATGTTTGCGTTGTTGTTTTGGATGCATTCCAATAGTAAATTTCTCAGCTGCCTGATTACCTACTGCCTGCTACGGACTGTGATAACCAAGCGAGGTCCAATCTCGTTTATAAATATTTTTGGTTGTAATTGCATTATAGTGCTGGGAAGTCTGTAGATTTTTTATCCTTCCTGGGCCAGAGTCCGAAAATAACTATCACACCACCAGGAAGGTAGGTATCTACCTATGCACTGCTCTGAGCCATTGCAGCCAAGATAGGGTTTACTGCACTCATTCCCCACAACAAATTGCATACTGGTTATGCCAAACCTCTCTAGGGCTCCAGACATGCAACCAAATGTTCAAGTCAAAAGGCTTGTCATGTCCTGAGTCACTGTGCCTTTGTAATATCCTCAGCCATAGGAAAACAATGCAGTCTGTTTCCCCCTCCCCAGTGCTGCACAGAACATCTCTAGCTCCCTCCCAACCACAGAGGGTGCATGCATATATGCTAATAACAATGAACACAAAATGCAAAAAGACATGAAAAGCATAACTGTATGAATGATACTTGCTACAAAGCTTCCACAAGAGAGCTTCAATATAATGGCATGTCATCTACTAACGTTTTCTGTTGCATGGATGGTTTGTCTAGTGGGTCACTGGTGGGACCCACAGACACAGCCGTACATGTGATCCAGAGATAAAAGCAGAATTTATCTGTCCAACCATGCTGATATCATGGTTTACTTATGTTAAAGGAGCTGGAAGACACTTGAAGAAATTGTGAAATACAAAGGATTTATGAGAGTAATGCAAGACTCTTGCCATACATTTCACCCTGATACATCACTATTCTACTACTTGTATTGATTGAACTTGTTACTGAAATAGATTTGGATTAAGAATAGAGAATGTTGTCAACAAATACCACAAAATTCATTACTTCAAACATAATGAGTCATAACTCATCACGTGAACTGTAGTTTCATACATATAGAGCAGGATACACTAATTATGTGTTCATATCGCATACATATAGAGTAGGATACACTAATGTCTCATACATATAGAGCAGGATACACTAATGTCTCATACATATAGAGCAGGATACACTAATGTCTCATACATATAGAGCAGGATACACTAATGATGTGTTCATAACTCATACATATAGGGTAGGATACACTAATGTCTCATACATATAGAGCAGGATACACTAATGTCTCATACATATAGAGCAAGATACACTAATGTCTCATACATATAGAGCAGGATACACTAATGATGTGTTCATAACTCATACATATAGAGCTGGATACACTAATGTCTCATACATATAGAGTAGGATACACTAATGTCTCATACATATAGAGTAGGATACACTAATGTCTCATACATATAGAGCAGGATACACTAATGATGTGTTCATAACTCATACATATAGAGCAGGATAAACTAATGATGTGTTCATAACTCATACATATAGAGTAGGATACACTAATGTCTCATACATATAGAGCAGGATACACTAATGATGTGTTCATATCGCATACATATAGAGTAGGATACACTAATGTCTCATACATATAGAGTAGGATAAACTAATGATGTGTTCATAACTCATACAAATAGAGTAGGATACACTAATGTCTCATACATATAGAGCAGGATACACTAATGTCTCATACATATAGAGCAGGATACACTAATGATGTGTTCATGTCTCATACATATAGAGCAGGATACACTAATGATGTGTTCATAACTCATACATATAGAGTAGGATACACTAATGTCTCATACATATAGAGCAGGATACACTAATGTCTCATACATATAGAGCTGGATACACTAATGATGTGTTCATAACTCATACATATAGAGTAGGATACATTAATGTCTCATACATATAGAGCAGGATACACTAATGTCTCATACATATAGAGCAGGATACACTAATGATGTGTTCATGTCTCATACATATAGAGTAGGATACACTAATGTCTCATACATATAGAGCAGGATACACTAATGATGTGTTCATGTCTCATACATATAGAGCAGGATACACTAATGATGTTATCATGTCTCATACATATAGAGCTGGATACACTAATGTCTCATACATATAGAGAAGGATACACTAATGATGTGTTCATAACTCATACATATAGAGCAGGATACACTAATGTCTCATACATATAGAGCAGGATACACTAATGTATCATACATATAGAGCTGGATACACTAATGTCTCATACATATAGAGCAGGATACACTAATGTCTCATACATATAGAGCAGGATACACTAATGTCTCATACATATAGAGCAGGATACACTAATGTATCATACATATAGAGTAGGATACACTAATGATGTGTTCATAACTCATACATATAGAGCAGGATACACTAATGTCTCATACATATAGAGCAGGATACACTAATGTATCATACATATAGAGTAGGATACACCAATGATGTGTTCATAACTCATACATATAGAGGAGGATACACTAATGTCTCATACATATAGAGCAGGTAACACTAATGTCTCATACATATAGCGTAGGATACACTAATGTCTCATACATATAGAGCAGGATACACTAACGTCTCATACATATAGAGCAGGATACACTAATGATGTGTTCATATCGCATACATATACAGCAGGATACACTAATGTCTCATACATATAGAGCAGGATACACTAATGATGTGTTCATATCGCATACATATAGAGCAGGATACACTAATGATGTGTTCATATCGCATACATATAGAGCAGGATAACCTAATGATGTGTTCATATCGCATACATATAGAACAGGATACACTAAGATGTGTTCATATCGCATACATATAGAGCAGGACACACTAATGATGTGTTCATAACTCATACATATAGAGCAGGATACACTAATCTCGCATACATATAGAGCAGGATACACTAATGATGTGATCATGTCTCATACATATAGAGCAGGATACACTAATGTCTCATACATATAGAGCAGGATACACTAATGTCTCATACATATAGAGCAGGATATACTAATGTCTCATACATATAGAGCAGGATACACTAATGATGTGTTCATAACTCATAGATATAGAGTAGGATACACTAATGTCTCATACATATAGAGCAGGATACACTAATGATGTGTTCATAACTCATACATATAGAGTAGGATACACTAATGTCTCATACATATAGAGCTGGATACACTAATGTCTCATACATATAGAGTAGGATACACTAATGTCTCATACATATAGAGCAGGATACGCTAATGATGTGTTCATAACTCATACATATAGAGTAGGATACACTAATGTCTCATATATATAGAGCTGGATACACTAATGTCTCATACATATAGAGTAGGATACACTAATGTCTCATACATATAGAGCAGGATACACTAATGATGTGTTCATAACTCATACATATAGAGTAGGATACACTAATGTCTCATACATATAGAGCAGGATACACTAATGTCTCATACATATAGAGTAGGATAAACTAATGATGTGTTCATAACTCATACATATAGAGTAGGATACACTAATGTCTCATACAAATAGAGCAGGATACACTAATGTCTCATACATATAGAGCGGGATACACTAATGATGTGTTCATAACTCATACATATAGAGTAGGATACACTAATGTCTCATACATATAGAGCAGGATACACTAATGTTTCATACATATAGAGCTGGATACACTAATGATGTGTTCATAACTCATACATATAGAGCAGGATACACTAATGATGTGTTCATGTCTCATACATATAGAGCAGGATACACTAATGATGTGATCATGTATCATACATATAGAGATGGATACACTAATGTCTCATACATATAGAGAAGGATACACTAATGATTTGTTCATAACTCATACATATAGAGCAGGATACACTAATGTCTCATACATATAGAGCAGGATACACTAATGTATCATACATATAGAGCTGGATACACTAATGTCTCATACATATAGAGCAGGATACACTAATGTCTCATACATATAGAGCAGGATACACTAATGTCTCATACATATAGAGCAGGATACACTAATGTATCATACATATAGAGGAGGATACACTAATGATGTGTTCATAACTCATACATATAGAGCAGGATACACAAATGTCTCATACATATAGAGCAGGATACACTAATGTATCATACATATAGAGTAGGATACACTAATGATGTGTTCATAACTCATACATATAGAGCAGGATACACTAATGTCTCATACATATATAGCAGGATACACTAATGTCTCATACATATAGCGTAGGATACACTAATGTCTCATACATATAGAGCAGGATACACTAATGATGTGTTCATAACTCATACATATAGAGCAGGATACACTAATGTCTCATACATATAGAGCAGGATACACTAATGTCTCATACATATAGAGTAGGATACACTAATGATGTGTTCATAACTCATACATATAGAGCAGGATACACTAATGATGTGTTCATATCGCATACATATAGAGCAGGATACACTAATGATGTGTTCATATCGCATACATATAGAGCAGGATACACTAATGATGTGTTCAAATCGCATACATATAGAGCAGGATACACTAATGATGCGTTCATATCTAATACATATAGAGCAGGATACACTAATGATGTGTTCATATCGCATACATATTGAGCAGGACACACTAATGATGTGTTCATAACTCATACATATAGAGCAGGATACACTAATCTCGCATACATATAGAGCAGGATACACTAATGATGTGATCATGTCTCATACATATAGAGCAGGATACACTAATGTCTCATACATATAGAGCAGGATACACTAATGTCTCATACATATAGAGCAGGATACACTAATGTCTCATACATATAGAGCAGGATACACTAATGATGTGTTCATAACTCATAGATATAGAGCAGGATACACTAATGTCTCATACATATAGAGCAGGATACACTAATGTCTCATACATATAGAGCAGGATACACTAATTATGTGTTCATAACAAATACATATAGAGCAGGATACACTAATGTCTCATACATATAGAGCAGGATACACTAATGTCTCATACATATAGAGCAGGATACACTAATGTCTCATACATATAGAGTAGGATACACTAATGTCTCATACATATAGAGCAGGATACGCTAATGATGTGTTCATACCTCATACATATAGAGTAGGATACACTAATGTCTCATATATATAGAGCTGGATACACTAATGTCTCATACATATAGAGTAGGATACACTAATGTCTCATACATATAGAGCAGGATACACTAATGATGTGTTCATAACTCATACATATAGAGTAGGATACACTAATGTCTCATACATATAGAGCAGGATACACTAAAGTCTCATACATATAGAGCTGGATACACTAATGTCTCATACATATAGAGTAGGATAAACTAATGATGTGTTCAAAACTCATACATATAGAGTAGGATACACTAATGTCTCATACAAATAGAGCAGGATACACTAATGTCTCATACATATAGAGCGGGATACACTAATGATGTGTTCATAACTCATACATATAGAGTAGGATACACTAATGTCTCATACATATAGAGCAGGATACACTAATGTTTCATACATATAGAGCTGGATACACTAATGATGTGTTCATAACTCATACATATAGAGCAGGATACACTAATGATGTGTTCATGTCTCATACATATAGAGCAGGATACACTAATGATGTGATCATGTATCATACATATAGAGATGGATACACTAATGTCTCATACATATAGAGAAGGATACACTAATGATGTGTTCATAACTCATACATATAGAGCAGGATACACTAATGTCTCATACATATAGAGCAGGATACACTAATGTATCATACATATAGAGCTGGATACACTAATGTCTCATACATATAGAGCAGGATACACTAATGTCTCATACATATAGAGCAGGATACACTAATGTCTCATACAGATAGAGCAGGATACACTAATGTCTCATACATATAGAGCAGGATACACTAATGATGTGTTCATAACTCATACATATAGAGCAGGATACACCAATGTCTCATACATATAGAGCAGGATACACTAATGTATCATACATATAGAGTAGGATACACTAATGATGTGTTCATAACTCATACATATAGAGCAGGATACACTAATGTCTCATACATATATAGCAGGATACACTAATGTCTCATACATATAGAGTAGGATACACTAATGATGTGTTCATAACTCATACATATAGAGCAGGATACACTAATGATGTGTTCATATCGCATACATATAGAGCAGGATACACTAATGATGTGTTCATATCGCATACATATAGAGCAGGATATACTAATGATGTGTTCAAATCGCATACATATAGAGCAGGATACACTAATGATGTGTTCATATCGCATACATATAGAGCAGGATACACTAATGATGTGTTCATATCGCATACATATAGAGCAGGACACACTAATGATGTGTTCATAACTCATACATATAGAGCAGGATACACTAATCTCGCATACATATAGAGCAGGATACACTAATGATGTGATCATGTCTCATACATATAGAGCAGGATACACTAATGTCTCATACATATAGAGCAGGATACACTAATGTCTCATACATATAGAGCAGGATACACTAATGTCTCATACATATAGAGCAGGATACACTAATGATGTGTTCATAACTCATAGATATAGAGCAGGATACACTAATGTCTCATACATATAGAGCAGGATACACTAATGTCTCATACATATAGAGCAGGATACACTAATGATGTGTTCATAACTAATACATATAGAGCAGGATACACTAATGTCTCATACATATAGAGCAGGATACACTAATGTCTCATACATATAGAGCAGGATACACTAATGTCTCATACATATAGAGCAGGATACACTAATGTATCATACATATAGAGTAGGATACACTAATGATGTGTTCATAACTCATACATATAGAGCAGGATACACAAATGTCTCATACATATAGAGCAGGATACACTAATGTATCATACATATAGAGTAGGATACACTAATGATGTGTTCATAACTCATACATATAGAGCAGGATACACTAATGTCTCATACATATATAGCAGGATACACTAATGTCTCATACATATAGCATAGGATACACTAATGTCTCATACATATAGAGCAGGATACACTAATGATGTGTTCATAACTCATACATATAGAGCAGGATACACTAATGTCTCATATATATAGAGCAGGATACACTAATGTCTCATACATATAGAGTAGGATACACTAATGATGTGTTCATAACTCATACATATAGAGCAGGATACACTAATGATGTGTTCATATCGCATACATATAGAGCAGGATACACTAATGATGTGTTCATATCGCATACATATAGAGCAGGATACACTAATGATGTGTTCAAATCGCATACATATAGAGCAGGATACACTAATGATGCGTTCATATCTAATACATATAGAGCAGGATACACTAATGATGTGTTCATATCGCATACATATTGAGCAGGACACACTAATGATGTGTTCATAACTCATACATATAGAGCAGGATACACTAATCTCGCATACATATAGAGCAGGATACACTAATGATGTGATCATGTCTCATACATATAGAGCAGGATACACTAATGTCTCATACATATAGAGCAGGATACACTAATGTCTCATACATATAGAGCAGGATACACTAATGTCTCATACATATAGAGCAGGATACACTAATGATGTGTTCATAACTCATAGATATAGAGCAGGATACACTAATGTCTCATACATATAGAGCAGGATACACTAATGTCTCATACATATAGAGCAGGATACACTAATTATGTGTTCATAACAAATACATATAGAGCAGGATACACTAATGTCTCATACATATAGAGCAGGATACACTAATGTCTCATACATATAGAGCAGGATACACTAATGTCTCATACATATAGAGTAGGATACACTAATGTCTCATACATATAGAGCAGGATACGCTAATGATGTGTTCATACCTCATACATATAGAGTAGGATACACTAATGTCTCATATATATAGAGCTGGATACACTAATGTCTCATACATATAGAGTAGGATACACTAATGTCTCATACATATAGAGCAGGATACACTAATGATGTGTTCATAACTCATACATATAGAGTAGGATACACTAATGTCTCATACATATAGAGCAGGATACACTAAAGTCTCATACATATAGAGCTGGATACACTAATGTCTCATACATATAGAGTAGGATAAACTAATGATGTGTTCATAACTCATACATATAGAGTAGGATACACTAATGTCTCATACAAATAGAGCAGGATACACTAATGTCTCATACATATAGAGCGGGATACACTAATGATGTGTTCATAACTCATACATATAGAGTAGGATACACTAATGTCTCATACATATAGAGCAGGATACACTAATGTTTCATACATATAGAGCTGGATACACTAATGATGTGTTCATAACTCATACATATAGAGCAGGATACACTAATGATGTGTTCATGTCTCATACATATAGAGCAGGATACACTAATGATGTGATCATGTATCATACATATAGAGATGGATACACTAATGTCTCATACATATAGAGAAGGATACACTAATGATGTGTTCATAACTCATACATATAGAGCAGGATACACTAATGTCTCATACATATAGAGCAGGATACACTAATGTATCATACATATAGAGCTGGATACACTAATGTCTCATACATATAGAGCAGGATACACTAATGTCTCATACATATAGAGCAGGATACACTAATGTCTCATACATATAGAGCAGGATACACTAATGTCTCATACATATAGAGCAGGATACACTAATGATGTGTTCATAACTCATACATATAGAGCAGGATACACCAATGTCTCATACATATAGAGCAGGATACACTAATGTATCATACATATAGAGTAGGATACACTAATGATGTGTTCATAACTCATACATATAGAGCAGGATACACTAATGTCTCATACATATATAGTAGGATACACTAATGTCTCATACATATAGCGTAGGATACACTAATGTCTCATACATATAGAGCAGGATACACTAATGATGTGTTCATAACTCATACATATAGAGCAGGATACACTAATGTCTCATACATATAGAGCAGGATACACTAATGTCTCATACATATAGAGTAGGATACACTAATGATGTGTTCATAACTCATACATATAGAGCAGGATACACTAATGATGTGTTCATATCGCATACATATAGAGCAGGATACACTAATGATGTGTTCATATCGCATACATATAGAGCAGGATATACTAATGATGTGTTCAAATCGCATACATATAGAGCAGGATACACTAATGATGTGTTCATATCGCATACATATAGAGCAGGATACACTAATGATGTGTTCATATCGCATACATATAGAGCAGGACACACTAATGATGTGTTCATAACTCATACATATAGAGCAGGATACACTAATCTCGCATACATATAGAGCAGGATACACTAATGATGTGATCATGTCTCATACATATAGAGCAGGATACACTAATGTCTCATACATATAGAGCAGGATACACTAATGTCTCATACATATAGAGCAGGATACACTAATGTCTCATACATATAGAGCAGGATACACTAATGATGTGTTCATAACTCATAGATATAGAGCAGGATACACTAATGTCTCATACATATAGAGCAGGATACACTAATGTCTCATACATATAGAGCAGGATACACTAATGATGTGTTCATAACTAATACATATAGAGCAGGATACACTAATGTCTCATACATATAGAGCAGGATACACTAATGTCTCATACATATAGAGCAGGATACACTAATGTCTCATACATATAGAGTAGGATACACTAATGATGTGTTCATATCGCATACATATAGAGCAGGATACACTAATGTCTCATACATATAGAGTAGGATACACTAATGATGTGTTCATATCGCATACATATAGAGCAGGATACACTAATGTCTCATACATATAGAGCAGGATACACTAATGATGTGTTCATAACTCATACATATAGAGCAGGATACACTAATGATGTGTTCATAACTCATATATATAGAGCAGGATACACTAATGATGTGTTCATGTCTCATACATATAGAGCAGGATACACTAATGTCTCATACATATAGAGCAGGATACACTAATGTCTCATACATATAGAGTAGGATACACTAATGTCTCATACATATAGAGTAGGATACACTAATGTCTCATACATATAGATAGGATACACTAATGATGTGTTCATAACTCATACATATAGAGCAGGATACGCTAATGATGTGTTCATAACTCATACATATAGAGCAGGATACACTAATGTCTCATACATATAGAGTAGGATACACTAATGTCTCACACATATAAAGCAGGATACACTAATGATGTGTTCATAACTCATACATATAGAGTAGGATACACTAATGATGTGTTCATAACTCATACATATAGAGTAGGATACACTAATGTCTCATACATATACAGTAGGATACACTAATGATGTGTTCATAACTCATACATATAGAGCAGGATACACTAATGTCTCATACATATAGAGTAGGATACACTAATGATGCGTGCATAACTCATACATATAGAGTAGGATACACTAATGTCTCACACATATAAAGCAGGATACACTAATGATGTGTTCATAACTCATACATATAGAGCAGGATACACTAATGATGTGTTCATAACTCATACATATAGAGTAGGATACACTAATGATGTGTTCATAACTCATACATATAGAGCAGGATACACTAATGATGTGTTCATAACTCATACATATAGAGTAGGATACACTAATGTCTCATACATATACAGTAGGATACACTAATGATGTGTTCATAACTCATACATATAGAGTAGGATACACTAATGTCAAATACATATAGAGTAGGATACACTAATGATGCGTGCATAACTCATACATATAGAGTAGGATACACTAATGTCTCATACATATACAGTAGGATACACTAATGATGTGTTCATAACTCATACATATAGAGTAGGATACACTAATGTCAAATACATATAGAGTAGGATACACTAATGATGCGTGCATAACTCATACATATAGAGTAGGATACACTAATGTCTCACACATATAAAGCAGGATACACTAATGATGTGTTCATAACTCATACATATAGAGTAGGATACACTAATGATGTGTTCATAACTCATACATATAGAGTAGGATACACTAATGATGTGTTCATAACTCATACATATTGAGCAGGATACAATAATGATGTGTTCATAACTCATACATATAGAGCAGGATACACTAATGATGTGTTCATAACTCATACATATAGAGTAGGATACACTAATGTCTCATACATATAGAGCAGGATACACTAATGTCTCATACATATACAGCAGGATACACTAATGTCTCATACATATAGAGCAGGATACACTAATGATGCGTTCGTAACTCATACATATAGAGCAGGATACACTAATGTCTCATACATATAGAGCAGGATACACTAATGATGTGTTCGTAACTCATACATATAGAGCAGGATATATGAATGATGTGCTCATGTCTCAACACAAAGCATTTCTGAGTTAAATGATTCTTACATGGCAGCAAACCACCCAGTTTCTGAATCTTGAACACTAAGAAGCTCTGATAAAGTTTTCAACATGTCATCCGAGTGGGCAGTGTTCAGTAAACGCTTATGACCTTCAGAACTTGCCGCTAGGCAACTGAGGGCAAAACAGGCATTCTTACTGGCACCAGCATCATCACAGCTTAACATCTTAACCAGACTAGAAATCTGGAGATTCAAATACAAATATTCAATGTCATCAAATATATGGTCTAGAATATATATATATATATATATATATATATATGTCAGATATGGAATATGAATAAGGGTTTGTTGATTGAGAACATTTTTAAAAAAAACATTTTTTTGTGCATGTGTGTGTGCGTGTGTGTATATTACTATATGTCAATGTATGCAGGAAACTGAAAGTATGTCAATTGTGTGTGTGTGTGTGTGCAGAAAACTGAAAGTATGTAAATTGTGTGTGTGTGTGTGCAGAAAACTGAAAGTATGTAAATTTGTGCAACATAACTATATAAATTGAGGGGGGGGGGGGTGCTATAAATCAAGATGACCTAGTTTGTCTCTTCACATTCCACAAATTGATGTTCATCTTCAACAAAATCTGTGGCATTTATTTTCTACTTCAAAAAACTGTTTCTGCAACTTTAAAAATGCTGCAATCAGCATCAGAGAGTCATATCTAAGTATATCCCCAACATTTTTGTGGTATTGCAGTTTCAAACACGGATGGAGATCTAAGTATATCTACAACATTTGTGTGGTATTTCAGTTTCAAACACAGATCTAAATATCCACAACATTTGTGTGGTATTCCAGTTTCAAACACAGATCTAAGTATACCCACAACATTTGTGTGGTATTCCAGTTTCAAACACAGATCTAAGTATACCCACAACATTTGTGCGGTATTCCAGTTTCAAACACAGATCTAAGTATACCCACAACATTTGTGTGGTATTTCAGTTTCAAACACAGATCTAAATATCCACAACATTTGTGTGGTATTCCAGTTTCAAACACAGATCTAAGTATACCCACAACATTTGTGTGGTATTCCAGCTTCAAACACAGATCTAAGTATGCCCACAACATTTGTGTGGTATTCCAGTTTCAAACACAGATCTAAATATCCACAACATGTGCATGGTATTCCAGCTTCAAACACAGATCTAAGTATACCCACAACATTTGTGTGGTATTTCAGCTTGAAACACGGACGCAGATCTTCTGAAGATGAATTTCATCACAATCTAACAGGTAACATCTAATGTAAAGATCATGGACTAAAGATAATTCTTTGACAATATTTGGCTGGTTTGCTCATCATGAATATGTCCCTAGCAGACAAAGTGTCAATGAGATCAGTACTCAATAATCATCAAATCTTGCTCTGCATGACTTTTCTGTTGCTACCACAACCTCCCTACTCATCAGATCTTGCTGTGTGTGACTTTCTCTGTTGCTCCCACAACCTCTCTACTCATCAGATCTTGCTGTGTGTGACTTTCTCTGTTGCTACCACAACCTCTCTACTCATCAGATCTTGCTCTGTGTGACTTTCTCTGTTGCTCCCACAACCTCTCTACTCATCAGATCTTGCTGTGTGTGACTTTCTCTGTTGCTCCCACAACCTCTCTACTCATCAGATCTTGCTGTGTGTGACTTTCTCTGTTGCTCCCACAACCTCTCTACTCATCAGATCTTGCTCTGTGTGACTTTCTCTGTTGCTCCCACAACCTCTCTACTCATCAGATCTTGCTCTGTGTGACTTTCTCTGTTGCTACCACAACCTCCATACTCATCAGGTCTTGCTCTGTGTGACTTTCTCTGTTGCTCCTTTGTGTATCCCTTCCTATTGCCATGGTTGTTTTGTCTATGCTAATCTTTATGTTGTTGTTCTTACACTCGATGTCTATGGATTTTAGATGACGTTGTAGTTCAGTTTCTTCATATTGCCTGATCATCAGCAAAGAGTAGCTCTTTGGTAGTTTTATTTTGCATCTTGGCTTTTTTTCGTAATGCTACCGATATATGTGATAAACAGAAGTGGTGATAAAATGCATTCTTGCCTATCTCCTGATGTGACTTTAAATGATTTTGATGTTCCTTTATTCGTTAGAATTACACTCTCACAGTTCACATATAAGCTTTGACATATTTTAATAAGGTGGTTGTTGAGTCTGTAGTTAGCCAGTGTGTGCCATAGAACGCTTCTATCTACTCTATCAAAAGCTATCTCCTGGTCTACAAATGTTACAAAAAGGTTTTTATTGTATTCTATGTTTTTCTCCACCATCTGCCTGAGAATGAAAATTGCATTTGTGCAGCTTCTGTTTTTCTAAATCCCATCTTTTCATCGGATAGCTGTTGTTCTATAATGGGTCTTAGCCTAGATTCTATAATTTTGGTATACATTTTGTCTACATGGCTTAGTAGTGCGATGTCCCGATATTGTGTACATTTTCTTTTACTACCTTTATTCTTCCACAGCGGTATGATTATTGCCTGTTGTCAATCTTTAGGTGTTCTTTGTTGTGCCCACGCCACGTTAAATATTCTGTGTAACCATTTGATGCCATACTCTCCTGTTGCTTGTACAAAATTCAGACGATAATCTGTCTACCCCTGGTGTTTGTTATTTTGGTGCTTGTCTGACCACTCTATCTACTTCATGTTGTACTATTTCTGGTTCTAATGTTGAAACCACTAGATCTGTTGATATTGTCTTGTTCTTTTCCCCCAGGGGGTTAAGTAGCTCTTTGAAATACTCTCTCCATCACATGGTGACTTTTGAAGGATGTATTAAAGGATTTCCATCTCTTGTCGTTAATAATATCTGTTTGTGTTGTACATCTCTCAGTGATGAGCAACTAGCTGTCTGTAAGAACATATGCATATCCTCAATGAAAGACTTCTCCCAAAATCTTGGAAAACACAGCCGAAACTTGGGCTGTCTGGAGGCAGAACCTGCGTGCAGAGGTAATATTGTTCAGAAATAATATCTTGAAAGATACAAAAGAAAGAAAGACACACACAAAAAAACTTTTGCTGCTGTACCATGATCTCTTGAAAGTCCCCTTTCCTGAGTAAATGCTCAATGGATTGCTTCTTTTTTTTGCTTAATGGCAGATTGCAAGGCACAAAAGTTGCTATACAGAAACTAAATGTAAACACAAAAGTTGCTATTCAGAAACTAAACATAAACACAAAAGTTGCTATACAGAAACTAAATGTAAACATAAAAGTTGCTATACAGAAACTAAACATAAACACAAAAGTTGCTATACAGAAACTAAACGTAAACACAATAGTTGCTATACAGAAACTAAACGTAAACACAAAAGTTGCTATACAGAAACTAAACTGTATCTTCTGAAGGAAGATACACAAAATGTACACAAGTGTATTTGATAAATATGGGACTAGTCAACACATGTTTAAACTTGGCAACACAATATATCTAAATTTGGCAAAACAGCATAGGGGCCTATGTAAACTTGACAACACAACATATTTAAACTTGTCAACACAACAAATGTAAACTTGATTATTAAATTATATATTGTAAACCATTTTATTATTAAAAAATGTCATTTAAAAATATAACAAGTATCATCATCAGGTGATATATTCTTTGCAGAAATTAGTCGTCCCTATGGATCTCATTTGGTGACATGAGCAGGCATTCTTGAATGTCTTTTGTTCAACAGCATCTTGGACGGCCTTTGCCCCTGTTGCCTTCTATGATCCCATCCAGTAACACTCTCTCTATACTGTCGTGTTCCCTGTTTCAACTGTAGTAATGTTTGTTAACAGAGATATAACAGAGATATATGCATGTTGGTAATTATGAGTTTATATTGGGGGGGGGTGGCTCCATGAAAATATTACAACTATTCAATTGATTAAACATCAGTTCAAGTTCAGCTGTTAACATCCTGACTATATAGTCTGAGAATTGATTAAACATCAGTTCAAGTTCAGCTGTTAACATCCTGACTATATAGTCTGAGAATTGATTAAACATCAGTGCAAGTTCAGCTGTTAACATCCTGACTATATAGTCTGAGAATTGATTAAACATCAGTTCAAGTTCAGCTGTTAACATCCAGACTTTATAGTCTGACAATAATGATTCAATTCCTAGTTAGGGCAGGAATTCTTTTTAATCAACAATTTCCAGGTCAAAAGAGGTTAACATGCCACCCCATGTGACATATAGAGGTTAACATGCCACCCCATGTGACATATTTTCTTTCCAGAACATTATCTTCCTTGTGGATTCTCTGACCTAGTGGTTCTGGGTGAGTTGACCTGCCGCAGCTAGAGACATGTTTAAGCGATCTGATATATCACTACACCAATGTCGTCTTTTTGTAGGCAGTGATAAAATCACTCCCTCCCTTTTTCATCTCCCCCTCCCCATCTCAATATTGTCATTGGTCAGAGAGAAAAACATCCTGACACTGTATTCTATATACAACTCTGTGTTACAACAAGGGAGATAGCTTGCTTCATACGATATTTATATTTTCTAAACGAACCATTTGCTCTGAGTCTGTAAAGTTGAGAATGTATTGTCTTCCAGCATCCATATCACACAGTCGGCCTACAGCAAAAGCTGCATTCATGCCTCTGCCTGTGAAAACAATCATACAGATAAATAAGACAGACATTTTTTAAGACATACAGATAAATAAGACAGACATTTTTTAAATAGACATTGCACTAGTTTTAACATAAATAAAGTACGCACAGAAAAAACACATTAATAATTCTTTCATTCTTTCTAGAACAATATATCAACTTTATAAAAAAAACCACTCTACAGAATCAATCACCAATATATCAGCTTTATAAAGAAACTCTCTACAGAATCAATCATCAATATATCAGCTTTATAAAGAAACACTCTACAGAATCAATCATCAATATATCAGCTTTATAAAGAAACTCTCTACAGAATCAATCATCAATATACGAGGCGTGTTCAAATGAAAACGGGACTTGTGGATTTATTTAAAAAGTATCATACGCAATTGAATATTTTCAACGGAATTGAACAAAGCAACCACTTGTGAATAAGAATGCACCTGGGTTCATCAGAAAAAATCTCCGTATGCATTTAGGCAAGCATCCCACTGTTTAGGTAGACGTCGAATGCCGTCCGAGAAAAAGTTGCGTGGCTGTTCTCTGAACCATGTGGTCACCGCTGTCTTCACGTCTGCGTCGCTGTTGAATCGCTGTCCCTTTAGTGCTTTCTTCAACGGTCCGAACACATGGAAATCACACGGGGATAAATCGGGACTATAGGCTGGGTGATGAAGAACTTCCCAATTCTTCTTTGCCAATGTTTCCTGCACAGTTTTTGCGACGTGCGGACGAGCGTTGTCGTGGAGAAGCATCACACCTTGAGAAAGTCTGCCTGGTCGCTTAGCCTTGATGGTCAGTCAGTACTGCTTTATCAAGCACGGCTATGGCTTCTTCTGTTGCAACAATATGCGCCTGACCTGGCCGTGCAAGATCTGCCGTTAACTCACGTCCGTCTTTAAACATACGCACCCACTCCATCACTCTGGTCCTCGACAAACATTTGTCACCATATGCTGCCTTCATTCTCCGATGAATGTCTACTGCTTGACATCCTTCAAATGAAAGAAACTGGATCACAGCACGCTGATTCACTTTGGACGGGTTCGGAATCACACCCGCCATATTGTTAACAGTCTTCTGCAGCACATATGCATGCTGGGAAGATGAACACGTGACCGTATGTAAATTATTGGATACTCATTACTAGTGCAAAATGTCATCAATATCAGTGCGCTCTATCACGCGTGGTGTAACAAGTCCCGTTTTCATTTGAACACGCCTCGTATAAGCATTATAAAGAAACTCTCTACAGAATCAATCATCAATATATCAGCATTATAAAGAAACTCTCTACAGAATCAATCACAAATATATTGGTTTTTATTTTGATCGATTATAATTGAATCACACAGTATAGAATAAGATTTTGTTCTTATTCAGAGATTGCTAGTAAATGCTTCAGAGATTGCTAGCAAGTGGTTTAAAGATTGCTAGCAAGTGGTTCAGAAATTGCTAGCCAGTGAGTTCAGTGATTGCTAGCCAGTGGGTTCAGTGATTGCTAGCCAGTGGGTTCAGAGATTGCTAGGAGTGGTTCAAACTGCTAGCAAGTGACTGAGAGATTGCTAGCAAGTGGTTTAAAGATTGCTAGTAAGTGGTTCAGAGATTGCTAGTGAGTGGTTCAGTGATTGCTAGGAGTGGTTCAGTGATTGCTAGTGAGTGGTTCAGTGATTGCTAGTGAGTGGTTCAGTGATTGCTAGTGAGTGGTTCAGAGATTGCTAGGAGTGGTTCAGTGATTGCTAGTGAGTGGTTCAGTGATTGCTAGTGAGTGGTTCAGTGATTGCTAGTGAGTGGTTCAGTGATTGCTAGTGAGTGGTTCAGTGATTGCTAGGAGTGGTTCAGAGATTGCTAGTGAGTGGTTCAGTGATTGCTAGTGAGTGGTTCAGTGATTGCTAGTGAGTGGTTCAGTGATTGCTAGGAGTGGTTCAGTGATTGCTAGTGAGTGGTTCAGTGATTGCTAGCATGTGGTTCAGTGATTGCTAGTGAGTGGTTCAGTGATTGCTAGTGAGTGGTTCAGTGATTGCTAGGAGTGGTTCAGAGATTGCTAGCAAGTGACTCAGAGATTGCTAGCATGTGGTTCAGAGATTGCTAGTGAGTGGTTCAGTGATTGCTAGCAAGTGACTCAGAGATTGCTAGCATGTGGTTCAGAGATTGCTAGTGAGTGGTTCAGTGATTGCTAGTGAGTGGTTCAGTGATTGCTAGGAGTGGTTCAGTGATTGCTAGTGAGTGGTTCAGTGATTGCTAGTGAGTGGTTCAGTGATTGCTAGGAGTGGTTCAGTGATTGCTAGTGAGTGGTTCAGTGATTGCTAGTGAGTGGTTCAGTGATTGCTAGTGAGTGGTTCAGTGATTGCTAGGAGTGGTTCAGAGATTGCTAGCAAGTGACTCAGAGATTGCTAGCATGTGGTTCAGAGATTGCTAGTGAATGGTTCAGTGATTGCTAGCAAGTGACTCAGAGATTGCTAGGAGTGGTTCAGAGATTGCTAGGAGTGGTTCATTGATTGCTAGGAGTGGTTCAGAGATTGCTATGAGTGGTTCAGAGATTGCTAGGAGTGGTTCATTGATTGCTAGGAGTGGTTCAGAGATTGCTAGGAGTGGTTCAGTGATTGCTAGGAGTGGTTAAAAAATTCTAGGAGTGGTTCAGTGATTGCTAGGAGTGGTTCAGTGATTGCTAGGAGTGGTTCAGTGATTGCTAGGAGTGGTTCAGTGATTGCTAGGAGTGCTTCAGTGATTGCTAGGAGTGGTTCAGTGATTGCTAGCAAGTGACTCAGAGATTGCTAACAAGTAACTCAGAGATTGCTAGCATGTGGTTCAGAGATTGCTAGGAGTGGTTCAGTGATTGCTAGGAGTGGTTCAGTGATTGCTAGGAGTGGTTCGGTGATTGCTAGGAGTGGTTCAGAGATTGCTAGGAGTGGTTCCGAGATTGCTAGGAGTGGTTCAGAGATTGCTAGGAGTGGTTCAGAGATTGCTAGGAGTGGTTCAGTGATTGCTAGGAGTGGTTCAGAGATTGCTAGGAGTGGTTCAGTGATTGCTAGCAAGTGACTCAGAGATTGCTAGCAAGTGACTCAGAGATTGCTAGGAGTGGTTCAGAGATTGCTAGCAAGTGACTCAGAGATTGCTAGGAGTGGTTCAGAGATTGCTAGGAGTGGTTCAGTGATTGCTAGGAGTGGTTCAGAGATTGCTAGGAGTGGTTCAGTGATTGCTAGGAGTGGTTCAGTGATTGCTAGGAGTGGTTCAGTGATTGCTAGGAGTGGTTCAGTGATTGCTAGCAAGTGACTCAGAGATTGCTAACAAGTAACTCAGAGATTGCTAGCAAGTGACTTTTCATGTTGAGTCCAACATGAAAAATTAATAAATGTCTTCAAGAAATAGGCATAGATGGAAAAGACATCAGACTGATTAGAAATATATATTTGGAACAAACTGCATCAATAAGGTGTGAAAACAGCTACACACCATACATATAAATAAGAAGAGGGGTAAGACAAGGATGCATTTTATCACCAAGTCTATTTAATATCTACACAGAGAATATCTTTAAAAATGTAGAAGAAATCGAGCGAGTACTAACGATCATGAGTACGTTGAAGATCAATGGGAAAATAATAAACAACCTGAGGAATATAGATGAATTCAATTCCCGTCAGCTGTTAGATATATAGATGACGCTGTTCATTTAGCAGAAAGTGAACATGAACTACAAAGACTAATAGATCAAGTCAATAAATCAAGTAATGAATATGGACTGGATATAAATATACAAAAAACAAAAACCATGATAATCAGCAAAGACACAGAAAAAGAACAAGAGCTAAACATAAACAAACAGGGAGAGAAACTACAACAAGTAAAACAGTATCAATATCTTGGCCAAATAGTCACAAATGATGGCAGATGTGAAACAGACGTTAAATGGAGAATATGAATGGCTAAAAGTACCTTCAATGACATGAGGAAAATATTAACATCTAAACAAATTACAAACAAGTTAAAAATGAGAATTATAAAATGCTACATCTATTCCATATTAATGTATGGCTCAGAAACATGGACACTAAATAAACAATTAGAAGACAGAATTGATGCCTTTGAGATGTGGGTATATAGAATAATAGGGAGATCATGGAAAGAGAAGAAAATAAATAAAGAGGTGCTAAGAACACTTAATATGAAGAAAGAACTACTAAGAGAAATAAAGATCAGGGAAATAAAATACTTTGGACATATTAAAAGACATGACACCCTATTGAAGACCTTACTTGAGGGTAAAGTCAAAGCGAAGAAAGCAAGAGGTAGGCAGAGATACAAGTGGGAGAGTAACATCACACGATGGACAGGTTACAGTCTAGCAGAGTGCACCACCAAGACAAGAGACATGGGATGTTGGAGATCTGTTACAGCCAACCTTCGTTGCGGAGACGGCACTTGATGATGATGAGCAAGTGACTCAGAGATTGCTAGCAAGTGACTCAGAGATTGCTAGGGAGTGACTCAGAGATTTCTAGTGAGTGACTCAGAGATTGCTAGCAAGTGACTCAGAGATTGTTAGCAACAAGTGACTCAGAGATTGCTAACAAGTGGCTCAGAGATTGTTAGAAACAAGTGACTCAGAATTGCTAGCAAGTGACTCAGAGATTAAGCCATATATTTAGTTATTGGATAAACATAACACACATGACATAAGAACTATACCCAAATATTTGCTTTTATGTCTGTCCTATATAATCAATATAGGCCTAATACTTATAATAATAACAATATAATACATTAACAATAATAACAATATAATACATTAACAATAATAACAATATTAAATAATATCTCAACAATGTGGCAAAACACCTAGCAACAGCTATGGCACACTAGTTGTGTGGCAGCACACCTAGCAACAGATATGGCACACTAGTTGTGTGGTGGCACATTTAGCAATAGATATGGCACACTAGTTGTGTGGCAGCACACCTAGCAACAGATATGGCACACTAGTTGTGTGGTGGCACATTTAGCAACAGCTATGGCACACCTAGCAACAGCTATGGCACACTAGTTGTGTGGCGGAACACCTTGCAAGTTACAACACACTAGTTGTGTGGCAGCACACCTAGCAACAGATATGGCACACTCGTTGTGTGGTGGCACATTTAGCAACAGCTATGGCACACCTAGCAAGAGCTACGACACACTAGTTGTGTGGTGGCACACTTAGCAACAGCTACGACACACTAGTTGTGTGGTGGCACACTTAGCAACAGCTACGACACACTAGTTGTGTGGTGGCACATTTAGCAACAGCTATGGCACACCTAGCAACAGCTATGGCACACCTAGCAACAGCTATGGCACACTAGTTGTGTGGCGGAACACCTTGCAAGTTACAACACACTAGTTGTGTGGCAGCACACCTAGCAACAGATATGGCACACTCGTTGTGTGGTGGCACATTTAGCAACAGCTATGGCACACCTAGCAAGAGCTACGACACACTAGTTGTGTGGTGGCACACTTAGCAACAGCTACGACACACTAGTTGTGTGGTGGCACACTTAGCAACAGCTACAATACACTAGTTGTGTGGTGGCACAATTAGCAACAGCTATGGCACACCTAGCAACGGCTAGAACACACTAGTTGTGAAGCACTAATGTAAATCAATGCTGCAATAAAGATAGGGATACAGTTTCTGATACAAAAGTGCCTATATGTTTCCAGGCCAAGAGAGGAGCAAAGATTAGCAACACTGTTACCTACCACATGTTACCTGCCACACATGTTACCTACCACACGTTACCTGCCACAAATGCCCTAGGAGGCAACTACGGAGGCCTTGGGGTGGTGTTGATAAAAGAGGATTATAGTGACGCACAATTCATGATGAAATCTGATGTGTCAGGGCAAAAGGTGCAGAAATCACAGCTAAGCTGTAAACCATGGCACAACACATTTCGTTCTCTTGGCTGCATCCTGCTAATCTTCAGGAGTATTAGAACAAATGTAGAACAAGATAGAGGTCACACACAAAACAAATATGCAGTATCTACCACACCTGCTACATCCACTACCATAGCTTGTATCAGAGTAGTACAAACCTGATATGTCCACTATCAGAGCTTGTATCAGAGTAGTACAAACCTGCTACATCCACTACCAGAGCTTGTATTAGAGTAGTACAAACCTGCTACATCCACTACCAGAGCTTGTATTAGAGTAGTACAAACCTGCTATGTCCACTCCCAGAGCTTGTATCAGAGTAGTACAAACCTGCGACATCCACTACCAGAGCTTGTATTAGAGTAGTACAAACCTGCTACATCCACTACCAGAGCTTGTATTAGAGTAGTACAAACCTGCTACATCCACTACCAGAGCTTGTATTAGAGTAGTACAAACCTGCTACATCCACTACCAGAGCTTGTATCAGAGTAGTACAAACCTGCTACATCCACTATCAGAGCTTGTATCAGAGTAGTACAAACCTGCTACATCCACTATCAGAGCTTGTATCAGAGTAGTACAAACCTGCTACATCCACTACCAGAGCTTGTATTAGAGTAGTACAAACCTGCTACATCCACTATCAGAGCTTGTATCAGAGTAGTACAAACCTGCTACATCCACTATCAGAGCTTGTATCAGAGTAGTACAAACCTGCTACATCCACTACCAGAGCTTGTATTAGAGTAGTACAAACCTGCTACATCCACTACCAGAGCTTGTATTAGAGTAGTACAAACCTGCTACATCCACTACCAGAGCTTGTATCAGAGTAGTACAAACCTGCTACATCCACTACCAGAGCTTGTATCAGAGTAGTACAAACCTGCTACATCCACTATCAGAGCTTGTATCAGAGTAGTACAAACCTGCTACATCCACTACCAGAGCTTGTATTAGAGTAGTACAAACCTGCTACATCCACTCCCAGAGCTTGTATCAGAGTAGTACAAACCTGCTATGTCCACTCCCAGAGCTTGTATCAGACAACTCAGAATGTTTTGTGAGTTAGGGTGTTTCAAAATACAGGAGCAGCCTTCCTCAGAAATACACAGCCTGAATATTGTATTAAATGTCAACATAACAATAAGAACATTAACTGCATGCACAATTTGGTACAAATAAAAGCCAATATTTTCTAGGAAATTAAAACTGATCTACTCAATGAATAATCAATTAATCACACAATTATGTTATAGAATATATGAATATTTGTATTATTTTCATATTCAGACCATTCTCACTGCATTTTGATTATCTGTGTTCTGAGCTCTGTCTCATACAGGAAGATATCCTGTATAGAAAGATTTCTTGTATATGAAGATTTCTTCTATATGAAGATTTCTTGCACAGGAAAATGTCTTGCACAGAAATACTTCTTTGTGAAGATTTCAACAGAAGTACATACATTGTAGCACACTGGCACTGATTTTCAAATATTATACCATTTTAAATTTATTATTATTGTGATATTTTTATTTATTTGAATTTGTATTTTTTTTAAATTTCTTATTTGTAAGAGAAATCATTCAATATTTTACCACAAAATTTGCTTTGCTTGTTCTAGTCTTATTGTTTTCTGAATGGCCACCAGTTCTGTTAACTTTTTGTCTCCGACAAGCCACTGATATCAACATTTTGTAGAGTCTTTATTTTGAAAGACCACTGATATTAACATTTTAAGACTTTTATTATGAGTAGCAACTGATTTTGTGATTTTTAGACCCCTTAACTTGGAGGATCCACTGATATCGAGATAGTCACTCAACATTACTATTACCATTTGAAACAGCAAATCTATCCCAATGGAAACCAAACAGCAAATCTATCCCAATGGAAACCAAACAGGACATCATAAATTCAATCTTCGATCCAATCAATCAATCAATCAATAAACCCATAACCCTTCAGGGTCGTAGGGGTACTACATTGGATGCTTCAGCACACAGAGTCCTCCAGCGAATTCTATCCTCGGCGATGCGGATGAGTGTGGAAATATCTAGCCCTGTCCATTCCTTGATGTTGTCTGTCCATGTCTTTATTTGTCCTCCTCTGCTTCTTCCACCCTCGACAGTTCCCTGCAGTATTGTTTTTCACAAGGAATCGTGCCTGCATACATGCCCGAACCATGCTAGTTTTCGTCATTTCACTATTGAAAGCAATGGCTCCTGGACACCTACACACATCTCTACTTTATTTCTTACGTACACATTGGTCTTATGTTCCCTATAGGATCCAATACTGTGTTATCAATGTCCGACATGGACACTAACTAAAGAACAAGAGAGAAAGCTTATGATATGTGAAATAAGATGTCTAAAAAAAGCAGCAAACAGAACAAGAGGAGATCATGTGAGGAATTAAGTGATTACAAGCACTATTAGAACAATGTCTGTGATCATATTTCATAAATATATTGAAAATCAGATAATGAAAACCTAGTAAGAATGAACCCTTATTTGCCATCAACAAGAGCACATAACATGAAAATTGAAACAGTAAGATGTAAAGCGAGACAAAGAAGGAGAATTGAAGGATTTATAAAAGTTCTGAGACACCACAATATTACTTGCATATTAAGGGAATCAATACAAGGTAACTGCGTGAAACGTAACAAAAATGAGACTTACATAAAACACAGGTTTATATATCCCTTCAATGAGACACGACAGATAAAGACTTGATAAAGACCTTTTGGTTGAAACGTTGAATGTGATTTGTGTATTGTAATTTGTATGATTTCTTGTGTGCACATCATTACCTACTAGTTTTAGCTATAGTCTGTCGTGTCTCATTGAAGCAATATATAAACCTGTGTTCTACGAGGCGTGTTCAAATGAAAACGGGACTTGTGGATTTATTTAAAAAGTATCATACGCAATTGAATATTTTCAACGGAATTGAACAAAGCAACCACTTGTGAATAAGAATGCACCTGGGTTCATCAGAAAAAATCTCTGTATGCATTTAGGCAAGCATCCCACTGTTTAGGTAGACGTCGAATGCCATCCGAGAAAAAGTTGCGTGGCTGTTCTCTGAACCATGTGGTCACCGCTGTCTTCACGTCTGCGTCGCTGTTGAATCGCTGTCCCTTTAGTGCTTTCTTCAACGGTCCGAACAAATGGAAATCACACGGGGATAAATCGGGACTATAGGCTGGGTGATGAAGAACTTCCCAATTCTTCTTTGCCAATGTTTCCTGCACAATTTTTGCGACGTGCGGACGAGCGTTGTCGTGGAGAAGAATCACACCTTGAGAAAGTCTGCCTGGTCGCTTAGCCTTGATGGCCTTATGCAGCTTGTCTAAAGTGTCTTCTTCTGTTGCAACAATATGCGCCTGACCTGGCCGTGCAAGATCTGCCGTTAACTCACGTCCGTCTTTAAACATACGCACCCACTCCATCACTCTGGTCCTCGACAAACATTTGTCACCATATGCTGCCTTCATTCTCCGATGAATGTCTACTGCTTGACATCCTTCAAATGAAAGAAACTGGATCACAGCACGCTGATTCACTTTGGACGGGTTCGGAATCACACCCGCCATATTGTTAACAGTCTTCTGCAGCACATATGCATGCTGGGAAGATGAACACGTGACCGTATGTAAATTATTGGATACTCATTACTAGTGCAAAATGTCATAAATATCAGTGCGCTCTATCACGCGTGGTGTAACAAGTCCCGTTTTCATTTGAACACGCCTCGTACGTAAGTCTTATATCAAGGGAACAAATGTGTGATAGCCCAAAAAGCAATCATCATTACAGCATTACATATTACAGCAAAAGCAGAGAAAAAAAAATAAATAGATGACCATTCTGTCTTAATAACATCAAAAATTATAATTCTATCTTGTTAACATTGCAAATTATATCTTATTAACATCAAAAATTCTATCTTATTAAAATCACAAATTCTATCTTATTAACATCACAAATTATATCTTTTTCTATCTCTATCTATACGCTGTGGCCTTTGTTTGCCTTGCCGTGTCAGGGGTGGAAGTGTTCTCTGGAGATGGCCTTCTTGTGTGCTGTTTGTAAGCTTGTTCCTGTGGCTTCTTTGATTTCTGTGATCAATTTTTTACATGGTCTGCCTCTTGCTTTATAGCCGTTATTTCTATGTGTCATGGCCATTTGTGGCATGCTAGTGGCAATTCTATCTTATTAACATCACAAATTAAGTCTTATTAACATCACAAATTCTATCTTATCCTATCATAAATTATGTTTTATTAACGTCACAAATGTATGTCTTATTGACATCACAAATTGTAATTTTTGGTAACAAATTCAACATTATGATTACATTAGGTGACAAGTTAGGTGACAATTTCAACATTAGTTTGATGGCAATCTTGAATTATTATCGGACTATTATGTTAGATATCTAGTAGAATATTATAGATTACTACATTTAAATAATTTGTTGTTAACTTCTTGGCTTTGGAAGTAAATCTGTCAAATCGGCAGTGCACTGATGGAAAATTGTAAGAGTTCTTCAACTTTTTTTTTAACCAATTTGCCCACCGCATTCTTGCATCCAACAATTTCAGTATATTATTGAAGTTTACAGTATATTATTGAAGTTTACAGTATATTATTACAGCTATTCATGAATTTACAAACATTATGCTTTGTCTATATTATGAAGAAGATGCTGAAACCTTTCATGTCCATTGGTTTCTCAAAAGGAAGCAATATTTACGTACGAGAAAATGGTGACCTTACCATATCACATGCGTCTGACCAAGAATATAAATTGTGTGCCGCTGTCATCTGAATCTATATCCTCCAAATCACTATTACTATATCAATAAAATTAAAACTTTCTAAATCTCTTCCTGCAAATTATTGATAGAATTATCAGAATTACTTTCTTCCAAAAGCCTGCAAATTATTGATAGAATTATCAGAAAAACTTTCTTCCAAAAGCTTATGGATTTCTGATCTATCTTACCCAGGCATACAAATATGGTTAAGGGTAGACTCTCTGTTAGCCATATATTTAGGTCTGGGTAAGATGGTTACACACAAAAAAACTCCAGCTATGTTGATACACAAAAGCAGAAGTTACGCTTACAAGCATGTCCAATTAAAAATGTCTATTTTTAGATGACCTCTAGACAGCTTGATTTGAGTTAAAATTTCTGTGTTAAGGTACCACCAGAAACCACTTACTAAGTTCTTTTTTTAAAAAGGTGATTTGTCTGTGTGTCACAACATTTCTGGTTTAATGGCAGCCCTCAATATCAATTACAATCTGGAAGAGTGGGGTCTTTTCATTGATTCTACCAAGATGTCTTAAAGCTGTTTTGTTTAATAACGGTAATGTTTTATTGTCAATTCCAGCTGGTCATTCATTAAATATGAAAGAAACGTAAAGAATAACTGTTCACCAAAGAGATTATACAAGTATACATGAAATTTGTATTGTTGAAATTTAAATTCATTATTTTTTTTAAAACAGAGCCAATTGGGAAATTTCATCATGATATTTGAAATCAGCATGACAAAATCAATCAGGAAATGATGTATTTAAAGTCTGACACAAAAGATTTTGAAGACTAGTGTAATTAGTTTCAATGAAAGCTGACAATCTATTGTTTTAAAATCTCATGAGCCACAGAAGAGAATTTGTTCCAGAAGAGAGCCACTGGTAAAAACAGGTTAATAACTGCTGCTGTAACTGATCAGCAACTTATTGTTATTTTCTCATGGCACTCAACATCAGCACTCTATTTTAGCCATCTATTTCACACACTTACCTAGCTAATACTAAAGCAGCATTGCTGGCTGTCCATGAGTTGTCATTGTCAAGCAGATTAGTCACATGGTCCAGCATGGCCTCTAGACAAGATTCAGATAACAACCACTCTCTACCTGCTGCACTTTCAGCCTGTGGTAAATATGATATTCACCTTCATTGACTTTAAGTATCTCAATTTTATGTATTTGTTTTCAGTTTTTGGTTTTTTTATTGTTATTGTTGCTGTTGTTATTGCTTATATTGTTGTTACTGGTGCTGCATCTGCTGATGTTGTTACTGGTGCTGCATCTGCTGATGTTGTTACTGGTGCTGAATCTGCTGATGTTGTTGTTACTGGTGCTGCATCTGCTGATGTTGTTGTTACTGGTGCTGCATCTGCTGATGCTGTTGTTACTGGTGCTGCATCTGCTGATTTTGTTACTGGTGCTGCATCTGCTGATGTTGTTACTGGTGCAGCATCTGCTGATGCTGTTGTTACTGGTGCTGCATCTGCTGATGTTGTTACTGGTGCTGCATCTGCTGATGTTGTTACTGGTGCTTCATCTGCTGATGTTGTTACTGGTGCTGAATCTGCTGATGTTGTTACTGGTGCTGAATCTGCTGATGTTGTTACTGGTGCTGCATCTGCTGATGTTGTTACTGGGGCTGCATCTGCTGATGTTGTTACTGGTGCTGAATCTGCTGATGTTGTTACTGGTGCTGAATCTGCTGATGTTGTTACTGGTGCTGCATCTGCTGATGTTGTTACTGGTGCTGCATCTGCTGATGTTGTTACTGGGGCTGCATCTGCTGGTGCTGCATCTGCTGATGTTGTTACTGGTGCTGCATCTGCTGATGTTGTTACTGGGGCTGCATCTGCTGATGCTGTTGTTGGTGCTGCATCTGCTGTTACTGATGTTATTGCCATTTTTGTTCCATAATCATTGCTGTTATTTTAATTTGTGCTGTTGTTAATCACTTTTGTTATTGCTGTCATTTGTGTTACTGTTATTTACTGTGTTTGTTGACATAGCCTATGTGTTATTTTATCACTACTGTAGTGATTATTGTTGTTATCACTGGCTGTGGTTATCATTATTCGTGTTGCAGGTGTCATGTCTGATATTGTTATTATTGTTTTGAAAATATAGAGCAACATTACAGCATAGAAAACAGGCTATGGAAGGTGTAATTATTGGTGAATGGACAAAAGGCAGCTTAAGGGGACAATGATGGAGCAGACAAATCTCTGAGTTTCTTTGGCTGCCACTGGTCAAATCATCCAGAATTTGGATGAATTCAGAGAATCCATTAAGAATACTACAATAAGCACATTCTAGAAAATATGTCACCTAAAAACAAAAAGAATGCTTGAGAGCCGCATAATGGATTACACATGTTAGACAGTTTCATAATGGCAGTATTTATGTTAGAGAGCTTCAAGGTGACATATGTTAGAGAGTTGCATACTAATCTTCAAGAGTTTCAGAATGAACGTAGAAGAACAAGAAGACATTGTGACTTTCCATGCATGCTATAAGAAATGACTAATGAGGGTTTGGTATATGTTTGCTACCTCAACCTATAGAAAATAAAACTTCTTCGACTTGTGGTCGCTCCAAAATAACAATGCATGAATTATGACTTCTTTGACTTGTGGTCACTCTAGATAAAAATTCTGGAATAATGACTTCATTGACTTGTGGCCATTCCAAGATAACAATGCTGGAATTATTATTATTTCGTCAATACCAAAGATAATGATTCCATTACCCAAGCCTGGAAAAGATCTCACGACGGTGCAGGGATACCAAATGATAACCATGTAGAACACAATTGGCAAATTAATGGTTGTTGTTGTATGGAAATTGTCTTGTCATCTAAAATTAATTGAAGTTAACAGTAGTAGTTAACAGTCAAGCCTGTGTGAACTATCTAAAATTAATAGAAGCAAACAGTCAAGCCTGTGTGAACTATCTAAAATTAATAGAAGCAAACAGTCAAGCCTGTGTGAACTATCTACAATTAATAGAAGGAAACAGTCAAGCCTGTATGAACTATCTAAAATTAATAGAAGCAAACAGTCAAGCCTGTGTGAACTATCTACAATTAATAGAAGGAAACAGTCAAGCCTGTGTGAACTATCTAAAATTAATAGAAGCAAACAGTCAAGCCTGTGTGAACTATCTACAATTAATAGAAGGAAACAGTCAAGCCTGTATGAACTATCTAAAATTAATAGAAGCTAATAGTCAAGCCTGTGTGAACTATTTGATTTTTAAAATGCTTCCATGCCAAAACTGAATATATATAAATGATTTCCTTTACCATTGTCCCTAATGTACCAGCAGCATTCATGACAGTCTCAGAGTCATCAAAGGTCAACATTCGAGTCAGATCAGACAAGACATTTCTGCTCTCAGATTGATGGTTCCTAGCAAGGGAGATAAACTTAAAGCATCCCAGCTCAGACTCAGCTAAAGTTCCAATTATGTATGCAGCATTTCCAGCCACCCTGAAAGATAATCACATCAATTCTCTCAATCTCATCACAATTCTAATATAAAATCATTGTTTTTTGAAGCACTAGTTTTTCAAACCTTAACTTAGGCCCCTATAGTTCATGCACTTTTTTAGGGTTCTGAGAGAATGATTTTTGTAGAATTTTGTGTGCTACACATCCATCACAGGAGCAAAAAAAATGTACTTCTAAATATATTTAAACTATAATGTAATATTGTTTTTATTTTCACGTTATACCCCTTTATGTCTTGCAGTGTTATGGGTAGAAGAGTTCTCTGGAGATGGCATTTTTGTGTGCTTCATATTTGTTTGTTTTTGTTGATTCTTTTATTTATGTCATCAATCTTTTGTATGGTCTGTTCCTAGTCCATCGTGAAATATATATATATATATATATTATTGCGCATAGGATGTAGTTATCACATTGTACAGAGAATGTAGTTATCGCAAGTGTATCACATTGTACAGAGAATGTAGTTATCACACGTATATCACATTGTACAGAGAATGTAGTTATCACAAGTGTATCACATTGTACAGAGAATGTAGTTATCACAAGTGTATCAAATTATACAGAGAATGTAGTTGTCACAAGTGTATCACATTGTACATAGAATGTAGTTATCACAAGTGTATCACATTGTACAGAGAATGTAGTTATCACAAGTGTATCACATTGTACAGAGAATGTAGTTATCACAAGTGTATCACATTGTACAGAGAATGTAGTTATCACAAGTGTATCACATTGTACAGAGAATGTAGTTATCACAAGTATATCACATTGTACAGAGAATGTAGTTATCACAAGTATATCACATTGTACAGAGAATGTAGTTATCACAAGTGTATCACAATGTACAGAGAATGTAGTTATCACAAGTATATCACATTGTACAGAGAATGTAGTTATCACAAGTATATCACATTGTACAGAGAATGTAGTTATCACAAGTATATCACATTGTACAGAGAATGTAGTTATCACAAGTGTATCACATTGTACAGAGAATGTAGTTATCACAAGTGTATCACATTGTACAGAGAATGTAGTTATCACAAGTGTATCACATTGCACAGAGAATGTAGTTATCACAAGTGTATCAAATTGTACAGAGAATGTAGTTGTCACAAGTGTATCACATTGTACAGAGAATGTAGTTATCACAAGTGTATCACATTGTACAGAGAATGTAGTTATCACAAGTGTATCACATTGTACAGAGAATGTAGTTATCACAAGTGTATCACATTGTACAGAGAATGTAGTTATCACAAGTGTATCACATTGTACAGAGAATGTAGTTATCACAAGTGTATCACATTGTACAGAGAATGTAGTTATCACAAGTATATCACATTGTACAGAGAATGTAGTTATCACAAGTATATCACATTGTACAGAGAATGTAGTTATCACAAGTGTATCACAATGTACAGAGAATGTAGTTATCACAAGTATATCACATTGTACAGAGAATGTAGTTATCACAAGTATATCACATTGTACAGAGAATGTAGTTATCACAAGTATATCACATTGTACAGAGAATGTAGTTATCATAAGTGTATCACATTGTACAGAGAATGTAGTTATCACAAGTGTATCACATTGTACAGAGAATGTAGTTATCACAAGTGTATCACATTGCACAGAGAATGTATTTTAAAGTATCGTCTTCTACATCATCATCATCAAGTGCCGTCTCTGCAACGAAGGTTGGCTGCAACGTATCTCCAACATCTCCTGTCTCTTGTCTTGGTGGTGCACTCTGCTAGACTGTAACCTGTCCATCGATAATGTTACTCTCCCACTTGTATCTCTGCCTACCTCTTGCTCGCTTCCCTTTGACTTTACCCTCAAGTAAGGTCTTCAATAGGGTGTCATGTCTTTTAATGTGTCCAAAGTATTTTATTTGCCTGATCTTTATTTCTCTTAGTAGTTCTTTCTTCATATTAAGTGTTTTTAGCACCTCTTTATTTGTTTTCTTCTCTTTCCATGATGTTCTCCCTATTCTTCTATATACCCACATCTCAAAGGCATCAATTTTGTCTTCTAATTGTTTATTTAGTGTCCATGTTTCTGAGCCATACATTAATATGGAATAGATGTAGCATTTTATAATTCTCATTTTTAACTTGTTTGTAATTTGTTTAGATATTAATAATTTCCTCATGTCATTGAAGGTACTTTTAGCCATTCCTATTCTCCTTTTAACTTCTGTTTCACATCTGCCATCATTTGTGACTATGTGTCCAAGATATTGATACTGTTTTACTTGTTGTAGTTTCTCTCCCTGTATGTTTATGTTTACCTCCTGTTCTTCTGTGTTTTAGCTGATTATCATGGTTTTTGTTTTTTGAATGTTTATATCCAGTCCATATTCATTACTTGATTTATTGACTTGATCTATTAGTCTTTGTAGTTCATGTTCACTTTCTGCTAAAAGAACAGTGTCATCTGCATATCTAATGTTGTTTATTATTTTCCCATTGATCTTGAGTCCTGGTATTTCTTCTATATTTTTTAAGATATTCTCTGTGTAGATATTAAATAGGCTTGGTGATAAAATGCATCCTTGTCTTACCCCTCTTCTTATTTCTATGTACGGTGAGTAGCTGTTTTCACACCTTATTGATGCAGTTTGTTCCCAATATATATTTCTAATCAGCCTGATGTCTTTTCCATCTATGCCTATTTTTTGAAGACATTTGATTAATTTTTCATGTTGGACTCTGTCAAAGGCCTTGCTGTAGTCTATGAAGCAAATATAGATACTTTTTTGGACTTCTATATATTTATCTATCACTAGCTGGATACTCAGTATAGCTTCTCTGGTTCCTTTGTTTTTCCTAAAACCGAATTGTTCTTCACCGACCTCCATGTCTATCTTGTTCTTAATTCTTTCATGTATTATCTTGAGAAGTATTTTAGTTAGATTGCTCATTAGACTTATTGTTCTATATTCTGTACAGTCTACAGCCCTGGGCTTCTTAGGTAGTGGTATGAATATTGATGATGTTAGGTCTTTAGGTATATGGCCTGTTTCGTATATGTCATTGCAAATTTCTGTGATAGTATCTACACCATATTCATTTAGAGTTTTTATTATGTCTGCTGTTATGTTGTCAGAGCCTGCAGCTTTTCCACATTTTATTGAATTTATTGCATGTTCTACTTCTGATTTCAGTATTGCTGGTCCATCATTGTTGTGTATTGTTGGTTTTTTGTTCCGTTGGTCGTCAAACAGTTCTGTTACATAATCTGCCCATCTTGTGAGTGCTTCTGTTTTATCAAATATTATTTTACCATTTTTATCTTTTATGCAGCCACCGCCATTAATAGGATTTTTCTTATTTGTGATCAGCCTTATCTCCTTATGCATTAATTTTGTCTTCTGTTGTATGGACATCTCTATTTCACTGCATTTTGTTTCTAGCCATTGTTTTTTCGCTGTTCTGCACATGTTATGTATCTTCTTGTCTGTACTTGAGTATTTTGGTGTATTTTTAGCTTTCTTTCTTTCTGTCATTTTCTCTAATATTTCATCTGTCATCCATGTTTGTTTGTTCTTGGTATTTCTTGTTGGTAAATTTTTACTTGATGTTTGAATACATTTCTTTGGGCTTTCCCATTTATTGTCTATTTTCTCTTCTGGATTTTCCCTTCTGTATTGTTCCATGCACTCTATCATTAGATGTTCATATCTATTCCTTACATCTACAAGGTATTTTTGTTGTATGTCTTGTTGTTTTAGTGCTGATGCGTCTATCTGTGGTTCTTGGATTCCTCTATTTACTATCTTTTTAAGTTTGACATTTATTTTGCACAGCACTGGATTATGGTCAGAGTTGATATCTGCACCTGGGTATGTTTTGATGTTTTTGACACTATTTCTAAATCTATTGTTAATCATAATGTAATCTATTTGGTTCCTCTTTCTGTCACCAGGACTTTTCCATGTATATAATCTTCTATTTTCCTGTTGAAAGAATGTATTACATATGATCATATTGTTCTCCTCACAGAACTGTATAAGTCTTTCTCCTCTGTCATTTCTTGTCCCTAGTCCGAATTGCCCTACAATGTTCTTATGTCTTCCTTTTCCTATTTTTGCATTCATGTCTCCCATGACTATTAAAATGTCTGTTGATTTTACTGGTTTGAGTAGTTGTTGTAGATCTTCGTAGTACTGTTCTATTTCTTCTTCAATGTAATCTGTAGTCGGTGCATAAGTTTGTATAATGGCCAGATCAAACGGTTTTGCTTTGATCTTTAGCAACATCATTCTGTCATTATATGTCCAGTACCCCCTGATATATTTTTCTATTTCTTTCCTGATCTTCTACATTCGTTCTCAATCTCCTGCAGATTAGCAGGATGGAGTCAGAGAATGGAATGCACTGTTACATGGTTCACAGCTTTACTGTAATATGTGTGCCTTTTGGCCTGACACATCCAACTTCAGCATGGTATTTGGGTTACTTTGATACTATACAGGATGGGACAGTGAACTTCAACCCATAACCTCCTTAAGTTGCTGTCTACTACTCATGAAAGGTAAACAGTGTTGCTATTCTTTACTCCCATTTTGGATCCTGTCAGCATGCAGACATTCTGAAGACCCTCAATGTGAACCCTGTTAAAATACAATTTTGCAATGTGTTACGCTTGTGACAACTGCATTCTCTGTACAATGTGATACACTTGTGATAACTACATTCTCTGTACAATGTGATATACTTGTGATAACTACATTCTCTGTACAATGTGATACACTTGTGATAACTACATTCTCTGTACAATGTGATATACTTGTGATAACTACATATTCTCTTCAATGTGAACCTAGTCAACATACAGGCATTCTGAAGTCTCAATTTTAATATTTAAAAATTAATTTTTGCAATAAAAAATAATGTATAAAAGTAAAAAGAAAACTTGAAAAGTGAATTTACTTTTGAATCACTTCAACTCAAACTGTTGTTCTGACTTAACATGTGAACTTCTGAATCAAGATATTTCACACAGACTTGTTGTTCAGACTTGAAATGTTAATTTACTTTGGAATCAGCAACTTCCACTCAAACTGTTGTTCTGGCATGAAATGTGAATTTCTGAATCAACAACTTCAATTAAAACTTGTAGAATATTTTACGTACAAATTTGTACGTAAGAAATAAAATAGAGATGTAGGCCTATACAGAAACATAGTAGGGGTACCAATCATCGAATGTGGTACCCCTACGACCCTGAAGTCTGAACGGTTCATTTTTCATTCAATGGGCGTAATAATTAATGAATCACTTATGACGGTGCAAACCTTACTTTGATACTACTAACAGTAATAAACATACCTTGGAATATCATTCCCCAGTAATCGCACGAGACTCTTCAAAAAATCTTCGGATCCTGAGTGACAAAGGAATGTCAATATGGTTCGCTCCTTTTCTAAATGTAGATCATTGACAAGCATCTCTAATGCAGTGTGAGATCGTTGATCTTTGCACAGTAACTGGACAAAATAATCTCCACTTGACCAGTTACATGCCATGCCGAAAAAAAATAGTAGATAGAAATATTTTGGAGTTAACTAACAATAAAACAATATAAATGTAAACTGTCTCGCACAACACTCGTATTCGCATATTTTCTAGGTGTATCCGCCATCTTCGTTGATTGTTGACAACGGTATCCAATGTTATTCTCGTAGATCTCGTAGCAGTACACGAGTTTGTGGGCAGTGTTGCCATTTTGGTGCTTGTCCCACCAGTTATTAATCAATCAATAAACCCGTAACCCTTCAGGGTCGTAGGGGTACCACATCGGATGCTTCAGCACACAGAGTCCTCCAGCTAATTATATCCTCAACGATGCGGGTGAGTGTGGAAATATCTTGTCCTGTCAATTCCTTGATATTGTCTGTCCATGCCTTTATTTGCCCCCCCCCACCTTCTGCTTCTTCCCTCTTTGACAGTTTCCTGCAGTATTATTTTTGACAAGGAATCATGTCTGCATACATGTCCAAACCATGCTAGTTTTCGTTGTTTTACTATTGAAAGTAATGGTTCTTGTACACCTGCATACATCTCTACTTTATTTCATACGTACACAGTGGTCTAATGTTCATTCATTCATTCATTTTCCTTTTGCGCAGAAGTTAGCGCATACGGCGGAGATCAGATCTCTCCAATTGTGTCTGTTCAAAGATATTCTGTGCAGTTCTTGAATAGTATGGTCTATGGATATTGATTGTTTTACTTTCTCTAAGTGTATTGTTCTTCTGAGTGTTTCTTTTGGCGTACCCCTTGCTATTTTGCCTGTAGGTATCCATTCAAGAGATTGGTGATGTATTCTGTTGGTGTCTGCGCGTAGGACATGCCCGATGTAGGACCAACGGCGTTTTCTGATAACATATGTGATGAAATTTTGATGTGTCTCTTCTCTAATTTTATCATTCGATTTGAATTCATTCCAATGGGTGTTAGTTATCCCACGAAGACATTTGTTCTCGAAACAGTAATTTCTTTTCTGAAGATAAAGAGCTTTTCAAGCTCTCACATCCATATGATAGCACCGACATAACGCAGGAATTAAATAAGCGCATTTTCGTGCGTGTGCTGATTGACTTTGACTTCCAGATATTAGACAGTCTGTTAAATGCACTTGATGCTAGGGCAATGCGAGTTGTAATTTCTGCCATGACATCACTGTCAAGTGTTAATTTGCTTCCTAGATAGGAGAATTTGTGTACTTTTTCAAGTTCTTGTCCATTTAAAGTAATTTCGTTAGGTGAATTGGTGAAGTCCATAATTTTCCTTAAAATGGTCTAATGTTCCCTTTACAAAATTCGTAGAATTCTTCAGAGATAGTACTTTTTCAATTCATATGGGTGCCGCATTATAGAGCGAGAGCACTAGTTTAGTACTTGTCTAAAAACGGATGGTGGTATTTTTAAAAAAATTGTTTTTCTTAATTGTATGAGGTTTTTATTGCTTTTAATTCGTAAAATAAAAGTTTTACCTTGGTATTTGAAGTACTCGAAAATGCAAAACGGTGAATAGCTAGAAAAAGTACGTTGTCATCTAACTGCCATTTGAAGCCATTCAGCAATTACATGTTCTTACAACACAGTTAAACGATAATTTGTAAATTTTATTGCCATAGACTTGAAACACGAACAACCGTTCCAGCATCTTCGTTGTGACTGTACCGCCATTTAATTATCGTTATATGTGTTTCAATATGAGTAATCATTATCATCAGCATTTAAGAGCGCAGTAGTTCAATCATTAGGGATTTTTAAAACGGCTAATATGAGTGTAACAAAAAATAACACTAAATGTCATTGTCATCATCATCACGTGACATATTCTTTCCAGAACATTGTCTTTGCAACTGATTTCCTAAACCCGACTCTATCCTGTGCCAATCTGCCTGCCTCCTTCAATATCTTCATACCATTTTTAATGTCATCTGTCCATCTCCTTCTAGGTCTACCCTTTCTTCTACTTCCATGGATTCTGGCCCCCTCCCCCATATGTGTCTTTTCATGACATTGTGTATTCTTATTAGGACATATATGTCCTTGTACATATTCTAAATGTTAAATAGTATGTAGATTGAAAGATATTGACATAATACAACCAAAAAATAAGTAAACTGGGCAACCATCTGTGAACAAATACAAATAAGACTTGCACACATACAAATTATCATAGAACTCTTATGAAAGTTTATTTCAACCACATCATCATCCACACAAGTACAGCCAAAATATAGGTCTACTATATAAATTGAAGGAGACTTGTATGGCAGATCTGGTGTAAACATATTAGATTAACTAATAGACGGAGCAACTCCAGGATTCTGGATTCGATTTGAGAAGGACTTGGATCAGAGATTCCTAAACCAGCGAATCGGCTGGGAACTCTAGGGACCGAGGAGATTAGACTAGGTGATGGGCTCTCGTCGAGACCGTAGTTAGGTAGAATAATTAGTTAAGAAGTTGAGTAAGATGTAAACAGTGAAAGATGATTTGAGTCTGTAGTATATTTGTGATTCAGGGATTGTAGATAGGCCCTATTTCTTAGACGCTCTGGAACAAATTGTTGATGTCGTAATTCTTGGTGTTGTGAACTGAATATTGTAAACTTGAAAAAATGTGATGAGTAATAAACAATTGTATATAAATTAATTCACATGGGTCCTGTATCTTCATTATATTAGTCTAAAACAACCCCTCATCATTATAGACAACGACCGTTCATCTTTATACGGTTACACTAACAACCCCTCATTATTATACGGTTACATGTAACTTATCCATCTGGTGATATTTCTCTCCCACGTATACCTTTATCTACCTCTTACTCGTTTCCCCTGAAATCCACGTTCAAGTAGATCTTCAACAAAAGGTCATTAACCCATTTTGTGCGTAATTCCTTCATTTTCATTAGATTTTGGGTGAACTATTTTTGGAAATTTGTGTACTGAAGGTGGGGGAGAGTAGGGGGTACATACCCACAGATGCATTATTTTTAACAACGGCGTGTTGAATAGCTTGTCAAACTGATTTCGATTCGTCGAATATTGCAAATCTCCAGTAATATTGATTCTCGGTTGTTGAATATTTGAACAACAGTGCGTGTGGAACCTGCATGTGTCCTAAAATTTTGGCATTTTATTCCAATGACATGATGATTTTTTTTGCATTTGGTCTCTACATGGGTCATGATGCCATGGTTTTTTTGCAATACATGCCTTCTAGCTGAATTGTGCAAAGCGTCTACACCCCCCCCCCCCCCCTCTTTTGTCGGACCTCATTTGACCTCAGTGGTCAGACGAATCGAGACGACTGGAAGTGAAGCTAGATGCAGTGGATGACCATGATTTTCTACGTGTCTCACCATAATCGAAGTGGTCTACGCCGCGTTGCTGGCGTTCGCATACAGTACCCGGTGGGCCGATAAACTATCGTACCTCACACGCGTAAATTCGCCGAATATCAAACTTTGCGTTTAGTGGTTGACAGGACCTCATCCTTTTTAGACAGTCTCATCATGACATCACCTACTTTATGACCGCGTAATAGACAGTCCACTAGTGTTGTGTTCACGGGATATGTTCAACTGATGTAGCTACACAGTGAACGATTCAATGTGTTGTTAATATTGAAGTAAATTAGGTCATCACATAAATTTCAAAATTATTATATAGAATCAGACTTTAATATCGAACAAATATCCATTTGATAGCCCGGAGGCACATCTATTTCCCATTATAAATAAACAATAATTTAGTCACAGTAAACAGAGAACTTCCCACTTCATAGAATGTGGTTTTACATTTGCAATCAAGGGGAGATAATAAAAGTAACTAATTATTGTGTCTAAACAAAGTAAGAAATCTACTCCAGCTGTACTAACACTGTAGATTTGAATATAAAATTATTTTTTTCTTTTCTAATTGTATGCATTTGTCTATAATGTTAAAAATATTATTATTAAACTCTCACACTTATGTTGTCCATGTAATCTGTATACAAAAACGGGAAATTTGGATGATATCCCTTTGTGTGAGATATGTTGCTTTCAACTATATGGTGAATCCAATTCAGTTATATCAGAAGTTTTTGACCACAAAAAATCATAGCGGCACTGGCTCAGATTCTTCTTCTTCTTTCGTTTACTTGATACATGTCTATATCTGTAATTACTGATTCAGATAATCATGTCACCATGACTCCAATATTAACAAAGGGATATAAATAGACCAACGTGTTGTATTATATACCCCGGCGGTTATGGCTCTGCATCACACTCTTAAATACACACTATTGAATTCATGGTGGCTGGATTACCAGAACGCAACCTCGGCCTCTATTATTATTTGATGGTTTTAAACTCTGATATAAGCCTAACCAAACTGGCACCCTTGTGTTGACGGGTCCAGAAGGGGACTAAAGAACGGCGACAATTATTACCCGACAGTAAGAGGCGACTAAGCAGGACTTGGGTTCGCGATAGTTGTTTCATTCCAAATAGGGTCAAAGTGACACAAAAGCTATGCTGAAGTAGGATATGTCAGACCGAAAAGTGCAAATATCGCAGCTAAGATGTAAATTATGACACAATGCACTTCGTTCTCCGAACTACATAATGCTGATCTTCAGGAACCTGAGAACAACGCAGACAAAGCAGAGCGAAATTGGACCATGTCCGCCGTTGAAAAAAAAAGCGTACCTTATCATAAGAGCACTTTAAAGAAAATTATAATGATAGTTTGTGGTAGAAACAAGGCTTAATAATAACGAAACATGAAGATGATAAAAAAGAGATTTATTACAAAAACATGTCATGTCTTATCCATGTGTGCCGTTAGGCGTCACAGCTATCTTTCGCTAAACTGCGATGCTGCTGCTATCCTGCAGCGTTTCTCCTTTCAGGTGATTCTCTATTGCAGGCTATCGATAGAATGTGGCATGGTTCCATTCAGATTGGGTAGTCGAACCATTTGACCTTTTGTGTGTCTATGTATTCTGATAACTGTAACTTACATGTGAAATTACAGAAATATGTGATTAAAATTATTCCTCCATGTTCCATACACATATCTAAGCTGACATAAGGGACTGTTTGATCAACATGTATTCATCAATATACATACATACATACATACATGCATACATACATACATACATACATACATATATATATATATATATCACAGATGTTATCAGAAAACGCAGTTGGTCCTACATCGGGCAGACACCAACAGAATACACCACCAATCTCTTGAATGGATGCCTACAAGCAAAAGAGCAAGGGGTAGACCAAAATAAACACTCAGAAGAACAATACTTAGAGAAAGTAAAAGAACCAATATTCATATTATTCAAGAACTGCACGGAATAGCTTTGAACAGACAGAAATGGAGACATCTGACCTCTGCGCTAACTCCAGCGCAAAAGGAAAATTAATATATATATATATACAGTGAAAGGATTTACGTATAAGCTACACGAGCTATAGCTTATGGCCCCCCACTTTAATGGGGGTTCCCAAAAAAATTGGCCGAGTGAGCAATTGTCACATATTACGTATAAAGGGCCCCATACCATATCTCAAATAGCTTAGGTCCTTATCAAGTCTAAATCCGGCCCTGGCTTTGATGAGGGTCCTCTTTTCTTGGTCGGTGATTTCTTAGTCGTTTTTTTGTTCTTGTGTTGTTCCATCCTTTGCCAGCCTATCTGCTTCTTCATTTCCTGGTATGCAACAGTGCGATAGATCCACTGTAGTATTACCCTTCTTTGGATGCTCACTTCTCGTATGGTTTCCTTCAGGTCTGGCAGCTTATCGCTTATGCCTTGTATGAAGACTGTAACAGTGTGAGCCCAACTGTTTCATGAGAAACAAACCGTTTGTGGAGATATATGAATAAGAATGACGGCCCCCAAGTCTAACATACGCAGTTACGCTCCTGAGAAAATGCAATTAAGCGTCAAAGCTTCTCTTTAAGAATACTCCCCACAGTTACGTAACCGGTAGTAGAAACATAGTTTTCTATACCTGAGGAATGAATGGAAACTGTGACAAGTAGAAACTGAGTGATACGATTCCTAACAAGTTCCTAACAAGTAGAAAGATCTTATCGACACATGGCGTTTCATCTAATAATGTTACGTCCAGTTATAATCAGGTGTTATAATTTAGAAGGCCAGACTAAAATGATTAGGGGAACAGCACATAAGGTTTCAATTGATCTAGGCGGGTCTCACGGAAGATATAAGCCAGGAGACAATTAACTGGTCGAAATCGGGAAACTGTTATTGCGACTAAATCAGTTATTGCCAGGTATTCCCAAGGTAGCAGTTTAGACGACGAATGAATATCTGAGTGTAACAATTACTTAGAAGGTTTGTTCCGTCATAAGTTCCGTCACAAGACATTGCGTATGTAAGAAACACCCATCTTTTGACATTGCCTACGCAAGAAACACCCATATTTTAACATTGCGTATGTTGCGCTTAAGGTTGTACCCGCTAGTTTTTTTCTTCATATCAAGCTTTTGAACGGCTTTAAATTTTAGATTTAGTTGTGATTTTGTTGTCGAGGTATAATCTCCAAGTGAGTTGTTAATGTGTCTGATGATTGTTGGGAAATCAGTTTGGTATAGGCTCCAATAGAATGTGTAGAATTATAGAATGTGTGGATAAATTTGAATACTTAGGAGCAAACATTAACGGTGCAGGAGACTGCATGGCAGAAATAAGGAAGAGATTGGCAATGGCATATTGCAAAATAACACGACTGAAAAACATATGGAAAAACAACAAATAGAAACGAAAGTGCTAATGTTACGAACTTTTATTTTTCCGGTTGCAACATACGGCTGTGAAACATGGACTCTAAGTAAAACAGCGGCAAAGAAGATCAACGCCTTCGAGCTGAAATGCTACAGAAAGATACTTAGAATATCATGGAAGGATAAAATCAGAAACTCAGATATTATAAACACTTTGAATATTCCAGAGTGTTGGTTACTAAACACAATAACAAAAAGAAAACTACGCCTGTTTGGTCATATAAAGAGACATAGGCCCTAACTGTTTAGAAAGACAAATAATGGAGGGAAGAGTACCTGGGAGAGGAGAAGGGGCAGACCAAGAAGACGATGGACTGACGACATTAAAGATAATATGAATACATCGCTAGAAAATGCAAGCCACATCGCGCAAGACAGAGAGAGGTTCAGAGAGTTCATTGGGAAGACAACGTTCTGTAAGGAATACGTCACATGACAATAGGCTCCAAATACGTTTGTTATTTTTCATAAAAAAACATGTTCCGTCGTGAAAACTTGGCTCTCATAGTTTTTGACTATTCATTTATAAACCTCAATATATTGTCCAATCTTCTATTATTTGACTTTCTGTTGTAGAAGATTGATATGTAAGCCTAGCTGTTGTGATGAAATCTATAGAAGTCCAGACTGTGAAGTCTATTTATAGGCCATAGCCGATATGGTCTGAAAGTGAAGCAAAGAGTTGCATCAATGTTTAAGGTACTGTAGCCACGCTGAAATCTGATGTGTCGGTCTGAGAGTCGCAGCTAAGATGTACACCATGACACAAAGCATTTCGTTCTACAGACTCGCTGGTCTGCATGACAATTTGGACAACGAAGGCAGAAAAAAGAATGTTTACTATTATAATTATTGTATTCTATAGCCTATCTATGTGTCTGTACTGTTGTTCTTTGTATGCCACTGTTGTTCTGTGTTTATTGCTGTTGTTCTATGTTTGTTACTGTTGCCGTGTTGGGCTGTGGAACAGAAAGAGGGTAGACAAGACGTGATTATCCGCAATGCATGAATAGATAGTCTCCCCACATAAGCCTAAGTACTCTGCATATCTCAGCGAAGCCGGCATGCAGTCTGCCATGGAAGAAAATCTATAAATTGTACTTACTGCACAAAACTGAAATCCAACTGGTAGATCCAGGAACAGGGTAATAAAGTTTTGCTAATACTTAATAACATGCATGACACCTTTACATGACACCTTATTGAAGACCTTACTTGAGGGTAAAGTCAAAGGGAAGCGAGCAAGAGGTAGGCAGAGATACAAGTGGGAGAGTAACATTACACGATGGACAGGTTACAGTCTAGCAGAGTGCACCACCAATACAAGAGACAGGAGATGTTGGAGATACGTTGCAGCCAACCTTCGTTGCGGAGACGGCACTTGATGATGATGAATAACATGCATAATGACATACACAAATCGATGTTTCGACCAAAAGGTCTTTATCATGACAAACAATTGAAACAAAATTAAAACATATAACAGAAAGCAAACAATAATGACATCGACGGTCACATTGATATGAGTAGCAAACAATGAATACACACAGAATACAACATGTCACGGCATCAATCAATATAAATAAAACTATTCAAATTAAGCTTATTTGTCTAGTTAAGTTTTGTTCTGCATGTGGTATGAGGTAGCGTGGCCGAGCGGTCTAAGGCGCTGGTTTAAGGCACCAGTCTCTTCGGAGGCGTGGGTTCAAATCCCACCGCTGCCAATATTTTTTTTTATTGGGTCATTAAATACATTTTATTTTAATTGGCAGCAGTGGGATTAAATTAGTCCAATATGTCTTAAGATCATGCGAGTAGCAAAATAAAAGGTATGTCCTTAAATATATAATATGAATACAAACAAAATACATCATATCACGGCATCAATCAATATAAACCCAAATATATATAAGTTAATGATATAACTTAGTCTACAGAAAGAAATTAAACTGAAAGTCTACATAGCTGTGGTACTTCCAGTGCTGTTATACGCTAGCGAAACATGGACTGTGTATACACGTCATGTGAGGAAACTCAATCACTTTCATACAACTTGTCTCAGAAAAGTTATGAATATCAGATAACTGCGAGTTTTTTCTTTTTTTAGGGGGTGGGGGGGTGGGGGGGGGGGGTTAATTTGGACATCGTTATTGCTGTTCTCCTCCTTATATCGACTGCCCTATTTCCTACACTGTTTATGTTAGCTCCTAGATATTCGAAATTTGTCACTTCTTAAACATTGTTATGAATATTAATTCTAGGTCTGGTTTCACTTTGTCGGTTGTCATTAATTATGTCTTTTTCATATTTAGAAACAGTTTTTGTTTGTTCGCTAAAACCTTTTGTTGATTTTATTTTATTCATCAAGTCTTTCTCATTTGATGTTATTAACCCTGTGTCGTCTGCGTATCTAATTTCTGAAATCTGTATACCTTCTAAATTCATGGGACTGAATCCTTTTTGCATTGTTTCGTGTTTCACATTTCTCAATATTTTCACTGGATAGGCTTATATATGTATAACTGGTATGGCGACAATGCAGGCATACACCCTTGTTTTACTCCTTTTTTGTACTTTAAAGCACTTCGATGTTACCACTTTCAATTTTACATCGGCTACTGGATTTTTGTACAGTTCTGCAATTAGCCGTATAATGTGATCTGGGAAACTCATGTTGTTCATTATTCCCTATAATTATGATGACTCACACATTCAAAAGCTTTATTGTGATCTATACAGCAGACATGCCAGAACTGGACAGTGTTCAGCAAATATGTCACACCTGGACAGTGTACTACAGACACGTCAGAGTGTTCAATCATTTTCGCACATGGGCTATATCCGCAATCACCTCAGAATAAAGTCACAAGATCAAGTACCAGATAATGAAGTCCACACTAGAGTTAACATCCCAAGCACTCATATATTGCCGAAGAAGACCCACGTTTGATGGGATGTACATGTTGTGCGCATGCTGACAAAAGTAATCCAAAGCAACTGATGTATGGTGAGCTTCTCAAAGGAATACGACTGGTTAGTGGATAGCAGAAACCCTTCAAAAGCTCTATCAAAGTAGGCAGCAGAAAACGCTTTAATAGACTGGTGTGTGTGCAGAGATGACTTAAACATTGAAATGTTCCATCCTGGAATAGAATTCCCTGCCATATTTGGGACACGAATGATAGATATGTGGGACGACACTAATGATCAAAATTGAGCGTCTGTGTATTTGTTGTTATATCTTTTCAGGAAGCATGTTTTCTCTGTGACTGAGATTTGATGTTTATTGGTGATGCAAACACCTTTGATGGTGTTGCTGAGCACACTAGGCGACTCTGAGACACAGACTCATATGATATGATGTCAATATTCAAGCTCTTTAGAAATACTTTTTAAAATAGCCTTTTGATAGACCAGAGAGATTCAACAACACAAGTCTGAAACGGTTGTCATAATCGCATGACTATTTTGTTCCCGTCATGTAACACGATCCTAAGCAACCGGTTCCCAAGATTTCGTAGCAATGTCTGTTTCCAGACTACCGACAGATAGCATGCCACAAATGGCCATGACACATAGACACAACGGCTATAAAGGCAGAGGCAGACCATGTAAAAGATGGATCATAGAAATCAAAGAAGCCACAGGAACAAGCTTACAAACAGCACACAAGAAGGTAATCTCCAGAGAACTGTTCCACCCCTTACGCCACAAGGCAAACAAGGGCCACAGCGTATAGATAGATAGATAGAGTCTGTGTCATGCATATCACGTTTGCAGACGTTGTTATACCGAAGTAAAGGTCTACATTCAGATCGTTTCTTCATAAAGTAGATCATTCGGTATTCTGCCATCTTCCTAGTGTACCACTGCAATCTGAGGCTGCATAGACTGATCATAGAAAATAATGCGGAAATGTTCGAGTTTTTTTTTTTAATTTTAAAATAATACGTCAGTGTTAGTAGTTTTGTTCTGACACCCAATTCCATTAGTAGGCACCACATGTGAACGCTGTTTAGTCGGCTCTCCTGGTGCATATAGGTTGCCTGTTTCACTGCAGAAGTGGAGGGTGCCGAGGCGTGACCTTCAATGGTATAAAAGACATGTGCGCAGAAAACGTAAACATAACCTAGAAGGTCGTTTTTGATTATTTCCGTGCATTTTGTTGATCAGAATTAGCTATTTTGGCATGCGACTGCAAGTATATAAATAGGCACCAACGAGAATATTCAAAAACATAACTAATGTAGTCCTAGTTAATTCTGTACACAAGTCTTCTTGGTGATGAAGTTGATGTTATTCCGCCTTCGCAAGCGAAGATGAGCATGACATCAAAAACAATACATGCGATGAACAAGTAGAAAAAAACAACAAGACACTTGTGATTGTCTTATTTGGTTTTGAGTTCGATGAGTTTAGGGTTACCATCATTGTCAGATGAAAAAAAAGAGGACGTTTTGACGTGTGCCTTATTGTGCACCCTTATTGGCAACAGAGATATAGGGTAAGTTCCACCGCCGCTTGTCAAACTTTCAGCTTCCCAGTCATATCGGCCTTCACGAAAACCTGGATAGTTGGTCTTCAGTGTGTCTGTAAATAAACACTTCCGTTTCGGCATTTTAAAAATCTTATTTTTATAATTTAAGTTCAATCTTCAATTCAAAAATGTATTTATTAATAATTATCACTAACGAACTCGCGTTACCTTCTGCTATGCGAAATGCGTTATGTTTACGAAAAATTGAAAATGGCTAACGAAAACGGAAGTTTTTATGGCCAATGTTAACATTGAGCTAAATATAGGTGGCGCGCGTGTTTATTTCACTATACATAATAGATTAAAGTATATAGCACAGAAAAGTAAATAAGAAAGTATCGATAAATCGGGGACGGACAGTCGGGAACGGAGAAAAACCCGGACAAAAGCCATTTTTCTGGAAAGCCCCCCGGACAGGGGCATACAAAGAGGACGTGTCCGGGGAAACCCAGACGTATCGTAACCCTAGATGAGTCCGATTCGTGCCTGGAAAGTTATAAGTGCATGCAGAGGGTTCAGAGTGGGAGACTTTTCGGATTTGTCCATCCGCTTCCATCGCTTGTAATTTGCAATGCTCTTTCTTTTTCAAATTTAGTGATGCCATAAGCGATCTGGATGTGTTAAGCTGAGTTATCAAAGGCTGTAGTCTTCCAGGAGCTGGGATCGATGCTACAGTGCTTGAGAGAGGTTTTTTTAGGTGATCATTGAAGCGTTTTTCTGCCATCCGCTTGAACGTTTACCATCCCACAGCTCCCCCTTAGAAAAATCTCTTTTGAAGGCGCTTGTGTGGCATACGGACGATGTGGCCAGCCCAGCGGAGTTGGGTATGGATACTTTGCATACGGAACTTTTTTTTTGGAGGATTTGCGTGTCTGGTAATCTATCCTGCCACACACCTATGGTGTGCAAATGACTGTATAAGTGACCATGACTCTTGATCCATGACTAGAATAAAGGAATTTGGTTTGAAATGTGGTGTCGCTAGAACGGAGAGGTTTCGTGGGCAAGAAAGAATGATGGTCAATCAACTGCGTACTGGGACCGTCAGTCAACGTGTAATGGCGGCTACACTCAAGGAGAGATCTGAGCACCTACGGACTTGTCCGGAGTGCAATGACGATGATCCAACAACTAACTAACTAACTAACTAACGAACACACATATGGGGTTTCTTAGGTATTGAAGGTGGAAAGAGTTACTCTATCGAGCGTGTTTCTAATTCTTTGTTTTATTTGTTGGAAAGGGCCAAATTGATTTCCTACTCTTATTGCTGCTGTTTGCTGCCACTAAATGCTGCCGAGATATACAAACTTATAGTTTTTGTCCATTTACTGTTATTACTGGTTCTGTGTAGGGGACACCATACACATTTCTTCTTACTGGCGAAACAATAGTGTAGTTTCTAGTAGTCAAGATACATATGAAAGTTGTAGTTGTATTCTTGGCATATGATCAGAGGATGTAAGAATGTTGCAGGTACGTCTCAATGCAGATTTGCAGGACAACCTGCGCCGAGGATAGGACACGGATGATAGTGATGAAGATAACATGATATTTGAAAATAAAGAGCAAATAAAAATAGGTCGGGATAGCCCTTACACCAAAAAATAGAATTCCCTTCTATCTGTGACGTCATTATGACAAACCAAGATGGAGGATTTCAGCTGATAAATTCAACGAGAGAAATTTATATATAGGTTTTACTTAATCTCATGACACGAACTTTCAAATTATTTATCCGGGTTTGGAAGTCTAGACACACTATCTAAATGAATTAATGTGACATTATATTAAAGAAGATACATGGGACCTCGCAATGATTGCTTAATTTGCTTTAGGCCAATACTTTTAGAATAATAGGTTTGAATTTGGTCTTGTCTTTTCCTTCAGTTCCGAAGCCGAATGGCCGAGCAAAGTTGATCGAATCACCAGTGAAACTAGTTTCTCGACTCATATTCTAGTACTGGAACACTATTGTTATGGAGTAGAACTAGGCTATTGTCTTGACACATAGGCCTAATACAGATTCCATTAATGTTTGTTTGCATAGCCTAATTAATAAAAATAATATTATTAAAAACAAATGACAAATATTAAATTGCATCATAATAATAACATGATAGACTAGAGTCTAGTCTAGACTACTGTCATGCCGGTTACTAGAGCATTATAATTTGAGTCTCATTAGATTAGGAATCTGGATGAACTTCATCAAATTGCACTCTTGTGTGGAAAGATCTTTTCCAGACAAGGCTTGTCGGTTGTGGCAACATTAGTTAACAAACATACAATCACATTATTATCTACTAGACTGCTTGCATTCAGTTATTCAAGATGTCTGTTGAAGACCCCTTCTTTGTCGTGAAAGAGTAAGTACATAGATTAGACCCTAGATGATAATCTCACTTTCTGATAAAGTTGTACAATAATGTTCTTTTAGGATAAATTATTAACTCTTTGACAAGCTGATAAAAAACAAACCCCTCGGCACATCAGTAAGCTGATAAAAACAAACCCCTCGGTACACCAGTAAGGTGATAAAAATACCCCTCCTCCTCGGTAAACTAGTAAGCTGATAAAAACACTTCCCCCCCGACACACCAGTAAGCTGATGAAAAAAAATTACACTCCCCCCCCCTTTGATACACAAGTAAGCTGATAACACAGATCACCTCTGCATGATACAAATGCTCAATTGAATTGATAAGCTTGTAGGGCCTATATAAATGCTTTGAATGATATTACAGAAAGTACAGTGGAATCCCTCAATACCACATCCTTTTATAACAAGTTTTATAACACATTTTCTGAACACTTTTCAAAATCTACAATTATATTTATTCTTTATTGTTTGTACTGTATATAGCACATTTTTGTTATTTGGGGACCTACATATTTCATTGGTCTAGACCAAGCTGTTATAATGTTTTGTTTTTTGTGGAGGTATCCTTAAGGATACGATGAGGGGTTGACTTGGTCAGCAAAATAGTGGTGGCTTTTCATCATATCCTTAAGAATACCTTCGCAGCTAAGGGATTAATGTCTGGACTAAGTTGCTAAAATATTGTTAATGTTTGGACCAAGTTGTTATAATGTCTGGATCAAGTTGTTATAATGTTTGAACCAAGTTGCTATAATATTGTTAATGTCTGGGCCAAGTTGTTATAATGTCTTGACCAAGTTGTTATAATGTCTGGACCAAGCTGTTTATAATGTCTGGACCAAGTTGTTATAATGTCTGGACCAAATTGTTATAATGTCTGGACCAAGTTGTTATAATGTCTGGATCAAGTTGTTATAATGTCTGAACCAAGTTGCTATAATATTGTTAATGTCTGGACCAAGTTGTTATAATTTCTGGACCAAGTTGCTATAATATTGTTAATGTCTGGACCAAGTTGTTATAATATCTGGACCAAGTTGTTATAATATCTGGACCAAGTTGTTATAATATCTGGACCAAGTTGTTATAATTTCTGGACCAAGTTGTTATAATATCTGGACCAAGTTGTTATAATTTCTGGACCAAGTAGCTATAATATTGTTAATGTCTGGACCAAGTTGTTATAATGTCTGGAACAAGTTGTTATAATGTCTGGACAATGTTGTTATAATGTCTGGATCAAGTTGTTATAATGTCTGAACCAAGTTGCTATAATATTGTTAATGTCTGGACCAAGTTGTTATAATTTCTGGACCAAGTTGCTATAATATTGTTAATGTCTGGACCAAGTTGTTATAATATCTGGACCAAGTTGCTATAATATTGTTAATGTCTGGACCAAGTTGTTATAATGTCTTGACCAAGTTGTTATAATGTCTGGACCAAGTTGTTTTAATGTCTGGACAATGTTGTTATAATGTCTGGACCAAGCTGTTATAATGTCTGGACCAAGTTGTTATAATATCTGGACCAAGCTGTTATAATGTCTGGACCAAATTGTTATAATGTCTGGACCAAATTGTTATAATGTCTGGACCAAATTGTGATAATGTCTGGACCAAGTTGTTATAATGTCTGGTCCAAGTTGTTATAATGTCTGGACCAAATTGTTATAATGTCTGGACAAAGTTGTTATAATGTCTGGACCAAGCTGTTATAACGTCTGGACCAAGCTGTTATAATGTCTGGACCAAGTTGTTATAATGTCTGGACAAAGCTATTATAGTGTCTGGACCAAGTTGTTATAGTGTCTGGACCAAGTTGTTATAGTGTGTGGACAAAGTTGTTATAATGTCTGGACCAAGCTGTTTTGTCTGGACAAAGTTGTTATAATGTCTGGACCAAGTTGTTATAATGTCTGGACCAAGCTGTTTTGTCTGGACAAAGTTGTTATAATGTCTGGACCAAGCTGTTTTGTCTGGACAAAGTTGTTATAATGTCTGGACCAAGTTGTTATAATGTCTGGACCAAGCTGTTTTGTCTGGACAAAGTTGTTATAATGTCTGGACCAAGCTGTTTTGTCTGGACAAAGTTGTTATAATGTCTGGACCAAGCTGTTTTGTCTGGACAAAGTTGTTATAATGTCTGGACCAAGTTGTTATAATGAAATTTGACTCCTCATATATTGCAAAGTCACTATAGACATTGAGACAATCACTTTGACAGATGGAATAATGAAACATTTAAACAGTTCTGGCTGGAAAGAACTTGGTATATCGATGTATGGCCTGCATCAATCTCTAGCGTGTTACTGACATGTATGAGCCATGAATAAGCATGTTACAGTAGTTGTCAAGCAATGTTCTGTGCTGGGTATAGGTCTACTTAGGGCTGCCATAAGTCTTGGTCTGTTCACAATTGTCTTCAGTTTTATAAGCGCTTTCACATTGGGTCGTAATACTCTCCTGGTTTCTTTTACAGCTTACTAAAAATAATTTGCTACTTACACATATACTGCAATGCTGCATGTAGGCCAGCAAATAGGGAATTCATGATGTCACTGTCAACGAAGCAGCACATCATTTGCTGTGAGTACCACTCATAATGTTCGTATGTTGAAGTCAATGCTGACCATTCAGCTCAACTGGGATGATGATGATGTCTGCAGTGTGCCTGACTGTGACTAATGTTCTATGCATTCTTGGAATTGTTTACCACACTCTGGGCATGTGTGGGAGGAGTCTCTGGGACATTGAGCAGCTCTTGCCTTTCTTCTAGCTTATTTTTGTTGTGCAGCTTGAGGTCTGAGGTTCTCTGCAGCTGCTGCACCACTCTTGATTCTGCAACACCAGTCGGATCTGTCTTGTGTAAAACTCTCCCATGAATTTGTGTCTATTTTGCAGTGATTTAGTGATGTCCTTCAGAGTGTCTTTAAAACGCTTCTTCTGTCCTTCTGCCTTGTGGGAGCCAGTCTAGAGTTTTCCATATAACAATTTCTTTGGTAGACAAAGGTCTTTCATATGGACCATTTGTCCTGCCTAGTGTGTCTGCACCTTCATCAACATTGTATGTATGCTTACAGACTTAGATTTCATCACTACTTCATTATCTGGTATTTTATCCCACCAATGGATGTTGAGTATCTTACGAAGGCGGCTTCGGTGGAAGTAGTTGAGTCTTCTAGCATGTTTCGCATATATTGTCAGTGTTTCACAGTCATACATTAGTGATGATATTGCTGTTGCTTGGTAAACTTTGAGTTTGGTGGTAGTTGTTCCCCTTCTCTTCCATTACATTTTATTGCATTCTTCTAAATAATGTGATGCTAGCTTTGCTATGCTGTTGTTTACCTCAGTGTCGATGTTTATATCTTGTTAGAGAGTGCTGCCCAGGTAGGTGAAATTATTGACTGTTTGAAGATCGTCTTCTTTGATCCTTATAAGGGGATTTAAGTGTGGTTTGTTTGGTGTGGGTTGAAACATGACCTCTGTTTTCTTTGTATGGATGGTGAAACCAAAGTTATCACAGGCTTCAGCAAATTTGTTTAGGTTGACCTGCATACTGTCTACAGATCAGCATAGAATGCACAGTCACCTACATAAAGGACCATTCTGAGTTCTCTGACCATTGTGTTTCAAACTTTAGTTTTGGCTTCGAAACATAGAAGGTTTAAATGTTTACCATTTATTTTGTATCTTACGTGTATTACTGTTACATCACTCGATCTAGATGCGTCTGTCAGTATGGCAGAAAACATCAGGCTGAACAGTGTTGGAGGTATTAACATCCTTGTTTGACCCCATTTGTTACAGGACAGGCTGGTGATGACATTTCATCACTGATAACAACGGCTGTCATGCTGTCATGGAACTGTCGTACTATGTTGATAAATTTTGGGGCGGGCAGCCATTTTGACGAGTACTTTTCACAGCCCATGTTTGTTCACAGTGTCAAATGCCTTTGTGAGGTCTACAAATGTTGCGAAAAGTTCCCGTTTGGTGTTTTTGAATTTTTTCTTTGGAGTTGACGTGCAGTAAACATCATGTCTTCTGTCCCACAACCAGCACAAAATCCGTGCTGACTTTCAGGCAGAAGATCACCTGTGTGTGTCTGTGTAAGTTATAACCCCATAGCTTCAAGCAATAGTCCTAGGGATATTAAAACATACACTTTTAAATACGGTGTTATGACCTGGGAACTATAGTCCGTTCAGAATCGTTTGCCGAGATGTTAAATTATTTTTATCAAAAACGTATTGTTCATTTGGATTGATCATTTGAAGTTAGGTTTAGAATAATAATGTCGCTATAGAAATATTTTTTTATCAAAGAAATGTGATCCAGTATCAAAGATACCTTATTTAACCTATATTAAAAAAAAGTTAATCTAAATTATAAACAATCGCTGGATTATGTAGATGCTTACATCTCACAGCTGATTATTAAATATAAAGGCATGACCCTCACGGTAGAATGTGCACCGTTCTAAAAGTAGTTGTTTCCACTGTACATTTGTATAAAGCAATGTTACATATGGAAATTCCCGTTTAGCACCAAATATTATTTTTCCTGAACTTAGAATTATGTGAAATCAAAAACGGCTATTGACTCGATTTCAAGTCACAAGTCAGAGGCACGTCTCAATATTTACAGAATGTAGGCGGCACTAAGCATATTACCTTCTGCAAGTCTATGTGAGAATGAATCTGAAAGCGAAATATTTTACTGAGCATAACATTGCTATAAAGATTTATCAATACTTCTGCAGAGAGCGTAAAAAGGGACATCTTTATTGTTCTTTATCAAATCCTGAGAAGAGAACAATGCATATTTTAGGTTTGTGTAAACGTTCATTTGATCGAATAGTGGAAGCAAGCGGATATTTATTGCCAACAAATTCACGAAAGCAAGGAAGGAAAGAAAAGATAGACAGTTTCGATAAGGACCTAGTAAAAAGAGAAATATGTAGAATGTTTGATAAAAACGAAGAAGTGACACTTAGAAAGTTGAAGATTTGGCTGAAAACTAATAACGACATTGAAATATCAAAAACTTTATTATGGAAAACTGTAAGAAATGCAGGCTTCACCTTTAGAAAGTATGCTGGTGGAAAAAACATTATTTGTGAAAAGCCACATCTGGTAGCTCTTAGAAGCAAGTATTTACGTGAAGTGAAGGGAATGCGCGAGAATGGTTATGATATTGTGTATTTAGATGAAACTTGGATCAACGCTCATCATACAAATGAAAAGGAATGGCAGTTAGCAGATGGAAGTATTAAAAGATCAGTACCAAGTAGTAAAGGGCAACGTTTGATAGTTGCACATGCAGGTAGCAGACATAATGGGTTGTTGCAGAATGCTCATCTAATTTTCATTTCAAAATCCATTGACAATAGAGACTACCACTCCGAAATGAATGGGCACATATTCGAAGACTGGATCGAAAAAAGTATTCTTCCAATATTAGATAGACCTTCTTGTCTGATAATGGACAATGCTTCATACCATAACGCAGTGAACGTAGAAGATAGAATCCCAACATCATCAAGTACAAAAGATGCAATCAAAACGTGGCTCATAAAAGAACACATACCAGTTACCGACAGGTACTTGAAACCCGAATTGCTTAACCTTGTAAAACAGACACAACGAACAAAGATATTTAAAATAGACAAGTTAATTGAAGAACATGGTCATAGATGTTTGAGACTACCTCCATATCATGCACACTTAAATCCCATAGAGCTAATTTGGGCAAAAGTTAAAGGACACGTAGCATCTACAAATACAACTTTCAAATTATGTGATATTGAGGCACTTACAAATCAGGCTGTATCAAATATACATAAAGACTACTGGGTGAAATGTGAGGATCATGTGTTACGCCAAGAAGAGGAATATTGGAAAAAGGAAGGTTTGTTGTTTGTTCAGCCGAAAACAGTAATCGACCTATTTGACTCGTCTGATTATGAATGATCATTACTCTGATTAAGTCTACACTAAAAAAAGTTTGATTTGCAAAATTTACAAGTTGATTTGTAAAACATTTCATTGCTCAATACCACCCAAGCAATTCAAAAAAATGTTATAAGCAAACCATCAACCATTACTTATAAAAATTAGCCCGCTTGATTCAATACAGAAGTTCAGATATCTTGGATCAACTATTACAGACAAAATTTCCTTACATGAAGAAATATATGTACTTATTTCAAAGGCAGCGACAACATTTGTGAAACTCACACCAAGAGCATGGAACAATATCAAATTGACTCTACGAACAAAAGATATATTTTAAATTTTTTTTACACCTGCCACCATGTAAAATTTTGTGGACACGCCTATGGGTCATCATTGCACTAGATTACTGTAAAATATTTTGTTTATGGTCGAAATCATATTTACATGGGCAAACATCAAAAGAATTCGCCGCTTTCAAATAACCGTTACAGCTAGACATCAAGTAACACATATGTTTTCGCGACATGGACATTTTAACAACGTATGCCAAAATTCATGTGAAATCATCAAGAACTTTTTGAATTATAAATCATAACATCTCGGCAAACGATTCTGAACGGACTATAACACATAACCCTGTGAGCTATAGACAATTGGCTAAACTACTATGTCAGGAAGATGCCAGAGAGTTTCATGAAGACTAGGAAGCTCCTATAACATTTCTGTAATTAGACTTACGTAAAACACAGGTTTATATAATCGCTTCAACAGCGATTATATAAACCTGTGTTTTACGTAAGTCTAATTGTTGTTACGTTTCATGCAGTTACATTGTATTGATTGTCGTTTAACATTTCTGTAGAAGGATAAAAACTATACCTGTCAGCTAATTTTTTTCATAACTCCACATTTTGTAAAATTTAAATCCATATTCTTATAAAAACGTTCTTAGTAGTAATAATTACGGACACCCCCACCCCCATTTTTCTTTTGTTTGCCAGTCAATACGTTCATGCGAAATAAAACGTCTGTATTAATAATTACTGAAATTTAACATGTCCCTACCCTACCCCCCCACCCCCCGTGCTGTAAATCCATATCAATAGGGAAAATCTGTACTAGTTGTGACACTGATGAATAAAAACCAGAGTTTATGCAGATTTTTAGTGTTGATTCTGTACAGGGAGTGAGAGAGAGAGATGCTAGAGATACACATGGCATATTGATGTTACCAGCAGAAAGAATGGCCAGAGTGAAAAATCTCAAGATCTGCTTCCAGCGATTGTGAAAATACATTTGCTTGAGCATTTAGTACATTTCTAATAATCTGACTCTTGAAAACCCAGAATCAGTGGGTTTGTTTTTTTGTTGTCTTGAAACATATGTTTTTGTACCTTGTGTTTGTTACTTGATGTCTACACCGTCAGACAAGACTTATATATGCCAAGAACATGTGTGTCTTTGTACCTTGTGTTCGTTACTTGATGTCTACACCCCAGACAAGACTTATATACGCCAGGAATGTGTATGTCTTTGTGTCTTGTGTTCACTACTCAATGTCTACACTGTCAGACAAGTCTTATGAATGAACTTTACTGCTATCTGGAGTTATTTTTTTGGCTCCGTCATTGACAGAATATGTCTCTCATTTGTTCATACTTGGGACATATCTTAGAGAGAATGAGAAATCTCATTGGCCAACTAGCAAAAGTTGCTGCTCAGAATGTAGCGCTGCTGTACACAAGCAGACAGATGGAACCTCACAGTAAGCTTGGCAGAAGTGGTGGTGGTGGGGGAATAGAATCCTGACTTTCCCAAGGATATTGGCTGCCACTCACCCTTAGGTACTATCCTTATACACTTGTTCCACCCAGTGAAGTTGAGATAGCTTTCATTGTTCAGAGCATGTAAGATCTAGCTCAAGTGATATTCCCAAGGAACCTCAGAAAGAATTCACTAGTAAAATATTATTTATAACACAATTTTGAACCCCAGACCTGAACAGAAGACAAATGGCTTGATCTCTTCGCCAAGAAATTGACATTATAATTATGAAGTCAAGTCTATATTTCCAATTACAGAGAAGTTCAGGGGATCTCCCTAGCGTAGTGGTTAAGCTGTTCTTCGTGTTCAAGAGGTCATGGGTTCGAATTCTGCTTGTATCATCTTGTTTGCAAGGTTGTTTTTTTTAGGAGCTCCCTGTGGACTATCACTTGAAGCTATGGAGTTACATACTATGAGTTTTACTCTTGACAGGCGGAGTAAGTAAAGTTTCGTTGAGAGTGACGGAGTACATGGAAAACAGAGTAGTTAAGTCAATCCTCTATGACCTTTGAACCCTTTGAATAAGAAAGCTTTAGTTGATATTGTACTTAATAAAGTGTCTTGTATATTTCCAACAACAGTGAAGTTCAGAAAGCTTTAATTGTTGTGCACAACTTATATTCACGATGGCGAGAGCTGCAGGAAAATAGTGGTACATCATTCAGGGAAGAGAGTGAGCACACAACAAATGAGCTGCGTAACAGTTTACGCAGTATAGAATGGGACCTAGAGGATCTGGAGGAGACAGTTGATATCCTTGTTTAATATTAAAAGTTGATCATAAAATATATATCATAAACTGTATATCGTAAAATACATATCATAAAAATATATAATAAACACAATAAGGTTACATAACCAGATGGTGATCAAGAAAAACATGGATAGGTAACATCAGACTTCTGAACAAATATGGATATAGTGCAAACGAGGCACCACATCTGGTTATGGAATGCTAAAGATCTCACCACTACGCATAACAGCAAATGTGGTCCAGTAGTATCATCCTCCACCTGGAGATAGATAATCGTGGAGTATTATTCTTCACCTGGGAATAGACGATCATGGACCGTTAGTATCATCCACCTGAGGATAAACGCTATTAGAAGTGATGTCATTCATAATTCTGGTAATGTTTATACATTTGACATTGGTTATGAACCGTCATTATTGTACTCCAGGCAGATCCATCGTTGATCAGTCTTCCCTAGCATTTTCCATAACCTGTCAGGGAGGGCTGCCACACTGGATACATCAGGTTTGTAGGGGTGCTGCACTGGATATATCAGAGTTGTAGGGCTGCCACGTGCGTAAGGTTAAGTTTTCTTGCTTCCCTGACTGGTGTAGTGTTCTAAAATTCCATGTGCCTATTCTAATATGTTGCTTTCTCATCTTTAGATGTTGTTGGTCCGTTGCTTGGCTTTGGGGTGTATGTGATAAGGTCTCAGTTTTTTCCATGGTGGCCTGCCAACATTCATTGTTATGCCCTGAACATGCCTCTTGTGCGCCACATACTTTGCTGTTTCACCATTGATCCATTTGGATTACTCTGCCTCGTCTACCATCACAGACTTTTTGTCTAGGGATGAACATTCCCTTGTGTTGCCTTTTGAATGTCTCTTTGCAATGACATTCTGTGCTGTGAAATTAGCCGTTAGCTGGAGTAGTCAAGATAACATTTTTTTTGTCTGTATCAAAGATAGGTAGTTCGCAAGTCAGAACAAATTTGAATGATTTACACTCCTTCTATAATCGACTAAGAACAAACACAAAGATCCTACAGGTTGGAACTAAATTTGACATCACACTGTCTCCAGTAAATACGCTAACCAAACCATCAAAACTGTGTAATCAAGAAAACACAAATATAAACTTTATAATTACTGTGATAATTACTTTGTGAAAGCCTGTCATGGTCTTATCCATTGGATCTCATTCTTCTGTTGGTAAGGTAGAAACTTTGGTTATCTCTCCTGTTGTCTTTTCAGCTTGCACCATCCATGACATCTATCTATCTATTGTCTTTTCTCTGCTTTTGCCATAGGATTTTACAACAGGATTGAATGACAATCGGTTTTAGGACTATGGCACATTTGGTAGCTTGATCTATCGCTGTGGATCTTGTTTGCCTTGCGGCATCAGGGTAGAAGAGTTCTCTGGAGATGGCCTTCTTGTGTGCTGTTTGCAAGCTTGTTCTTGTGGCTTCTTTGATTTCTGTGATCCATCTTTTACATGGTCTGCTTCTGGCTTTATAGCCGTTATGTCTATGTGTCATAGCCATTTGTAGCATGCTATCTGTTGGTAGTCTGGAAGCGTGCAAAAATCACTTGATCTGTTGTCTTTTGATGTGTTCCAATACTGATATTGTTTTGGTTATCTGTCTGATGTTATTGTTTCTAATTCTATCTCTTAATGACACTCCAAGAATTCTTCATAGACATGTCATTTCTGCTGTCACTATTTTTCTTTTGTCTTGAGCTGTCATTGTCCAGGTTTGGCATTGGTAGCACAGTGATGGGATAATACTAGTCTTGTATAATGCAACTTTAGTGTCTATGTTTACATTTTTGTTCTTGAAAATACCTGTCAATACCGATACAGGTTGCTTGATATATATATATATATATATATATATATATATATATATATATATATATATATATATATATATATATATATATATATATATATATATATATATATATATATATATATATATATATATATATATATATTACTATATATATATAGTAATATTGTGATGTCTCAGAATGTCTGTAATGCCTTCAATCCATCTTCTTCTTGGTCTTCCTCTGTATTTTGCTGTTTCCATTATCATGTTGCTCTTGCCGCTGGCCAATATGGGTTCATTCTCATTAAGTGGCTAAACCATTTCAGTCTCTACTTTTCAATATATTTGTACCACAGATGTTGTTCCTACAGTTCTTGTACCACAGATGTTGTTCCTACAGTTCTTGTAATCTCTTCATTGCTCACATATTTGTACCACAGATGTTGTTCCTACAGTTCTTGTACCACAGATGTTGTTCCTACAGTTCTTGTACTACAGATGTTGTTCCTACAGTTCTTGTACCACAGATGTTGTTCCTACAGTTCTTGTACCACAGATGTTGTTCCTACAGTTCTTGTAATCTCTTCATTCCTCACATATTTGTACCACAGATGTTGTTCCTACAGTTCTTGTACCACAGATGTTGTTCCTACAGTTCTTGTAATCTCTTCATTCCTCACATATTTGTACCACAGATGTTGTTCCTACAGTTCTTGTACCACAGATGTTGTTCCTACAGTTCTTGTAATCTCTTCATTCCTCACATATTTGTATCACAGATGTTGTTCCTACAGTTCTTGTAATCTCTTCATTCCTCACATATTTGTATCACAGATGTTGTTCCTACAGTTCTTGTAATCTCTTCATTCCTCACATATTTGTATCACAGATGTTGTTCCTTCAGTTCTTGTAATATCTTAATTCCTCACATATTTGTACCACAGATGTTGTTCCTACAGTTCTTGTAATCTCTTCATTCCTTACATATTTGTACTACAGATGTTGTTCCTACAGTTCTTGTACTACAGATGTTGTTCCTTCAGTTCTTGTAATATCTTAATTCCTCACATATTTGTATCACAGATGTTGTTCCTACAGTTCTTGTAATCTCTTCATTCCTCACATATTTGTACCACAGATGTTGTTCCTACAGTTCTTGTATCACAGATGTTGTTCCTACAGTTCTTGTAATCTCTTCATTCCTCACATATTTGTATCACAGATGTTGTTCCTACAGTTCTTGTAATCTCTTCATTCCTCACATATTTGTACTACAGATGTTGTTCCTACAGTTCTTGTACTACAGATGTTGTTCCTACAGTTCTTGTAATCTCTTCATTCCTCACATATTTGTACCACAGATGTTGTTCCTACAGTTCTTGTAATCTCTTCATTCCTCACATATTTGTACCACAGATGTTGTTCCTACAGTTCTTGTACTACAGATGTTGTTCCTACAGTTCTTGTACCACAGATGTTGTTCCTACAGTTCTTGTACTACAGATGTTGTTCCTACAGTTCTTGTAATCTCTTCATTCCTCACATATTTGTACCACATATGTTGTTCCTTCAGTTCATGTAATCTCTTCATTCCTCACATGATCTCTTCTTGTTCTGATTGCTGCTTTTCTTAGACATCACATTTCACACATTTCTCTCTTGTTCATTAATTAGTGTCCATGTCTGATAGTGAAAACATAATGTTGGGATGAATATTGAATTTATGATTTGCCTTGTTGGTTTCCACTGGGATAGATTTGTGCTTCAAAATTGGTATAAGTTCATAATTTACATAGTTGACTTTTTACAAATTCTTGTCTCAAGATCTCTGTCCATTCTACCGTTGTTTGTAAAAATGATCCCAAGATATTTTAATTCCTGTAATTGTTTCAGTAATTGATCAGTTATCTTTATGTTGATTGTATTGACTTCTCTGCTTATAGACATTGCTTCTGTTTTTTTCTGTGTTGATCTTCACATTGCTTCCTTTATGTCTTTGATATTCTTGTGGATTGGATGTCTCTGGTCAGTGACATACATGTATGTTTTAGTTTGAGCGAGAGCATGCCAAGAATGCAATGAGAGGAGTCCTAGCATATATCTAATTTTCACTATGCGGGTATCCCTGGTGCAGCTGAGGACTAACTGCATTCCCTCATTCTGCAAACTTTATTTACAGGTTACAGATACATTTAAAATATTTAAATTCATATTCCAGGTTTTCAATACAAAACTAAAATGTCTGACTAATATAGTTTTGTGAAAGGAAAATCAATTTCAGCAGTTTATATTTGTGTCACATTTTCAAAAATTGTTCTTGTCTTTGAGTTAAATTGATTTTACCTTAACTTTTATCATGTATTGTTGAGAAAAATCCTAGAAAGTTCAAAATTTCCGATTACGAACTACAAGAAAGAAGAAACTTTGTGGACAAGACAAAATCAACTGTCAGGGTAAGTAGGCTAATACATTTGTTCACATGTTCTGGTAAATTGTGCTGTCATGTTGATTTCTATTTTATTCTACACATACTTTTGTGATTTGTTTTTATAGTAGCAATAAAACACAGTTGTACTGGTAATATTTTATAGTAGCAATAAAACACAGTTGTACTGGTAATATACCTGTAGTCGTAATCTTCGATAACAGTTACCATGTTATTCTGACAGGCCGACGTTGTGCTTGAACTAGGACGGGCATGGCGTGGGTGGGTGGAATAACAAAGAAACCTGTCGTAAGGGCCAGAGTTGTGCCCTGATGTCGACATGTTTTAGCAGCATTAGACTCGAAACACCATCGAGTCGGATGGCTGCTGGAACAGAGGGCGGAGCACTTATGGGAATGCCCCACATGCTGTGAGGACAGTTTCTAATCAAGAATCAAGAGATTTTGAGATGGTGACAAATTTTTCTACTTTCTACTGAAACAGTTCTTTCATGAATGTAGTGATACTGATTCTAACTAGTACTGATAATTATAACAAAATAAGAAGAAAAATAATGTTACATCATGAACAATAACTCAAAAATTTCACATCTGAGCACACCAAATATGTTGTGGGGCTATTTGAGCAAAAATTTCAGATCTGAACTCATGTGACTACAAGTAAAGGTGAATATCTTGCAGGTGAAAATGTATGACCTATTTACTTATCTTATTTCAGCTTGTTATCAGATCTTTCAATCACTATTAAAGTTGCTGAAATGTTATAATATCCTTCAATCACTATTAGAGTTGCAGAAATGTTATAAGATCTTTCAATCACTATTAAAGTTGCTGAAATGTTATAATATCCTTCAATCACTATTAGAGTTGCAGAAATGTTATAAGATCTTTCAATCACTATTAAAGTTGCTGAAATGTTATAATATCTTTCAATCACTATTAGAGTTGCAGAAATGTTATAAGATCTTTCAATCACTATTAAAGTTGCTGAAATGTTATAATATCTTTCAATCACTATTAGAGTTGCAGAAATGTTATCATTCAATCACTATTAACGTTCAGCACGCTATAGGCTGACACATTGCCCAAAAAATTAGCATCTCTCAAACACTGTAGGCCGACCGATTGCCCAAACAACATAGACACGTTCTAATACGTTGCAAAACGTGTGTAGTTAACTGCACATAATCTAGGACATGCGCAGTAGAAAGCCGGCATATTCAACATCCGATCCTGTCTCTTTCGTGAATTGTCGTGGTAGCGATCAGACGTGGTAATTTGTAACGAAACCCAAGCCATCAAGTTTGTTTATCATGGAAACCAATTTCGTTGACATTATGGATTCTGATTGAGATGAGGAGGACATTGCAGACATTTTAGATATAGATATCGCCCCATTAAATGAAGTGTTAGATAGAGATAATAGTGACACTGATTCAGTAGACAGCGTAGCTGGCGACATTTTTGAGGATGAGATTGTTGAAAATTCTTGTGTCCCTTCGGGATATAGCCATGCTTGGCTTAGCGACTTCGATGAAGTTGTTGGGCCTATAGGCTTAGCTGATAACATTTGTGAGTTAGACGTGTTTCGTCTGTTTATTACAGATGATATTGCGAACATGTTGGTAACTGAAACTAATCGTTACACTAAGCAGGTCAGTGAATTGAAGGTACAGGACGCCGGCGATGCATCTCGTGTGAAGCTGTGGAAGTTGATGAGATGAAAGCCTTTGTTGCTTTGGTTCTCTTGATGGGACTGACCAAACGATCCTTCTATGATTTATATTGGTGTAATGATGGTCTCCTAGAGATGCCTGGGTTCAGGAATGTCATGAGTAGAGATAGATTTTTAGCTATTCTTTCATTCCTGCACCTTGTGGACAACACAAAAGTTGTTCCACGAGGGCAACCCAGCCACAGCAAGGCGTTCAAGATACAAGGGTTTGTTGACAAACTTCTTCCTCTGTTTCAACAATATTATTGTTTTTCGAAAGAAATTAGTGTCGATGAAAGCATGATTGCTTTCAAGGGTAGAACTAGTCTTATGCAGTACATACCCAAGAAACCCTCAAAGTGGGGTATAAAGGCTTGGGCACTAGCTGAATTGAAGATTAGTTATCTCTGGAACTGGAAGCTGTACCTTGGTAAGGAGGATGTCTATGACAAAATAAAAAGGGGTTGGTTCACTGTTGTGAGTCATTTGTTATCCCCCATTCAAGGTAAAGGCCATGTTGTCTACATGGACAATTTCTTTTCCTCTAAAGCCCTTTTCAAGGAGCTTGCCGAGAACCAGATAGGCGCTTGCGGCACACTACAGTTGAGGCGCAGAGGGATTCCCCATGAGCTGAAAGGTCTAAAACTCAAGGCTGGTGATCCACTTCGTACTGCTATAGATGTTAACATTCTATACATGGCATGGTATGACAAGAGGCAAGTAAATTTGATAACATTTGCACACGATGCGCAGACCTTCAATAGGAAGGTCCGTTCCAAACATCACACTGGTCATGTGCGGGACGTGGTAAAACCATGCGCCATACAGGCCTATACCCGTCATATGGAAGGCGTTGATCGTGTTGAGAAGCAGCTAACATTATTTGTTAGCCCACAGGATCTGCAAGTGGTGGAAGAAAATTTTCTTTTACATGCTGTAAACTGGCTTTGTAAATGCACTTGTTCTGTGGCGGGCCAAACATCCTGGCCGAGTCAAGGTGGAATAATTTCGCTTGCAAATTGTTCATGGGCTTCTTGACAGTTGCCAGCCTAGGCCTTCTTCCAGTGGAGGAAGAAAAGTAAGCAATCCACCTGATAGAGAATGATTGGAGCGACACACTTCGCCACTATCAATCCTAAACGGTTGCCCAGTGGCAAGCCTGAAAGTCCTGATTGTGTAGTCTGTTCAGATCGGACAAAGAAGCGCCATCAGACTCAGTACGTGTGCATAGTGTGCAAGGTCAGTCTCTGCCCATATCCCTGCTTCATTAGGTACCACACATTATTGAATTTTAAAATTGATTGTACAACTGATCTGCACACCAAGTAGAACTCCACAGCCAGTAGGTGTACTCCAGAGCTGTACGGCCAGTGGGTAAGTCATTTTTGATGTTTTTTTTTAGAAAAAAATACAGTCACCTCTTCCTAACATCATCTATAGGACACATAAAAAATCCAATTGCACATAAATTTGTGGTATTCAATTCTGCATTTAAATGTGTAAAAATTATTGTACAATTTCTTATAACAAAAAAGTTATGGTGTTTTTCAAACACCCATGACTTTTTTGCGTTCAATTGTTTTTTTATAGAGAAAATGTCTTCACTTCTTCGTAACATCATCCGTAGGGCTCATAAAAACATTTACACACACGTTTGCGGTATTCAATTCTGCATTTAAATGTGTAAAAACTGTTTTACAATCTTGTATAATGAAAAACGAAACTGTTGGATATCAACATTGTGCAGGTACATGCACCTACATCAAGCAGTTCAGAGGAGGACATCGAAATTTTCTATGAAGATCTAGAAATCGCAATGAAACTGTGTAAAAATCAGGAAGTAACTATAGTAATGGGGAACTTTAACGCAAAAGTAGGTGAAACAGAAATAAAAGATGTGACAGGAAGATTTGGTTTAGGAACTAAGAATGAAAGAGGTGATTTATTGATAGAGTGGGCACAGGCACATAATTTAATAATAGGGAATACATGGTTCAAGCAACATCCAAGAAGGCTGGTGATAAGCCCAGGTGATAATACTCGGAACCAAATTGATTACATTTTAGTCTCTAAAAGACATAGAAACAGCATTAGATCTACGAAAACAAGGCCAGGTGCTGACTGCAACAGTGATCATATACTACTGGTAGCGAAATTGTGTATAAGATTAAAGAAGATCAAGAGAGCACCAAGGAATATGAAATTAGATTTAGATTTATTGAAATCAGATGCTGACATTAAAGAAAGATACAACATAATTGTACAAAATAGATACAATGCCATTGCAAAGATTCAGACTATTGAAGATCAATGGAACATGCTAAAACAGTCGATAAACCAAACATCTAAAGAGATACCAAAAGTAAAACATACATCAAAATAAAAATGGATGACTGAAGAAATATTAGAATTGATGAGCAATAGAAGGAAAAATTAACACAAGATAGTGGAATATCAGAAAATACATAAGGAGATACGAGAGAAATGCAAAATAGCAAAAGAAAGCTGGCTGAACAAGAAATGCACAGAAATAGAATTGCATTACAACCAAGATACAACATTACTATATAAGAAAATTGAGATAACAGGAAAGAGAACGCAAACAGTTACAGGGTGTCTAAAATCTAAGACAGGGCAGGTATTAATGGGAATAGATCACATAGTACAGAGATGGTCAGAATATATCAAAGAACTTTATGATGACAATAGACCAGAAATAAACATACAAGATAACGGCGAGGGTCCATCAATACTCACAGTAGAAGTAAGGGAGGCACTAAGACACATGAAATATGGCAAAGCCCCAGGTCCAGACAATATCACATTAGAAGAATTAGCAGCTTTAGATGACTTTGGAGTTGAAATAATCACAAAATTGCTGAATGACATATATAACAGCGGAAACATACCCGATGACTTAATGAGATCCATATTCATAGCATTACCTAAGAAACCAGGGACCACCGAATGTGAAGATCACCGTACAATCAGCCTCATCAACCAAAATACTTCTCAGAATCATCATGAAGAGAGTGAGAAACAAAATAAAATCAGAAATAAGTCCAGAACAATGTGGTTTTGAAGAAGGCATAGGTACCAACAATGCTATTTATATATTTAGAACACTAATAGAGAGGTCTATAGAGATAAAAACAGATCTGTACCTCTGTTTTATAGACTACACTAAAGCTTTTGACAAAGTTAAACATAGCGAAATTATACACATGCTAGAGAATCTGAACATTGACAGCAAGGATTTAAGAATAATCAAGAACATGTACTGGCAACAAACAGGAGCAATAAGAGTAGGAAATCAATTTGGCCCTTTTCAACAAATAAAACAAGAAGTCAGACAGGGATGCGTGCTTTCACCAGACCTGTTCTCTCTATACAGTGAAAACATATTGCGTGCAATAGTAGATATCCCAGGAATATCAGTGGGAGGACATAACATAAATAATTTGAGATATGCGGATGACACTGTTCTGATTGCAAAAAGTGAGGAAGACCTTCAAAACTTAATTAAAGTAGTAGTCACAGAAAGCAAAGAGAAAGGCCTCTTCCTAAATATAAAGAAAACAGAAGTAATGGTTATTTCAAAGAAAGAAAATAACACACCTTGCAAGATCAAAGTGAATGATATAGTATTAAAACAGGTCCACCAATTCAAATATCTAGGTACAATTATTACAGCAGATGGAAGAAGTTCAACAGAAATAAGATGCAGAATAGGACAGGCAAAAACAACATTCAGAAAAATGAAAAATATACTGTGTAATATGACCTTGTCATTAGAGGTGAGAAAGAGAGTTCTGCAGTGCTATATAACCCCTATACTAACATATGGGTGTGAGTCTTGGACAATAAACAAACTGGAAAGTGGGAGATTGGAGGTAACAGAGATGTGGTTCTACAGAAGAATGCTGAGAATACCATGGACTGCCAGAAAAACTAATTTAGAGGTGTTAAAAGAGTTAAATGCGAAACGGACCTTAATCAACAATATAAGAAAAAGGCAATTTCCTTTTTTTGGCCACTTCATGAGACAGGCAGGTTTAGAGAACATAATCACAACAGGCAAGATTGAAGGCACCAGAGACAGAGGGCGACAATGTGAGAAAATATTAGACAGTTTGACAACCTGGCACGGCAAAAAACAACGACTTTGATACATGTGGACAGAGAGCTGTGGAGAGCCATGACCGCCTACGCCACCCGGCATGGCACCTGATGATGATGATGATAACGAAAAAGTTATTCCACTTCTCAAACACCAATGTTATGTTGTTTTTTTGTGAAAAATAGGTCTTCACCACTTCCTCACATCTCTGGTAGGACACGTAAAAAAATATAGTTTACAAACATATTTGTGGTATTCTTTTCTGCATTTTCATGCAGAAAAATTATTTTAAAATCTCAAATAATAAAAAAGGTATTGCGTTTCCTTTGCACCAACACAAAAATTATGTCACTTCTCAAAAAAGAATCCAGCTGAAGGGGGAAAATATGGTTTTTTGTTTACAGTGTGCTAAAGGTTAAAGTTGCAGAAATGTTATCAGATCTTTCAATCACTATTAAAGTTGCTGAAATGTTATCAGATCTTTCAATCACTATTAAAGTTGCAGAAATTTTATCATTCAATCACTGTTACAGTTGCAGAAATGTTATAAGATCTTTCAATCACTATTAAAGTTGTAGAAATTTTATCAGATCTTTCAATCATTATTAAAGTTGCAGAAATGTTATTATTAAATCACTATTAAAGTTGCAGAAATGTTATCAGATCTTTCAATCACTATTAGAGTTGCAGAAATGTTATGAGATCTTTCAATCACTATTAAAGTTGCAGAAATGTTATCAGATCTTTCAATCACTATTAAAGTTGCAGAAATGTTATTATTAAATCACTATTAAAGTTGCTGAAATGTTATCAGATCTTTCAATCACTATTAAAGTTGCAGAAATGTTATGAGATCTTTCAATCACTATTAAAGTTGCAGAAATGTTATCAGATCTTTCAATCACTATTAAAGTTGCAGAAATGTTATTATTAAATCACTATTAAAGTTGCAGAAATGTTATCAGATCTTTCAATCACTATTACAGTTGCAGAAATTATATAATTCAGTCACTATTAAAGTTGCTGAAATGTTATCAGATCTTTCAATCACTATTAAAGTTGCAGAAATGTTATGAGATCTTTCAATCACTATTAAAGGTGCAGAAATGTTATCAGATCTTTCAATCACTATTAGAGTTGCAGAAATTATATAATTCAGTCACTATTAAAGTTGCTGAAATGTTATCAGATCTTTCAATCACTATTAAAGTTGCAGAAATGTTATCAGATCTTTCAATCACTATTAAAGTTGCAGAAATGTTATCAGATCTTTCAATCACTATTAAAGTTGCAGAAATGTTATCAGATCTTTCAATCACTATTACAGTTGCAGGAATTATATAATTCAGTCACCATTAAAGTTGCTGAAATGTTATCAGATCTTTCAATCACTATTAAAGTTGCAGAAATGTTATGAGATCTTTAATCACTATTAAAGTTGCAGAAATGTTATCAGATCTTTCAATCACTATTAAAGTTGCAGAAATGTTATCAGATCTTTCAATCACTATTAAAGTTGCAGAAATGTTATCAGATCTTTTATTCACTATTAAAGTTACCAAAATGTTATTATTGATGGTGGCTTGCTTGCAAGTGATGAGACTATTTCTTATCTAATCAGGACTTGAAGAATCAAATCTCAAGTTCGAGTAATGGACAGAAAGATGACCCACGGTCAAGACAAGCTCTTTTTTCATCCAATATGCCAAAACCTGGCCAGGACAAGTACAGACGTTTAGATGAAGAAATGGAGCAGGCGAATCAGAGATTTATCACTGATACACAGCAGCAGCAGAAGGTAGAGAATATCTCTGGAAACATGCTCTCAATCTGTGATGTTAGCTCTCAATCTATGATGTTAGCTCTCAATCTGTGATGTTAGATCTCAATCTGTGATTCTAGCTCTCAATCTGTGATGTTAGCTCTCAATCTGTGATGTTAGCTCTCAATCTGCTCAAGGATACTTATTTGCTCAAGTATGCTAAGTATTATACAATACTTATTTGCTCAAGTATGCTAGCTCTCAATCTGAGATATTTATTTGCTCGTCTGCTAGCTCTCAATCTGTGACATTTATTTGCTAAAGTATGCTAGCTCTCAATCTGTGACATTTATTTGCTTGTCTGCTAGCTCTCAATCTGTGATATTTATTTGCTAAAGTATGCTAGCTCTCAATCTGAGATATTTATTTGCTCAAGTATACTAGCTCACAATCTGTGACATTTATTTGCTCAAGTATGCTAGCTCTCAATCTGTGACATTTATTTGCTCAAGTCTGCTAGCTCTCAATCTGTGATATTTATTTGCTCAAATATGCTAACTCTCAATCTGTGACATTTATTTGCTCAAGTCTGCTAGCTCTCAATCTGTGATATTTATTTGCTCAAGTCTGCTAGCTCTCAATCTGTGACATTTATTTGCTCAAGTATGCTAGCTCTCAATCTGACATTTATTTGCTCAAGTATGCTAGCTCACAATCTGTGATATTTATTTGCTCAAGTCTGCTAGCTCTCAATCTGAGATATTTATTTGCTCAAGTATGCTAGCTCACAATCTGTGACATTTATTTGCTCAAGTCTGCTAGCTCTCATTCTATGACATTTATTTGCTCGTATGCTAGCTCTCTATCTGTGACATTTATTTGCTCAAGTCTGCTAGCTCTCAATCTGTGATATTTATTTGCTCAAGTCTGCTAGCTCTCAATCTGTGACATTTATTTGCTCAAGGTTGCCAGCTCTCAATCTTTGACATTTATTTGCTCAAGTCTGCTAGCTCTCAATCTGTGACATTTATTTGCTCAAGTATGCTAGCTCTCAATCTGTGACATTTATTTGCTCAAGTAAGCTAGCTCTCAATCTGTGACATTTATTTACTCAAGGTTCCCAGCTCTCAATCTGTGACATTTATTTGCTCAAGTCTGCTAGCTCTCAATCTGTGACATTCATTTGCTTGTCTGCTAGCTCTCAATTTGTGATATTTATTTTCTCAAGTCTGCTAGCTCTCAATCTGTGATATTTATTTTCTCAAGTCTGCTAGCTCTCAATCTGTGACATTCATTTGCTTGTCTGCTAGCTCTCAATTTGTGATATTTATTTTCTCAAGTCTGCTAGCTCTCATTCTATGACATTTATTTGCTCAAGTATGCTAGCTCTCAATCTGTGATATTTATTTGCTCAAGTCTGCTAGCTCTCAATCTGTGATATTTATTTGCTCAAGTCTGCTAGCTCTCAATCTGTGACATTTATTTTCTCAAGTATGCTAGCTCTCCATCTGTGACATTTATTTGCTCAAGGTTGCCAGCTCTCAATCTGTGACATTTATTTGCTCAAGTATGCTAGCTCTTAATCTGTGATATTTATTTTCTCAAATCTGCTAGCTCTCAATCTGTGATATTTATTTTCTCAAGTATGCTAGCTCTCAATCTGTGATATTTATTTGCTCAAGTATGCTAGCTCTCAATCTGTGACATTTATTTGCTCGTCTGCTAGCTCTCAATCTGTGACATTTATTTGCTCAAGTATGCTAGCTGTCAATCTGTGACATTTATTTGCTCAAGGTTTCCAGCTCTCAATCTGTGATATTTATTTGCTTAAGTCTGTTAGTTTTAAAGTATATAGTACAGGTAACATGTGATCAAGTAAATATATAGTACAGGTAACACTTGGATAAAAAACTGTTGCCAATTATTTTCTATCCGTAAACAGCCATCGGAAAACGTGTTGTGCGTTTCTACGCACTATGATAATGTTAGCGAGGAAGACATGTTTTGTTTGTTTATGGCAGATGATATCAACAAGTTAAATCACAGAAGTCAGCTATTGGCTGTCAAAAGCTGCCTGCTGACAGCAAAAGGAATTGATTCATCATCATCAACACATTAGTTTTGTTATGAAATTAATTTATTCCAATCACTGGAAATAACGTTGTAGACTACTAACTACTAGACTTAGAGAAATGGATTCCACAAGGTTAGTTACCTCTACATGTTTTATTTGTTGTAACAGATGATATTTTGTGAGAACATTAGTTTAGTTATGAAATAATGTGACTAATACTAGTTATGTAGAAGAATTTTATCAGGGATGCCACACATTGAACAACTATAGGTGAGTCAGTATTTGTTTTCTCGATTTTCTTCCAGATTTTTATCTGGACTACATTCTCACATATCCTGCATACACTAACTCAACTTACATCATTAGATTCAGTATTAAATTCGACTCCGCAGTCACATGTATACAAAGTTCAAGATTGGCAACACAGCCATGTGTACATGTGGACAGGCAGCACAGAGTGCCAAACATATACTTCAAGAGTGTTCTGAGCATGAAACGCTGAGGCAGACATATTGGCCAGAGGAAATAACACTGGAATCAAAACTCTATGGGACACTGTATGAACTACAAAAGACAGTGAGTTTTATTAAGGAGACAGAATTACAGATATAGACATGTTTCAAGTGAACGAAAGAAGAAGAAGAAGTATTAAATTCTTTTTTTTAACATTTAAAAAAATTATTCTAAAAGCTCGAAGAACCAAAAAGTTATTAGATTCAGTATTAAATTCTTTTTTTACATTTAAAAAAAATTATTCTAAAAGCTCGAAGAACCAAAAAGTTATTGCATTTTTCCTAACGCACACCAAAAATAGTGCTAATTCACACAAAAATAACCTGGTGACAGGATATAGATGGCAAGGAAATCTATCCATTGTCTATCCCCAGGTGGATGTTGGTCAGAATATCCACCCTTGCTGTTAAGCATAGGAGTGGTGACTAGAAATTTTAGTTGTATGTCCAGGCCAGATGTGTCAACTTGACTGTGTTGAATCCGTATTTGTTTAGTGTTGTCTTAATGTTATCTATCCATCTTGTTCTATGACTTCCTCTGACCTTGTATCCAAATCTTCTTATGTTGTATGTTCTCGTTGGCATTTGGTTATAGTTCATTCTCATAAGGCGTCCAAACTATTTTATTTGTTGTTTCTCGATGTATTCTGTGCACTCACTTATAATGATTCTTCTCCTGATTTCATCTTTTCTCATTTTGTCTAGTGATCACTCTTGTTTCATTTCTCAGGTATTTAATCTTACATGTTGTAATTTTTCTCTGCTGGGCTGCTGTCAGCGACTATGTCTGGCATTGATAGCAGAGTGTTGGCATACAAATCTGTTTACATCTGTCTCTTGACTTCCATCTGAATCTTTGAGGTTGAGCAGTAATGGTGATAGCTGGTATGTCACTATGTTTGCTTTCTGGCATCTTGTCTCAATTTCTCTGTCTTGGACTTTTCTGTTGTCTGTGAATATACTTCCCAGGTATTTAAACTCATATCGGGTAACTTTGTTTCACTTTGGAAATTTGCATAATTTTAATGCAGAGTTCTAAAGGTTAAATACGTTATTCTTTCTTTCTTTTTGCATTATACCCGTTTATGCCTTGCAGCATCAGGGATAGAAGAGTTCTCCAGACAATTTGTGTGCTTCATATATGCTTGTTTTCATTGATTCTTTTATTTCTGTAATACATATTTTGCATGGTCTGCTTCTGATTTTGTATGCATCTTGTCTGTATAGTAATGCTTTTTGAGGGGCACTGTCTGATGGTAGTCCAGCAGCATATGTAAACTACCAATCTGTTGTCTGATGTAATCCAGGATTGACATTGTGTTAGCCTTCATTTTCATTTTTTTATTTCTGATTTGTCTCTTATTGTTACTCCAAGAATTCTATGTGGGCTCGGCATTTCAAACTTTATAGAGGAAATGAAGAAACGAAACACGTTATTTGTTGTTAAAAACAATATGGTTTGTCCTCAACATTTATAAGCTACCTTTTGTAGTTGTTTTCTGCTGTCCTCAGTTGCTGTTGCGTTCTCAAGATGACCAGCTTGATATGATTGGTTCAAGTGTTGGAGTCCTAAAAAATATGAGCCAACAAATTGGCAGCGAGTTGGAAGATCAAAACATGTAAGTAATGCTGATCTCGGACCCAGGATTACTGACATTGTTTATCTTATTTTCCTAGCAGAGCTCATTTCTTTGTTTTGACTGTATTTTCAAATAATAAATTAAGTAGACTGTAGTAATAGCATATGCACATAAAACCAACAACATGTTAGAGTTGTAGTTATTCTACATCTGATACATCAGTGTACAGTGGAGTGCATGCCAGTGTTGGTTAGAATGCCATTCTCAATCCATGGATGGGACATGATGTTTTCTTTCTGAGGTACAATCAAAATCCTTCCTCTACATGTCACGGCATCTGCTATGGCAGAGCGGCCTTTATTTCCACAGCCCATAGAAAGCCACTCTGCACTCATTCACTGGAAAATATGAAGTAACATAAGTTTTTTTAAATGTACAGTCTGAGTGGTAGGCATACTACATTTGATATATCACTGTAGGCACACTACATGTGATATATCACTGTAGGCATACTACATTTGATATATCACTGTAGGCATACTACATTTGACGCACCTATGCACAGTTTGAGTCATAAGTGTTGTAGATTTAATGCACAGAGTCAGGGTCGTAATGGTACTGTTCATCTGTTGGCATCAACAATAAATATTCTGCTCAATTGGGATAATGATGAAGATGATGTCTGCTGTCACTAATGAGTTCTATGTGCGTCTGGAAATATCTACCGCACTCTGAGCATGTGGAGAAGGAGTCTGTGGGACACAGCATGTATGGAAGGAGTCTGTGGGAGACTGAGCATGTGTGGAAGGAGTCTGTGGGAGACTGAGCATGTGTGGAAGAGTCTGTGGGACACTGAACATGTGGAGAAGAAGTCTGTGGGACACTGAGCAACTCATATTTTTCTTATAGTGTGTTTTTGTTGCGCAGCATCATGACTGAGGTTCTCTGCAGTTGCTGCACCACTCTTGATTCACAGGAGTACTATAATGAATGCATCAAAACACACACACACACTCACAAACACACACATGAGTGTCACAGGGGTACTATATTGAATACATCAACATGCACTCACAGACACATGAGTGTCACAGGTGTACTATATTGAATACATCAACATGCACTCACAGACACACAAATGAGTGTCACAGGTGTACTATATTGAATACATCAACATGCACTCACAGACACACACATGAGTGTCACAGGTGTACTATATTGAATACATCAACATGCACTCACAGACACACAAATGAGTGTCACAGGTGTACTATATTGAATACATCAACATGCACTCACAGACACACACATGAGTGTCACAGGTGTACTATATTGAATACATCAACATGCACTCACAGACACACACGAGTGTCACAGGTGTACTATATTGAATACATCAACATGCACTCACAGACACACACATGAGTGTCACAGGTGTACTATATTGAATACATCAACATGCACTCACAGACACACACATGAGTGTCACAGGTGTACTATATTGAATACATCAACATGCACTCACAGACACACACATGAGTGTCACAGGTGTACTATATTGAATACATCAACATGCACTCACAGACACACACATGAGTGTCACAGGTGTACTATATTGAATACATCAAAACACACACACTCACAGACACACACATGAGTGTCACAGGTGTACTATATTGAATACATCAACACACACAGTCTACTGAATATGAGTCTCATCACAACAAAACTTTAGATACTGGACATGAAATCCTTCATGAAAATGGGTCATATTTCATTGTTAGTGTTTTGTTATATTAATTGGATTTGCCATATTTCATTGTTAGTGTTTTGTTATATTAATTGGATTTGCCATATTTCATTGTTAGTGTTTTGTTATATTAATTGAATTTGTCATATTTCGTTGTTAGTGTTTTGTTATATTAATTGGATTTTTCATAGTTCATTGTTAGTGTTTTATTATATTAATTGGATTTGTCTTAGTTCATTGTTAATGTTTAGTTATATTAATTGGATTTGTCATATTTCATTGTTAGTGTTTTGTTATATTAATTGGATTTGTCATATTTCATTGTTAGTGTTTTGTTATATTAATTGGATTTGTCATGTTAGTGTTTTGTTATATTAATTGGATTTGTCATATTTCATTATTAATGTTTTGTTATATTAATTGGATTTGTCATATTTCATTGTTAGTGTTTTGTTATATTAATTGGATTTGTCATGTTAGTGTTTTGTTATATTAATTGGATTTGTCATATTTCATTGTTAATGTTTTGTTATATTAATTGGATTTGTCATGTTAGTGTTTTGTTATATTAATTGGATTTGTCATATTTCTACCGGGGTTTGAAAGGAGAGCAACTAATAGTATTGTTGTGATCTGCCTTGCTAGTCATAAGAAATTTCTAAGAAGGGTTTGAGGTGTGCTACCCTATCTCATTGAAAGTCAAAGTAAAACAATTACTGAATTGTCCTGACCTGAAAGGTATAAATGTGACAGTTTTTCTGTAAGCTAGCAGCACAACACACTGAGCTAGCAGCACAATACACAAGCACTCTTCTATATAAATCTCAAAGATAATGTAAGTAGTTTTATTCGAGCAAATTCAGATGAATACAATATTATTTTTATGTTGTTATATGTTCTTTTATTGCAAGAGATACATAGAAAGTGTGTAGATTGTGGACTGAGAGAAGACACAGGAAATATGTAGATTGTGGACAAGACATATAGAAATTGTATAGATTGTTAACTGAATTGTTGACAATTTGTGTTGTAGAATGTTGGATGAATTTCATCATGAAATGGATAATACAGAAAGTAAAATGGATCAGACTATGAAGAAGATGGCCAAAGTTATGCACATGTCAAATGGTGAGAGCATGTTTGTTTCATGGCCACACATTCATTCATGTTCAGATTTTTCTTCACATTAACAATGAATATAAGCCATGGAGGTTGAGTCTGCTACAGATACAATCCATTCTCACTAACCTCTGTCTCTGGTCATTCTACTCCAATTAAAGATCCTTTGTTTGAGCAGTTATATCCATCAATTCCTCATCCTTTAGTCGCAGCAGGTCTTCCTTCTGTCCATCCATCAATTTCTCCTGTACATTCATCAATTCCTCATCCTTAAATTGGAGCAGGTCTTCCTTCTGTCCATCCATCAATTTCTCCTGTACATTCATCAATTCCTCATCCTTAAATTGGAGCAGCTAGCCCTCCTGTCCATCCATCAATTTCTCCTTTCCATCCATCAATTTCTCCTGTCAATCCATCAAGTTATCCTGTCCGTCCATCAAGTTCTCCTGTCCATACATAAATTTCTCTTGTACATCTATCAATTTTTCTTGACCATCCATCAATTTCTCCTGTCCCTAAAAAGTTCTCCTACTATCCATCATGTTTTCCTGCCCATCCATCAAGTTTTCCTATCCATCCATCGTTCTTCTGTCACCCATCAAGTACTCCTATCCATTTTCTTCTGTCTATCCATCGTTATCCTGTCCATTCATGACATGACATTCTCCCATTTATCCACAGTGTTTGTAGGAATATACTGTAGATCATTTATCTTTTAACTTCCATCTCGATCTTGGAATGAAGAAGTAGTGGTGACAGTTGGTATGTTACTGCATTTGCTTTTTGACACCTTGTCTCTATTTCTCTATCGAGGCTTCCATTTTCTGTAAAATACTTTCGAGATATTTGAACTCTGTTACCTGTTTTACTCCTGTGTTGTCTATCTGTATGTTTATTGGGCTCTGTGTTTAACATGATGATGATGATGATGTTCGTCCGTCGTGATCGACGATGACCAAAAACTCAACCATAATAATAATAACAATAAATAATAAAATAATAAAGTTAATAGTGCGTTTTTAAATGACTAGCAAGTCCAATGCGCGCACAAAATGTTCTTTTACAGAATTGACAACAATAGAAGGTATCTGTGTGAGGTTGAGATGTTTTTTCTTTTCTACGTGTCCGCTTCTGTCTTGCAGTTTCTTGTCTGAATTCTTCTGCCGCTAGTGCTCCCGTTCTAATGCTGTAACGCCAAGCCGTTCTATCCTGAGCGAGGCTCTCCCAAGCGCCTACGTCAATGTTAAGATGTTTCAAGGATGACTTGAGCGTGTCTTTGAAACGCTTTTTCTGTCCACCAGCTTTTCGAAATCCTGCCTTGAGTTCTCCATAATATATTTGTTTTGGCAATCGCGAGTTCTCCATGCGCACAAGATGGCCTGCCCAGCGTGCCTGCGCCTTCATAAGTATTGTGTGGATGCTTATTGAGGTTGATTTTTCCAAGACCTCGTAGTCTGGTACTTTGTCCCACCAATGGATGTTTAGTAATTTACGTAGGCAGGTAAGATGGAAATGATTTAACTTTCTTGCATGTCTAGCATACACTGTCCACGTTTCGCAGGCGTATAGTAAGGTTGGTATAACAGCAGCATGATATACTTGTAGTTTGGTGGTTGTTCTTATACCTCTTCTGTCCCATACATTTTTGCGTAATCCGCCAAGTACAGCACTAGCTTTTGCCAGTCTCTTGTTAATTTCCACATCAATGTTGACATCGCGAGAGAGAGTGCATGTGTTTAACATATGTGGCAGCTGACAGACAGGCATGGAGAACTGTGACATCCGCCCTATGTGCCCACGTTGGCAAAAGAGGAACTGACTTACTGAATCGCTTAAGTGTTTCCAGGTCATGAAAAGGGGAACAGAGTATAGCAACACTATTGACACTCTATGCATATTGTACAGCAAGACTAAGGAGGTTTTGGGGTGAAGTTGGCTGTCCCATCCTATATGTGATCAATGTGACCCAGAAGCCATGCTGTTCGGATGTGCTAGACTGAAAGTGCAGAAATTGTAGCTAAAGTGTAAATTATGCCACAGTGCATTCCTTCTCCTGGCTATATCCTGCTAATCTGCAGGAGTATGAGAACAGAAAAAGTGATACTAAAAAATTGTCATTAGCTGATGATAGAATATTTCTAGAATATCAAGATTTTAGTGCTTCATTAACTGATGGTAGAATATTTCTAGAATATCACGATTTTAGTGCTTCATTAGCTGATGGTAGAATATTTCTAGAATATCAAAGTTTTAGATTTTCATTAACTGATGCTAGAATTTATCTAGAATATTAAGGTTGTAGTGCTTTATTTGTGAAGAAAAAAAATGGAATATTTCTTATTGGAGATGTGATTATTTTATTCTTTATCTTTTCAGATCGGCGACAGTGGTGTGCAATTGGTGTCCTCTCATTGGTTCTTTTGGTCATTATCATTCTCTTCTTTGTCGTTTGATATGTGATTTTATTTTGTCCTTGCAATTATCATTTCTATTGTCAATTTTATTATGTGTACATAGATACCCTCTTTTATTCTAAATTTATCCAGATGGGACATTGATATCTTATGTAGAAATGGTAATTTGTTCAAACTGTTACTTTGTTGTATGGGTTTTCATAATTTATGGCAGGATCATGGGTGTATCTTTGAGAGAATAAAGGAAGGTAACTGTATCACAATGGGGACATTGACATGGAACCAACAGAGATGGCCATCTTGGAGAAGAGAGGCAATACACAAACTCTGTTATATTGGCATCATGTTGAAAAGAGTCAGGGGTTAGATTGATGATTCATTGATTGATGGCTTAGTGAATATGCTTCTTGTATCCTGAAAATCTTGTAGACATCAGCAGTATCACCAAGGATCATCTGTATCACCGAGGATCATGTGTATCACCGAGCATCATCTGTATCAGAGGAAAGCAAAATTGTTGAGATATGAATTAAACAAAATAAGACGGAACACCAGACACTTCTACATATCTGGGAGAGTATAGCTTCATCAATAGGCCATATAATGCCAAAAGCCTAAGTCTCCTGCATATGAGCAAAAGCTCTAGAAAAAGCACACGGCTATAGAGGCAACTAAGCTTGTCACTCATATTTCTTGGCAATATTGACAGACATACATTATTAGCAAAATAAATATATAACTCTTGGTATGTCACTGGTCACATTAAAAACTGTGTCTACTGTACGTGTCAACTCTCAGAAAGATTATTGTCTATTTTGTCCAAAATATTCATAAATGTCCGAATTTGTATGCTTATTCTGTATAAGGAGTACTTTACTAATTGGTAAATACAAAAAATCATTACAGGTATATTCAACGAAACCCGAGTAGGCTTATATTGTGTAAAAAATATGTACAAAAAATCTGTAGTTGGCAGGTATAAGTATAGCACTGCATTCTCTATGTGTGTCAATAATTGTAGATAAAAGTTGTCACTGTGATATGAGAATGTCACAAACTGACAACACAAGAGACAGAGAATTGTAGAGAGACATGATTGTCAATGATGTGAAAAAGGAAATTCACTCTTGCTTACTTCTCATAAGTTCTGTATTGAATATGTCTGCAGTTGTGTAGGAAAGTACCAAAATGGTTGACATTCCGAGAAACTCAACATCACCCTCCCCCCAGTTTTCTTTTAGAATAATTTCTCTAGTAAATGGAAACCATTTATATATTACCATTGGTACCCATTATGAAATGTTTGTTTGAATTTATATATTACCATTGGTACCCATTATGAAATGTTTGTTTGAATGTTTGCATGCTTCTGATAAGATATAGTATAGTTCTTATTTTTGTTAACTTGTGCTTGAGGAACCAAAAGTGGAACACTGTGCTGGTACCAGTCTGTGATGATAACCGTGTCATTAAGTTTTGAAATATCTCTAATCCCCAAGTCCTGAGATTGTTATTTAGGGAGACAAAATTAGAATAGTCAGACTGTAAGTAGGTCAACGTGTTGCCAGATCATCATTACATGTAGAACGTGTCCCTGAGTGCTTTGATTGTATGGGAGACTGATGTGAAACTGTGTAGCATATGTCCCTGAGTGCTTTGATTGTATGGGAGACTGATGTGAAACTGTGTAGCATATGTCCCTGAGTGCTTTGATTGTATGGGAGACTGATGTGAAACTGTGTAGCATATTTTGTATGTACACACAGGCTAGGTAGATAAATAATTGGGGGGGGGGGGCAGGTACCAGAGCAAAAAATAGGGCTGCCTAAAATGTTGATTGACATAGAATATTGAGAACTTTATAATTATAACACCTTAAGTAATAGGACAACTTGCACAGTACCAATAAATGTTGATTGACATAGAGGACAATGTCTTGTAAAGAACACATTACATAAAGGAAAAACAATATTGCCCTTTATATATTAAATGTATATTCTGTTGTTTGTTTTAATGAGAATGCAAATACTTCTGATGTAGTGTAAATAATACCCTCACTTTTAAGTCAGATTGTAGTCAATGAAATATTACCCTCACTTTTAAGTCAGATTGTAGTCAATGAAATAATGACATGCGTTTAAGTTGTCAGGGCCTGCAAGGGAAGTATAGAATAGCAACACTGTGGACAGTCATGCATGTTGTAAGAGGTGATTAAGGAGAATTGAAAGGGGATGGTGGTGGAATTGGCTGTCTCATCTCATGGGTCAAGTAACCAAAAATTCATGCTGAAGTTGGGTTGTATGTACTGCTGACAGGCACAGATATCACAGCTACGCTGTAAATAATGACACATACTGTTCTCTGGACTACATCCTGGTAACCAGCAGGACTTCTAGAAGATAAGTGGTAAATATATTGTGACCTCTTGCTCAAGTATTTACTACAACATATAATGACATACTGATGTGAATTGTTAGACATTCATATTTGCATATGGTTAGTTTAATTAATCGTTATACATTAATATGCAAGTTGACTGGACACACACCTGGTGTGGAAACTGATTCTGCTGGGTTGTAGTTGCAACTTTGTTTATAAAATGAGTTTTGAAACATGATGACAATTTTCAAATTTAATGGATGCATGTTATGGAAATGTGGAAACTTATAAAATTTGATGAAATAAACTTAATACTATATATGACTGTATGGGGAGTTTGAGTATGTTTTGTATGTCATACAATATATTTTGTGTTCCTCAGCTGATATCTTTCATATCTAGGTCTATCCCTAACCAGGCATATCCACAGGTTGTGTGGATAGTGGAACGGCCTCCAGATTAAGAAGGTAGCTACACCAGGACAGGGTGGTGTATCAGGTAGCACTGAAATACCCCATAAACCTCATAACGGGCAGCATCAAGTGAGTATGAGCCGCTATAAGTTCAAGGATCATTTACCCCAGCCGTTGTTTGGTTGGGGGGGGGGGGGGGGGTGGTGAGGTGTGCCTTTAGATAGGGGAACATATGAAATAACTTTCTAAATACACAAGAGAGAAAAAGTCATAAAAACCTCCCTTAGGCCTCAACCAGCCCTATCCTGTAAGGGAAAAAGGCAGGAAAACTAATTAACTACGTTGGGCAGGTGGCGCTCAAGAGTCCAGAAAGACAGGCCACCTAGGAGATGGAAAACTCTACACAATGAGCCTAGGAGAGCAGACAGTCTAAGGAAAGTAAACCTAAAAAAATAGCTGCTGGAATTGGATGCTCTTGGCCATATGGCACATAAAGTACAACATATTGCATATATATACTAATGTAGATTGAGACAATGGATTTTGGATATGGTGCTCTGCCTTGCCTGAGGAGTCCCACCAGGCAGGTGGAGTGCCTGACCCCATGCCTCGAAAGAGCCCACCCTAAGCTACTGGTGGTTACCCTGGCTCATTTTGGAAAACTGGGAAATGAGGACAATACGGCTGGCCAAAGCACATGACAGACAAGGACTAAATATATTGCATTGGAATGCAGAAGGCATTTACCACAAAAAAGGAGGCACTATCGGTTAGACTAGACAGCAATAAGATAGATGTGGCTTGCATACAAGAAACCCAACCTAACTCACATCACAGATTCGCTATCAAGGGCCACCAAACATTCAGACAGAACAGAGAAGGGCATAGGGAGGAATAATTACGCATTACTGATACGCAACACCATACTTATAAAGCAGAAATAAACACAACAGGAGAATCACAGATTATAGGAACGGATGTGCACATAACCAACTCATCAGAATTTATAACATATACAGCCCAATAGGAAGCAATGGATATTTCCAGACACACACTGCATTGTAGTGGGCAACTTCAACAGTCACTTTGAAAGGTGGGGTTACCAGCAAATAGATTCAAGAGGAGAAGAGGTGGAAGAATGGGAAATCTGTGTGTATCATTTCTGTTGTTAAACTATCATTGCCTGGGACTTTTCCTTTCTTTAAACTTTCTATTGTGTATCTTATTTCTTCCTTTGTAGGTTCTGGCTCTTTTTCATATTCGTTTGTTGATTTGTTTTTCTTGGGTCATTGTACATCTTACTGTAGTATTCCTTCCATCTATGTAAGATATGTTTCCCTTCCATTAGTGCGTTTCCATGTTTATCTTTCAGCACTTTTAATGATGGTTGAAGTTTGTTGTCTCTTTGGTGTCCTACATTTTCGAACATCATTTTACTGTTACCTTGCTTTTTCTGCCCTTCTATTTCATGGCATATTTGTTTATGTAGTTTTGCTTGTCTTGCCTAATTCTTCTTTGAATATCTCTTGACATGCTTCTATAATTTGTTTTATTTGTACTAATATTTTTAATGTGTCTTCTTTCTTGGATAATGTTCATAGTTTCTTTTGATATAGGCTATAGGCCTACTCTTTCTTCTTCTTGCTCTTTTTGTGTAGCATGTTTTTTGCACAGTTATTGAAAATGTCACTTATTTTGTTTTCCAGTTCATTTGGAGTGTATTCTTCTTGTATTGCAAGTAGTTTTTCGAATTTGTTTTGAATTTCGATGTTGTATTCTATCGATATCATATCTGGTAATGATTGAATGTTTCGTTGTCTTTTTTTATCTTTGACTTGAACTTTGCGATGAGCAACTCATGAGCAGTGTCGCAGTCTACGCCTGGTAGTGTCTTGCATTAAAGGATGTTTGTTTTCCATCATTGTTCTATTAATATATAATCAATTTGGTTTCTGGTCTTTCCATCCAGTGACTTCCAGGTGTATAGTCTTCTCGGGTGATGTTTGAAAAATGTATTCTTTTCTGCCAAGTTGTTTTCTGCACAGAAGTTTAGAAAATGTTCCCCATTATTGTTTCTTCTGCCTAAGCCTTGTGTACCTTGGTTCAAGTCATGTTGATCTCTGACCTGACCTACTTTTGCGTTGAAGTCGCGCAATACAAACTTTATGTTGTGTTTGTTTATTACACTCTTAATTGACAAATATTATGGAGGGCATACCGACTGGGGTGCACTCTGCAATGTATGCAGATGACCTGGCTTTATCGACAGGAGGGAACGCAATAGCAGTTGCAAAAAACAATGCTTGGGGCACTGCACAAACTAGAAAGCTGGACCAAGAAGTGGTTGTCCACCATTAATGAGAAGAAAACCCCACACACAATATTCATCCTATCCAACAAGGTACAGACAACAACACTAAAAATAAACGATCACTTACTTCCACTAGAGCAGAACTCAACATACCTCGAAATTACAATAGACTCTAGAATGACATGGCAAAAACAGATAGAAAAGGCAGAAAAAGAGACAGAATGTACATAATGAAAAAGATGGCACAAACTGGGGAGCAGACAGTAAAATCTTGAAAAGCCTATACACAGGTAGAGTTAGGTCACTACTAGTGTATGGATTCGTAGCCTGGGCCAAAGCATCTAAAACACAATTAAAAAAATAACAAAAAACAGAATCAAGCTACACATATTATTACTTCATTTATGAAATTTACACCCATAAATACATTATAAACAATAGCTGGTCTTCAGTCAATAGAAGATAGAAGAGACATGAAAGTAGTTCAACAAGCAGAAAAGTACAAGAGACTCCTGAACCATCCTATGCACCAAAGAATTAATGGCTATGCTTGAAGCAGGCTGGAGAAGAGCAACTTCTCAGCAAATGCAAAGAAACAGATACAGAAGGCACCAACTCCAGGAGTGAAACCAAGGCCCATACATCCAGTCAGTACCATCCCCCCTTCGGCATACAGACTCCCAGAACTAGAAGACAAATAGAAACGAAAGGAACTCAGACAGACTTGGAGAGAAAGCGTATCACAGAACATCACATTGCAGTTAATAACCCATAGGATACATGGACTTGTGTCTATACAGATGGCTCAACCACAAATGCAATTGAGAATGGAGGAGGAGTGACCCTCAGACTAAAACACGGGGAAGATGTTACTCTAGCCATAGCTACAGACAAGTTCTCAACCAATTTTAAGGCAGAAATGGAAGCTCTCAATAATGCAGCAGAAATGGTCTTACAACATAAAGAACACATGCACAGGAATATTGTACTATAACATTTGATGCACTCTGTCATAGCAGCATTGAAGGCCTATTTTGAGAGCGTTGTCTTCCAATTTCTGTTGTTTACAGTTTGTCTACCTTCTTTCAGCCACAACATTCTCAGGACTGCTGTAACTACTTACAAATCTGACATCCACCCCTTGGTTGCCCCATTCAGTACTGGTGCTTCGCTGCATATCTATTCCTGTATTCTTGTTTTCCCTAAGGTGTGATTTCGCTGTTACACCCACAAGGAACTGGTACATGTATAGCACAACAAGACTTCCCATCCATAAAAAATAACAATTGTAGGCCATTCTCCATGGCTTATTGAGATCATCGGCAGTATAGAAGATCTACGGTACTCACAGAATTCGTTAGGCCTTCAATCATTTCTTTTCTTGATTATTCTTGTTTTTTCCATTGGTCACTATTTGTATACTTGAAATCGCATGCCAAAAAAGCCAAGTATATATATAGTGACCAACCAAAAGTCAAACAATATTCACAAATGTTATGAATGAAGGTCTAATAAATTCTGTTGAAAGGTCTTTAGCTAGATGGTCATGAGCTGACACTCTCATGTAAACACATTAAACAAGGGACATAACTTATGTTAATAATTGTCAACCATTTATAACAAAATTTATTTATAACATACATATTCTGCTGGACACAACGAATTCATTATAACGGGATCTCAATGTACCTTGTTTCTTGCAGTCAAGGAATTTTGTTTCTGTGTATGGATAATGATAAGTTAAAAATATATTTCATATAAATGAGATAAAAATTGAAGTACAAGTTTCTGTTTAACTAGACTGCACCATTTTCTTGTTGGGATCATAAACATAACGTTTGAAATGAAGGTAAACTTTGACAGGCTCTTTGTTGTCAGGTGTTGCCCCTTCTTCTGAATGAACTGCTTCTCCTTCTTTGCCTTTTCCTTTCTTTTTAGTTGAGAACCGTTGAAATGTTTCATTGGTCAAACCCTCTGAAATAAACAATGAAATAGGTTAATATAATAGTTATGAAATCATGCACATGTTCATTCCATAATTGCTATATATTTTATGTATCAGGTGTGAGATAATCTTTCCAGAACATACTCTTCTTGGTGCATCTTCTGAACTCATGATTCTTGGGCGAGTTGATCTGCTCCAGTCAAGGGGCATGTTTAAACAATCTGAGATGTCTCCTGTCCATCATCATCTTGGGTGGCCCTTACCTCTGCTTCCAGTTCTGCATGCACTCAATATCTTTCAGTAGATAATGAAGAATACAAATGCTTATGTTCCTGTTGCACACTAGTTCTGCGTGCAAATATCTGCCCCCCCCCCCTGTCTCTAGTTCTATACTTGATTACAAATTCATCAAGTCGCAAGATGGCTGATTTCCTTATTAAACACAATCCTTTATTGTTTTCCAAATTTCTTCTTTGTCCATATCCAAAGTTATCACTAGGGGTGACATTGTAACTAGCATGTCACAGATATGCACTGTATCCGTCAACTAGCATGTCTACTCACTTATATATGCATACATCTGTATAATTTGGACAATCCATCCATAAACCTGTAACCTGCCAGGGTCGTAGGGGCACCACACTGGATGCTTCAGCACATAGAGTCCTCCAGCGATTTCTATCTTCAACAATGCAGATGAGTGAGGAAAAATTATGCCTGTCAAGTCCTTGATTTTGTGTGTCCATGTCTTTATTTTCTTTCCTCTGCTTCTCCCCCCTTCGACGGTTCCCTACAGTATTGTTATTGACAAGGATTCATGTCGGCATACATGTCCAAACCATGTGCTAGTTTTCATCGTTTCACTATTAAAAGCAATGGTGCTTGTACATCTGCATACATCTCTAATTTAATTCTTACGTACAAATTTGCTTTATGCTCCCTATTTCGTCTGTAGCATTTGTACTTGAAAGCCTGTAACCTTCTCTCCCAGTGAGTGTCCAACTGCCACAACCATACAGCACAAATGAAAGCTTTAGTGAGTTATAAAGTTTGACTTTCACTCCATCAATCACTTATGTTGCTTAATCAAGTTTAGCCTTCACATAGACATAGTTTTGACATAGACATAGCCTTGACATAGACGATATGTCAAGGCTATGTCTATACAATATGTCTATCTCCAGCCTTATTTTTAATTCTGCTTTGCATTTTCCATCACTGCATATGCTAGATCTGAGGTATTTGAAAGTATTCATCTCCTCAAGCTTATATATTTGGACAATAGATGTACACATGTTTTTAAAGAGATCTCTCCTGTGGTGTGTTGTTCATCCACTACATGATAATGATGACCATTTGTTACATCTCCATATGACATTCAGTTAGTTATGCCCATGACTATGGGATGACCAAAATCTCTATATACAAGTATGTAGGAAGTCCTACCCGTAACAATAGGAACTGGACATTAGATGTACACAAATTCCTAATAGAAAGGAGGAAGTATAGCTCTAGCCATGGCCTATATAATTCTAGATGTATACTGAAAAATGTGCAATAACAGACTCCACAACGACCTAGTAGAAACTGCTCTATATATGACCAATATCAGACTAAGTGTATAGTCATTGATGACACATGATGATAATATGGCTCCAAAAATCAATATTTAAGTTTTATCAAATCCTTATTTATAGAATGACATTATAATATTATCCTCTGGCATTCTCTCAGGAATAACTATTGTCAGATTCACTATATTTTGAGTCACGGTCGTCCATTGTTAGGCACCTCTATCAAGAAAATCATGATTGTAAACTATCCTAACCCACCTGGGTAGCAGAAATCAGAAATAGCCATAACTTAACTTTTGTTTTCATTGGTTTTCAGGACATACCATGTGTTATACCAAGTTTTAGTCAATATCATTATCTGGCACAATCATTAGAAATGGTTAGCATTTTCCAGGAATATTTGATGATTTCAGGTGAAGTATTTTTTGCTGCTACGGATGCAGATATTTCCCAGATAGGGGAAGATTGGGACATCAGTTCTTAGTTGAGAACTGGTATGTGTACATGAGTTCTTAGTTGAGAACTGGTATGTGTACATAAAAAGTATTATGGGCGTAGATGAAGGGTTACAACCATCTCTGGCTTTGTAACATTTCTGAAGTTGTAGGACCATTAGGCCTAGCTGATAACATTTGTGAGATAAACATGTTTCATTTGTTTGCACAGATGATATTCTGAACATGTTAGTTTGGTTATGAAATGACATGAGACATAGATAGACCTAGGCATTCAGCAGCATATCTGGCATTGATAAGAATGCCGGATAAGAATATTTATTAAGAAAATTTATCGGATAAGAATAGGCGAGTCACTTATGCTTACCTGTCAACTGCCCATAAATCGCTGTAATTTTTACGGTTTTTTCCAAGCTGTACGGCTTTACGGGCATACACCGGCATTTACGGGTTTTTACATGAATTACTGCAGTTCTGTACATTTTAAAAAAATATTAAATTTAGTGGTAACACTGATATATAAGTATACATTTTAGTGGCAACAGTGATTTGTACGGGTTTTATTCACAATAGTGTCATTTGTGATTTTTATTTGATCTGGTCTTGGGGCGAAGTATTGTTGCAAACAATGCTTTTAACACACTACCCAGTACTTTAATTATTCTCTGTGCTGGGGACGTTGTCTTTATACCGAACTTAGGGAATTTGTGTCCACGTGCATAGACAGTGTTACTCAGTGTATCTACAGTACACAAATACTAGTAACACATGTATTTTGTTTCTAGGCCTACTATACATCGTTTAATTTATATTATAAGTTTTTGTTTGCCTCCTAGACCTAGGTAGTGTAGGTAGGCCTATAGTTAAATAATAGAATATGTTATTTGTTTATGTAGGCCTAAATCTGATCTTTAGACGTATCTTAAACCAATATTTTATTGTCACGTTATGTTTCTTTTTAGGAATTACAAACGGAAAATGAGAAAATGATACCGCTGACTGAAAATGAAGCCATCGCTGCTATAGATGCAAGATCCCTTCCGATCACAGATGCACAATCTCCACGAGTCATAGTTGTATGGTCTCCGCCGATAATTATTATAATAGATGCACAGTCTCCGCTATTCACAGATGCACAATCTCCGCTATTCATAGATGCACGATCCCTGCCGGTTAGAGCTGCACAATCTCCACGGGTCATAGTTGTACGACCTCCGCCGATGCACAATCTCCACTATTCATAGATGCACATTCTCCGCCGGTCATAGGTGCACATTCTTCGCCAGACATAAATGCTCGATCTCCGCCAGTCATAGATGTATCATTGCTGCCGGTCATAGTTGCACGATCTCTGCCCGTCGTAGATGCACAATCTCCGCTGGTCATAGATGCATGATCGATGCCAGTCATAGATGCATGATCTCAGCCGGTCATAGATGCACGATCTCAGCCGGTCATAGATGCACGATCTCTGCCTGTCATAGTGGTACGATCTCCGCTGATCATAAATGCATGATGTGCGCTATTCATGGATAGTTGAAATTATTGTCGAACGCTTTATAGAGCACTCCAACAAGTTGTTATAGTTTCAAACGGATCTAAGCATCCATTCTCTGTAATAATTTTTGCTTTCATATTTCTTTTTTTCATATTAAAGTTACATAAAGATACATAGGCCTAGTCTTTGTGCTCTATAATTTTCCCATGCTATGACTGTCTATGTTAAACAAAGGCAAACTACCCTTTAAAAAAAGGCAAAAAATCATTTTGTTTTGCTGTTCGCGGATGGAGCCCCCCTCACCATTGTGTATGATTTTATGGTTTTTCATGCTCAATTACGGTATTTCATAACTTTTTTATGGTTTTCAGTCTCAACAGGTTGACAGGTATGCTTATGATATGTTGGCGTGTGCATATTTCATTTCACCTATTTTCTCACATATCACAAATACACCAACAAACGTACATGATTACTGATTACATTAAGTAACTATTCATTTATTTCCATAAACAAGAATTATGCAAACACACACACAAACAGCTCCAAAAAAAGTTATAGCATTTTCCACATAACCTCCATAAATAATGTATAAAATAAAAAGAGAATGCAGTGACAGAGGAAAATAACACAATTTTAAGGCAGCGTGTTCAAGGTTAAATATAAATATATATATAAATACCTGGAACTCTGATTTTGACTTTTCCACTTTGACCAAATCCTCCTTCAATGGTGCCTTTCTCCCCCGAGGACAAGACAATCTTTAGATTGGCAAATGAAGATATGTTTGTTTCTTTCTTAAACAAATTCTTGGCAATGACAGTGTATTTGTCAGTAGCTCTTTCAATCTGTCCTTCCTTTGTTTTAACCTAAGAATACAATTCAATGTTTCATTGATTCATGTCATCTATATATCTCATCTTTATTGTCATCTACAAATGATCTCATCTCTGTTAACACTTGTTAACAAAGATGTCGATGATTTTGTTAACATTCTTGTTAACAATTGTCTTGTCTTATCCATGTTAACAATTTATTGACCAAATTCAATAAAACAACAAAGCTTGTTGAATTTCTGCAAAACCGTTATAATATTTCAGAAATATGTCAACCGTAGTGATAGTGTAACATTGTTGACCAGGACAGTACTGTATGTTTTTCCAATATGGCAGCATGCATGCATGAAATACAGTCTGTAAATAATGTTGATGAGTAATCATAAGAAATCACATTTTTGGAAAGTGACATTTTTTGGAATATGGAAAGTAATGAAAATCTATGCCTAGCATTATATTATGCAGGATTTTTCTTTTGAAATAACTCTAGGGTTTTTGAATTGTCTATTCCCAGGTGGTGTTGTTGTAGCTTAACACTTGCTGTTGATTGTAGGGGTTTGTGAAGGAGATGTAGTCTACATTCCAGAGTCAGGCGTGTTGCTCTGGTTGAGGTGTAGTCATGTTTATTCAGGATGGTCTTGATGTTGTCTATCCTAGATCTGCCCGTAGCTCTGTATCCTGATTCCATCTTGTTATAAGCTCTTATGGGAAGTTGATGTTCATCCTCATAAGATGTCCAAACAGTTTTATCTGTTGTTTCTCCATATATATATTCAATGCATGATGTCATACCTCTTATTTTTCTGATGTTCTCAATGTGCATTTTGCAGAGTCACTTCAATAGCCTTCCGTAGACATTTCATTTCGCAAGTTTCGATCTTTCTCTTATGTGTAGATGTTAATTGTTAAGTCTGGCATTGGTAGGTTTTTTTTATTTCTTTCGGAAAATGTAAACATTCATTAGAACTCATAAAAAGTTTCAAAGCTCTCTTACATAAAAGCTCTCTCATGTAAGTTTCATAGCTCTCTCATGTAAGTTTCATAGCTCTCTCATGTAAGTTTCAAAGCTCTCTCATGTAAGTTTCAAAGCTCTCTCATGTAAGTTTCATAGCTCTCTCATGTAAGTTTCATAGCTCTCTCATGTAAGTTTCATAGCTCTCTCATGTAAGTTTCAATGCTCTCTCATGTAAGTTTCAAAGCTCTCTAATGTAAGTTTAATTTTATACAGATTTTTAAAGATGGTGATGTCAATGTATACAAAATGTGTGTACATGTGTGGTAATCGGAGATAAATACATTCTGGATTTCTGGTTGGTCAAGTGTTCATTTATTGTTTTTGTGTGATAAATGATCAACATCTCTTCACTGTTCTTTATTTATTCACATAGAACAGATTAGAGATAATAACAGATCTGAGATAATAACAGAACAGAGATAATCACAGATCAGAGATGATCACAGATTATAGATAATTTAGTCACAGATAAGAGATAACAACAGATCAGAAATAATCACACATCAGAGATAACAACAGATCAGAGATAACAACAGATCAGAGATAACAACAGATCAGAAAAAACAACAGATCAGAAATAACAACAGATCAGAGATAACAACAGATCAGAAATAACAACGGATCAGAAATAACAACAGATCAGAGATAACAACGGATCAGAAATAACAACAGATCAGAGATAATCACAGATCAGAAATAACAACAGATCAGAGATAACAACAGATCAGAGATAACAACAGATCAGAGATAACAACAGAACAGAGATGATCACAGATTATAGATAATTTAGTCACAGATCAGAGATAATCCCAGATAAGAAATAACAACAGATCAGAGATAATCCCAGATAAGAAATAACAACAGATCAGAGATAATTAAATATCAGAGATAATTAAATATCAGAGATAATTAAATATCAGAGATAATTAAATATCAGAGATAATTAAATATCAGAGATAACAACAGATCAGAAACAACCATAGAATATCACAGAGAGATTTCTGACTTGTGTTGGTATCTCAAACATAAATAGTTTTAAATAATATATCAGAGATAACAACAAGAACACTACTTACAATATAGACAAGCAAGGATTCATGCTAACCACATAATACAAGCACAATCTAACTCCTGCAATGAATATGGAGAATATCTAATAGAAATCTGCAAGACAGGACTTCAAGAATTTCTCAAAAGTATCACATCAATGAGAATAAGAGATTAAAGTTACAACCCCACCACAATCATAAATGATAAAAATATCAATTCTATACTGAATAGCTTAGAAAGAAAAGAATGATGGAAAGAATATTTTCAAGAGTTGTACAGTTCCAACATAACAACAGAGTATAATTACATTCCAATAAACCAAATCATTGCATAACCTGAACATACTAAACCAAGAAATAGAAGCGGTCTTAAAATCTAGCCCCAATAACAAATCACCAGGAGCTAATGGTATAACTAATGAAGCAATAAGAACATGAAAGGAAACAGGTGAAATAGCTTGCAAGGCTATTCGCAACAGCAGGGGAAGAAAGAAGAGTACTAGAAAACTGGCAAAACTCAATAATAGTACCAATATGGAATAACAAATGAAACAAAAGAGAATGTGAATCATACAGAGGTATCCCCCTACTAAGTTACACAGGAAAAATATATGTGAAAATATTAGAAGTATGCCTAAGATACATCACAAACCTACAATTGAGCTCCATCCAGTTTGGATTCAGGAGAGAAGTATCGGTAAGTTGTACAGATGCACTTTTTTCCTTGAGACATCTATGTGAAAAAGAACTAGAATACGATGAAGAACTAAACACAATATTCAAAGACCAGGAAAAATCATTTAATAGAACCGATAGAAATGCTTTATGGGCAACACTAGAAAACGACGGAATCAGAGAGGTCAGTTATTAGAAAATATAAAAGCCCTTTACCAGAACTGCCAAAGCTCAGTAAGAACTACCAACAGAATGACTTCAACTTGTGGATGTGTACTCTCACCAATACCTTTTAACATATGCATGGATAGAATAAAGGAATCCCAAAACAAGAAAATAAACAGTACAGTAATAAGATAATAATTTTATGATAGGGTGACCAGAGTCCCCTTTTTGGGGCTGTTGTCCCATTGAAAAGCAAAGGGGATGCTAAATTGTCCTTTTTCCCATCTCAGTCCCATTTTATTCCCTTATTTATAAGTGTGACATGACCGCAGCAGTTCTTGAAGCTTTGAGCATTATAAATTTTTCAATTTTATCTGATGTCATATCGAATATTTGTACAAAATGGGATTTTACCCTCTATATTATATAAAACATATTTCCCAACATTTACCATTCTTTACAGGATGTTTACATAATACTATTCTGAAGTCAATCAAGTTTTAGGTGTTATCTCCTGCATGATGCCGAAAAGAAAGTGCAGTTTCAGTGGAAACATCAAAGAGGAATATCCCCTCTTGAAAGAAGACACCACACTAAGTAAGGTGCAATAAATTGTGTTTAATTCCGTGTTTTCCATTGAGAATGTCATTATAATGTAGATATAGCACTTGAAGATGCAAAAACACAAATTGGCAGTTGCTGCTAGCAGTTCAAACATTTTTTACAAGAGATAAGACAGGGCAGTTAACTGATAAAAGTAAGCATCTAGCAGCCCAAGAAGCTCTGTTTGTATTTCATGCAGTGAAACATACCGGTAACCTTTGGTGGATACAAAAGATCGGGTTTACTTGCAAGACTCAATAAAGTCTTAAAAAACAACATTCATGGAATTGATTGTGCTGCTCACATTGTCCACAATGGTGTTCAGACAAGTTCTGATATGTTACCAGTTGACACTGAAACAATTGTGAACAAAGTTTTATATATGAAGGGAATAGAGACAGATGGGGACAATGTGAGAAAATATTAGTTTGACAACCTAGCAAGACATGGAAACAACAACGATCCTGATAACAATACTGTGGACAAAGAGCCATGGTCGCCTACGCCAACTAATATTTTCTTATGTTGTCCCCATCTGTCTCTTGTTCCCTTCAGTCTTGCCTGTTGTGACTATGTTCTTAAAACCTGCCTGTCTGATAAAGTGACAAAAGGGGTCTTTTTCTTATATTATTCTTGTATTCATTATAAACACCCCAACCACTTCTATATTGCATCTAATTTCCCACTTTCCAGTTTGTTTATAATGAATGCATGCATTTTCTCTTTTACTAGATGTGTTTCCAGTCCTGCGTCATGGAGACGTGGTTTTATGTTTTGGAGACGTGGCTTTAGACAGGCTAAGTCATCTATTCTGTTTATTATTGTGTTGTTTACTGTTGTTTGTCTCTTGAAAAAAGTTCCATTTAAGCTGATACGTGGAGAATTGTCCTGTTTAGTTTTATTGTATGTTTTTTTATATATACTTTTTTATATATTTTTATTCATAGGCAAGGTAAGTGTTTTCAGTAACCTGTTTAATTCATTTTGCTTTAATATTTGAACAAAGTATTGCAGCATTTTCATATTTACCCGGTGAAAGTAGAGGAATTGAAGAATTTCTGTGAATTTGTAGAAATAGAATACAAATGTGTTCTTGGAAGTGTGAAAACTAGATGGTTATCATTACTGCCAGCTGTGAGTAGGGTTATCGTTACTGCCAGCTGTGAGTAGGGTTATCATTACTGCCAGCTGTGAGTAGGGCTATTTTCTGTCACGAGATAAATGCCCTACACTAATGAAAGCATTGTTTAATGATCAGATTTCATTACTTTAGCTTCATTTCCTCCAAAGCCAGGGGTTTCCTCTGTCTTCAGCAACTGTACTTGCTGGAGTAGACTATGGTCTTGCTCAATTATAGGAAGGCTTGGCCAGTCTTAGTTTACAGCCTCTTTTGACTGAACTAAGCCTCATCTCAGCATTGAATTGATTAGAGGAGTCATGGATACCCTACCAGAACATGAGGAGGAATTTGAACGTGACAATGTACATATTCAGAGAATGGTAGAAATGGTAGTGAGTAGAGGTGATGGCAGAAAGTGCTCCCTCTCCAGAAAGATCAGAAGAACGCGTAATCAGCAACTGACTGGGACACTGAGCTTATACACTTTTAGATAGCCAACGGAACGGCAAGCTTGTTCATAATCAAGAATCATCTCAGCAGAAAATATCTGGATTTGCTGGGTGTGTATATGTTCTTATTTTAATTTTGAGATTCACATGAGAAAAATGTGTATTCATATCAATAAACTCTATCTGGACAAAGAAAGTAAACATATTACAGAATCTGTATAGACCGTAACCCATTCAATCCCTTAGCAGCCGAAATAGTTGGCTATATATACACATTACCGTAGTGGCTGTTCTCGTCGGATTGACACACTGTCATTTCAATTGATGTCTGTTCCGGTTCCATGCAAATAGATATGCTAAAATTACCGCTGACATAATCACAGGTAATGGCGACGTCCAGTGTTTTTTTCCTATCGTTTCTAACAGCTGTCATTTCTGAACTGCGCAAGGTTTACTATGACCTTCAATATTCATCAAAATTTTGTAAAAATAGACCTACTTATGGTTCAGATAATGTTGACATGCAATTTTAAAATAGAATTCTAGAGAATGTGAATGAATCAGACGTTGATGTAGTAGTAGTTAAGTATTTAGTAGGCCTAGTTGAATTAGTGGCGCTGTGTAGTGTAGGTCTAAATGATAATGTGCGATTCCTGCCCCCCCCCCCCACACATAAATCTATTAATTTATTTATTTATAATTTATTTTACATACTCAACAGATATGTAGGGTTTTCTTTATGTAAACTAGGCCTATATGTTTGGGGTAGTTGAGATTTACAGAATGCTGTTGTCATGCTGTGCAAGGGAGACTGCTTTGCATCTTTAATTTGAACATTTATCATCAAACAAATTGACACAAGTAAATGAAGCAGACAAGAAACTGGTGCTCATTTATTTTCCTTTCGTTTGTTACATGACAAGTAAACTTGTCTTACATGACATTCACAAAGATATGTTCACAGATCTGTACCTCTTCCATTTATCTGTTAATTGGACTTTGAATCATAAAAATTGATTGCAAATTGTATTTTATATTAATTCTCTTGCACAATTACTTCTGATTTGTGTAGACTTATTCCCCTTGCCTTGGGAATTAATCCCAGAGTTTTCCTGATCGGCTGGGATTGAAATGGTTAAATATCTTGATATCAATAAACTCTATCTAGACAAACAAAAAGTAAACATAATTACAGAAATCTGTACCGACCTTAAATACCTTGAGTTGTGGAAGAAAAGATTCCTTGTACTTGGCATCGGAGACGGCGTGTAATATCTTGCCAAAAAATGCTATTCGGCAGGCACTTGTATGGACATCAGCATCAAGACGTGAACCAATCACAAGTGAATGCGGAGCACATGTGACTGGATGCTCCAGTTCAATAAGTGCAAACTGTTGCACAACATTCATCTCCTTGCCAGTTGGCGAATCTTCAATTTTTCTACTAGGACTGAAGAGCTCTTCTTGGTGTGAGTACTCTTTGGTAAAATCAAATGTTTCTTTGGATAAATTTAATGAATTCAAACTGTGTAATACTGCTTGTCTGCCTGTTTCATTGTCTGGAAGAGCAGCAAATAATGAGATCCTACCCATGACAGTTTCATGGCCAAGAGTTATGTGAAATTTGGACTTGGTACACACTGACCCCTTGTAGTATATGACTTTGTCCACTGAAATGATGACCGCTGCAGCTGTTACAAGAGCTTCTGAAGAGCAAACAAGTCCACGTTCTAACAGCGTTGGATCAAACTGTGTGACACAGACACCGGCACGGTCACCCTGTAGAAATAAGAAACACTATTGTTATGTTATGTGCTTTCTGTAGGAACACAGAGTTGAGGTTAGGAAATCAGTGATAATGTGACAGTTGAGGTTAGAGAATCAGTGATAATGTGACAGTTGAAGGTTAGGGAATCAGTGGTAATGTGACAGTTGAGGTTAGAGAATCAGTGGTAATGTGACAGTTGAGGTTAGAGAATCAGTGGTAATGTGACAGTTGAAGGTTAGGGAATCAGTGATAATGTGACAGTTGAGGTTAGAGAATCAGTGATAATGTGACATTTGAGGTTAGGGAATCAGTGGTAATGTGACAGTTGAGGTTAGAGAATCAGTGGTAATGTGGCAGTTGAGGTTAGAGAATCAGTGGTAATGTGGCTGTTGAGGTAAGGGAATCAGTGGTAATGTGACAGTTGAGGTTAGGGAATCAGTGGTAATGTGACAGTTGAAGGTTAGAGAATCAGTGGTAATGTGACAGTTGAAGGTTAGGGAATCAGTGGTAATGTGACAGTTGAAGGTTAGGGAATCAGTGATAATGTGACAGTTGAGGTTAGGGAATCAGTGGTAATGTGGCAGTTGAGGTTAGGGAATCAGTGGTAATGTGGCTGTTGAGGTAAGGGAATCAGTGGTAATGTGGCTGTTGAGGTAAGGGAATCAGTGGTAATGTGACAGTTGAGGTTAGGGAATCAGTGGTAATGTGACAGTTGAAGGTTAGAGAATCAGTGATAATGTGACATTTGAAGGTTAGAGAATCAGTGATAATGTGACATTTGAAGGTTAGGGAATCAGTGATAATGTGACAGTTGAGGACTACATCCATACTGTGTTCATGACAGAACGTGATGATCCTGGACTACTATTATATTACCATGTTTCCCTTCAAGGACTAAACATGCATCCATACCTGCCCTCCCTCCAACACAATAAAGTCTTTTAGTAAAGAAACCTTATATAGTTTCTAGTGTAACCTGTTACTCAACTGAGGACGACCTTTGGTTTTGTTAGAAAGGCTATGGGATGTCAAGAGCTACTTGGTCATAGCTAAAGGTATTACTTCATAATATTCAAACACAAATTACAATGAAAACGATAACCAGAAACAATTTCTGCATACAAATCTGTCACATTCTATATACATGTTGTGTACCAGAACTAGAGATCAACACTTACCTGACTAATTTTCTCAAATGGTTTCCGAAACATCTGTATGGATTTGACTTTCTTAGTCATGCCCAGAGATGGAATCTCTACTGTCTGTAGAAGACACAAACTAAAGCTGAAATGATTTGTCATGTACATGAGAACAATGAAGTAAAGTGTTTCTGCTGCAAGCCTTTTTATGATAGACATATTGTACTCATTCTCAGACAGGACTGACATTATCCTCAATGTTGTTCGTCCATCACAAGTGATGATGACAATTTGTTACATCCACTTTTGAAAATTCAATTTTAGTTATGTCCTTGATTATGAGTTTGTAGATGGCTAATGAGCCATATTTAAGCTGTAAATGTCCTTAGACAGTTTGGACATGGAATGACTACTGTAGACGGATCTTGGTCTATCCGTGACTTTCTAGCTGCTCTCCGCTGTTGAGCTGCTGCATTTCTCTTCTTTTCACAAGATGATGCGCTCTTTTTTATTTTAGAATGCCATGTAGATCTATTTTGTGCAAGTTCTTCCCATGTATCGTGGTCTATTTCAAAGGTCTATCCTCAATAATTCACCTTCCTCATCAACATTCTGAGACAGGATTGACATTATCCTCAACAATTCACATGCATGACAGATCAAATGGCTGATAGATCACATGCATGCAGATCACATGGCTAGAAGACACATGGCTGGTAGATCACATGGCTCACAGATCACATGCATGACAAATTACATGGCTGGTAGATCACATGCATGACAGATCCGATTATTCTTTTTTTCTTTCCTTCACTTGAAACATGTCTATTTCTGTAATTCTGTTTCCTGAATAAAACTCACTGTCTTTTGTAGTTCATACAGTGGCACATAGAGTTTTGATTCCAGTGTTGTTTCCTCTGGCCGATATGTCTGCCTCAGTGTTTCATACCCAGAACACTCTTGAAGTATATGTTTGGCACTCTGTGCTGCCTACCCACATGTGCACATGACTGTGTTGCTAATCTTGAAATGTGTGTACATGTTACTGCGGAGTCGGTTGTGTCCTGTTCTGAGACGTAGAATTATAACTTGTTCTGATCTGTTCATAATGTGATAGTCATCTTGTGTTGGTGTTTGTGGCTTTCTTATTGACTTGATCATCTGTTTTTTATGATGCTAGGTGATTAGTACATCTGGTTGGTCTTCGGCAGCACCTTCCTTAGCCAGTTAGTCTGCTTTTTCATGTCCTGCTATTCCACAGCGAGAGGGTATCCACTGCATGGTTACCCTATACTGGTAAGACAGTTCATTAAGTAGTTTTTGCAAGTCTTTTAGTTTTTCAGACTGGAGAGCTTGAAGCACTGACCTTGCATCTGTCAGGAATACCACGGTCTGTGGGCCAGGATTGGAGCTCAGCAGATTTTCAGTTGCTACCCTAATTGCCTGAATTTCTGCATTATAATTATTGCAGAATTGCCCTGTTGGTGTTCTGATTGTATCTCTAGACCTGTGTGGATATTCTATATTAACACCTGCACCTCCATTCCTTACTGCATTCTGTACTGACCCATCTGTGTATTCTCTGACCCATATGTCTTGTGGATATTCCTCATCCAGGAAACTGAAGGAGACTGTCCTTCGCTGAACACTGTTCCGTTTGTCCTCGCTTAGTATTCCTTTCACATGGGTCTGAATGTATATTGGCATTCCATGCCTTTCACTCCAAGGGGTTTATTCTGGTACAGACCTTAAAGGGCTGTCAACTTCAGGTAAGCCTGTAAGTTGTCTATGGAATCATTTAGTTTGGTGGATAAAGCTGCTTCTTTTCAGTTGCCCCATTGCCAGATTTTGGAATCCTTCCTTCATTGGATGACTTGGCAAACACTTAAACTTTTCTGCTTGTATTAGCACCTTTGTGTCTCTGCGTTCACCAAGTGTTTGCATTATTTCCATTTCTGCATCTCTACTATGGGTGTTGATTTCATTGCTCCCAGCATTATCCTGAGCACCTGATTTTGTACTTTATCTAGATCTTGTAATGTGGTGTTTGATGCAGGATACCAGGAAGCTGAACCATACTTTAGGTGTGGTCTTATGCCGTGCTGGTACACTTAACGGAGTATATTCCCACTGGCTCCCCATGTGGTTCCACTTAGTTCCTATGACTGGTGGATCCTATGACAGATGACAGATCCTATGATTGGTAGCTCACATGCATGACAGATCATGACTGGTAGATCACATGCAAAGCAAATCACATGCATGATAGATCACATGACCGGTAGATCACATGCATGATATATCACAGGATTACCATTCTTTGCTCTTGGACCCTGGCAACATGAGTGCTTCTTATAAATGACAAGGGAAATAAATGAGCAAATATGGAAGGAATATCTTTCACAATCTGATAGAAATATTGATGAATGAAGATGACTCTCAATATGATAGAAATATTGATGTATGAAGATGACTCTCAATATGATAGAAATATTGATGTATGAAGATGGCTCTCAATATGATAGAAATATTGATGTATTAAGAGGGATCTCAATATGATAGAAATATTGATGTATGTTTTGTTATGTTCCTTCAGGGTCATTAGCGGCGCATAGGGCAGAAACCACTTATGCTTTCCATTTCTGTCATTGTGTTGCTAGGTCCTTCAATTCTTGCATGTTGTTTAGGTTCATTGACATGCCTTCTCTATTAATGTTTCTTTGTAGAGTTTCTCTTGGTTTCCCTCTTCTTCTTACTCCCGGTGGTACTCAATTTAGTGACTGATGGGGAATTCTTAGGCTGTTCATTCTGAGAGCATAACCGATGTAAGTCTATCTCCTTTGTCTAGCGAAGAAATATATATGGGTTTGTTTGCTTTCCTCTCATATAGTACAGTTACCCTAGCATTTATTAATGCTGTAGGGGTGTGAGATGTTAACAATCTCGCATTTCAGTGGCTCTGCACAATGTGTGTATATAAGGACGGTAGTCATCTCCACTCCCTCGCAGACTTTACTTCCTGAATTAATCCGGTACCCATTTAAGGCTGGGTCGACCTGGGAGCCGCTGCGATCTGAAAAACATATCTGCCTCAACTGGGGAATGAACCCAGGACCACTCATATGTGAAGCCAGTGCGCTAACCACTGCACTATGTGGCCCACCCTTTTATATCGTAGTGTTAGATTTAGTCACTCCACTTAACATTCAGAATGGTATGTAGGCATTTGTTTTTGAAAAGTGTTTAGTCTCTTATTTGTGGCTTTTGTGGCTTTCCAACTTTCGCACCCATATGATAGAATAGGGATAATGTTGGAGTTAAACAACCTGAGTTTTGTGGTGTTTCTTAGTGTGTTTGACGTCCAAATGTTGCGTAGTTTATTGAAAGCACCTGCTGCAAGGGCAATACAGTTTAAAATTTCTTTTGGTGAGTCTCCATCCAGTGCTAGATTGGTGCATAAATATGTAAAATTGTTGACTTTTAATAATGGAACATTTTGAATTTTTATGTCATCTTTGGATCTCGTGAAATTTAGTATATGAGTTTTTGATGTGTTGATTTTCAGGTCTATCTGACTTGAGTAGAGTTGGAGACTGTCAAGCTTAGATTGAGCATCTGTGTGATTTGTGCTTAAAAGGACCAGGTCATCTGTGTAGCCAAGGTCTTTGAGAATACATTTTATAGGTACTTGGACATCCGGGATTCGCGTGTACAGAAAATTTGCTCAGGTTATAAATTTCTAGGACTAATGTTTACATTTAGTGATTTTGCCATTTTTCGTGTCTGCAACCAGATTTATTATGTTCTTTAACCATTTTTCTTTTTATATATGTAATTTTTAAGGATGCAGCTCGATGCTGAAAACGGCAGTTAATTTTAAAAAAAACATCAACATGCGTTTTATTTATGCAAATTGGCTGTCATTTTGAATATTAATTAGTTGTACATGCATCTGAGAATCACAGCAATGTGCTCAACAGATGCGTCTTGTCTTTGTGAATACAAAAATATATAGTTTCTGTGGTATTTTATTATGTTTAATAGATATTTAATTTATTTTCATTATAATTATGCAAATTAGCAGCCATTTTAAATATCAATTAGTTCTGTGTCTATCTGAACATTCCAGAAATGTGATCAAATTAAGCGTCTTGTCTTCACGAACACAAAAATGTATAGTTTTTGTGTTGTATTATTGAAAATAACTAAGATAATTCAGAAATTGTCAGCTTAGTTACATTTTTGTGGTCAAGTTTTATTTATATTTTCCTATATGTTTCATGTAAATTATTTTGATGTCAAATTAATTAGAAAAAAATCATAACATTTTTCAGGGTTGACGAACTGACTAGGTTGATGTATCGTTGAATTGAAATTTTCAAGGGCTATCTAAATATAGTATTTTTAATGATGTAGCATTATTTTGAAAATTTTGTCCAAGTACCTACATTTTATTCCAAACTTTGTCAATCGATTTTATGAAGAGGACTCTCAATATGATAGAAATATTGATGTATGAAGATGAGTCTGAACCTGATAGAAATATTGATGTATGAAGATGAGTCTAAACCTGATATAAATATTGATGTATGAAGAGGGCCACCATTAAGATAGAAATATTGATTAATGAAGAGTGCTACCAATATGATAGAAAAATTGATTAATGAAGAGGGCACTCAATATGATAGAAATATTGATGTATGAAGAGGGCCATCAGTCTAATAGAAATATTGATCTCCATTGTACTCAGAACATATCCGTAAATGGAGTATGACAAGTCAAACAGGCAAATCTTGTAAATGAAGTCTCTAATTTGTAAACATTAGCCTTTGTGACATAACACAAAAATGCTTACATCATTTATATAAACTTTGTCACTGCAGACATTTTTATCTTTGTCACTGCAGACATTTATAACTTTGTCACTCCAGACATGACACGGGTGTCAGGACCCAGTGCATGAACTCGTCCGACTACACTCGAAACTACAAAACATAATTATATACACAGATGGCTCAGTTAATAGAAATACAATAATAAAAGCGGTTGGGTTTTTTTTGCCTACAGAAACATCGTGAAGTTGGTTGAGAAATCTTCAGTATATATACTGTCACATCGAGCATGAGGATAGAGATGGAGTTAAGCAGCACTTAATTGGTTGATAACTGATACATCAACACACTCGGTAATACTCACAGACTCTCAAAGCATGCTGTGCAAGATAGAAAAGTTCATGCTGAGAAAAGAATGGTGAGACTTATTGAACAACTCAATTGTCCAGAGCATTTCATGGATATACTGCCCCGGTCAGGCTGGGGTCAGAGGAAACAAGAGGGCAAACTTACTGGCAGGCAATGTGGCGATAGACGGCACATTGCTGAGAAGAGATAAAGCAGACTTAATGAAGGCAGTAATAAATTAATTTCTAGATGAAGATGATGTCAATCAGGCTAAGAACGTACACATACAGAGAATGTTAGAAATGGGAGTATCTAGAGGTGAGGGAAGGAAAAGTAAAATTTTTGGAAAGTCCCGAAGATCACACAATCAACACCTGAACGGGACTCTGAGTCTACATACACTGGGATGGCTGCTGAAACGAGGGCGGAGCATTTATGGGAATGCCCCGCGAGCTGTGAAGCCAGTTTCTAATCAAGAATAAAGTTTTAACTCTGTCATTAAAGACATTTCTAAACAATAGCCTTTGTAACAAGACACACACACACACACACACACACTCTGCCACTCAAGACAGTTCTAAACAATAGCCTTTGTGATAAAACACACACATGCTTAATCCTTTACACACACTTGGCCACTCAAGACAGTTCTAAACAATAGTTTTTGTGATAAGATGATGATGATTATGTTCCTCCTTCGCAAGCGAAGATGAGCATGGCAGGAAAAAACATTAAATGCGATGAAAGAAAGAAAGAAATATAGATATATAATAATAATAATTAAAAATTGGTAATTAACTAATTTAGTTTGTGAGTTCGTAGATGCCAGATGAGTCCGATTCATGCACAGAAAGTTCTATTGCAGTGCATACAGGAGTACTGAAGGTTCGGTGTAGGAGAATTTACGAATTTGTCCTTCCGCTTCTTGATTGCCCACAGTGTTCTTTCCTTTTTCAAATTTTGTGATGCCAGCAGTGATCTGAGTGTGCCAAGCTGAGCGAACACGCGCTGTAGTCTCCCAGGAGCTAGGATCGATGCTGCAGTTATTGAGAGAGCTTTTTAGGTGATCCTTTTAGGTGATAAGACACACACACACACACACATACTTACATCATTTACACACACTTTGCCACTCAACACAGTTCCTGTCATCACAGTCCCCTGACCTCGAATGGAGAAACAGTGATCCACTGAGAAAATGAATGGCCCATTCTCAGATCTGGATGGTTGGTAGGTACTGTTTTGAAGGGCCAAGATGAGGTCATTAATACCTACAGCTTCAGTTTCTGGAGCCTACGGAGATTATATCACCATGGCAACATGAGATGGAAAATGTTGACTTATTATGGCATAGAGTAGACATATAAGGAATAATTGAGAGAAAATCTGGCAAATAAACAACAGAAACACAGAGAAAGAATAGTTGTGAGAAAAATAAATGAAAATAACCAGCAAAATCTAATGTTTATAACAAGTGTAATGTTATACAAGTAAATGAAACACAAATGTTTATAACAAGTGTAATGTTATACAAGTAAATAAAGCACAAATGTTTATAACAAGTGTAATGTTATACAAGTAAATAAAACACAAATGTTTATAACAAGTGTAAAGTTATACAAGTAAATGAAACACAAATATTTTATAAAAAGTGTAATGTTATACACATAAATAAAACACAAATGTTTATAACAAGTGTAATGTTATAGAAGTAAATGAAACACAATCAAATGTTTATACCCAGCAAGTATAATGTTTATACAGTGCAATTCCTTTATATCAACATGGTCCGGATTAATAAAATATGTATTTAATAACAGAAATTCTCTATATACAGTACAGATAATATAGAATAAACATAACTGCAGATGTTATATAGGAAAATGTGTTATAAAAGGATGCGTTACATAAGGATGCCACTGCATAAATAAATTCAACACAATAAAGCAGTATGAAAAAATAGACAACTTTCACAATTTGAATTTCAAATACAGTTTGAATTTGTCCACATTCATCAGTTTCCATATTTGTTTGTACTGATGAAGGACTTTTGATCTGAATTTAACTCTGTAACTGCACAAGCTACCTGTGACACTGATATAACATTGTGCAACTGCTTTCTCTAACTTTCTTTATGATTCTAACCATGACATTTACATGTGACACCACAGATTAATTATGATTCTGATTATGACATTTACATGTGACATTTCAGATTTTTCATGATTCCTCTTACCTGTAGTTTTTCTCTCATTGTTTTGAATTTTTACTTTCAGGCTATGAAGTTTTCTGGAATAAGTTTTTATTTCTCACAGATTTGCATACCAGGAGGCATTAATCAAGGTGAGAAATTGATACCTGTCCCAAAGGTTTGTCAAAAGGTCATCAAGACAATCATTACTGCTTAACAGAGAGTGCAGGCAGAGTATTCCTGTGAATGTGGATGCTGAGGTAGAGGCACTCATCTTTGAACATGTTGATGACACAGATGTTATGATTTACACAAATGGGTCGGTCATCCACCCTCAATGGTGTGCATAGACTTTTCCAACAGATCATGTAGAAGAATAGTCCACAAAGCCAGTGGGGCAGTCACAGCAAAAACAAGTCTAATGGTGCAGTAACTCAGACCCTAAACTGGTTGGAATTGTAAACTTATCCTCATGCAAGCATGCATACTGAGTGGCTCAATGATTCATAAATTCAAAGCAGGTGATGTGATGGGTTCAGTAGACTTACTGTGCAATATTGCTTTAATATTTCTGCCCAGACGCAAATGTGTGGAAATTCAAAGCAGGTGATGTGATGGGTTCAGTAGACTTACTGTGCAATATTGCTTTAATATTTCTGCCCAGACGCGAATGTGTGGATGGTGATACAACTAGTTGGCTAGTCTGCTACTATCTATCTATCTATCTATCTATAAACCCATAACCCTTCAGGGACGTAGGGGTACCACAATTGATGCCTCAGCACACAGAGTCCTCCAGCAAATTCTATCCTCAGCAATACGGATGAGTGTGGAAATATCTTGCCCTGTCCATTCCTTGATGTTGTCTGTCCATGTATTTATTTGTCCTCCTCTGCTTCTTCAACCCTCGACAGTTCCCTGCAGTATTGTTTTTGACAAGGAATCGTGCCTGCATATATGTCCAAACCATGCTAGTTTTCATTGTTTCACTATTGAAAGCAATGGCTCCTGAACACCTGCACACATCTCTACTTTATTTCTTACGTACACATTGGTCTGAAGTTCCATATAGGAAATTCGTAGAATTCGTCTGTAGCATTTGTACTCGAAAGCCTGTAATCTTCTCTCCATGTCCGCAGTGAGTGTCCAACTCTCACAACCATACAACACAACAGAAAGCACCAGCGACTTATACAGTTTGATTTTCACTCCAACACTGATGTTGCTTTTCCAAATCACAGTTAGCCTTGATTTAGCTACTATAATAGATGATCAATCTATCAGACATGTTTAATGTGTGGAGTGTGATACAACACAAGCTGGCTGGTTCTATCAGACATAAGTAAGTTTGTGTATCACGAATGACTAAATAAGTTTGTGTATCGCGAATGAATAAATAAGTTTGTGTATCGCGAATGAATCAGAGTGCGTATTATGAATGAAATCAATCAGAATTTGTCCATATCAAGAATGAATCAATTAAGTCCGTATGACAAATGAATGAATCAGAATAAGTCTGTATATCACGAATGAATCAATCAAAAAGAATAAGTCCATATATCATGAATGAATCAATCACAATAAGTCAGTGTATCAGGAATGCCAAATGCACAAATTTAGAATGAATACTGGAAATATAGCAAATGTTTGTGGTGTTTGACTTTTTAGGATAAGTCCAGTTTCTCCTCATTGTGCTCTTTTTGAGTAAATTATATCATTTCTGGTCTGTCTCAAAGGTCGACTCTGCAGTCATCTGTGGCTAACAAAAATCCCCCTCAAATGGGAACTGAACTATGGAATAATGGGTTAGGAGTCCAGTGCCCTAACCACTGCACTAATGTTTCTAAGAGAGATTCTGGCAGAAACTAGTCAAGCCATCCATGAGGATCATCAGCAAGCACCTACCGTCTGCTGAAAGATACTCAGCTGCTATGCTATACTCAGAATATTGTGATTTGGATTATGTGAGAAAATAAAATATCATAGCAAAATGATAAAGAAATCAGCTTACTTCTACTCCACCAGGTTTTGCAGCAACAGCCACGATCGGACAGTTGGCAAATCTGGTGTTCTCTAATGTCTTCCACATCCTCTTTTTCATCTGCAATCAAACATCATAATAATAAGAAAATATATAACCCATGTGTAGTTTGATGTAGTTGTGATAGACTTATATATTTTACCCATGTGTAGTTTGATGTAGTTGTGATAGACTTCTATATAGTGTCTTGAATAGATGAACATGGCGGGAGAAGTCATTGTCTAGTTTGATGTAGATGAACATGGCGGGAGAAGTCATTGTCTAGTTTGATGTAGATGAACATGGTGGGAGAAGTCATTGTCTAGTTTGATGTAGATGAACATGGTGAGAGAAGTCATTGTCTAGTTTGATGTAGATGAACATGGTGGGAGAAGTCATTGTCTAGTTTGATGTAGATGAACATGGTGGGAGAAGTCATTGTCTAGTTTGATGTAGATGAACATGGTGGGAGAAGTCATTGTCTAGTTTGATGTAGATGAACATGGTGGGAGAAGTCATTGTCTAGTTTGATGTAGATGAACATGGTGGGAGAAGTCATTGTCTAGTTTGATGTAGATGAACATGGTGGGAGAAGTCATTGTCTAGATTGATGTAGATGAACATGGTGGGAGAAGTCATTGTCTAGTTTGATGTAGATGAACATGGTGGGAGAAGTTCTTCTCTAGTTTGATTAACTCTCTACATTCTTCTTCTTTTTCTGTGATAATTTTCCTATTCTCAGAATGTTAATACAGACAGGAAGACTTCTGCAATATGTTTCCTATGATAAGAAGTTTATATAAGCAGGAAGATAGGCTTCATGAATTAATTCATCAGCAGGAGGTCCTCACTGTTGTTCCATTGCTTCACTTCCAGATCTGTGGGACCAGGTTGACATAGGACATTATATTAGTTTATAATAACATTTATGATCATGGCAATGTATGACATGATATCTGCTTGCCGTGATCATGGCAATGTCTCCGCAATGAAGATTGGCTGCAACAGACCTCCAACATCCCGTCTCTTGTTTTGGTGTTGCACTCTGCGACTGTCTCCTGCGCATCTTGTGATGTTACTCTCCCCCCTATATCTTTGTCTACCTCCTGCTCTCTTCCCTTGTTTTTTAATGTGTCCAAAATATTTCATTTGCCTGATCTTTATTTCCTGTAACCTTAAAGCAGTAAAGCAAGCCAGATAAAAAAAAAACCAACTTCCCCCTGCTGCCGGATTCTTTTTTGAAAATGTGCGTTATTGTTGACTTGGTGGCTGTTTTGAAAACGTGATAACTTTATGGTTGTTATAGATATTTAAATAATATTTGCATGTATAAATAAAGAATTGAATTCTGCATATATTGGTGTAATTTCTGTACATGTGTGTGTGATACCAGACATGTGAGAAAGTGATAAAGACGTTTTAACAAAAAACATATTTTATAACAAATAAAGCGAAATAAAATTATTAAAAAATAACTTACCTTTCTTGTGGAATTGTTTGGCAACACTATACACTGTAAATCACACACAAATATGTTGTATTTATGTTCTTTCATTGCAAAATTATCAAAATATTGCTGGGAGAACTGTATAAAACATGTAGATTTGCAGTAAAATCATTCTTGAAAGCTAGGCCTATACTCATATATTACACAATGGCATTGGGTCAAAGGGCATGAGCCCATGGACCGCTGGATCAGCAACCAACCAACCAACCCCACCTATGATTGTCTATACTCATATGCCACTTCAACATAATTGATAGCAAACCTCTACAAGTCTCCAAACCAACACAGCATTTGGTATATTCACTGTTGTAAAACTAAATAACTCAAGAATTCATGATTCAAGTCACAATTCATTATTATTTTATTTAAAATACGATGAAACAAATGTCTATAAACCCAATTCACCATGGCATCGTACCGGTGTCATTAATTAGATTAATTGGATTACAACATGTAAATGCTACAAAGACCTACTCAAAATGAACATGACGGATGTAGAAATGTACCGCTTCAATTGTGCATGCTTCCCGAGTATGTGCCTTGACCAATCAGTCTCTGGTACATCAATTTAACACAATATATCATTGGATGAATACACTCAACAATGGATGAAAAGCAGCGTTAAAATTTGTGTGAAACAGATTTAACAAAAGCGGTTTAAAGTTTAATAACTCTTTCTTCATATTAAGTGTTGTTAGAACCTCTTTGTTTGTTTTCTTCTCCTTCCATGATGTTCTCCCTATTCTTCTATATATTTACATCTCAAAGGCATCAATTCTGTCTTGTAATTGTTTGTTTATAAACAATCATAGGTGGGGTTGGTTGGTTGGTTGCTGATCCAGCAGTCCATGGGCTCATGCCCTTTGACCCAATGCCATTGTGTGATATATGCATGTGTTTGTGAGTTGTTGTTTTGTTCCATATAATGTTCCATTTATCTGGCCCTGGAGGGAGGAGCATTTTCCTGATGTCATCCAGCGCTGGACATTCAAAAAGGTGGTGGTCAACAGTTTCATAGGGATGAGTGCACAGCCGGCACCCTGGAGTGTGTTGTGGTTGTATTCTGTTCAGGTGATTGTTAAGCTGTACATGTTGTGTGCACAGTCGGAATATGATACTCTGGTCTTTTCTTTCCAGGAGGTTGATATTGTCGTTAGGTTTTGGGCTGGTCATATATTTATAGATTTCCCTCCCAGTGTTTCCCATGGCCCATCTGTTCATCCAATTTTCTTTGTTCACAGATTTCAGATACATTTTAACTGTGTGCATTGTTGTTTCTGTATAAGGATGTTCTTATTGTGCTCCCCTCTTTGCTAGTCTGTCTGCCGTATCATTACCAGGTGTGTTTGAGTGACCACGAATCCACTGCATAACAATGTTGACATCATAAGATGTGAGCAGCTGGTTTGCATGGTGGTATATTTCAGCTAGCTCGGGTTTGTTGTTTGTCCATTTTTGAAAATTCAATTTTAGTTATGTCCTTGATTATGAGTTCGTAGATGGCTAATGAGCCCTATTCAAGCTGTAAATGTCCTTGGACAGTTTGGACATGGAATAACGACTGTAGACGGATCTTGGTCTATCTGTGACTTTCTAGCTGCTCTCCGCTGTTGAGCTGCTGCATTTCTCTTCTTTTCACAAGATGATGCGCTCTTTTTTATTTTAGAACGTCATGTAGATCTATTTTGTGCAAGTTCTTCCCATGTATCGTGGTCTATTTCAAATGCTTTCAGTGAGTCCTTTAACAAGTCCTTGTAGCTCGGGTTTACAATGTCCATCACATTCCAATGCTTGGAGAGCAGACATAGAGTCTGTAAAAATAACAATGTTTTGGACTTTTGATGGGAAGGCATCAAATATGGTCTTCAGGTGGTACAAGGTAATTTCTAGTGCTGTTATTTCAGCTTCAAAGTTAGAACATATCTCCCCACAGGCATCAAACAACTCATCAGATGTTTTGTCTGGATATTCTATATAGAAACCATAACCTGCTTTGATGATGGCTTTGAAGGCAGACCCATCAGTATAGACATGAATCCATTGTTCTGGGTAGGTGTCTATTGTTTTCTGTGTTGCTTTCATAAGACTTACTGGGTCGGAACATTTTGTTGCATTATCTCTTAACTGTGTTTTGATTTCCGGCAATTTAAAGCCTGCGTGTCGTGGTAAACATTTTTCTACTCTTTGCAGTCTTTGTCTCTTGTCTGGGAGGTGATAACTGTCTTTTATTTCATTGACATGGTTCAGGACTGACTTTTGTTTTATTCTGTGGTTTGGTTCCCAGTTTTCTACAAGTTGTTTATTTGGGTGGTCTTTGTTCATTCTTTTGCTTCTTTCATAAGCCTCCATTGCAGCCATATCTCTCCGCATCTCAAGAGGTTCTACATTCGTATGTATTTCACATGCAGCCGTCGGTGTAGATCTCATTGTTCCACTAATAAGACGTAGGGCATTGTTCTGCACTCTGTCTAGGGATTCTACATTTGTTGTGGAACATGTTGTGAGGAGTGCACTGTTGTATTCTAAAGCAGAACGTATGTAACCAAGGTGTAGTCCTCTAAGGGTATCCTTGTCTAATCCCCAAGATGTGCCAATGAGTGTTTTCAGTAGTTGTAACCGTTTAAGTGCTTTATTTTTGATATTTTGTACATGCTTCTTGAGGGTAAGCTGCCGATCAAGCGTGATTCCAAGATATGTGGGGTGTTCTTCTCTTGGCAATTTCTGTGTATCCAACCATAGACTGATTTTCTTTGGCTACTTTATGACTATTGGTAAAGATGGTATAGACAGTTTTCTCACAGTTTATTTTTAGCTTCCCTGTTTGACAGTATTCATGTAGTCTTTTTAAATCTTCATTTAGTCTTTTGGCAGCACTTTCAACATTCTCATGGCTCTGCCATATTGTTAAGTCATCAGCATAGAGGGCTTTTTCAGCTTTGATATGTTTGGTAAGGTCATTGATGTAAATGAGAAAGAGGGTGCAGCTTAAAGCAGAACCCTGTGGAAAGCCTTCCTCTAGAACTTCTTTAGATGAAATTGCATCATTTATCTTTGTCTGGATTGTTCTGTTAATGAGGAAGTATTTTATCCAGTTGTATAGCTTTCCACTAATTCCCATCTCAATCATCTTCATCAAAAGACCCTTTCTCCATACTCGATCATAAGCATGTTGTAAGTCAAAGAAGATGGCTACAGTGTGTTTGTTTTCCTGGAATCCATCATGGATTTTCTGTGTCAACCTATATAGTTGGTCTTCTGTGCAACTGCCTTTTCTGAAGCCAGCCTGTTCATGGCAGAGGATGTTTGAGCTCTCGAGGAACCAGTAAAGTCGTGCGTTAACCATTCTTTCTGCTAATTTCCCAAGACATGATGTTAGGGATATGGGGCGGTAGCTTTTGGGTTCATCTGGAGGTTTGTTACTTTTCAGGATGGGAAAGATGTGAGCATTTCTCAAATGTTTAGGCAGTTTTCCATTTCTCCAGGTCATATTTATTAGTGTAAGGAGTACTTCTTTCCCTGATGTGCTCATGTGTGTTAACATTTCATTATACATTTTATCTGGTCCAGGAGACTTTCTTGGCTTTAGTTTCTTCAGCCCTTGTAGGAGTTCCTGCATACTGAAGTCATCATCAAATATGGTTGAGCCAGAGGATTGGACTTTTTCTTGCTGCTTCAGTAGGTACAGATGCTTCTTGTCAGCCTCGGACAGCTTCCCTACTCTGTTCACACAGGCAAAACAGTGGTTAAAGTGTTCTGGCTTTTTCTGATCTGTGGTGATGTTCTGTTTCCATCTATCACAGGTTTATCGTTTGTTCTTCTTCTTTTCCCAGACAAATTATTGATCAGCCCCCAAGCCTTTCTGCCATTTTTCCTTAGATCTAAATTTGCTCATGTTTTTGCCCATTTTCACGTTTGGCCTTCTTCACTATTAGTTTTACTTTGGCACATGTTTTATTGTACAGGATTTTTGCTTCTTGTGAAGGTGAGATCTCAAAGGCTTCTCTTGCTTTTTTTCTATCGAGGATTCCAGCTTGCATTTCTTTGTTGTAGAATGGTTTGTATGATTTCCTACTGCCCCTTGGGATGCTTTGTGATGCTGAATTGAGGATAGCTTTTGTCACCTCTGCAGTAAATGTTTCTATGTCATTGCTTTTGATTTTACCTAGCAGGAAATCAGATTTTTCTTGGAATAGTTTCCAATCTGCCTTGCCAAAATTCCAGCGGGTTTTCTGTTTGAAATATGCTTTGTTGGGTGTAGTTATGGTGGTGAGGATTGGTCTGTGGTCACTTCCAATGTCATCAAGTATTTCTAGGGAGCAAGTGTCTATTATATCAGATGAACAGAAAGTCAAGTCAGGTCGACTAAGAGATAGATGGCTCCTGTACAAAAGTGTTGGTACAGACTTTGCATCTTGAAGGACAGACAGGTTTGTTGTTTCACAGAGTTCTTCTATATATCTTCCTCTCTTATTGTGGTTCTGGTAACCCCAATGGGGTGAGTGACCATTAAAGTCACCAGCAAGTATTGTTTTGATAAATTGTGTTGTATGGATTTCCAGTAAATTGCATGTTGTCTGAGGTGGGCTGTATATGTTGTAGATTGTGTATTTTCCTCCAGTGTGCCAGATGGTCACCTTCTGCATGTCTGTGGGATTGGCTGTTAGTTGGGTGACTTGTCCCTGAATGTCATTCCTGATATAAGTAATTATGCCACGGCAGTTGGTACACTTACAGGCATAGCTGGTATATCCTGACAGATATGGGTCAGTGTCTTTGTGTATAGTCTCCTGTAAGAGGGCCACATGTATCTTATGAGCATGTAGTAAATGAGCGAGCTCTAGTGTTTTGTTTCTTATTCCACAGATGTTCAGTTGTAGAATATTAAGTGAAGACTTTGTTTTATGAAAATCTTGGTTCTCCCTCTGAGGTTTTCTGGGTTTAACTCCGTATATCAACCGAGTCGCTAATATCTACATTTGGGAGAACAGCTATGCCAAAAGCCGCTTAAATCTACATTTTTATATGAATTTACTATTATGAATTATAAACATTACGACGACCGTAAAATCAAATGAACAGTCATTATTTGCGGTACTTCCGATTAACAATAGGTCTATCTTGGGAAGCGTGGCGAAAGTTGGAGACATTTTGTTAAATTTTAGCTCTAATTTCATATAAACAAGTGTGTTTACATTTTCATTTTGTGTAACTTATTGCTACTTGAATTTGAAGTAATGAGATGTAGACGTCCTCTATGTTTTTAATTTAGCTAGGCTTTGGAAATGTTCTAAAATACGTTAGGTAATAATTTCAACTTTAGCTTAGTTTATGATTGTAGGCCTAATATTGAATTATAATTATTATTACGATCTGACTTTGATGGAAGTTCTGATTTATATTTGAGTTTTGATGAAGCTCAGGAGGGGCGTTTCCAATGCAATATATATTGCTTTCCCCATTATCTATATTCAAAAACATTATTTTAGTAGTATCATATACGAATGTGAATTTTCAAACATTATCTAAGGCATAATGATTTGTATTATGCATATAAGGATTAAATAATAAGTCCTGGGCACAAAAATGTAGGCCTAATCATTAGAAAATTTTGTGGAAAATGTGCATTTTGTATACATTTGTTGACTTCAAGACAATGTGACATTTATAAGTAATTCTGTATATATAAATACTTGTATGCAGTACAAAATGGTTCAGGATACATGTAGGTGTGTTTTATTTCACAATAAATGGATTATGATTCGGTTTTCTGGGATACAAGCTTAGGTATGTACAAATTTATATTGTTATTTCCTCATATTTTCTTGTTTTTTATTAATTAAATTGTATATACCTAAAATAATTTTGCGAATAAGCACACATACTAAATATAATATAATTGCCTATCCATTTCTGAATATTTTTATGTCAGAATTGATAATGTGAATAGAATAGTGATGGAGAAATTGTAAAAATACAAATACTACCATAAATTACTAAAAATATTCTAAAATGTCCCCCGGCATAGGAGGACAACCTTACTGTGGCTTACGGAGACAAAGAGTTAATGTTTTGGTGCTTGTGCAGGTGTTGTTGCTGTGTTGAACGTTTCTCTATGAATGTATTACATCATGTAATTTTGTGATAACCAAACTTTCAATCCCATCATCTCATCCCTCCCATCCACTCACTGCAACAATGTGTCATGGTGTGTAGGAGTAGGTCTTGCTGCTTGAGGCTATTTGTGATGTTAGGACATGGGAATATTTCAATAGCTATTTGAAATGGCAGGATATGGGAATATTTCAATAGCTATTTGAGATGGCATGCTATAGGAATATTTCAATAGCTATTTGAGACGGCAGGACATGGGAATATTTCAATAGCTATTTGAGATGGTAGGACATGGGAATATTTCAATAGCTATTTGAGATGGTAGGACATGGGAACATATCAATAGCTATTTGAGATGGTAAGACATGGGAACATATCAATAGCTATTTGAGATGGTAGGACATGGGAACATATCAATAGCTATTTGAGACGGCAGGACATGGGAATATTTCAATAGCTATTTGAGATGGTAGGACATGGGAATATTACAATAACTATTAGAGATGGTATGGTATAGGAATATCTCAATAGCTACCGGGCTAATAACCGTTGGTGCAGATACTCAGTTACCACACTTAAGAACTACTATCCTGTGCAGCAGGGCCGCACCAACCCACTGCATGACAAAAGGATTTATTGCAAGATTTAACAGTTGGTCCATCACGACATCCAAGGACACCCTATTGTAAGCATCCTCAAGATCTATTGTGACTGCACATGTCTCCATGTGAGAATTGAACCCCTCAAAAACATCCTGCGCAAAGAAGGCTGCATTCTGCCATGTCTTCTTTTCTAAGCGATACCCACCTAACAATGTTGGTAAACACTTATTTCTCTCAAGATGATTCGATAACTTCCTGGCCAAAAGCTTGCCTATCATATTGTTATTATTCTGTAGCCTTGTATCCTTGTGTGATCCCTGCCAGGTTTAGATAGTGGGACTAAATAGCCATGCAACTAGTCTTCTTTTACTATGCCCTTTAAAAGGCTATTATTGAACATGTCTGCCAACTGTTCCAACTCCTCATCCGTTCTCTGACTAATATCATCGTATCTAATGCCATCTGGTCCAGGACCTGATGATAATGACACATGATGATGATGATGATGCCCCTACCTTGTCCACAGTTGAAGGTTGCTTGTCTGGAGCAACCATGTCTAATTTGTTCAGTACAACAATCATTTTGCTACAAGTGATTTCTCCAATAACCAGACACTCTGCTGTCTGCGTTTGCATACCCTTGGTTATATCAATGACCAACAACATCAAGTCAATAATCTGAGCACCTGAAAGTATCCAATTTCAAAACTATAAAAGTATCATTCACATGGATATAATTGTACCAAAACACAGGAGCTATAAAAGTATCATTCACATGGATATAATTGTATCAACATAGGAACTATAAAAGTATCATTAACATAGATATACTTGTACCAATATAGGAACTATAAAAGTATCATTCACATGGATATAATTGTACCAACATAAGAACTACAGAAGTATCAATTACCTGGGCCTGGTTGGACAGAGCTTCACGACAAGCTTTGACATGTTATTTAGCTAACGCTTATCAACATTTGAATGCAGTCTATCTTACAATCACCATGTTGAGCTGACGATACAGCATTGCAAGGGAAGTAATGCCGCAATTAGATATATGGTAATTGCACATATCAAGCCACAGATTTCTATGCTTGTCTTGAATTAGTTGTCTATGTCTGGTTGATTATGGAATTGGTATTGTATCAAGCTATGGATTCTTATGCTTGTCTTGAGTTAGTTGCATATGTCTCATTGATTATGTATGATAGAATGCACAAATCAAGCCATTGATTCCTATCCATCTTGTGAGTTAGTTATCTATGTCTAGTTCATGATGTATGATAGATGAACATCTCAAGCTATAGATTCCTAAGATTTTCTTGAATTAGTTGTCTATGTCTGGTTGATTCTGATCCTGAACTTTGTTTCTAGCAAGGTTCTATATTGCCATGTTCACTTCTTGTATGCTGAATATGTCATTAAATGCAGCAATATTGTTCTGATCTTTGTTAGGTGTTCACTTTTTGCAGTATTTTATCTAATTTCTTCCTTTGCTGTGACTTGTTAACATTTGCATTGAAATTGTTGAATGTATCTGCTTTCTTTAAGAGTGCTATTATTTCATTGCCACAACCATCTACTATGGGTGTTGGTCTTTGTATATTTTCCCTCAAGATTATGCAAGAGTCTCCAGGCTCTATTTCCTTCCCATTTTAGATTTAGTTTGCTACATTTTTCTCTCCAGGCCTTTCAATTGTTTTCCTTTGTGATGTATTTTACTTTTGCCTGTTCATCTGTTGTATTCTGTTTTGTTTAAGGTGGTAGGTAGAGTGTTTCTCAGCCTTCTTCCTAGCCTTTCTCTTGATGCTTCAGCCAATTAAAGTGTCCATTAGTGTTTACATTTCTTGAATTTCTCCCTTGGGATACATTTTTTAGCAGCTGTTAAAATTATGGTGCAGATTTTTCTGTGTATGTTATATTCATGTTAGCTTTTCTGCTGATTTCACTGAACCCAGTATCAGTTACTTGGCTGTACCTGGATTGGAGAAATAAGTGGTGCTTTCTATACAACCACTAGTAGTATGACATTGGAGGTGAAGGCAGTGACCAGAGCAATGACATGACTGGAGAGGTGCTACTGGTGTCTGTTTTCTGACTGATTCTATGAGTAGGCTTCAAAAGGTTCAGTTGGGCTATTTACACCATCAGTAGTTGGAGCCATTGATGAAATCTGTGCTGAAGAGAGTTACCTTCATTTTTGTATGTGGGAATGTGGGTGTTAGGGGAATTTAAAGAGCAGACAGACTTGCCAGTATGCTACAGTGACTAGTGGTAGCTCAATGGACCTGATATCTTGAATGCAATCAAGGAGTTAGACAAGTTGGAAGATGTGAGGTGTATTGTGAGGTGTATTTCCGTGTCCACAGCTATAATGCAGGGTCTGGGAATAAAGTATGGTGCAATAAATGAGCGGTGGATACTATAGGAATCAATCAAAAGAAGAGTTTCCAACCAACACAGGGAACAGGAAAAGCCAATTATTACTTGCTGAAAGAAGGATATAGCTGCAATATAGCATTAATTATTAATTAATCATTATAGCAGGCCCCTATACTGAATATGAGATCGGGGAACCTATGGATGTGTCCGGAGGGCTATGATGACTAGACCTATGTTATATTATTTATTTGATGTTTTTTTTTATCATTGCCTGCAACAATAGTGCACAGACGACAGCAGTGAATTGCTTAAGTATGCCTTAACTAGAACAACAATATCATATGATATAAATAACTAAACAAGGATATCCTACCACCAATAATTGTACGAATGAGACTTGCATGGCCTGGACAATCCACAAGGGTATACTGAACTCTATTGTAACATTTCAACTCATCTCGCTTGGGGTTGATAATTTCAACGGTGAAAGACGAAAAGCCCAAATCTAATGTAATTCCTCGTTCTTTACTTTGAGGATTTTTGTCAAAACTTGCAGTGCTTGCAACTGTACTCAACACTTTCGATAAGCTGGTTTTTCCACTGTCGACATGACCCAATACACCGACATTAAAATTTAGCACAGCCTTTTCCATTCCAAATAAATAAAATAATTCAGTGGGTACAGTTATAGTGAAATTTTCTGTTAATGTTTTCTGAACTGAGACAAAATTTATCCAATGGTACCTAATGTTTAGTCTGTTATTGATTTGTTATTATAACTTTATACCGTAGATATTAAAAAAATATACCGAAGAAAGAAATGAGTATTATTAATTTAATATTTTCAATGTATAGTACTAAATAAACATGTTTTAAGTGAGAATTGCTGAAATAAAATACTATATGTTTAAAAAAAATGTATGGTATATTTATTATATTATTTTAAAATAAATTGTATATATCTTCAGGTTTGCAACAAAATCATTCAAACGAAAGAATCACTGTTGTTTATTTTATTATGGAGAAACTTTCAGTGCTTCGTTTACTTTCGACTACAAAAATTACAAAGTTCGGAGTACAAGTAGTTGATGTAACCAGCGCAGACTATCTATTAGTTTAGGGTTGTTTTTTGTTTTTGCTGATTAATTGTGAATACACTATTAGGGAAAGGACAGTCAGACAACAAGATTGTTCACAGTATTTGCTATATGAGCACGGCGCTATTAGTGACCAATTAGTAAATTAATGCCCTGTTAGTGTTACGCCTATTCAGACTTGTTCTGAGCATTGATGATATTATTTATATTATTATTATCAGCATGTCATATGTCTAAAGTTTGTTACTTGTACGCCTAGTCAATGAAAATACAATAAATGAGTAGGCCTAGTCATTATCACAATGATTGATTATGATTAATTTTAATTAGTCGTTGGATCATCGTCACTGCATTCCGGACAAGTCCATAGGTGCTCAGATCTCTCCTTCAGTGAAGTGTAGCTGCCATTACACGTTGACTGACGGTCCCAGTACGCAGTAGCTTGACCATCATTCTTTCTTCCCCACGAAACCACTCCTACTAGCGACACCACATTTAAAACCACATTCCTTTATTCTAGTCATGGAACAAAAGCCGTCGTCACTCATGCAGTCATTTTCTCATGCGTTTTTCCGTATGGCGTTCAAAATGTCTGCTCAATCCATCGCTCCACCAACAGCTGTAGTCGGTAGTAGCAGCATGTGTGGCCAACCTATCTTCTTTCTCATTACCCCGGACTCTGCATATCCCGGCACAAAAATGAAAGTCAATTTACACACACAGGAATTCTTCACTGCATCCAGCCACTGTTCCTGAATGTATCCCGCCTAAACTTTTACAATCATGCTCATCGAGTCACTGAGTATGCAGGCATGCTCGCAAATAGCCTGTGAGCAGACCCATTGCAAAGCTTTGGTTACTGCCAAAATCTCCATTGTCATGCTGCTTGTCATCTGAGCCAATGCACCACTTTCCTCTCTGATGGTTTTCCCCCATCTATGAGCTGTGAGGACCCAGTCATTTCTGAAGTGTCTCTCAACTGACCCATCTGTATATACAATCATATCACCTTCCCTGGAATTTTTATCAATTAGAGCGAGTACTTCCGACTCCACCACTGTCGAACACCATTCCCTGCATTCTCTACTGAGTGTTATTATTACTTTGAAGGCTGTCTGACAATCTAAGGGCGCATGACTTCATTCTGCACCAGATAACACATCCTTCAATCTGCACACACTCTATATAATATCCTTTGTGTGCCCCACCCATGACTTTCCTCTCTTAAGTTGACTGCCTTTCACTTTAAGAATTTCAGGGTGTAGAGGATGTTCTTTATCAGCGGTGATTTGTAGGTAGTCCCGCGACCTGCAGAATTGTATTCTTTGCTCTGCATTTGGGCAATCCAGTAAGTATCACATAGCCCGTGCTGACATATCTCTCGTACACCCCAAAATGATTCGCATTGCCTCAGTCTGGATTCTGTCCAATCTTTCTGTTTGAGTCTGACTCAGTGTTAGAATGGCCAGTGCATACTCTACACCACCAATCCCTGATACAGCAGATATAGCAGCCTCTGTTCACATTGAGCATCAGACATAACTTTCATTGCAGCAAGACCTTTATAAGCCTTTACAATAATGTGGTCAACATGATCTTTGAAACTCAGACTGCGGTCCAACATAACCCCTAAGTACTTCATTGTGCTGGTTCTCTAGAGGTCATCCCCTCTCAAAGTAACCGATGTCGTGGGCGTGTTTACTATGTGATTATTTAGAGAAAACCATGTTATCGATGCCTGTGATGGATTAACAAAAGCTCCAGAATTACTGCACCAATCCCCTATACGATCGAGCTCCCTCTGAAAAAACCTGGCGATCGCATTTTTATCTCTGCCCTGCCTATATACCAAAATGTCATCAGCATAGGACATAGTTCTTCCAGGTCCTGCAATCTGACAGCTTGTAATTTGAACTGTATACACATTAAATAATAATTTTAGTCTATAGGCCTAGTTTGTCTAGATGTCATTTGCACAAACTCATATCTTCGTTTTCGTTCGTTCTCAACAAACTCATCCAGATTAGCAAGGTGTAGGCAGGAGAGGAGAATCTGAGATAGCATGCATTCATTAAAAAATCATAGTTTACAGCTGTGCTGCGATATCTGTGCCTTTTGACCTGACACATCCAACTTTAGCATGGCTTCTGGTCACTTTGAATTTACATGGTATGCGACAATCAACTCCATCCCACACTCCCCTTAGTCACCTCTTACAGCATGCATGGAAGGTAAACAGATGCTAATCCTCACTTCCCTTTCAGACTCTACCAATACACAAGTAGTTATGTTTCATTTTTGAATTATATTTAGTATTACAATAAGGTCTTTGAATCATCACTGATCCAGCCGCTTGCTTAACCATTGAAATATTCAGCAATACTTATTTATTCATATCCTATTAGTCCTGTTCTGAAAACCATAATAACCCCTCAAGGTCATAGGGATGTCACTCTATAAACATCAGCACAAATATCTTGCCATACCTTCATATTCTCAGTTCCTTGTGTGGTGAATCTTAATCCTATCCATTCTGTTCAATATCAATCAATACTTTCTTCTGTTTCCCTGTTACTTCTACTCTCAATTAATCCCTTCAAAATAATTTTGGCAAAGGAAATTGTTCTTTATCGCATGACCAAACTACACAACTTGTGATGTATCACCACTGCTAAAGGACATTGTCTTTTCAAGAGCATTTATTGTTTCTCATATATATGTTGGTTTTATGTTTTATACAATGGATTTGCAATATTTGTCTTTAACATTTGTTTTGAAAAGCCTGTATTCTCTCCATTTCTGCTGTAATTGTTCAATTACACTTCCGTGCAAAAGAATAGGTATTATTCATCATCATAAGATAGTATATCCTGAACAGGATGTAGCAGTCATCACCGCTCTCGATCTTGAGCCAGACTTCCTGCTTCTGTTAGTGTCATGTTCAGGTGGTCTTTGGTATCTTGCATCCATCTTCTTCTTGGTCTGTCTCCTGTTCATTTCCCTGGCATAATCCCATCCATTATGGTCATCTGTAGGCCGTCACGGAGTTTGCTATGGCCAAAATATGTAGTTTTCTGGATAGAGTCATGCCGTTTAGCCAGTTTTCTTTTACATTCATTTCTCTCAGGATGACTATATTCGTGATCTTTTTGGTCCAATGTATTCTGTGGTTTTTTCTTAAAATTTTGTTTCAAATGCTCCTATTTTATTTTTCCCTTTGTAGGTGATTGTCCAGGATTCACACCCATATATTGCCACTGGTAATATGCAAGCTCTTAAGAATATTAGTTTTGTTGTTTTGCGGTATACATGTAGATAATGTAGATTCAAATACATGTAGATAAGGAACACCTGTTGCATTCAAAAATACAGGCAGCAGACTCAAGAGAGGGAGGTCATGGATGGGACGTGCTGAGGATGTCATACAAAGCGTGTGCAGATTGCAGGATGTATCAGCAGGTGCGGAATGGATAAGTCTACCCATAGATTTTGAAACTTGTTTGAGAGTAGTAATATCACTTAGCAGGAAATGCAGAGAATAGTGTCCCACAGCTGTGAAGAAAGAAGTGCAGGCTTTGGTCAGCGAGAATACCGAAGAGGGGGATGTGATTATATACATGATGGATCTGTGATTAGGCATGTCCGCAGTGCTTGGTCCTTCACAGCTCACTGCACAGGTAAAACGATCAGGGAGGAGAGTGGGGCCTTTGTGGTCACTACGATTGGTATGACCATATAGACTATGATTAGGAAGGTACAAGTGGGTCTTGTTCGCAAACAGTGGATTGAGTCCTTGAGAAAGGCACAGCTGAAAGTGGTTAACATTTATTTTCGTGCCAGGACATGTGGGTGTTAGAGCGGATCAACTGGTGTCATGCGTGATTGTGGCACAGGGCAATGGATCATGCTGATGTTTTGAACTCCTTAAGAGATATAACACGCGAGAGTGAGACTAATATGGATGAATTCCTTTTCAATGACTAGGATTAAAGATCAGTGATTGAAATGCGGTGTTACTAGAAGTGAACATTTTGGAAGGCACAGAAGAATGATGGTCAACCTGCATAGGACCAGTACTGTCAGCAGAAATGTAATGGCGGATACACTGAAGGAGAGATTGGAGCAACTATGTTTGAAGTATGTCCAGTTTGCAGTGATGATGATCTGACGACTAACTAACTAACTAAAGAAGGATTGGCTCAATATAACATCTTAGGACTCAAACTCGTATATGCATTGATATCACTCCATATTGCATAGAATGTTTCTTATGTTTTGAAATGTTTATTTGGCCTGTGCTATCCTGTTATTGATCTCATTGGATCTCTGGCCATCTAATGGTGCCATGATACTTGACTTTATTCACATGACTTAATTTTACATCATTGATATTAATACTGAATTGAGGCAGTGAATTTTTTTGAAACAGCCATTACTTTTGTTTTCTTGTTGTTTAGACTCAGACCTTTGTTTTCACTTTCTTGTACTACCATGTCTAACAGAGCTTGAAGTTCTTGTTCGTTCCCTCCAGTCAGAACTGTATCGTCAGCATATCTTAGAGTATTCAGATTGTAACCTCCAACTGTTATTCCTGGTATATGTTTCATATATATCCTCTACATACAGAGAGAGAAAAGATCTAGTGACATTACACATCTTTGTCTGACATCCATCTCTATCTTTTGGAATTCTCTTACATTACTGTGAACCCTCATCGCAGCTGTTTGTTTCCAATAGATATTTCTTACTATCTTGAGATCTTTCCTATCAACATTGAGTTTTTCAAACATTTTTATCATTTCTGAGTACCTTGTCAAATGCTTTACTATAATCTATTAAGCACAAGTACAGGTCATTTTATACTTCTATTGCCCTCCCCATCAATGTTCGTATTTTATATAAGTCATTTCTTGTGCCTTTTCCTTCCACAAATCCACATATTGCTCTTCTGCAATTTCTGGTTTTAATTTTTCTCTTATTCATCTATCATATAAGACTAGATGTAAACAGAATAAACCAACAAGCCCTTATGTGGTCACCTGAGGGTAAAAGAAAAAGGAAGACCTAAAACAACCCTTAAAAACACCATTCTTAAAGAAGGGGAATTAATAGGCTGTAAGACCATCCAGGAACTAAAGCTGCAGGCAGCAGACCGCATCATATGGAGAAATAAAACCTCCGCCATATGTGTCGCTTGCGGCACGAAAGGAACAAACTAACTATTCTCATGATTATACAAAGTAGGATCTTTGGTCATCTGGTTCATAAGGCTGATTGTTTGGTGGTCTTCACATTCTACTATAATAGTTATGAGGCTAATTTTGACATATATATTAGCTGTAGAGCCTAATTTTGATACTTATATATTAGCTGTAGAGCCTAATATTGATATTTTAATTGTAGATTGTGTTATAACAATTCAGTATTTCTATGGCTGCTCAATTGATTTTGTTTTAACAATTTAGTATTACTATAGCTGCTCAATAGATTGTGTCTGATTTGTTCTACTATTGTACACTTAATATTTAATCAAATTCAACCTTCAGTAGGTCAATGAATATCTGGATAATGAGAGTTAGACGAGTTGGGGACCATGTTTGTTTAGTTACCTTTCTGCATGGGAGAGCTAAGTAGTTCAGAAGTGATCATCTTGTAATGGGAAATTACAAGTCTCGACCAACAATATCTTGCACAGGTCAGTCAGTAAACTTTGAATGTTGATTTTCCCAGACTCCTTGTTTTAATGCTTTTTATATGATTAAAAAGAGGGTAGCATATAACTAGACTAATCAACTCACACAGTTTTGCTGCTATATTTAGTGTTAGACTAAACTCATAGCCTACAACTGTCTTGTGTATAGCTTGGAGACATGTATGATGACTGTATAGCTTGGAGACATTTATGATGACTCTCTTGTGAATAACTTGAAGACATGTATGATGAATGTAGCTTGGAGACATGTATTATGACTGTCTTGTGTATATCTTGGAGACATGTATGATGACAAAGACATCCCAAAATTAAGTTACACACATTTGTGAACAATTGCTTGAGACATATAAACTACCACCAGTCACAGGATGTGTTGTACTGTCTTGTCCTGCCTGACTGTCTTGTCCTGTCCTGTATGGCTGTCTTGTCCTGTCCTGTATGACTGTCTTGTCCTATCCTGGCTATCTTGTTCTGCCCTGTCTGGCTGTCTTATCCTGTCCTGTCTGGCTATCTTGTCATGTCCTGTCTCTCTATCTGGCTGTCCTGTTCTGTCTGGCTTTCTTGTCCTGTCTCTCTCTATCTGGCTGTTGTGTCCTGTCCTGCCTCTATCTGGCTGTCTTGTCCTGTCCTGTCTGTCTGGCTGTCTTGTCCTGCTCTGTCCTGTCTCTCTGTCTTGTCCTGTCTTTTTAGCTGTCATGTCCTGGCTGTCTTGTCCTGTCTGGCTGTCTTGTCCTGTATATCTCTCTGTCTGGCAGATTACTAAATCCATTCTCAACAATTTGTCTGACTACTCTGATGATAACAGTCTCAGGTCAGTGGGGTTACATGATGGAGTGAAGTCAGTGGGGTGATATGATGCGATGGAGTCAGTGGTGGGACTTGATGGGATGGTTTCAGTAGAATTGAATAATCTGATCCCACCGAAGACGGATGTGTCGGGCCATTGGTGCAAATAAAACGGAGACACAATGCATTTCCATTCTCTGGACTACATCCTGCTGGAAATATAGTAGGACCATTGTCCTGTTACAAGAGATATCCAGCGGGAGATTGAGAATGAACGCTGAAGAAGAAGAAGAAGAAGAATCTGATAACAGTCTCAAGTTAGTGCAGGTTAGTGACACGATTTGATCGTGCAACTTCAGCACAAGTGTAACGACTTAATAATCTAGTGAGTACAGGGAACAGGGAAAGATATTATCAGATGTCCTTAGAACCAATCTTTAGAAAGGAATTAGTGATCGCCTGAGGAAAGTTGATATAATGGGGTGACGATTAAAGAGTAAATATTAAATATATTCAATATCAGTCTACAGACAGACAAGTCTGATGAAAATAGAAGTAATGGGATGACATGATTAGAACACATCAATATTAGTCTACAGACTGACTAAATGAAGATGGTGTCTAATTTCTGTAATGTGGCTCTGGTTTTTATTTTCAGATGAACTTAAAAAGAAGATCAGTGAAAGCTATGCTTTGTTGAGATCAAAGATTATTGAAGAATTACGACCAAGAGACACTGATTGGACAGAAGTTCAGTTGGCTGCTGCAAAGTCAGTCATTTGTTTGTTTGTGAGAGTTCTTAGTCGACCGCTATGGCAGTTTTACATCACAAATGATAACAGCTGCTGTATTTTAAAATATGCTGTCAGTTTTATTATAATATTCCTTACAATCCAGGAGATTATTTTTATATATATCCACAAATTGATTGCTTAAGGGGTATCTTAGACAATACATCCACAAATTGATTGCTTAAGGGGTATCTCAGACAATACATCCACAAATTGATTGCTTAAGGGGTATCTCAGACAATACATTCACAAATTGATTGCTTAAGGGGTATCTCAGACAATACATCCACAAATTGATTGCTTAAGGGGTATCTCAGACAATACATTCACAAATTGATTGCTTAAGGGGTATCTCAGACAATACATCCACAAATTGATTGCTTAAGGGGTATCTCAGACAATACATCCACAAATTGATTGCTTAAGGGGTATCTCAGACAATACATCCACAAATTGATTGCTTAAGGGGTATCTCAGACAATACATCCACAAATTGATTGCTTAAGGGGTATCTCAGATAGTATATCCACAAATTGTTTGCTTAAGGGGTATCTCAGACAATACATCCACAAATTGATTGCTTAAGGGGTATCTCAGACAATACATCCACAAATTGATTGCTTAAGGGGTATCTCAGATAGTATATCCACAAATTGTTTGCTTAAGGGGTATCTCAGACAATACATCCACAAATTGATTGCTTAAGGGGTATCTCAGACAATACATCCACAAATTGATTGCTTAAGGGGTATCTCAGACAATACATCCACAAATTGATTGCTTAAGGGGTATCTCAGACAATACATCCACAAATTGATTGCTTAAGGGGTATCTCAGACAATACATCCACAAATTGATTGCTTAAGGGGTATCTCAGACAATACATCCACAAATTGATTGCTTAAGGGGTATCACAGATAATATATCCACAAATTGATTGCTTAAGGGGTATCTCAGACAATATATCCACAAATTGATTGCTTAAGGATATCTCAGACAATATATCCACAAATTGATTGCTTAAGGGTTAAATTCAGACAATATATCCACTAATTGATTGCTTAAGGAGCATCTCAGACAATATATCCACAAATTAATTGCTTAAGGGTCATCTCAGATAGTTTTATAACATTTCAACAGTTTACAAATAAATTTCAAATTATGCATACCTATTTGATATTGACATGATTCTTAATTTCTTGATCAGAAACCAGCTTCGTGGCACCCGAAACATTCCCATCAATTATGTGCTCTTTGTTTCCGCAGCCATCAAAGATTATGCAGACTTTCTGTGCTCTTTGTTCTCGCAGCCATCTAATATTATGCAGACTTTCTGTGCTCTTTGTTCCCGCAGCCAACAAAGAGAATTCCCAAAAGGAATTGTAAACAATATGACATGTTCAACTGTTGCAGTCTCTAATATTTCTATCTATGAACTGGTCATATTGACAGACTTTGGTTCAGTTCCATGTTGTTTCTGTCTATGAACTGGTCATATTGACAGACTTTAGTTCAGTTCCATGTTGTTTCTATCTATGAACTGGTCATATTGACAGACTTTGGTTCAGTTCCATGTTGTTTCTGTCTATGAACGTCATATTGACAGACTTTGGTTCAGTTTCATGTTGTTTCTGTCTATGAACTGGTCATATTGACAGACTTTGGTTCAGTTCCATGTTGTTTCTGTCTATGAACTTGTCATATTGACAGACTTTGGTTCAGTTCCATGTTGTTTCTGTCTATGAACTTGTCATATTAACAGACTTTGGTTCAGTTCCATGTTGTTTCTGTCTATGAACTGGTCATATTGACAGACTTTGGTTCAGTTCCATGTTGTTTCTGTCTATGAACTAGTCATATTGACAGACTTTGGTTCAGTTCCATGTTGTTTCTGAAATGTTCTTCCATTATGTAGTTGATGTTTTGTGAGCACTTACACAGCATTGGTTTCAATCATCCAATAACTAGTAGTCCAGTAGATTCCTGTTATAATTGGAGATGCAAAAGTTGGTCTCTTGGCAAGGGATGAAAGGATTGCTTGAATGCATTGAAAGTTGGTCTCTTGGCAAGGGATGAAAGGATTGCTTGAATGCATTGAAAGTGACACCATAAATTTAAGACTGATAACAAGTGTAAAATGTGTATACAGACATACCCAACTACAGAAAATAATATCATGTAAACTATTTACTGGAAATTTCAAAATGGGCATGACAGATACCGAAGTACAGGTACAGAAAAACTGGACACATGACAGGTATTGAAGTCACATGTACAGAAAATTAAAAATAAGTGAGACAGACATGTGCATGAACCAGGAAACTAAAACATATCATTCATGTATGTTGGTTGTAAACATATCATTCATGTATGTTGGTTGTAAACATATCATTCATTCATGTATGTTGGTTGTAAACATATCATTCATGTATGTTGGTTGTAAACATATCATTCATGTATGTTGGTTGTAAACATATCATTCATTCATGTTAATTGGTTGTAAACATATCATTCATTCATGTATATTGGTTGTAAACATATCATTCATTCATGTATGTTGGTTGTAAACATATCATTCATGTATGTTGGTTGTAAACATATCATTCATGTATGTTGGTTGTAAACATATCATTCATGTATGTTGGTTGTAAACATATCATTCATTCATGTATGTTGGTTGTAAACATATCATTCATTCATGTATGTTGGTTGTAAACATATCATTCATTCATGTATGTTGGTTGTAAACATATCATTCATGTATGTTGGTTGTAAACATATCATTCATTCATGTATGTTGGTTGTAAACATATCATTCATGTATGTTGGTTGTAAACATATCATTCCTTCATGTATGTTGGTTGTAAACATATCATTCATTCATGTATATTGGTTGTAAACATATCATTCATTCATGTATGTTGGTTGTAAACATATCATTCATGTATGTTGGTTGTAAACATATCATTCATGTATGTTGGTTGTAAACATATCATTCATGTATGTTGGTTGTAAACATATCATTCATTCATGTATGTTGGTTGTAAACATTTCATTCATTCATGTATGTTGGTTGTAAACATATCATTCATTCATGTATGTTGGTTGTAAACATATCATTCATGTATGTTGGTTGTAAACATATCATTCATTCATGTATATTAGTTGTAAACATATCATTCATGTATGTTGGTTGTAAACATATCATTCATGTATGTTGGTTGTAAATATATCATTCATGTATGTTGGTTGTAAACATATCATTCATGTATGTTGGTTGTAAACATATCATTCATGTATGTTGGTTGTAAACATATCATTCATGTATGTTGGTTGTAAACATATCATTCATGTATGTTGGTTGTAAACGCGTTGTTATTATATGTTGTTTGGAAATATATCCTCCAAACAATGAGGATTAAAAATACCTTGGACATTCATGACATAAATATTAAGACAAAATCATGCAGAAAACTGATGTGCAAGGCCAGAATGAGCACAGTAATACTACTCTGCTGTAAAACTAGCAAGACAAAAAGTACATCAACGTTCTCCGGCCTAAATCACATCAACTCTCATATTGATTATCAGAGAGTGAATACAGAATTAGGACTCAAGTTTTAACAAAATGATCATTCTTCATTCTTTGTATTGATGATTTATCCAGTACTCACGATTGAAATGAATGATAATTTTTCATTGTTTGTATTGATGACTTACTTAGTACTCAAGATTTAACTGAATGATCATTAGGTATTAGGTCTGTTGATTATCCTCTTCGTACACCGGACACGTCCATAGGTGCCTCGATCTCCACTCCAGTAAATCTCTCAGGGTATAACGGCTGATGGTTCTGGTTCTATGTTGGTTCACTGCTCTTTTTTGAAGTCTTTGTCAAGGGTTCTCTACAGGCCATGCCCATCCTCACTCCCAATTCACACATTCTCGTTATTGATTCATGCTCATTCATCTCAAAATCCTCTGATCGTGAGGACACACGAAGAGCAGTGAGTATGTATGCTCGGTCCATAGGTTGACCGTCTGTTGTGGTGGCAAGACTAACTAATTGTTCAGCCCATTCGTTTCCCTCCACGTCCTCATGGACAAAAATAAGTGTGAATTTTCGTAGTGATGCTAGCATTTTAGCTCTCTCTAATGACTCCGCCAATTCCCTACGTATATCACCTGTTTTGACTTTCTGAATTATATTCAGTGAGTCACTTAGTATGCACGCATGGTAATCGGCTTGCAATTCCAGCTAGTTAAATGTTTACATTATGGCGAATACTTCCATTGTTAGACTGTTTGTTGTTGCTGTAACGGCACCACTGAATTCGTGTACTCGCATGTGGTTGCATCTGTGGGTCTCACCAATGACTCATTAGAAAAACCACCCACGCAACAGAAAACCTTAGTAGATGACATGCTGTTATATTGAGGTTATCTATTATAGAAGCTTCATGGCATGTCATCTATACAATTATGCCTCTCATGCTTTTATTTTGTTATTGCAATGTGTTTTCATATATGTATGCACCCTCTGTGGTTGGGAGAGAGCCAGAGATCTACTACACAGCATTGGGAGGAGAAAACTAGCAGCACCGTTGTTCCTATGGCAGAGGCCCATCATAGAGGCACAGTGACTCAGGACGTGATACTCCTTTTGACTTAAACATTTGATTGCATGCCTGGAGCAATAGAGAAGTTTGGCATAACAAGTAGTCAATTGGTGGTGGGGAATGGGCACAGTGAATCCTATCTTGGTTGCAGTGGCTCATAGCAGTGCATAGGTTGAAACCTACCTTCCTGGTGGTGTGATAATTATCTGGCTCTGGTCCAGGGTGGGCCAAGAATCCACAGACTCTCCAGCAATATAGCACCATTTTAATGGCATTGGGTCAAAGGGCATGAGCCCATGGACCGCTGGATCAGCAACCAACCAACTTTGTATACTGTTCTTCCTTTTGATCTGGCAGTAAAGGCCCATGCGCATCGGTGGTTACGGATGACCGATCCGTCCATATAAATCACATCTTTGTCATCTGCATTCTCACAGATTAGTGCCTTGACCTCAACATCCATGCTTACAGGGCAGTGTTTCCTGCATTCTCTGTTGAGTGAAATGACAGTTTTGACTTCCTCTTGAAAGAACGTAGGAATAGGTATCCATTCCTCACCAGGAGTTATGTCTTATGGAGCGCAGATATGTATAACGGTATCCTTGACCCGACCCATCCACAATTTGCCTCTATTGAGCCTAATTCCTTTCAGACGATGGAACGCACTGTGTAGTGGGTGGTCTATGTCAGAACTAACTCTGAGGTATGCACTTGCACGCCACATATCAATTCTATGAGATATGCTGGGAATATCAAGGATAAATTTCATAGCCACACAAGGTGTGTCGATCTGTGTGTGACTGGCGGTGATAGTGGCACCTGCATACAAGAGCCTCATATAAGATTACGAGCTGTGGTTGTTTAGTGTCAGTCACTGCCATCATTCTCAGAGCTGAAAGTCCTTTTCGGACCAATGTGATAACATGATCAACATGTTCCTGGAAACACAAACTACGATCAAATCGCACGCCCAAGTATTGTAAGGATGAGATCATGATTACATTGTATTCTCTCATCTCTACCGTTAGTGTCGCAGACTTTACAATGTGATTGTTAAGAAAGAACCATGTCACCACAGCCTTCTCTTTGTTAATCGGTGCCCCTGAATCATCACACCAGAAAGTGATACAGTCTAGCTCAGTCTGCAGTGATCTGACAGTTTCTGTTCTATCTCTACCCTGTCTGTGTATCAGGATATCATCCACAAAAGACATTGAATGATCATTGTTTGTAGTGAAGATTTATACAGCGTTCAAGATTTAACTGAGATTATCATTTTTGTTGTTGATCATTTATCTAGCACTCAAGATTTATCTCTCTTGAACAAACTATTGAGTGATACCAACTGCAGTGAGAGAACAGACACAGGTCTAACATTGCTTCATATTGCATGCATTGCTGGAGGTTTGTAATACAAATCTTGTCTTGAGAGTGTGTGTGTGTAATGTGAGATTGTGTGTATATGTGGTGTGGATTGCGTGTGTGTGGGGTGTGAGATGATTGTTCCTATCAGGCTCATGATAATCTTCTTTCTGATAAGAAACCTGTGCTAAATACTGTTATAACAAAGTTGGTATGTACCCTCCTCTTCTTCTTCTATATACTGGTCACAGGGACCAATTATAACAAAGTTGGTACCTTCCTTATGATAATCTTCTCCACAATGGCTGTAAAACTTGAGAGAATCCTTACTGAAGGTGAAATTTATAAATGCATTGATATGGCAAACACTGAAAACAAGTTCCCAATATCTATTTCTCAGATTGAAAGATGAAATATCTATTCCTCAGATTGAATTATGTAATATATATTTCTCTGATTGAAATATATAATATCTATTTCTCAGTTTGAATGATGCAATATGTGTTCCTCTGATTGAATGATGTACTATCTGTTTATCAGATTGAAAGATGATGTAATATCTATTCTTCATATTGAAAGATGATGTAATATCTATTCTTCATATTGAAAGATGATGTAATATCTATTCTTCACATTGAAAGATGATGTAATATCTATTCTTCATATTGAAAGATGATGTAATATCTATTCTTCATATTGAAAGATGATGTAATATCTATTCCTCATATTGAAAGATGATGTAATATCTATTCTTCATATTGAAAGATGATGTAATATCTATTCCTCATATTGAAAGATGATGTAATATCTATTCTTCATATTGAAAGATGATGTAATATCTATTCTTCATATTGAAAGATGATGTAATATCTATTCCTCATATTGAAAGATGATGTAATATCTATTCTTCATATTGAAAGATGATGTAATATCTATTCTTCATATTGAAAGATGATGTAATATCTATTCTTCATATTGAAAGATGATGTAATATCTATTCCTCATATTGAAAGATGGTTGTAATATCTATTCTTCATATTGAATAATGTAATATACTGTTCAAAAAAAGAAACAACATTATTGTAGTGGTAATGGACACCAAATCTGAAACGTGTACCAACATTTTATTTTACGGATTAATGTTTCAGCCATGGCAAGAAGAACCTTTCAGACTTTAACAATGAAATGATATTCATTAAATTTGGTTTAGACTTTTATTCTTTGCGACTATGACCTCTGTTTCAGTAAGGTGTATGGTCTCTATCAGAACGACATCTCCTTGACCTGGATCCGATTAGCTGTTGGGTCTGTTGTTGTGGGATGGCTGCCCACTCTTCTTGCAGTGAAAGAGACAACTGTTGGAGATTGGCTGGAGCCATGTCTTGCTTGCGAAGTCATCTGTCAAGTTCATCCCATAAGTGTTAAATGGGTTCATATCTGATGACATGACTGACCACGGAATGGTATGGGCATTGTTATCAGCGAGGAACTGGTTGTGAGTTGTGCCACATGAGGTAGAGCATTATCCTGCTGAAAAATTGCCCCTTGTGCAGTCAAAATTGGAAGACATAAGGACAAACAATTTCAGCGACATTGTTCGGCATTCAGGCGTCCTTCAATTTGTACCAGGTCACTTCTTCAGATGAAGTTGATCAACATCCACACCAGTACACCTCCACTGCCATGTGGAGGAGTGTCATCAATGCTGTTCTGGGTGTAGTGCTCATGGACTCTGCAGTAAACTATTCTTTGTCTATCATGTTGATGGAGCACATAACAATGAATGATTCATCACTACACCATACCTGTACCAGTCGTTTCCAATGGTCTATTGACAGTGCTGGTTCGCCCACTGCAGTCGGTTCTGATGATGTCAGTCCTTAAGAATAGGGTCTTCTAGCCCAAAGACCAGCGTTATGTAGCCGGTTCCTGAATGTTTAATATGAAAGTTAACGATCTGATTGCATTAATTGGACTTAGGAGAACACAGATGTAAATTGATTCCTGAGGTGACGCAATCATATGAAGAGTTCTTCGGCAGAAGTTGTTACTCTGAGTCTTCCGCTTGTCTGCCACTGAGCCAGTTTGTTGAAATCGCTTTCAAAGGCGACTAATCATGCTTCTAACCACATTAAATTGGCTGGTCACCACACTTTATAATTGTCCAGTCTGTAAGCATCAAATGATGATGTTTCGTTGTTCTGTAGTAAAATGAACCATACTTGTGCATTGAGTTTTCAACTGAACTTATTCGAGGGTCGTCAATCTTTTATATGCAATCAATAATATGGTCACAGAGTTTTGTGTTCTCTAAGTCTCACAGGATTCTCATGAACCTGTCATGAGGTATTGCCAAAAATATTGTTTTGATCTTGAACTCTTTCATGACATCGCAAATCATAAGTTGAGTACAATTCAGGTTACCACGAGTAGTTAATGCCCAGGTGGACACAGATAATAGGTTGAATGATGTCCAATCAGCCAATATATTTTATAAAAGTAACTCCAAAAAAGTTGTGTTTCTTTTTTTTGAGCAATATATCTATTCCTCAGCTCCAAGCAGTCAGCTTGAAAGACTTCTTAAAAGGGGAAAGAATGTTAATGTTCTGAGCAAGAACCAGTTCTCTCCCTTACATTTGTCCACTTACAGGGTGAGTCATAAGAACCAATTCTCTCTTATATTTGCTCACTTACACTGTGAGTCATTCCTGTACAGTTTTGAATCATGCTTGTACAGTGTGAGTCATGCCTGTACAGTATGAGTCATGCCTGTACAGGGTGAATCGATCCTCTACGGTGTGAGGCGTGTTTGTAGAGGGTGAGTGATACTGCTACAGTGTGAGGCATGTTGTGTTGTACAGTGTGAGACATGTTGTGTTGTACAGTGTGAGACATGTTGTGTTGTACAGTGTGAGACATGTTGTGTTGTACAGTGTGAGACATGTTGTGTTGTTCAGTGTGCAGCATGTTGTGTTGTACAGTGTGAGACATGTGTTGTACAGTGTGCAGCATGTTGTGTTGTACAGTGTGAGACATGTTGTGTTGTACAGTGTGAGACATGATGTGTTGTACAGTGTGAGACATGTTGTGTTGTACAGTGTGAGACATGTTGTGTTGTACATTTTGAGACGTGTTGTACAGTGTGAGTCATGTTGTGTTGTACAGTCTGCAGCATGTTGTGTTGTACAGTGTGCAGCATGTTGTGTTGTACAGTGTGAGACATGTTGTGTTGTACAGTGTGAGTCATGTTGTGTTGTACAGTGTGAGACATGTTGTGTTGTACAGTGTGAGACATGTTGTGTTGTACATTTTGAGACGTGTTGTACAGTGTGAGTCATGTTGTGTTGTACAGTCTGCAGCATGTTGTGTTGTACAGTGTGCAGCATGTTGTGTTGTACAGTGTGAGACATGTTGTGTTGTACAGTGTGTGGCATGTTGTGTTGTACAGTGTGAGACATGTTGTGTTGTACAGTGTGAGACATGTTGTGTTGTACAGTGTGAGACATGTTGTGTTGTACAGTGTGAGACATGTTGTGTTGTACAGTGTGAGACATGTTGTGTTGTACAGTGTGCAGCATGTTGTGTTGTACAGTGTGAGTCATGTTGTGTTGTACAGTGTGAGACATGTTGTGTTGTACAGTGTGAGTCATGTTGTGTTGTACAGTGTGAGACATGTTGTGTTGTACAGTGTGAGACATGTTGTGTTGTACAGTGTGAGTCATGTTGTGTTGTACAGTGTGAGTCATGTTGTGTTGTACAGTGTGAGTCATGTTGTGTTGTACAGTGTGAGACATGTTGTGTTGTACAGTGTGAGTCATGTTGTGTTGTACAGTGTGAGACATGTTGTGTTGTACAGTGTGAGACATGTTGTGTTGTACAGTGTGCGGCATGTTGTGTTGTACATTTTGAGACATGTTGTGTTGTACAGTGTGAGGCATGTTGTGTTGTACATTTTGAGACGTGTTGTACAGTGTGAGTCATGTTGTGTTGTACAGTGTGAGTCATGTTGTGTTGTACAGTGTGAGTCATGTTGTGTTGTACAGTGTGAGACATGTTGTGTTGTACAGTGTGAGACATGTTGTGGTGTACAGTGTGAGTCATGTTGTGTTGTACAGTGTGAGACATGTTGTGTTGTACAGTGTGAGACATGTTGTGTTGTACAGTGTGAGACATGGTGTGTTGTACATTTTGAGACATGTTGTGTTGTACAGTGTGAGGCATGTTGTGTTGTACATTTTGAGACGTGTTGTACAGTGTGAGTCATGTTGTGTTGTACAGTCTGCAGCATGTTGTGTTGTACAGTGTGCAGCATGTTGTGTTGTACAGTGTGAGACATGTTGTGTTGTACAGTGTGTGGCATGTTGTGTTGTACAGTGTGAGACATGTTGTGTTGTACAGTGTGAGACATGTTGTGTTGTACAGTGTGAGACATGTTGTGTTGTACAGTGTGAGACATGTTGTGTTGTACAGTGTGCAGCATGTTGTGTTGTACAGTGTGAGTCATGTTGTGTTGTACAGTGTGAGACATGTTGTGTTGTACAGTGTGAGTCATGTTGTGTTGTACAGTGTGAGACATGTTGTGTTGTACAGTGTGAGACATGTTGTGTTGTACAGTGTGAGTCATGTTGTGTTGTACAGTGTGAGTCATGTTGTGTTGTACAGTGTGAGTCATGTTGTGTTGTACAGTGTGAGACATGTTGTGTTGTACAGTGTGAGTCATGTTGTGTTGTACAGTGTGAGACATGTTGTGTTGTACAGTGTGAGACATGTTGTGTTGTACAGTGTGCGGCATGTTGTGTTGTACATTTTGAGACATGTTGTGTTGTACAGTGTGAGGCATGTTGTGTTGTACAGTGTGAGACATGTTGTGTTGTACAGTGTGAGACATGTTGTGTTGTACAGTGTGAGACATGTTGTGTTGTACATTTTGAGACATGTTGTGTTGTACAGTGTGAGACATGTTGTGTTGTACAGTGTGAGACATGTTGTGTTGTACAGTGTGAGACATGTTGTGTTGTACAGTGTGCAGCATGTTGTGTTGTACAGTGTGAGTCATGTTGTGTTGTACAGTGTGAGACATGTTGTGTTGTACAGTGTGAGTCATGTTGTGTTGTACAGTGTGAGACATGTTGTGTTGTACAGTGTGAGACATGTTGTGTTGTACAGTGTGAGTCATGTTGTGTTGTACAGTGTGAGTCATGTTGTGTTGTACAGTGTGAGTCATGTTGTGTTGTACAGTGTGAGACATGTTGTGTTGTACAGTGTGAGTCATGTTGTGTTGTACAGTGTGAGACATGTTGTGTTGTACAGTGTGAGACATGTTGTGTTGTACAGTGTGCGGCATGTTGTGTTGTACATTTTGAGACATGTTGTGTTGTACAGTGTGAGACATGTTGTGTTGTACAGTGTGAGACATGTTGTGTTGTACAGTGTGAGTCATGTTGTGTTGTACAGTGTGAGACATGTTGTGTTGTACAGTGTGAGACATGTTGTGTTGTACAGTGTGAGACATGTTGTGTTGTACAGTGTGAGACATGTTGTGTTGTACAGTGTGAGTCATGTTGTGTTGTACAGTGTGAGTCATGTTGTGTTGTGAGACATGTTGTGTTGTACAGTGTGAGGCATGTTGTGTTGTACAGTGTGAGGCATGCTACTACATGGTGAATCATGCCAGGAAGGAGTTCATGTCTATTATCTTAACTTCTTAGTTTGTTCTTGTCATTATCTCTCTGATTACCTATTGTTGTATTTTCCAGTTGTTCCCATATTGTCATTATCTCTCTGATTACCTTTTGTTGTATTTTCCAGTTGTTCCCATCTTGTCATTATCTCTCTGATTACATATTGTTGTATTTTCCAGTTGTTTCCATCTGATACTGACTGCTCTATTTTTATTTGCCAGGGAGATTGTGAACAAGTAGAAGTTCTGGTAACACACAAAGCTGATGTCAACCAGACAGGTCACAGTGGTGTGGCTGCTCTTCACATAGCTGCTATGTGTGGCCACCATGAGGTAACCAATGGCTAAGGTTTACTGAGATAGGTATATTAACTGTCATCGCCTTACATCTCCATTCTCAATGTTGATATTTGCTTAAATATAAAGACATGAAGCATATTCTGTACACGACATTTCAATTCAACTATTGTTGAATGTTTGTACACATGACATTTCAATTCAACTATTGTTGAATGTACATGACATTTCAATTCAACTATTGTTGAATGTTTGTACACATGACATTTCAATTCAACTATTCTCCATTCTTGATTAGAAATTAACATTACAGCCCGTGGGACACTCCCATAAGTGCTCCACTTTCCGTTCCAGCAGCCATCCCAGTGTATGTAGACTTCCCAGTCAGGTGTTGGTTAGGCGATCTTTGGATCTTTCCAAAAAGACTTTTCCTTCCCTCACCTCTAGACACTCCCATTTCTAACATTATTTGTAACTACATGTATTATTTAATGTTTGCACACAACTAATACATCACATTGCCAGTACAGTGTGGTAGATCAGCTTTTGAACCATGATCAAGTTTGACCAAGCTGTGTTTGTGAGACAGGATCATTTACGGCTCTACCACAGAGCTGACAATATTTTCTACAAATTATGATCAACTCTGCTATGTCATTTAAGTGTAGTAAAGTTGTTGTTGTCAATATCCAATTACTGCTGAGTAAATCTACTCTATAGGCACTTCAAATTTGTTATATCACATTTGTGTTTCTATAAATATTATTCTTGAGACTAACGGGAATTGAACCAGTCCGTTCTACGGCACCAAGTCGCCTGGCAACAATTGCACACGCGTTTTTCAGTACTTGACTAACCGCATCTCCAAAAAAAGATGCGATTTCATGAAGCCATTCAAATCGTGCACACAAAGTCACACGAACGGACCAATCGAGACAAGGACTATTACAACAACAACAAACATCCCGTACAGGTATTGAAATATCCTTAGTAACAACAAACACATAACATAATATCCGTATTAGTTATACAAGGGCCGATAGGTCTTCTTGTAAACATGGATAACATATATAGACAATACAATTTTGCTTCAAATAATTGTTTATACAAGTAAATTTTTAAGTAGGAAGCCAGAGGACAATTTTAAAAATTCTTGAGACTAACGGGAATTGAACCAGTCCGTTCTACGGCACCAAGTCGCCTAGCAACAATTGCACACGTGTTTTTCAGTACTTGACTAACCGCATCTCCAAAAAAAGATGCGATTTCATCAAGCCATTCAAATCGTGCACACAAAGTCACACGAACGGACCAATCGAGACAAGGACTATTACAACAACAACAAACATCCCGTACAGGTATTGAAATATCCTCAGTAACAACAAACACATAATATCCGTATTAGTTATACAAGGGCCGATAGGTCTTCTTGTAAACATGGATAACATATATAGACAATACAATTTTGCTTCAAATAATTGTTTATACAAGTAAATTTTTAAGTAGGAAGCCAGAGGACAATTTTAAAAATTCTTGAGACTAACGGGAATTGAACCAGTCCGTTCTACGGCACCAAGTCGCCTAGAAAACTATGTGCACGATTTGAATGGCTTGATGAAATCGCATCTTTTTTTGGAGTTGCGGTTAGTCAAGTACTGAAAAACGCGTGTGCAATTGTTGCTAGGCGACTTGGTGCCGTAGAACGGACTGGTTCAATTCCCGTTAGTCTCAAGAATTTTTAAAATTGTCCTCTGGCTTCCTACTTAAAAATTTACTTGTATAAATATTATTCATGTTTTTACCTGTATTCATTATGAAATTCCCATCATTGCTTGACTCAAACACTGCTTGCTATTAGCTGCTTGACTCAAAAACTGCTTGCTATTAGCAAACAAGATTGACAAAATTGCACCCCCTCAGGTTCTATAATCACCAAAGTACAGGTAATACAAATAGCCTTATGTGATCAGTGGATCAGTCCCTAGTGTATCATTTTGTACAACCATGCTTTATTGTGTTGTGTAACACATGTTGACTTGTGTATCATCCCTGTATAATGATGCTTTATTGAACAAGTGATTTGTTGTGTAACACATGTCAAGAGATTAGAACACAGCTCTTGTACTTGTTAGATCCAGGTTTCGACTCCTGGTAAGTACTTGGATTTTTAAAAAATCACAGTGGGAAAGTGAAAAAACTTACCCTCTACATGATATGGTGAAAGCAGGAACATGAAACCTTTATCACAAAAGTTACTGGCCACTTCCCTTTAACTTAAACTCACCATGTACATGACATGGTGATTGTTACTGAGCATGGTAGCTGGTTGCTTCCATAGTAAGCTAGTGCCACCCACATCGTTTCTGTTTTACCATGACATGACACCAGTGCAAGGTCAATGTTTGAATCTGAGAATGTATGTCTCTTTGGTAGCTAACCTGGTCATTCTGTCACAATTAAGAATAGTGAGATCATTCTCTAGCCCGGCCTTGCATAGTGCCATTGCCTGCGTGTTGTTGTTTGGGTTCCCCCCGGTGATACTGCTAGAATTGTTGTCTCTGCACACTAATAGAAAATCTCCTGGGCAGAACAGTAGAAATAACAAGAGACAATATGCCTTTAAATATAGGCAGAACAAAGAGCCGATCTTGGGCAAGTGGCAACAACTGGTATGGCAAAGAAATACAGTAAGGCCAAACATACAACAACCACCATGATGAACTGAAATGATAGAGTCTGCATGGGTAAAGAAGATGCAAAGCGTAAGGGAGTGGCAACATATGAGACGACAGACACAAGTTACCATGGAAAACAAAAAAGAGTCAGAGATTACTATGAAGAAGACCACTGAAGCCTTTAAGCAATTCGTAAAGGAAGCCAAGTAAAAATACTGGGATAATTTTGCACAAGATGTTGCAGCCATCAGTGTCATATACAAATTTTGGAAATTACACGTCAATGAATCGAACAACTGACACAAAATTAAACTTGTGCTTGAAGGACGAGTCTGGGCGTATACTAACCACAGATGAGCAGAAAGGCATCGCTTTCTTTAGCAGATACCTCCAACAATCAGATTAGAACAATATTTATGAACGTAAGACTATTGTGGCCACTCTAACAGCATTACTGGTAACAATGTCACTGAGGAACTAGTTTCATTGAAGAACGTAAAAGAGACCATAAAGAAAACATCAGATGGAGCACCAGGACCCAACAGAATACACTACAGCCTCCTGAAAGATATTACAGATGACTGGCTTAAAACAATTATTGATGATTTCAACACAAGTCCAGGACACATACGAGAAGAGTAGCTACATGGCTACCTTCTCTACCAGGCAAAGCCAGACAAAGACACCAACGGCATCAAGAGTTATCGTATCATCACCTTATGAAATGTTTACGGCAAGGTGCTGGAGAGGATAATCGATAGAAGACTGGCCTTCGATTTGGAAAATAGAGACTTACTTCCTGACACTCTGGGTGCATAAAGACAGGGAAGAGACATGACCACAAATGCCATAATCCTCGTCTGACATCTACGAGGGATTTCAGGCAAAGGAGGAAACAGTGGTAACCACGATCGACCTAGAAGTTGCTTACAACAGAGTCAGTTTTGGCCATTTGCTAAGTGAACTCAGCATCGACTCATGGATAATACGATGGATAGCAATAGTGCTAATGTCCAGATCTATTGCTCTGAGATTGGGATCCTGGACATCAAAGATCAGAACTTTAGCACGGGGTTTTCCACAGAAATCGGCACTATCACCTGTACTCTTTAATGTCTACACATACCCGGCAGGATATTAACATATACAGACGACCTCTTGCTCTACAAGCACGGTAGAAACAGAAGAGACATGATTGATGGCATCCAGAGTAATCGAGAACATTTGTTACTCTGGTGCACTAACTGCAAGGTAGTCATCCATCCCACCAAGGCAAACATCATCTGGTTCTCATTGAACAACAACATAGTCACAGACACAGTACCAGCATCCACCTGCATGGGCATCAACATTGACAGGGAGCAGACTGAAATATCTTTGCATCACTTTTGATAAAAGTATCTTTCACAAAACATTTGGACAATGTCATTCAGAAAGCTTGGAAGGGTGTCAGTGTACTCTAAATCATGGCATCTGCAGAGAAGCCATGCCTCTGTAATGAAACTAATCTGCAACGAATCCTTTTTCAGATGATGTAGGCAGTGGTATTATCTGTGTTGGACTATGGTTTAGATTTACTTACACTGCCTTAAACATAGGTGGATATACTAGAGAGAATTCAAAATGAGGCCATGAGAGCTGTCCTAAGATGCACAAGAGATACACCTATCGTGACCATGAGGTTTCTCCTAGACCTACCGAGCATCACATCAAGACATAAAATAGCCCAGGTTAAAGAATACTTCAAGGTTGCCGATGATGATCATCACCTCTTACACCAATCTCTAGACAACACACAAGGAAGACGTATCAAAAGAGGAATATCTTGGATGGCAGAAGCAGAAGATACCCTACTCAGAGTTTGTAAGCTGGAGGAACTGGGACGAGGCTGTGAATGGATGACATCTGGCAAAGAGAGAAAGTTATTGACAACAGTTGTGATACAGATGGAAGAGAGTGCTGCGACTGGGCTGCCAACAGAACAGAGGGAATGTTCCAAGAACTCATACTGCAGCACTCGAGACCACACGATACAATAACTTACACAGACAGCTCAGTAACACAAGAAATAAACAGGTGTGGTTGGGGTTTCATGACCTACCAAAATGGCAAGAAATTAGCTGAGAAGTCAGCTGTGTACCCAACTACAACATTGATTATGAGAATAGAAATAGAAGCGGTGACAGCAGCTCTTACTTGGCTCACTATGCAACCACCAACAGACTCAATGATTCTATCAGACTCTCAAAGTTTGCTGCGCAAGATAGAAAAATGTATGATCAGAACTGAGTGGGTCACTCTTCTTAGCAACGGGAAGAACATTACATGTATCTACTGTCCAGGTCATGTTGGGGTCAATGGAAATGAAAGAGCTGATGTGTTGGCTGGTAAAGCCTTGGTGAATGACACCAAGATAAGAAAAGATGGATTGAATTGATTTTAACAGTCATGGATACCCTACGAGAATATGAGGAGGAGGCAGAATGAGACAGTGTACATATTCAGAGAATGGTAGAAATGGGAGTGACTAGTGGTGATGGGAGAAAGTGATCTCTCTCCGGAAAGATACGAAGATGGGCAATCAGCAACTAACTGGGACACTAAGCTTATACACTTTTAGATGGCTGATGGAACAGCAACCAAAGCATATATGGGAATGCCCCCAGTGCTGTGACGCTTGATCCTAATCAAGAATGACATGGCGACAAGAGAATGCAACCTTTATCACTGACGAGCCAGTGGCAACTTCCTGTTAACTTCCTAATGAGAAAAATGCTTTATTGACAGTTTAATATTTTGTGTTTTTATTTGATGTAATGTTGTTCTTCTTCTGCATCCATTCCCAAACTCCTGCAGATTAGCAGGATGTAGTCCGGAGAATGAAATGTGTTGTGCCATGGTTTACAGCATTGCTGCAATATCTGCACCTTTTGGCCTGACACATCACTTCAGCATGACTTTGGGTCACTGACCCTATATGATATGGAACAGCCAATATCACATAACCTCCTTAGTCTCCCCTTACAACATGCATGGAAGGTAAACAGTGTTGCTAATCTTTGCTCTCCTCTCGGGCTCCGGAAAAACAAGGGAGATTTTATCAAATATCTTCATTGATAGCTTGTGTTGTCATGTTTATTTGTTTTTTTGTCCAGATTGTCCAGATTTGATCTAATATCTTCATTGATAGCTTGTCTTGTCATGTTTATTTGTTTTTTTGTCCAGATTGCCAAAGTTCTTCTAGAGAGTGGAGCTAAGATTGACATGGGTGATGTAGTCAAGTTTTCATCATTGCATATAGCTTGCCATTTTGGACATGAGAAGGTAAGTATTAAACATTGCATATAGCTTGCCATTTTGGACATGAGAAGGTAAGTATTAAACATTGCTGAATTATTTTGAGACAACCATTATTTCTGTTTTCTTATTATTTAAACTGAGGCCTTTGTTTTCACTTTCTTTCACTACTTTATCTAACAGGGCTTGTAGTTGCTGTTTGGTTCCTGCGATCAGTGCTGTGTCATTAGCATATCTCAAGCTATTTATATTGCATCTTCCCACTTTTATTCATAGCATATCTTCTATATTTCGCATAATGTATTCTGTATACAGGAAGAAAAAAGTTCTGGTGACATTACACAACCTTGCCCGACACCCATTTCTATCTTTTGAAATCTACATATAGTCCTGTTAACTCTCATTGGAACTGTTTGTTTCCAATCCATATTTCTTAATATTCTTAGATCGTTCCCATCAACATTAATATTTCCTAGCAGTTTTATAATCTCTGAATGCTTCACATTGTCAAATGCTGTGCAGTAATCTATGAAGCACAGATATATGTCTTGTTGTACTTCTATGGCTCTCTCCATTAATGTTATTACTATATATAGGGCATTTCTGGTGTGTATATATAATAAGATACACCTGCAGATAGAAGTCTGACAACATAGCTAGACAGATGCTAGACTGGAATCCTTATAGAAAGATGCCAGTCAGAGAGCAAAAAATACCCTGAGAAGAACAGTAGAGGAAGAAACCAAATCAAATGCGACCTCATGGACATAGTAAAAGAAGACATCACAGAAATAATTGGACAGCAGTTACTGACTTATTCTTCATAGGGAGCTGAAATGAACAAAAAAAGAAGACTTGATAAGTTTAGATAGCCGTTAACTAGAAACTGCCATCCTCTCGTTCTTTTTCTGTGTATCAAACTGGTCTCATGCCAAAGTCAAATCTGTCGGGCCATTAGCATAAATAAAACTGCACATCTCAGTTTTCTTTACTACATCCTGTTGGAAATCTAGTAAGATGAATGTCCTGCTACAAGAGAGATCCAGTGGGAGTTTGAGAATGAAATCTAATAAGATCACTGTCCTGCTACAAGAGAGATCCAGTGGGAGTTTGAGAATGAAATCTAATAAGATCACTGTCCTGCTACAAGAGAGATCCAGTGGGAGTTTGAGAATGAAATCTAATAAGATCACTGTCCTGCAAGAGAGAGATCCAGTGGGAGTTTGAGAATGAAATCTAATAAGATCACTGTCCTGCTGCAAGAGAGATCCAGTGGGAGTTTGAGAATGAAATCTAATAAGATCACTGTCCTGCTACAAGAGAGATCCAGTGGGAGTTTGAGAATGAAATCTAGTAAAAAAAGACCATAGTCCTGGTACAAGAGAGATCCAGTGGGAGTTTGAGAATGAACACACTCTAATATAAAAAAAACAACTAGCCTTCCATTTATTATCCAGATTAACTTAATGTTACTAACATATTTATATTGAAAGGTGTCAAGATTGAACACACATCACAACAGATTCAGTTCTTGAGACTGCATCCTGCTAACCAGCAGGAGTTTGAGAATGAATTTAAAAGTGAAAAAGAATTTTATGTGTTTTATATTGATATCGTTTGACCTGTTGTTACTCTACAAGAGAAATATTTTACTTGTAGGTTGTAGAGTTACTCATCAACAATGGTACTGATATCAATATAAGTGGCAGTGTCGGTGACAGACCTATTCATTTGGCCAGCTCCAAGTCAAATCTCAAAATCATGCAGCTGTTAGTTGATGGCACCTTGCACCAGAAAGCTGATGGTAATCATTATTTTGTGCTGAGATTTTTAATGATTATATTTCTAAATACGAGGGCGAATTAAAAAGTTCTGTCTCCAGAGCCATAACTTCCATAACAACTCCAAGCCACATGACACCTATGTGAAAATAATCTCTAAAGAAGTGACCACCCAGACATGTAATGTCATACACCTGGAAGGTGATGCATGTGCACAGCAGACATAAAATGATGATGTATATTGGAATACGGTTGAAGCAATGTGCTGTGATTGAATTCCTGGTGGCGGAAGGTTGTGTGCCCATTGGCATGCATCGAAAAATGATTGTGGTATATGGTGATGCCTGTGTGGATGTAAGTACTGTCAGGAGGTGGGCAAGGACTATAAAAGACGTCAATCCAACGATGTGAAGCCTGCATGACCAGGTGCGCAGTGGACGTCTGATCACAGCCATGGATGCACAGCACCAAGTGTGTGTGGACGAACTGATTTGTGCTAATTGCTGTTTCAAATAGAAAGATATGCCACAATGCTTAGGATTTCAACTGAGCGAGACCATCACATTATCCATGCCTTGCTTGGGTATAGGAAAGTGTGTGCGAGATGGGTACCTCGCATGCTGACACTGGAAATGAAACAGCGACGACAGCAGGCGTGTCAGGAACATCTGATGTGATATAAAGAGGAAGATGATGCCTTTGTCCGCAGAATTGTCACCGGTGTCAAGTCATGGACGCATCATTATGACCCCGAAAATAAGCGTCAGTCCATGGAGTACAGGTATTAGAACTCACTGTCACCACGAACGTTCAAGGTTGTCGCTTTTGTGGTAGAAAAGTGTTGATGACCATCTTTTCGGACTGCGATGGTGTAGTCCACGTGGAATTTTTGAAGCACAGCAATATCATCAACTCCAATCTCTATGTGACAACCTTAATGAAACTCTGAACTCGACTGCTGATAGTTCGTGTGGGTAAATCCAGAGTTTTTTAGCACAACAATGCTCGCCCACACACGAGTCGACAAACATTGGCTACATTTGGAGTGTCTCAAGTTTTATGATAGTTTACTGCACCTGTGGTACAGCCCTGATCGGGCACGTTGTGATGTTTTTGTCTTCCCGAAGCTGAAGGAACATTTCAAGGGATACTATTATGCTTCTGAGGAGGAGGTTCAAGCAGTCATGCATACCTGGGTTTTGGGAGAAAATACCTAATTTTTTCTTCAACGGGATGCAACAACTAGTCCAACGTTGCCGTTGTGCGTGTACCGGAATGGGGACTATATTAAAAAAATAATGACACCTTACTTATAAGGACATTCAAAGCTTTAAGAAAATGTAAATATGTGTATCTTGAATATTAATACAATTATCGCTTATGAGGCGAAACTTTTCAATTTGCCCTCATATTTCTTCATTTCTTGACTACATTCATTTGTATAAGTTATGCTTTTATTTATGTGCATTCAATATTTTCCACCAGGTTAATACAGCCTGTCAGAACATATTGTTTGTAAGACAGACTAGAATTAGAAGTTACAAGTTAATGCAGCCTGTCAGAACATATTGTTTGTAAGATAGACTAGAATTAGAAGTTACTCACAAGTTAATATAGCCTGTCAGAACATATTGTTTGTAAGACAGACTAGAATTAGAAGTTACTCACAAGTTAATGCAGCCCATCAGAACATATTGTTTGTAAGACAGACTAGAATTAGAAGTTACAAGTTAATGCAGCCTGTCAGAACATATTGTTTGTAAGAGACTAGAATTAGAAGTTACAAGTTAATGCAGCCCGTCAGAACATATTGTTTGTAAGACAGACTAGAATTAGAAGTTACAAGTTAATGCAGCCTGTCAGAACATATTGTTTGTAAGACAGACTAGAATTAGAAGTTACAAGTTAATGCAGCCTGTCAGAACATATTGTTTGTAAGACAGACTAGAATTAGAAGTTACAAGTTAATGCAGCCCGTCAGAACATATTGTTTGTAAGACAGACTAGAATTAGAAGTTACAAGTTAATGCAGCCCGTCAGAACATATTGTTTGTAAGACAGACTAGAATTAGAAGTTACAAGTTAATGCAGCCCGTCAGAACATATTGTTTGTAAGACAAGTGTAATGTCATACACTTCAGACTAGAATTAGAAGTTACAAGTTAATGCAGCCCGTCAGAACATATTGTTTGTAAGACAAGTGTAATGTCATACACTTCAGACTAGAATTAGAAGTTACAAGTTAATGCAGCCTGTCAGAACATATTGTTTGTAAGACAGACTAGAATTAGAAGTTTCTCACAAGTTAATGCAGCCTGTCAGAACATATTGTTTGTAAGACAGACTAGAATTAGAAGTTACTCACAAGTTAATGCAGCCCGTCAGAACATATTGTTTGTAAGACAGACTAGAATTAGAAGTTACTCACAAGTTAATGCAGCCCGTCAGAACATATTGTTTGTAAGATAGACTAGAATTAGAAGTTACTCACAAGTTAATACAGCTTGTCAGAACATATTGTTTGTAAGACAAGTGTAATGTCATACACTTCAGACTAGAATTAGAAGTTACAAGTTAATACAGCCTGTCAGAACATATTGTTTGTAAGACAGACTAGAATTAGAAGTTACTCACAAGTTAATGCAGCCCGTCAGAACATATTGTTTGTAAGATAGACTAGAATTAGAAGTTACAAGTTAATGCAGCCCGTCAGAACATATTGTTTGTAAGACAGACTAGAATTAGAAGTTACTCACAAGTTAATGCAGCCCGTCAGAACATATTGTTTGTAAGACAGACTAGAATTAGAAGTTACTCACAAGTTAATGCAGCCCGTCAGAACATATTTTTTGTAAGACAGACTAGAATTAGAAGTTACTCACAAGTTAATGCAGCCCGTCAGAACATATTGTTTGTAAGACAGACTAGAATTAGAAGTTACTCACAAGTTAATGCAGCCTGTCAGAACATATTGTTTGTAAGACAGACTAGAATTAGAAGTTACTAACAAGTTAATGCAGCTTGTCAGAACATATTGACTTTGTAAAGATTGTGTCTCCTCACATAGTTTAATTTGTGATGATTTTGTCTTTCCCTTTGACAAGGGAAATGTAATGTGTAAGTGTTTGTATTTTAGAATAGTTGACTGTGTAAAGATTTTGCCTTCCCAAAAGTAGACTTTGTCCTGTGTTTCCCAAAAGTTGACTTTGTAGTGATGTGTTTCCCAAAAGTTGACTTTGTAGTGATGTGTTTCCCAAAAATTGACTTTTTAGTGATGTGTTTCCCAAAAATTGACTTTTTAGTGATGTGTTTCCCAAAAATTGACTTTTTAGTGATGTTGTGTTTCCCAATAGTTGATTGTGTAATGATGTATTTTTTTAACAGTAAATGTCAAGGATGATGAAGGTCATACTCCACTACACTTCTGTTGTAAGTCTGGTCACCTGGTGACCTTGCATTACATACTGGACCATCATGCTCAGCCCCATGAAGTGAACATATATGGTGACACACCTCTTCATCTGTAAGTGACCAGAGTTCTGTATCTACATTCCTGTATGTAATATCTCATGCTTTTATCTACATTTATGTATGTAACATTTATATGTGCTTATATCTACATTTATATATGTAACATGTTTATATGCTTGTGTCTACATTTATATATTGCAATATATAAATTTGCCAAAACAAATATATTATGGAGAACTCAAGGCAGGATTTCGAAAAGTGGGTGGACAGAAAAAGCGCTTCAAAGACACGCTCAAGTCATCCTTGAAACATCTTAACATTGACGTAGGCTCTTGGGAGAGCCTCGCTCAGGATAGAACAGCATGGCGTTACAGCATTAGAACGGGAGCACTAGCGGCGGAAGAATTCAGACAAGATACTGCAAGACAGAAGCGGACACGTAGAAAAGAAAAAACATCTCAACCTCAAACAGATACCTTCTATTGTTGTCAATTCTGTAAAAGAACATTTTGTGCGCGCATTTGACTTGCTAGTCATTTAAAAACGCACTATTAACTTTATTATTTTATTATTTATTGTTATTATTATTATGGTTAAGTTTTTGGTCATCGTCGATCACGACGGACGAACATCATCATCATCATCATCATATTGTAATATGTCTATATGATTGTGTCTACATCTATTTATGTAATATATCAGACTACAGTCAACATTATAGGACTTATTGCTAATGGTTTCAAAACAACTAGATTTGAATTTTTGTTAAGTTGGTCAATCGACCCAAACATGGTCACTTGTGCAGGCTAAAGTTATGAGCATAGTTCTAGTGCTGTTGTGAATGCCTGGACGTCTATGACTATATTCATATCTTGCTCCCACCTGCATTTTTGGATGGCTCACTTGTGCAGAACGTTCATGGATGTACTGCCCAGGTCACCTTGAGGTCGAAGGAGATGAGGGGGCTGACTCATTGGCAGATGGAGCTGCGATTGACAGAGCAGTACTGGAAAGCTATAGGGTTGACTAAAATTAAAGCAGTCATAAATTCATTGCAAGGTGAGGATGTTGATGATGAGACTGAGGATGTGCACATATAGGGAGTAACAGGAAGTGATTAGAGGAGAGGGTGGGGAGTGTACTCTGTTTGGAAACAACTGAAGATCATGTAATCATGACTAGCACTTTGAGTCTACATATACTGGGATGGCTGCTGAAACGGAGAGCGGAGCACTTATGGGAATGTCTCATATGCTATGCTGCTAGTTTCTAATCAAGAATCATGCCCCCTACCTAGACCAAAGCATACAATCTTGCTATCTCAGACTAGAAACACCCACTATGTATGAATATTAATGATCTTAACTCTTTCTGGACTTGATTTTTTTAGGTTCTGACTAAAGTAGAAGCAAAATTTCATGTGTTTTAAAAAAAAATTTGATGATGTTTTATCATAATTGATGAATGGTGTGCAGATTGTTGAACATTAGAATAGGAAAATGGTTAGAGAAATAAAACTATCAGTAAATTGTTGGAAAATTGTGAGTGAAAAGTATAATTACAATCTGTAAAGTAGAAACATTATTAGTAACTGATTAATTTTTTAATAAAAAATATTGCAACTGGCCTAATTTGTTAATGGTTTGGAGTGTTAAAATCAAGTTTTCTAGTATTATATGATAGGATGTTCCAATCAAGTTTTCTAGTATTTTATGATAGAATCATTAGTTTTATGATGGGTCATTAAGAAGATTACATGAATACTGTCAAACATGGAAGCTAAAAATAAACTGTGAGAAAACTGTCTATACCATCTTTACCAAAAGTCATAAAGTAGCCAAAGAAAATATCAGTCTATGGTTAGATACACAGAAATTGCCAAGAGAAGAACACCCCACATATCGTGGAATCACGCTTGATCGGCAGCTCACCCTCAAGAAGCATGTAAAAAATATCAAAAATAAAGCACTTAAACGGTTACAACTACTGAAAACACTCATTGGCACATTTTGGGGATCAGACAAGATACCCTTAGATTACTATACCTTGGTTACATACGTTCTGCTTTAGAATACAACAGTGCACTTCTCACAACATGTTCCAAGACAAATGTAGAATCCCTAGACAGAATGCAGAACAATGCCCTACATCTTATTAGCGAAGCAATGAGATCTACACCAATGGCTGCATGTGAAATACATACAAATGTAGAACCCCTTGAGATGTGGAGAGATATGGCTACAATGGAGGCTTATGAAAGAAGCAAAAGAATGAACAAAGACCACCCAAACAAATAACTTGTAGAAAACTGTGAACCAAACCACAGAATAAAACAAAAGTCAGTCCTGAACCATGTCAATGAAATAAAAGACAGTTATCACCTTCCAGACAAGAGACAAGAACTGTAAAGAGTAGAAAAATGTTTTCCAACACACACAGGTTTTAAATTGCCAGAAATCAAAACACAGTTAAATGATAATGCAATGAAAAGTTCTGACTCTGTAAGTCTTATGAAAGCAACACAGAAAACAATAGACACCTACTAGAACAATGGATTCATGTCTATACTGATGGGTCTGCCTTCAAAGTCATCATCAAAGCAGGTTATGGTGTCTATATAGAATATGCAGACAAAACATCTGATGAGTTGTTTGATGCCTGTGGGGAGATATGTTCTAACTTTGAAGCTGAATAACAGCACTAGAAGTTGCCTTGTACCATCTGAAGACCATATTTGATGCCTTCCCATAAAAAGTCTGAAACGTTATATTTACAGACTCTATGTCTACTCGTCAAGCACTAGAATGTGATGGACATTGTAAACCTGAGCTAGCTGAAATATACCACCATATCAACCAGCTGCTAACATCTTATGATGTCAACATTGTTATGCAGTGGATTCCTGGCCACTCAAACACACCTGGTAATGATAAGGCAGACAGACTAGCAAAGATGGAAGCACAACAAGAATAGCCTTATACAGAAACAACAATGCACACAGTTAAAATGATGTTGAAATCCATGAACAAAGAAAATTGGATGAACAGATGGGCCATGGGAAACACTGGGAGGCAAATTTATAAATATATGACCAGCCCAAATCCTAAAGACAATATCAACCTCCTGATAAGAAAAGTCCAGAGTATATTATTCCGACTGGGCACACAACATGTACAGCTTAACAATCACCTGAACAGAATACAACCACAACACACTCCAGGGTGCCGGCTGTGCACTCATCCCTATGAAACTGTTGACCACCACTTTTTTGAATGTTTTGAAAGGTGTCAGGAAAATGTTTCTCCCCCCAGGGCCAGATAAATAGAACACATTATATGGAACAAAACAACAGCTCACAAACATATGCATATCTCACACAATGGCATTGGGTCAAAGGGCATGAGCCCATGGACCGCTGGATCAGCAACCAACCAACCATGATAGGGTCATTAGTTTTATGATAGGGTCATTAGTTTTATGATAGGGTTATTAGTTTTATGATAGTGTCATTAGTTTTATGATAGGGTCATTAGCTTTATGATAGGGTCATTAGTTTTATGATAGGGTCATTAGATTTATAATAGGGTCATTAGTTTTATGATAGGGTCATTAGTTTTATGATAGGGTCATTAGTTTTTGCAGTACATCATTTATTTGATGCATTTATCTCCAAAAATGTTTGCCTGATGAATATTTTTCTCAATGACATCAGAAGCAAAAAACAATATCAATCTACATTGATATAAAATCTGATATATAATCATCACAATTTCATTATTTACAAACTTCTTTTTACTTACTAAAACTTGCCTTCATTTGTGTCTTCTTTTGCGTTTGCTCTCTCATAACCACCACAAACGTTTGTGTGATTTCTGACGGAAAGATTGAAGTATGTTGTGCTGCTAGTTCCACAGCAGAGCTGTGTTGTTTGCACCTCGAAAGGCTACAGCATATCCAATGGCCAGCACGTCCATTTACATCATGGCTTTGATTCGGGTAGAGGGCTTCCCTAGTCTGACAGCCTTCCTATCTGTCACCAGATGGTGAAATGTGTATCGACTCTACACCATGATGGTTTATCACCCACTGTGCCTTTGGAGTTTTCAGGCCAAAACATGTCCCTAGGTGGCAGCTGCTTTGGAGATGGTAGTCATGGATTTAGGTTTGGATCGACTACGCCAATTACATACAAGGTATTCTACTGCCTGTGAACTCATCTCCTGTAATTAGATGTATTGTGCCTGTAGGTACTGAACCTACAGCCCATTGGCTGTACATTGAGGATACTGCCCATCGGGTACTGAACCTTTTTTCTTCCCATATAGAAAAGCATTGACAATAGATTTGGGCCCGGGTTCATAATCACATACCCAATTATACATGCAATTTTGTAATGACATTCAAACTGTGTACTCAAATTACTGATAATGTACCAATTGAGACAAGGACTATTACAACAACAACGGACATCCTGTACAAGTATTGAAATAAACTAGGAATTCTATCTTCTAAAACAATTATGTCAGCACTGCACTGTGAAGTTTCAGAGATATTGACAGCTACTGTTAAGTGACCAGCATCAAAAGCATCTCAACCTAATCCAAACCTCTGTGATCATTCTGTTATTGAGCACATTGCAAATATAAATATAATTCCTGCTGCAATCTTCTGTCTCTGAACAGGCTACAAATAGGATCAATAGCTAGTTCCTCACTCTGTCTAGAAGCAGTTGGACTTGTCATTATTTCTCAGAGATAAACAACAAATGGTAGAATAAAAACAATCAGTTTTTAAAGACAAAATACATTTTTTTTAGTGAAAGTGTTCTCATATGTAGGTAGCAGTAAAGAGTTCTGTGAAATTTAAATCCATATTAGCGAACCACGAAGTATAAACTGATCAAATTATGATTGATGGAAAACAAAATCAATATATTGATTATTGGTCCTGTAGTGCTTTTTTAAATAACTGATATATCTGTGATTGATCATGAAAGAGTTAAGAATAGGAGTTTGAAATGTATACGTGGAAGGCACAGGCTGTTACACAGACGTAACCCACAGAAATATGAGATTCATTTTCCTCTGTGCACATTCCCCCCACCCCCCTCAATCATGTGGAAGAAAGGGATATATGTACTTGACAAAGAGTAATTAAATTCTGTAATATTTGCTCTTATTTCATTGCCTGTTCCAGTGCTCTTATTCTAATATTTGTTCTTTTCTCAGCGCCTGTTACAGTGCTCTTATTTCATCACCTGTTACAGTGCTCTTATTTCATTGCCTGTTCCAGTGCTCTTATTCTAATATTTGTTCTTTTCTCAGTGCCTGTTACTGCGCTCTTATTTCAGCGCCTGTTACAGTGCTCTTATTTCATCACCTGTTCCAGTGCTCTTATTCTAATATTTGTTCTTTTCTCAGTGCCTGTTACTGTGCTCTTATTTCAGCGCCTGTTACAGTGATCTTATTTCATCACCTGTTCCAGTGCTCTTATTCTAATATTTGTTCTTTTCTCAGCGCCTGTTACAGTGATCTTATTTCATCACCTGTTCCAGTGCTCTTATTCTAATATTTGTTCTTTTCTCAGCGCCTGTTACAGTGATCTTATTTCATCACCTGTTCCAGTGCTCTTATTCTAATATTTGTTCTTTTCTCAGCGCCTGTTACAGTGCTCTTATTTCATCACCTGTTCCAGTGCTCTTATTCTAATATTTGTTCTTTTCTCATCGCCTGTTCCAGTGCTCTTATTCTAATATTTGTTCTTTTCTCAGCGCCTGTTACAATGGCAAGTTGGAGATAGCAAAACAGTTGATATCTCATGCAGGTCAAGACAGCCTGACTATGGAGAATGTATTTAGTGAAACTCCATTACACAGGTAGAGCCAGGTGTTTTGTTGATCATATTCTGTAATAATGTTATTGTATGTTGATAATAATTTATAGTTTATCAAGACAGATAATGTCTACAGTTTTTATACCAACACTTTGCTACCAATGTTAAACATGGTCTTTAATAGGCTCATAGCCAAATAAAGCCAAAGGTAGTCCAAGAAAATAATGGATAGAAAACATCCAGAGAAGCTTGAACAAACATGAACTCAAAGCAACCAACATTTGGCCTTGGCAGCTGAGGTTCTCCCCCCCCCCCATCCCTACACTTAATAATAATACCTAGTGGGGATAATATCAACCATCATTCAACTTGGGGGAAAGATAATAGGTCATAGTTTATAATATAATCTTATTGTTTTTTAATTTTTATTGGTAAAATTTGGATGGATTCTTTATCACACCATCCATGTTGTCGATTCAGAATTAATTTATTTTTAAAGTTGATCTTATTTAGAAGAGAAATTATTTTTCTTAAGTTGATTCACTTATGTAGGTATTCTTAAGTTGATTCATTTATGTAGGTATTCTTGGTTGGTTTGTTGCTGATCCAGCTGTCCATGAGCTTATTCTCATTGACCCAATGCGATTAAAATGACATTATATTGCTGGGAAGTCTGTGTATTTACGACCCACCCTGGGCCAGAGCCAGAAAATAATTATTACACCACTAGGAAGGTAGGTTTCAACCTATGCACTGCTTCGAGCCACTGCAGCCAAGATAGGGTTCACTGTGCTCATTCCCACCACCAATTGACTACTGGTTATGCTGAACTTCTCTATTGCTCCAGGCATGCAACCAAATGTTCAAGTCAAAAGGATTGTTACGTCCTGAGTCACTGTACCTCTATGATGGGCCTCAGCCATAGGAAAAAACAGGGCTGTCAGTTTCCTCCTCCACAGTGCTGCGCAGTACATCTCTGGCTCCCTCCCAACCACAGAGGGTGCATACATATATAAAAATAATAAAGTATAAAACACATTGCAAGAACAAAATAAATGCATTAGAAGCATAATTGTATAGATGACATGCCATGAAGCTTGTATAAGAAGATAACCTCAATATAACAGCATATCATCTAAAAAGGTTTTCTGTTCCATGTGGTTTGTCTAGTGTGCCATTTGTTAGACCCACAGATGCAACCACATGCAGTTAGGTATTCTTAAGTTGATTGAGTTAGATAGGTATCACTACTAGTTGAAGTATTCTGCTCAAGAGGAGATTTGTCTACGTGGTTCGGATCGTCTTAAATGTTTATTGAGAGTTTGCGTGGTTAACCCCTTAGCTGCAGAGGTTTCCTTAAGTATACGATGAGGTGTTGCCGCCATTTTGCAGAGATCTTCTTCTTCTTAGTTTCTAGGGGAAACAATTTGTTTGGATGGTTTATTATAAGCTTCTAGACAGTTTTTTTTTCTGGTTAGCTTAGAAGAGGAGGATCTCCACAAAATAGCAGTGACTTTTAATTGTATCCTTAAGAATACCTCCGCAGCTAAGGGGTCAAGATAATCTTAGAATCTCTGAGCAGATTTGTGTATATGGTTCATATTGTCTTAGAAATTAGTGCAGATTTGTGTATATTTTTAAGGTTATCATAGAAGTTGATTGGAATTTGCTAAGATTAAAATAGAGGTATTCAAAATTATTTGTATTTTTTCAGTGCCTGTAGTTATGGTAAAAACCTGGAATTGGTCAAGTTCCTGCTAGAACAAGCATCCGTAGACATCAACTACCAAGGGAAAGATGGTCACACAGCCCTGCACAGTGCATGCTATCATGGACATATCAGATGTGTTCAGTTTTTGTTAGAGAACAGGGCAGATATGAATTTGGTGGCAGCTGTCAGTGATCAGAGCGGTGATAGTGAAAAAAGAGAAGAGCAGACAGCTTTAATGTGGGCATATGAGAGAGGTGCATCTTGATTTCTTGTTATTATGCTGTTCTGTGTATTTTTGTTTGTTCCATGTTGATATGTTTGCTGTTATTTTTCTTCTGTTCTGTGTTAACATTTCTGTGATCTGTGTTGTTATTTTTCTTCTGTTCTGTACTGGTGTTTTTATGCTGTTGAGTGTGGATGTTTTTATGCTGTTGAGTGTGGATGTTTTTATGCTGTTGAGTGTGGATGTTTTTATGCTGTTGAGTGTGGATGTTTTTATGCTGTTGAGTGTGGATGTTTTTATGCTGTTGAGTGTGGATGTTTGTTTGCTTTCTGCTATAGATAAATCTTGTGACTTTAGTTGCATCATCAGTCTCCAGTCTCTCACTTGTGAAGAAATCTTGTGACTTTGGTTGCATGAACAGTCATTCATTTCTTTAATCTTGTGACTTTGGTTGCATGAACAGTCATTCATTTCTTTAATCTTGTGACTGGTTGCATGAACAGTCATTCATTTCTTTAATCTTGTGACTTTGGTTGCATGAACAGTCATTCATTTCTTTAATCTTGTGACTTTGGTTGCATGAACAGTCATTCATTTCTTTAATCTTGTGACTTTGGTTGCATGAACAGTCATTCATTTCTTTAATCTTGTGACTTTGGTTGCATGAACAGTCATTCATTTCTTTAATCTTGTGACTTTGGTTGCATGAACAGTCATTCATTTCTTTAATCTTGTGACTTTGGTTGCATGAACAGTCATTCATTTCTTTAATCTTGTGACTTTAGTTGCATGAACAGTCATTCATTTCTTTAATCTTGTGACTAGTTGCAGTCTCCATTGTTTGTTCAGTTTGTCTTCCTGTTTATTTGTAGAAGTATCTTCATAGAACACATGTAGATGTGTTAGAGTTGGATCCCACAGTCCCTGCTCCAGAAATGTAGAAGTTCTTATCCAGTTTCTATAACGGCATCCGTGCAGCTAGTATATAAGTATTGGCAGGAATATCCTTGGCTGTTGTGTCATATGGGATCCCCTAACTATGGTTCAACCTTTACTCTATAACTTACATGATCAACTCCAAAATCAAACATAAACATTTAATCTCTATTTGAAGTTCTACACATCAATTCGTGATATTTGTGTCAACATTAACAACACAGCAATCAAAATCATAAGATTACTAATTAACTATCACAGACAAGACAACATGTAACTAAGTCCTTCTATCCCTTATCTTGAGTAGTCTGGACCCTGACTCCCGAATATAATTGTATCCAATAACAAAGTCAAATAGTTCTGCCCTAATGGATAACTCTAAAGTCGATGTGGTTATTCCACAGCAAATCGACTATATTGATACAACTTCAGTAAAGAACATAAAGACTTCTACACATCTGGTAAAGAGCGCCCTACAATCTCTGGTTGTCTGTATCTCTAAGGAACATCTACAAAAGCTCTTGTTATCAGCACCAATAAAGAATATCACAAAAGTTCTGGTTATCCCAATAGCTCTGGTTATCACAAAAGCTCTAAACCAACACTGTGCAGAGAATAGTAGATCACTGGCACATGATCATAGTGCACATCTTTACCTGTTTTCAATATATCCAATGTGATCATTCCTACCTCAAATGCTAACACTTTCCAACTGTAATAAATGATTGACTTTATATATCCAATGGGAAAATTAACTCAGAGCAAACTCTTTCCAACTGTAATAAATGATTGACTTTATATATCCAATGGGAAAACTAACTCAGAGCAAACTCTTTCCATCTGTAGTAACTGCAACATTAATCCATTCACACAACACTGGAAATTGTACAGAGAGAGCATTCTATGTCAACTGTCTGATTTCTCTACTTACTATTCAACAACTAAAACTATTCTCTTCACTAAACTGCCATATATATATATATATATCTATCCACTATCAACACCAAGTTATCCTAATAATCCATTGTTTCTTTATTGATTCTGGTTTTCTTAACTGCACTCACCCTGTACCTTGTCTCCTTGTCTGGCTACATGTTGCAAATTATATCTAAACATTTAACTCGTCTTGTCAGATGAGCTAAATAATCTGTGTGTCCAGCGTGAGTCAAGGTTTTAAATCCTCATGTTTCGTCAACACATTCCATTCGCAATCAACCTTTCTGTCTGGTTTAGTTCAATAACCTGTCCAGGTAATAATTCTAATTCTGTTTGATTACATTCCTTGTTTTATATCTAATAGGTAAGTTAATTCTCTTATGTCCACAATACCAACCTTATTACATGTATGACGTTTGTTTCTCTTGTATTTTTTAGTTTGCCATTTATAAGAATAAATTTGTTTCCATTGTATGTTCATATATATAAACACTGTGAAGATTCTGTTGTTGATTTTATCTTCTGTCTAAGGTTTTGATTCCATCGTAACTTTGCTCAAGCACTACAAAAGACCCAGTGATGAGTCTGTATGTGGAGATTACTCACAGCCTGGAAGTTTAGATGGCTCTTATGTTACAGTTCCTTCTCCGTTAGGAAAATTACGTAGTATGACGAAAGGTAATCACACACAAGCATATACACTTCACATATATTTACTCGAATGCAGTTGTTTGTATGTGTTATTTTATTTAATATGTGGACATAAATTTCTGTTACTTTAGTTGATATCTGAACATAAACTTGTTACGTTAGTTGGTATATCATACCTGTCAACCTTATGAGATGAAAATATGTACGACATGCAAGTTCATTTGAGCATATTCGTGTCTGCATTAAATGTGACATCAAATTGTGGATATTACCTCTCTTGATGTCCATATTGATCTTTTGATGCAGGAGTAATGGTTAAAGTTGATATGCCACTGTGTTTGCTTTCTGACATCTTGATTCTATTTCTCTGTCTAGTTTCCCATTTTCAGAAAATACACTTCCCAAATATTTCAATTCTTTTGTTTGTTTCACTGCTGAGTCGTCTATTGTAATATCTATTTTTGTTGGTGGCTTGCTGATTTTCAAAACTTCTGTTTTTTGTATGTTGATTTTAATGTTATACTTCTTACAAGCTGATGACTGCACTTATGTGGATTTGCATGTTTTCTTCATCATTGTATATCAGGCTTTGATCATCAACGAACAGAAGTTCATTGATTTCACTTGTGTTTTCATCTATTTCCTCTTTATGAATGATAGCTTCTTTCCTTATTCTATCCATATAGATATTGAAAAGTAGAGGAGAAAGCACTCTGCCCTGTCTGACCCCTGATTTCGTTTCGAATGTTTCGGTTATTCCATCTGCTGTTCTAACTGCGCTTAAGCAATTTTGTTATAGTGCTTTTATGTTGTCTAATAGCTGACCACTGATGCACATTTCTAATGTTTCTAAGAGAATATTTCAATCCTATCGAATGTGTTGATATCTTGATTGTATTCATTAGCTTTTTCACTTAGTTGTCTCAGTGTGAATAGTGCATCAGTGCAACTAGTAGCCCCCCCTTCTAAAACCAAATTGTGTGGGGCTCAGTTGAGGTTCTGTTATGTGCCATATTCTTTGCTCTAGGATCTTTGCCTATATTTTGCCTAGATGACTTTATAAGGAGATGCTTCTGTATGATTCACAATCCTTTTTATTACCTTTGCATTTTCATATTGAAACAATTATTGAATTCTGTCAATCTGCTGGAACTTTTCTCTTTGCTCATGCTCTGCTGAATAATATTTCCAAAAATTGAACCCCCATTTCTCCACATGCTTTTATTGCCTCATTGGGTATACCATCTCCACCTGGAGATTTATATTTTTGGTGATGTTTTAGGATTTCTTCAATTTCTTGATATAGAATTTGAGACTTCTCGTTAGCTGGGTTTGTTATGTTAGCTGATAGTATGCGCTGTTGTGGTGTTTGTATTGTATAGTACTTTGAAGTATTCTTTCCATCTAGCCTTTATTGCTGTTTTATTTACTAGGGGTTTCCTTTCCTGTCATTAACAATTGTTATATGACTTGAGTTCTCTTTTTTTCATTCTCACTGCTTTGATAATTTTAAACAGCTCCCTTGGGTTTGTCTTACATATCTCAGTTAGATGTTTGCAGTAGTTGTTCTATGAATTAATATTTGCTTCTTTGTTTGCTCATTTGGTTTCTTTTCTAGCTGAATGATATTTTCAATAATCTTCTTGTTGTTGGATTTTAGCCAATCCTTGAAATACTTCTTTTTCCGTTGAATAGCTTTCTGTGTCTCCTCATTCCACCATGCTGTTTTCTTGTCTGCCATTTGTCGTCTTGCGCCGAATATTTCAAGTAGTTGTTTTCTCATTTCATTTTTTTTAAATGGTCCCATTCGTCCTGGATATTTTCTCTTTCCTTTGGTAAGTTTTGAAAATCTGTGGTAACTTCTTTGTATAGATAATCTCCTTTATCTGGTTTTTCTAATGCTTTCAGGGTTAGAACTTATTCCTGCCACTGCCTTGTGTCTTTTTTCATGGAGAAATTTGTCTATTCTCACAAGATGACTGAACCACTTTATCTGCTGATGTTCTATATATTCGATACAAGGCATTATTCTTACTCTTTTTTCTGATATTCTCGTTTCTTACTCTGTCTAGTTTGGGGACCATAGCTGCACTCCTCAAACACTTCATCTCACATGTGATGATTTTTCTCTGCTGCGAGGTTGTTAAAGACCATTTTTTGACATTGGTAACAAAGTGTTGGTATGTAAATTATCATAAATCTTAGCTCATTGTATAAATTTTAGCACACAGGTTCTCCTATCGACTTGCTAGAAGTCATAGACGCTGACACGGTAGGAGCGTGAAAGTTTACACCATCACGACTGCCATGTTGGCCAGAGTTTTGATGTGTCAATTCTGTTTCAACACTAAATTCTTCCACATTTCTCAATTCTGTGACGGCAATGAATTCTGTAACTACTCAGTTCTGTGACTACACTCAGTTACGTGATTACACTATGTTGCTACACTTAATTCTGTGGCTACGTTCAATTCTGTGACTACACTCAAATCTTCAACATTACTCAATTCTGTGAATACACTAAATTCTGTAACTATACTCAATTCTGTGACTACACTCAATTCTGTGACAACACTCAATTCTGCGACTACACTTAGTTCTGTGACTGCACTCAATTCTGTGACTGCACTCAATTCTGTGACTACACTCAATTCTGTGACTAAACGTGGTGTTATTCAATTTTTCTCAATTCTGTGACTGCACTTAGTTATGTCTATTTATCTATCTATTTGCTAATCCTTTTGTTGCCTTTCAGTGTCAGGGGTAGAAGAATTTTTAGAGACTGCCTTCTTGTGTGCTGAGTATATTGTGGAATTTGTCGCCTTTTATTTTGGTGATCCATCATTTTCGTGGTCGGCCTCTAGGTTTGTCTTCACTGTATCTGTGTAGTATATCTTGCTGTGGTATGCTTTCTGATGGTAGTCTGCTGATGTGTGCAAACCATTTGATCTATTTTCTCTTAATATATTCCAAGATTGGAGTGGTGCCGGTTTAATGTCCTCATTCCTCACTCTGTCTCTTAGCGATATTTCTATGATTCTTCATAAGTATGCCATTTCAGCTGTCACAAGTTTACATTTGTCTTGTGCTGTCATTGTCCATGTTTGGCATTCGTAGCACAGCGTTAGCATAATAATTGTTTTGAATAGTGTTATTTTGGTGTTTAAATCTACATTTTTGTTTCTGAAGATTGGTGTCATTTGCCCTATGGCTTGGTATGCTTTACTACATCTATTGTGTATTTATTTTCTGCTCTTGCCGTCTGTTGTTACATTACTTCCTAGGAATATCAATTCTGTCACTTAGTTCTGTGACCACGCTCAGTTCTGTGACAGCACACTCAGTTCTGTGACCATGCTCAGTTCTGTGACCACACTCAGTTCTGTGACACTTTATATACTTGATGGAGTAGATAACTTTAGCATTGGTGATTTGTACATTTGTACTCTGTCATTTCTCAACTTAGAGAAAATAGATGTGCTTCAGTTGAGGGCTACTCTACCCCACCAGTTTCACCTGCAGATCACAGACTTGGAATTCCAGGAGACCATTGGTTCAGGCTCATTTGGTAAAGTCTACAAGGGAAAATGCAAGGGAAGGACAGTGGCTATCAAAAGGTATTTCATCTCATATTACAAGAAGAATATTATTCATCATTAGAAACTCGACATCATAGCACAGGACACTCTATGTGCTCAGCTCGACATTATAACACAGTAGAACACTGCAATAAATGCTCCGTCAGCTTGACATTATAACACAGTAGAACACTGCAATAAATGCTCCGTCAGCTTGACATTATAACACAGTAGAACACTGCAATAAATGCTCCGTCAGCTCAACATTATAACACAGTAGAACACTGCAATAAATGCTCCGTCAGCTCAACATTATAACACAGTAGAACACTGCAATAAATGCTCCGTCAGCTTGACATCAAACTGAAATGGAGCATATATTATAATAAATCTGTTAGAAAACATTTCCTTAGCGTATTTATACTTGGTGGTAAACAGTAGACACACTGCAATAAATGCTCTCCGGATGACTGATCTTCTACTTTATGGTGCACATTCTAGCCCATGTAGCAATTAGAGTCTGAGCTTCTACTTTATGGTGCACATTCTAGCCCATGTAACAACTAGATTCTGAGCTTCTACTTTATGGTGCACATTCTAGCCCATGTAACAACTAGATTCTGAGCTTCTAGTGCACATTCTAGCCCATGTAACAACTAGATTCTGAGCTTCTACTTTATGGTGCACATTCTAGCCCATGTAACAACTAGATTCTGAGCTTCTAGTTTATGGTGCACATTCTAGCCCATGTAACAACTAGATTCTGAGCTTCTACTTTATGGTGCACATTCTAGCCCATGTAACAACTAGATTCTGAGCTTCTACTTTATGGTGCACATTCTAGCCCATGTAACAACTAGATTCTGAGCTTCTAGTGCACATTCTAGCCCATGTAACAACTAGATTCTGAGCTTCTAGTTTATGGTGCACATTCTAGCCCATGTAACAACTAGATTCTGAGCTTCTACTTTATGGTGCACATTCTAGCCCATGTAACAACTAGATTCTGAGCTTCTAGTTTATGGTGCACATTCTAGCCCATGTAACAACTAGATTCTGAGCTTCTAGTGCACATTCTAGCCCATGTAACAACTAGATTCTGAGCTTCTACTTTATGGTGCACATTCTAGCCCATGTAACAACTAGATTCTGAGCTTCTAGTTTATGGTGCACATTCTAGCCCATGTAACAACTAGATTCTGAGCTTCTACTTTATGGTGCACATTCTAGCCCATGTAACAACTAGATTCTGAGCTTCTACTTTATGGTGCACATTCTAGCCCATGTAACAACTAGATTCTGAGCTTCTAGTTTATGGTGCACATTCTAGCCCATGTAACAACTAGATTCTGAGCTTCTACTTTATGGTGCACATTCTAGCCCATGTAACAACTAGATTCTGAGCTTCTACTTTATGGTGCACATTCTAGCCCATGTAACAACTAGATTCTGAGCTTCTAGTGCACATTCTAGCCCATGTAACAACTAGATTCTGAGCTTCTACTTTATGGTGCACATTCTAGCCCATGTAACAACTAGAGTCTGAGCTTCTACTTTATGGTGCACATTCTAGCCCATGTAACAACTAGATTCTGAGCTTCTACTTTATGGTGCACATTCTAGCCCATGTAACAACTAGAGTCTGAGCTTCTACTTTATGGTGCACATTCTAGCCCATGTAACAACTAGATTCTGAGCTTCTAGTGCACATTCTAGCCCATGTAACAACTAGATTCTGAGCTTCTACTTTATGGTGCACATTCTAGCCCATGTAACAACTAGATTCTGAGCTTCTACTTTATGGTGCACATTCTAGCCCATGTAACAACTAGATTCTGAGCTTCTAGTTTATGGTGCACATTCTAGCCCATGTAACAACTAGATTCTGAGCTTCTACTTTATGGTGCACATTCTAGCCCATGTAACAACTAGATTCTGAGCTTCTACTTTATGGTGCACATTCTAGCCCATGTAACAACTAGAGTCTGAGCTTCTACTTTATGGTGCACATTCTAGCCCATGTAGCAATTAGAGTCTGAGCTTCTACTTTATGGTGCACATTCTAGCCCATGTAGCAATTAGAGTCTGAGCTTCTACTTTATGGTGCACATTCTAGCCCATGTAGCAACTAGAGTCTGAGCTTCTACTTTATGGTGCACATTCTAGCCCATGTAGCAATTAGAGTCTGAGCTTCTACTTTATGGTGCACATTCTAGCCCATGTAACAACTAGAGTCTGAGCTTCTACTTTATGGTGCACATTCTAGCCCATGTAACAACTAGAGTCTGAGCTTCTACTTTATGGTGCACATTCTAGCCCATGTAACAACTAGAGTCTGAGCTTCTAGTTTATGGTGCACAGAATAAGGCTGCTGTCTTCTCTCTAGGCATGTCATAAGAGGTGACTGTTAGTGGATAGGCTGATAACTTGTTACTCATGAAAAAAATCATTTTCACATCTTGTCTCAATCTCGTATTTTTGTCTTCTATCAAATAACACCCTTCCAACCCTTCCCCCCCCACCCCCCACACGGATGACAAAGAGATACAGGCATGGGGGACATTGCACCTTTCTCCTGTTGTGGCAGACTTTTAGATGTTGAGAACTACTAGATATGCCATCACTGCAGATGTGTCAGCAGATCTCACAGAAGAGTGATGAGATGGTTTTCCAAAAAGTGTGTGCTGTGCTCCTGGTGGGTCCTGGTGATCTTGGGAAACTGGCACACTGGAATGCCTCTTTTCAGATACTAAACAGACATAACCCCCCCCCCCTTTTTTTCTCTCTCTTCTCTTCCCCCCCCCCACACACACACACAGAACCATGCTTCTGGGACAATCTAAGGCTGGTTGTCAGCTTAATTACACAACTATGAAGAAGCTATACTTTTGTCAGAATGGCTATGACTGTCAAGAGCTACCTGGTCACAGCTAAAGGGATTATTTCATCACCATCATCATGTGTCTTGTTGTTTCTTTTGTTATACTCTTCAAATGTGCTTCATTGTGTCATGCAGATACAGGGCAAGTTCATTTGGAGCAAAATCAGATGTGGATATGTTTTGTCGAGAGGTTGCAATACTTGCCAAACTCAACAGTCCATATGTCATCAACTTTGTTGGGGCATGTTTGGATGATCCCAGTGTAAGTTTTTTGGGGCATGCTTAGATGATCTTAGTCTAGGTCTGTGTGTCTGACATATTGTAACTTGTGTGATTGTACAACAGATGATCCGAGTGCAAGTCTGTGTGTCTGACATATTGTAATATTGAAATATCACCTGAGTATGAAAGAAAAGCTCTGAGAAACCATCCTTGTACACATAGGAAGTAAGAGCAAGTTGCTTGTAATTTCTGGGGGACAGCAAACAAATAACATTCAGTGACATCATACAGATTACAGCACAAATGTCAGAACTTATTCAGTGACATCATACAGATTACAGCACAAATGTCAGCACTTATTCAGTGACATCATACGGATTACAGCACAAATGTCAGCACTTATTCAGTGACATCATACAGATTACAGCACAAATGTCAGCACTTATTCAGTGACATCATACAGATTACAGCACAAATGTCAGCACTTATTCAGTGACATCATACAGATTACAGCACAAATGTCAGCACTTATTCAGTGACATCATACAGATTACAGCACAAATGTCAGCACTTATTCAGTGACATCATACAGATTACAGCACAAATGTCCGCACTTATTCAGTGACATCATACAGATTACAGCACAAATGTCAGCACTTATTCAGTGACATCATACAGATTACAGCACAAATGCCAGCACTTATTCAGTGACATCATACAGATTACAGCACAAATGCCAGCACTTATTCAGTGACATCATCAAGATTATAGTAAACATGTCAATTTAAAAAAAACCACAAAAAACTGTCAAATACTGCATTTTTCCCGTTAAAGAGTTGCAGGGAGGGATTTTATAGCTGTGTGATAAAGGCCGCATGCTCTTGCTGTCACCACATCATGTACAGGATAAGTTTTTAATTTACCCTCAGACAGAAAACAACCCAGTCCTTACCGGGGATCGAACTCTGGACCTCACGGGTGTGAGACCAATGTTCTAACCTCTCGGCCATGCGCCACATACTTATTAATAACTTATAATAACTGGTCAATACTTATTCAATGTCATCATGAAAATTCTAGCAGAAATATCAATACTTATCCAATGACATCAACACAATTATAGTGAAAACATCAATTCTTATTCAAGACATCATGCAGATTATAGCAGAAATGTCATTGTGTATTGCTGTGAGTACATGATAAGAAATCAATGACTTTTAATTATTTATTTTTCTTGACAGCAATTTGCTATAGTCACTCACTACGTGTCTGGGGGTTCATTGTTTAGTCTGCTGCATGAACAGAAAAGGTGAGGATATCACAGATGCTGCTACCATCTAAGATGAATACAATAAATTATGTTGAAATAACTCTGCTGCATATTTGAACATGTCATCACTCACATTTCTTTAGTTCTCACCTCTATTGATATTTTTATCATTTTCCTGTCCAGTCAGTTTTTATTATATGGTTGACATGTAAGTCTTCACTTGTGGTTCCATCCATTTGTCTGTTATGTCCCTATCTTGGTAAAGATATTTTGGTTGAAACATCAATTCTTTGTTCTATGTTATACTACCATTCAAGCCATGTTTTTCCCTAATGTTCACTGACCATATGGTATACAGTTTTACTCAATATTGCATAAAATGTATGTTTCCGATTTGATGACATAAAATGTATGTTTCCTATTATACATCAAGTGACATATTCTTTCCAGAACGTTGCCTTGGTTGTGGATACTCTGATAACCTCTCTGTTCTGGGCAAACAGGCCTGCATTGGACATGTGCATACATTCTTCGATGTCGCAGGTCCATCGTCTTCTTGGTCTTCCTCTTCTTCTCTTTCCTGGTACTCTGTCCTCTAGAATCAGCCTTTTGATACCATCATGTCGCTTTAAGTGTCCAAAATACTGTAGCTTCCTTCTTATGATGGTATTTAGAAGCCACCCTTCATTTAGTGTCAGTAATTTCAAAACTTCAATGTTCTTTTTCTCCATCCATGATATTCGTAGGATCTTTCTGTAGCACCTCATTTCAAATGAATTTATTCTTTTGGATATTGTCTTGTTTAAAGTCCAAGTCTCGCATCCATATGTTGCCACTGGGAAAACACATGATCTTAACATGGTTAATTTAGTGTCATTATTACTACTTTGCCATATGTTTCTTATTTGTGTGAATTTTAGTGTTGCAATTGCGAGTCTTCTTCTAATCTCGACTGAACAATCTCCAGAACTGTTTATATTTGCTCCCAGATATTTGAATTTGTTTACACATTCTAGTTCTATATTGTCTGTGTTGATTATTGGTTTTATCTTTGTTTTGTCTGTTGTTTTGTGTGTGTTTAGATATAGATTTTGGATCTCACTGTATTTCTTTGTTGTTGTGATTAGTTGTTTCATTCCCTCAGGATGTACAGTAAGGAGGACTGTGTCATCTGCATATCTTATTTCTGGAATCTTGTACCCACTGATGTGTTTCCAATTAGATGACACAAAAAATACCACTATGAGTGCAGAGGAGTTCAGACAGTTTTATAGAAAATACAAGGAGTGTTCATATGAAATCCAACCTGTGCTGCATCATTTATGCCAGCATGAGAGGAGCAAGAAAACATCATCACTGATGTAATAAGTACACATCAATGAACAACTGGTCATGTGGTCATTCTCTTCATCTTCTTAGTGTCCTGTGCAGGCATTCAACTATTATGTAATAACGAATCCGTCAAACATTGATCACTTAGTGGTTCAGTTTCATACAGCCGAATATGTCAACGAACCCATTCATCAAAGAATGCAGGTGGTGTATGGTGGAAAATGTGGTTTGGAGACAACAGCGGTGGATTAGCACGAATGTTTCAGGAAGGGTGATAGTTAACAAATGATCTTTTGTGGCCGGGTCAGGCACATGTTGTTGTGACAGAAAAAGCCATCATCAAGATGGATGCAGCAATACATACTAGATATTTGCTGACCATCACCGGAGTTTGTGTTCACTAGCTAATGAATTCTCTGTATCATTATTGAACATTTAAAATGATTGAACAGAATAAACTGTTCATTTCAAATGATTGAACAGAATAAACTGAACATTTCAAATGATTGAACAGAATAAACTGAACTTTTCAAATGATTGACCAGAATAAACTGAACATTTCAAATGATTGCATGATTGAACATAATAAACTGAACATTTCAAATGATTGCATGATTGAACAGAATAAACTGAACATTTCAAATGATTGCATGATTAAACAGAATAAACTGAACATTTCAAATGATTGCATGATTGAACAGAATAAACTGAACATTTCAAATGATTGCATGATTGAACAGAATAAACAAAATATTTCAAATGTTTTGTATGATTGAACATAATAAACTAAACATATCAAATTATTGAAAAGAATAAACTAAACATTTCAAATGATTGCATGATTGAACAGAATAAACTGAACATTTCAAATGATTGCATGATTGAACAGAATAAATTGAACATTTCAAATGATTGAACAGAATAAATTGAACATTTATAAATGATTGCATGATTGAACAGAATAAAATGAACATTTCAAATGATTGCATGATTGAACAGAATAAACTGAACATATCAAATGATTGCATGATTGAACAGAATAAACTGAACATTTCAAATGATTGCATGATTGAACAGAATAAACTGAACATTTCAAATGATTGCATGATTGAACAGAATAATCTGAAGTATCAGATGGCATGTTCTCAGTGTGTGCTAGGATTATTGACTAAACATCATAAGGAAGAATGAATGGGATGGAGTTGAAACATGTATTTCTATCGTGAATAGTGGCAGGCGAAAATCATGGTGTCACCACTTTGAGGCATGCAGCCAACAAATCATGGTGTCACCACTTTGAGGCATGCAGCCAACAAATCATGGTGTCACCACTTTGAGGCATGCAGCCAACAAATCATGGTGTCACCACTTTGAGGCATGCAGCCAACAAATTATGGTGTCACCACTTTGAGGCATGCAGTCAACAAATCATGGTGTCACCACTTTGAGGCATGCAGCCAACAAATCATGGTGTCACCACTTTGAGGCATGCAGCCAACAAATCATGGAAACATCCTGGATCACCAGAGAGCAAAATTTTAAAATGACTAATTTCTGGAGAGAATGTTATACTTGCTGCTTTTTTTTTAAACCAAGAAGGACTTTTTTGGTGAACTTTAAAAAGCATAGAGTGAACATCAATGCTATCTACTACAAGAACACACTAGACAAGATGCATACAGCCATCAAGAATAAGCAAGCTGTCACATAGTGTAATTTTGGTGGACAATAATGTTCACATATATGTCAAGAGAGTTGTAATGGAAGTGTTAGAACAGAAACATAGGGACATTCTGCCACATTCAGCCGTACCTATCTCTATCTTGGCTTTCATTTATTGGAACACCCTTAAATAGTGGTCTAAAGGGACAACAGTTCCACTCTAGTGATTATGTCATGACAGGTGACCAAATGGTTCACTGAGCAAACAAAGTCCTTCTTCTCTGACAGAATTCACCAACTACCAAGACAGTGGGGTGCATATTTGAATTTAACAATTTCACCAGACAGTGGGAATACTTGTATGAATTTAACAAATTCACCAGACAGTGGGAATACTTGTTTGAATTTAACAAATTCACCAGACAGTGGGAATACTTGTTTGAATTTAACAAATTCACCAGACAGTGGGAATACTTGTTTGAATTCACCATCTACCCAGACAGTGGGATGCATGTTTAAATGCCTACGGTGACCACCTCTGAAAACTAAGGGGCATAAATGTTCCCTAATAATAGCTTTCATTAATTATAACACAACTGCTGACATAAATTTCATAATCTTGTAATAAACTCACGTTGATGGATTTCATTTGAACTCGAATCATATTATTCAGTGATTTATTTCTGACGCAGATTAATTGACATCCAATCAAAGCTAACAATTGCTTTAGATGTAGCAAAAGGTATGGAATACTTACACAATATGCCACTAGCAATCATACACAGAGATCTCAACAGTCATAATATTCTGTTGGAGGAAACTGGCCATGCAGTTGTGGCTGACTTTGGAGGTAAGATATGTGAATATTTGACTAGGGGTAAGATATGTGAATATTTGACTGAAGGTAAGATATGTGAATATTTGACTGAAGGTAAGATATGTGGATATTTGAATATTATACTTGAATGTTTATGTTTGTTTACAACAAACTTTTGTCTATTTAGTCTCTTGCATGAATTTCTAATTTGTTCATATTTCTTCAATTTCTCCATGACTTTTGTCTCATTAGTTCTTGCATGAATTTCTAATTTGTGGTCCTGTTATCTTTTTGTTTGATTAATTGAACTTGTGCTATAAAACCTGTATAACCCGAGCCGTATTATGTTATATCAGGACGTATCTCTTTTTTTAGTGTAATGAGAGGATGGTAATATAAAACAGAAGTTAACAAGAAGTTTAGGACTGGCTAAAAGTACTTTCAATGACATGAGGCAAATATTAACATCTAAACTTATCACAAAGTAACTAAAAATGATAACTATAAAATGCTACATCTATTCTACATAAATGTATGGCTCAGAAATATGGACAATGAACAAATTAGAATACAGAATTGATACCTTTAAGATGTAGATATATAGAAGATTAGGAAGAACTTCATGGAAAGAGAATTAAACAAACAAAGGGGTTCCAACAAAACTTTGTATGAAAAAAGGACAATTAAATCAAAATCAAACACATAAAGTATTTTGTACATATGAAAGACATGACACCTTATTGAAGATCTTACTTGAGGGTAAAATCGAAGGGAGATGAGAAGGAGTTTGAGATACCAGTGGGAGGGAAATATCATGAGATGGACTTAGAATACAGTCTAGCAGAGTGTATAACCAAGACAAGAGACATGATATTTGAGATCTGTTGCAGCCAATCTTATTGCAAAGATGGCACTTGATGATAATGATCAACTGTTTATGTATGTTTTGTTTTTCTGTTTGTCCCATTTGATTTTCTGCATGTTTCTAAACCAAATAACACAATCAGCCTTACATACAACACAGCTAGCCTCACAACACATCACGCCTCACATACAACACATCCAGCCTCACATACAACACATCCAGCCTCACATACAACACATCCAGCCTCACATACAACACATCCAGCCTCACATACAACACAGTTAGCTTCACATACAACACAATCTGCCTCACATACAACACAGTTAGCTTCACATACAACACAATCTGCCTCACATACAACACAGCTAGCCTCACATACAACACAATCTGCCTCACATACAACACATCCAGCCTCACATACAACACAATCAGCCTCACATACAACACAATCTGCCTCACATACAACACAGCTAGCCTCACATACAACACAATCTGCCTCACATACAACACATCCAGCCTCACAACACATCACGCCTCACATACAACACATCCAGCCTCACATACAACACAATCAGCCTCACATACAACACAGTCAGCTTCACATACAGCCCCTTTCGTCTCTCTTGATTAGTTCCAAGGGAAAGGCACAGTGAATATACTTAGAATCCAGCAGTGCTACAGGAGATGCCACCAAATGATTGATTTAATACACCATCGACTGCCTTAATGTCTTCCATCTGAATTTTCTGTAGGGTTTAATTAAGTCACATATTCATATATTATATATTATATAGACTAGAATATTATATAGACTAGAATATTATATAGACTAGAATATTATATAGACTAGAATATTATATGTAACGTAATATTATATGTAAAGTAATATTTGAAAAAATATTTAATAATAATTGTTAGAAGACTGTCTTCTGTATCTGTGAACTTTTGTTTCTTCAGAATCTCGGTTCTTGCGATCAAATGATGAAGACAATATGACAAAACAACCAGGAGTAAGTTGACATTTTATCACATTGACATTTAACACATTCTAATATATTAACTGAGGTGAACTGAACACCTATACATGTGACATTCTAATATATTAACTGAGGTGAACTGAACACATATACATGTGACATATAATGTAGTAGCATAAAGGTAAATGGTGTAGCACTGAAAGCTGTGAATAGATTCACATATCTAGGCAGTACGTTATCACAAAATGCCAACGTTGATGATGAAGTGTATACAAGGATCGCCAAAGCAAGCAGTACTTTCGGCAGATTGTACGCAAATGTTTGGCGTAGAAATGGCATTAACCTACAGACTAAGCTGAAAGTTTACAGAACATTGGTACTTCCAGTGCTGCTATACGCTAGTGAAACATGGACTGTGTATAGATGTCATGTGAAAAAACTCAATCATTTTCATACAAATTGTCTCAGAAAAGTTATGAACATCAGATGGCAAGACATGATTCCAGATACCACTGTCCTTGATAGAGCTGGTATCCCAAGCATTGACACGATCCTGATGCAGACACAGATTCATTGGGCAGGTCATTTGGTGCATATGCCAGACCATCGTCTGCCAAAGATACTTCTCTATGGTGAGCTAGAGAAGGGTATACGATCTCAAGGTGGCCAAAGGAAGCGCTACAAGGACTCATTAAAGAACTCACTGAAAGCCTTTGAAATAGACCACGATACATGGGAAGAACTTGCACAAAATAGATCTACATGGCGTTCTAAAATTAAAAAAAGAGCGCATCATCTTGTACAAGTGGGTCTCGTTCGCGAACAGTGGATTGAGGCCTTGAGAAATGCGAGCTTGAAAGCGGTTAGATTTATTTTCGTGCCAGGACATGTGGGCGTTCGAGGCAATGAAAGAGCAGATCAACTGGCATTGTGTGCGATTGTGGCACAGGGCGATGGGGCAAAGGATCATGCTGACGTTTTAAACTCCTTAAGAGATATAACACGCGAGAGTGAGACTAATGTGGATGATGATTCCTTTTCAATTGCCAGGATTAAAGATCAGGGATTGAAATGCGGTGTTGCTAGAGGTGAACATTTTGGAGGGCGCAGAAGAATGATTGTCAACCAGCATAGGACAGGTACTGTCAGCAGAAGTATGATGGCGGATACACTCAAGAAGAGATCGGAGCAACCATGGATGTGTCCAGTTTGCAGTGATGATGATCCGACGACTAACTAACTAACTATAATCAAGGACATAACTAAAATTTAATTTTCAAAAGTGGATGTAACAAATGGTCATCATCACTTGTGATGGACGAACAACAACAGTAACATTGTATGAAAATCAAGAAACATTGGTGGATGGGTGATGGTTCAGTATTTTTAACTCTAGTAGACAAAATTTTCATTACATGCAATTTTAATAGAAATAATTTCCACATCTGTGATCAAGTCAACAGTGAACCAGACATTGACAAAAAAATGTGGGCATGATGACCAGTGCCACAATTCAGATGTGGACAACACATCTTTTGTTTCAGATACACAGTCATATGGCTACTGATGTCCACCATTTGGCTACTGATGTCCACCATTTAGTGGAATTAATAAAACACTGAACATGATGATGATGATGATATATTCTCAAGCTGCGTGTCTGTGAGTGTGCCACTCTTAATCCCTGTACCAGGTTGTTGTGGTGTATTACTTTCAGCTCCAGTCCCTGTACCAGTTTGTGGTGTATTACTTTCAGCTCCAGTCCCTGTACCAGTTTGTGGTGTATTACTTTCAGCTCCAGTCCCTGTACCAGTTGTTGTGGTGTATTACTTTCAGCTCCAGTCCCTGTACCAGTTGTTGTGATGTATTACTTTCAGCTCCAGTCCCTGTACCAGGTTGTTGTGGTGTATTACTTTCAGCTCCAGTCCCTGTTCCAGGTTGTTGTGGTGTATTACTTTCAGTTCCAGTCCCTGTACTAGGTTGTGGTGTATTACTTTCAGCTCCAGTCCCTGTACCAGGTTGTTGTGGTGTATTACTTTCAGCTCCAGGTGTTTCTCTTTCATTCTTTTATTCAGTACTATTGCAAGTCTTAGATGTTTGAGTGCCAAAAGCTCAGCTGTTTGACTCATTTAGAGTGCCACGAGTTCAGAATTTTGTCTTAGGATGTAACCATGCAATCACTCTCTTGCAATCTCCAGATATGGTGTACATAAAAAGGTTGATTCTCTCCTAATTATTCAGACAGGGTGCATATAAAAGGGTTGATTCTCTCCCAGAAATCATCTGTCATGGTGCAGATGGTTGGTTGGTTGCTGATCCAGCGGTCCATGGGCTCATGCCCTTTGACCCAATGCCATTGTGTGATATATGCATGTGTTTGTGAGTTGTTGTTTTGTTCCATATAATGTGTTCCATTTATCTGGCCCTGGAGGGAGAAGCATTTTCCTGATGTCATCCAGCGCTGGACATTCAAAAAGGTGGTGGTCAACAGTTTCATATGGATGAGTGCACAGCCGGCACCCTGGAGTGTGTTGTGGTTGTATTCTGTTCAGGTGATTGTTAAGCTGTACATGTTGTGTGCGCAGTCGAAATATGATACTCTGGTATTTTCTTTCCAGGAGGTTGATATTGTCTTTAGGATTTGGGCTGGTCATATATTTATAGATTTCCCTCCCAGTGTTTCACATGGCCCATCTGTTCATCCAATTTTCTTTGTTCACAGATTTCAGAATCATTTTAACTGTCATGGTGCAGATAAAAGGGTTAATTTTCTCCCAGAAATCTCCAGACAGGGTGCATATAAAAGGGTTGATTCTCTCCCAGAAATCTCTAAACATGGTGCAGATAAAAGGGTTGATTCTATCCCAGAAAAATCCAGACATGGCGCAGATAAAAGGGTTGATTCTATCCCAGAAATCTCTAGACATGGTGCAGATAAAATGGTTGATTTTCTCCCAGAAATCTCCAGACATGGTGCAGATAAAAGGTTTAATTCTATCCCAGAAATATCTAGACATGGTGCAGATAAAAGGTTTAATTCTATCCTAGAAATCTCCAGACATGGTGCAGATAAAATGGTTGATTTTCTACCAGAAATCTCTAGATATTGTGCAGATAAAAGGGTTGATTTTCTCCCAGAAATCTCCAGACATGGTGCAGATAAAAGGTTTAATTCTATCCCAGAAATCTTCAAACATGGTGCAGATAAAAGGGTTGATTTTCTCACAGAAATCTCCACACATGGTGCAGATAAAATGGTTGATTTTCTCCCAGAAATCTCCAGACATGGTGCAGATAAAATGGTTGATTTTCTCCCAGAAATCTCCAGACATGGTGCAGATAAAATGGTTGATTTTCTCCCAGAAATATCCAGACATGGTGCAGATAAAAGGTTTAATTCTATCCCAGAAATCTTCAGACATGGTGCAGATAAAATGGTTGATTTTCTCCCAGAAATCTCTACACATGGTGCAGATAAAAGGGTTGATTCTCTCCCAGAAATCATCTGTCATGGTGCAGATAAAAGGGTTGATTTTCTCCCAGAAATCTCTAAACATGGTGCAGATAAAATGGTTGATTTTCTCCCAGAAATCTCCAGACATGGTGCAGATAAAAGGTTTAATTCTATCCCAGAAATATCTAGACATGGTGCAGATAAAAGGGTTGATTCTATCCCAGAAATCTCTAGACATGGTGCAGATAAAATGGTTGATTTTCTCCCAGAAATCTCCAGACATGGTGCAGATAAAAGGTTTAATTCTATCCCAGAAATCTCTAGACATGGTGCAGATAAAAGGTTTAATTCTATCCTAGAAATCTCCAGACATGGTGCAGATAAAATGGTTGATTTTCTACCAGAAATCTCTAGATATTGTGCAGATAAAAGGGTTGATTTTCTCCCAGAAATCTCCAGACATGGTGCAGATAAAAGGTTTAATTCTATCCCAGAAATCTTCAAACATGGTGCAGATAAAAGGGTTGATTTTCTCACAGAAATCTCCACACATGGTGCAGATAAAATGGTTGATTTTCTCCCAGAAATCTCCAGACATGGTGCAGATAAAATGGTTGATTTTCTCCCAGAAATCTCCAGACATGGTGCAGATAAAATGGTTGATTTTCTCCCAGAAATATCCAGACATGGTGCAGATAAAAGGTTTAATTCTATCCCAGAAATCTTCAGACATGGTGCAGATAAAATGGTTGATTTTCTCCCAGAAATCTCTACACATGGTGCAGATAAAATGGTTGATTTTCTCCCAGAAATCTCTACACATGGTGCAGATAAAATGGTTGATTTTCTCCCAGAAATCTCTAGACATGGTGCAGTTAAAAGGTTTAATTCTATCCCTGAAATCTCCAGACATTGTGCAGATAAAACATTTAATTCTATCCCATAAATCTCCAACATGGTGCAGATAAAATTGTTGATTTTCTCCCAGAAATCTCTAGACATGGTGCAGATAAAATGGTTGATTTGCTCCCAGAAATCTCCAGACATTGTGCAGATAAAAGGTTTAATTCTATCCCAGAAATCTCCACACACACATGGTGCAGATAAAAAGGCTTAATTCTATCCCAGAAATATCTAGACATGGTGCAGATAAAAGGTTTAATTCTATCCCATAAATCTCCAACATGGTGCAGATAAAATGGTTGATTTTCTCCCAGAAATCTCTAGACATGGTGCAGATAAAATGGTTGATTTTCTCCCAGAAATCTCTACACATGGTGCAGATAAAATGGTTGATTTTCTCCGAGAAATCTCCAGACATTGTGTAGATAAAAGATTTAATTCTATCCCAGAAATCTCCACACACACATGGTGCAGATACAAAGGCCTAATTCTATCCCAGAAATCTCCAGACATGGTGCAGATAAAAGGTTTAATTCTATCCCAGAAATATCTAGACATGGTGCAGATAAAAGGGTTGATTTTCTCCCAGAAATCTCTAGACATGGTGCAGATAAAATGGTTGATTTTCTCCCAGAAATCTCTAGACATGGTGCAGTTAAAAGGTTTAATTCTATCCCTGAAATCTCCAGACATTGTGCAGATAAAAGGGTTGATTTTCTCCCAGAAATCTCTAGACATGGTGCAGATAAAATGGTTGATTTTCTCCCAGAAATCTCTACACATGGTGCAGATAAAATGGTTGATTTGCTCCCAGAAATCTCCAGACATTGTGTAGATAAAAGGTTTAATTCTATCCCAGAAATTTCACACACACATGGTGCAGATAAAAAGGCTTAATTCTATCCCAGAAATATCTAGACATGGTGCAGATAAAAGGTTTAATTCTATCCCAGAAATCTCTACACATGGTGCAGATAAAAGGGTTGATTTTCTCCCAGAAATCTCTACACATGGTGCAGATAAAAGGGTTGATTTTCTCCCAGAAATCTCTACACATGGTGCAGATAAAAGGGTTGATTTTCTCCCAGAAATCTCTACACATGGTGCAGATAAAAGGGTTGATTTTCTCCCAGAAATCTCTACACATGGTGCAGATAAAAGGGTTGATTTTCTCCCAGAAATCTCTACACATGGTGCAGATAAAAGGGTTGATTTTCTCCCAGAAATCTCTACACATGGTGCAGATAAAAGGGTTGATTTTCTCCCAGAAATATCTAGACATGGTGCAGATAAAAGGGTTGATTTTCTCACAGAAATCTCTACACATGGTGCAGATAAAAGGGTTGATTTTCTCCCAGAAATCTCTACACATGGTGCAGATAAAATGGTTGATTTTCTCCCAGAAATCTCTACACATGGTGCAGATAAAATGGTTGATTTGCTCCCAGAAATCTCCAGACATTGTGTAGATAAAAGGTTTAATTCTATCCCAGAAATCTCCACACACACATGGTGCAGATAAAAAGGCTTAATTCTATCCCAGAAATATCTAGACATGGTGCAGATAAAAGGTTTAATTCTATCCCAGAAATCTCTACACATGGTGCAGATAAAAGGGTTGATTTTCTCCAAGAAATATCTAGACATGGTGCAGATAAAAGGGTTGATTTTCTCCCAGAAATCTCTACACATGGTGCAGATAAAAGGGTTGATTTTCTCCCAGAAATCTCTACACATGGTGCAGATAAAAGGGTTGATTTTCTCCCAGAAATCTCTACACATGGTGCAGATAAAAGGGTTGATTTTCTCCCAGAAATCTCTACACATGGTGCAGATAAAAGGGTTGATTTTCTCCCAGAAATCTCTACACATGGTGCAGATAAAAGGTTTAATTCTTTCCCTGAAATCTTCAGACATTGTGCAGATAAAACATTTAATTCTATCCCATAAATCTCCAACATGGTGCAGAAAAAATGGTTGATTTTCTCTCAGAAATCTCTAGACATGGTGCAGATAAAATGGTTGATTTTCTGCCAGAAATCTCTACACATGGTGCAGATAAAATGGTTGATTTGCTCCCAGAAATCTCCAGACATTGTGTAGATAAAAGGTTTAATTCTATCCCAGAAATCTCCACACACACATGGTGCAGATAAAAAGGCTTAATTCTATCCCAGAAATATCTAGACATGGTGCAGATAAAAGGTTTAATTCTATCCCAGAAATCTCTACACATGGTGCAGATAAAAGGGTTGATTTTCTCCCAGAAATCTCTACACATGGTGCAGATAAAAGGGTTGATTTTCTCCCAGAAATCTCTACACATGGTGCAGATAAAAGGGTTGATTTTCTCCCAGAAATCTCTACACATGGTGCAGATAAAAGGGTTGATTTTCTCCCAGAAATCTCTACACATGGTGCAGATAAAAGGGTTGATTTTCTCCCAGAAATCTCTACACATGGTGCAGATAAAAGGGTTGATTTTCTCCCAGAAATCTCTACACATGGTGCAGATAAAAGGATTGATTTTCTCCCAGAAATCTCTACACATGGTGCAGATAAAAGGGTTGATTTTCTCCCAGAAATCTCTACACATGGTGCAGATAAAATGGTTGATTTGCTCCCAGAAATATCTAGACATGGTGCAGATAAAAGGGTTGATTTTCTCCCAGAAATCTCTACACATGGTGCAGATAAAAAGGTTGATTTTCTCCCAGAAATCTCTACACATGGTGCAGATAAAAGGGTTGATTTTCTCCCAGAAATCATGGCATGTGAGGCTTGCTGCTTCATCAAAGCAGAGACCATAAGGTGAGACAACCTCTCTCCTTAGTCACCTCTGACTACATGCATAGACATAGCAGTGTTACTATTCAGTGTTCCTTTATTGCATCTCATTAACACATCTATGTAACTGTCAAAGCCAGATGTCTCTTTCCATTGGGACAAATAAATAACATTACATTCTCTGGACCTAGTGATAATCTAGTGGGACCATTGTACTGCTACAAATGGTATCCAGTGGGAATATGAGAATGAAGGTAATTGAATGTTTTATTTCTTGTAACGGGGTGCAAAGGGAACGCATTGCTCTAGGTGGACCCAGGGTTAGCAGATAACCAAGATCCCAAATGTACCTCCACTCGGTGCACCCTGGAAACAGAAACACAGCAGCTCGAGCTGATTCTGGCCAAATCATCTGGGGATCGTGTCCGAGAATGTGGAGGTAGCAGATGGAAAGAGATTTGACTGCACAAGAGACAGACAATATCTCCGACACCACCAGCATCACCACATATAGCGACCCTGTCGACATACAGTGAAGCTGGTCAGTCCAGTCCGAACATTGGAGGGGCGGCCAATGTAAAATGCACGTAAAGGTAGATGCATGGCGAGAGACAAATAGATTTCATACTGAGTACAATGAAAGGGCAGAACAGCGCTAGAGGGCAGCGCGAACTGCAAATAGAAAGTGAAAAGTCTTTAGGAAAGGTGAACTACAAGCTCCGTCAGCTCGAGTCGAGCATCTAGTTACCTGTGTTCCTTACAGACAGAGACCCAGACCCATCCATTGGCGGCTGGTAAAGCAAGAAGACCTAATCCAACTCTAATGTCAAGCCTTCCTAAACCGGAAATATGCTCGCAAAGAGAAAGGGTTCTGTTCCCGATGGGCTTAGGCAAGAAAGGGACAACGATGGTAGTCCTGGTCCAACTCTACTGTCAAGGTTTCCTATACCGGAAGTACACTTGCAGAGAGAAAGGGTTCCGTACCCGATGGGCTCAGGCACAAAAGGGACAACGATTTAGCCCTGGCCCAACTCTACTGTCAGGTTTTCCTACACCGGAAATACACTTGAAGAGAGAAAGGGTTCAGTACTTGATGGGCTCAGGCGCTATTGGGACAAGGACGCTCAGCTCGAGAATGCCTTGCTCTCAAACGCGTGGTGTGAGACTCGAACTTGGACAAGGGGTACATGATGTCAGTGAATGACACCTCGGCTAAGAGGGCGAAAGAGCCAGGGTCCAACTCCTCTGTTGAGTTCTTCCCCTTAAGGAACCAGGCTCACGGATGAGAAACGGTTCAGTACCCAATGGGCACAGGCACAGCACGTCCAATTACACGAGGCTAGTTCATGGACAGTGGAACACCTCGTGCGAGTCAGACGAGAGCAAAAATCGTCTGGGCGAAGAGTCTCCACTACGCGTGCCTGGAGACAGATATAGAGGCTGTTACAGGCTAAGGGTAGCCCACCCGAATTGTCAGGGCATGCCGAAATCGGATGTGCTAGGCCTACAAGACGCATAACGGTGGCACAACGTAATCACGCTCCCGGCGGAAATCGCACGGATATCCATGATGGTTACAATGGAGCGAACGCAAAACAAACAAACATTTCTTGTAACTTTAGTAGAGGTGGTGTTTCAATATTTGTAACTTTAGTAGATGCAGTGTTTCAATGTTTGTAACTTTAGTAGATGTAGTGTTTAAATGTTTGTAACTTTAGTAGATGTAGTGTTTCACTGTTTGTAACTTTAGTAGATGCAGTGTTTCAATGTTTGTAACTTTATTAGAGGTGGTGTTTCAATGTTTGTAACTTTAGTAGATGCAGTATTTCAATGTTTGTAACTTTAGTAGATGTAGTGTTTCAATGTTTGTAACTTTAGTAGAGGTAGTGTTTCAATGTTTGTAACTTTAGTAGATGTAGTGTTTCACTGTTTGTAACTTTAGTAGATGCAGTGTTTCAATGTTTGTAACTTTAGTAGATGCAGTGTTTCAATGTTTGTAACTTTAGTAGATGCAGTGTTTCAATGTTTGTAACTTTAGTATATGTAGTGTTTCAATGTTTGTAACTTTAGTAGAGGTAGTGTTTCAATGTTTGTAACTTTAGTAGATGTAGTGTTTCAATGTTTGTAACTTTAGTAGATGCAGTATTTCAATGTTTGTAACTTTAGTAGATGCAGTGTTTCAATGTTTGTAACTTTAGTAGATGTGTTTCAATGTTTGTAACTTTAGTAGAGGTGGTGTTTCAATATTTGTAACTTTAGTAGATGCAGTGTTTCAATGTTTGTAACTTTAGTAGATGTAGTGTTTCAATGTTTGTAACTTTAGTAGATGCAGTATTTCAATGTTTGTAACTTTAGTAGATGCAGTGTTTCAATGTTTGTAACTTTAGTAGATGTGTTTCAATGTTTGTAACTTTAATAGAGGTGGTGTTTCAATATTTGTAACTTTAGTAGATGCAGTGTTTCAATGTTTGTAACTTTAGTAGATGTGTTTCAATGTTTGTAACTTTAGTAGAGGTGGTGTTTCAATATTTGTAACTTTAGTAGATGCAGTGTTTCAATGTTTGTAACTTTAGTAGATGTAGTGTTTCAATGTTTGTAACTTTAGTAGATGCAGTATTTCAATGTTTGTAACTTTAGTAGATGCAGTGTTTCAATGTTTGTAACTTTAGTAGATGTGTTTCAATGTTTGTAACTTTAGTAGAGGTGGTGTTTCAATATTTGTAACTTTAGTAGATGCAGTGTTTCAATGTTTGTAACTTTAGTAGATGTGTTTCAATGTTTGTAACTTTATTAGAGGTGGTGTTTCAATGTTTGTAACTTTAGTAGATGCAGTATTTCAATGTTTGAAACTTTAGTAGATGTAGTGTTTCAATGTTTGTAACTTTAGTAGAGGTGGTGTTTCAATATTTGTAACTTTAGTAGATGCAGTGTTTCAATGTTTGTAACTTTAGTAGATGTGTTTCAATGTTTGTAACTTTATTAGAGGTGGTGTTTCAATGTTTGTAACTTTAGTAGATGCAGTATTTCAATGTTTGTAACTTTAGTAGATGTGTTTCAATGTTTGTAACTTTAGTAGAGGTGGTGTTTCAATATTTGTAACTTTAGTAGATGCAGTGTTTCAATGTTTGTAACTTTAGTAGATGTGTTTCAATGTTTGTAACTTTATTAGAGGTAGTGTTTCAATGTTTGTAACTTTAGTAGATGCAGTATTTCAATGTTTGTAACTTTAGTAGATGTAGTGTTTCAATGTTTGTAACTTTAGTAGATGTGTTTCAATGTTTGTAACTTTAATAGTGTTTCAATGTTTGTAACTTTAGTTAGGGTCATGTTTTATTCTTGTATGAAGAATCTTAAATTTAGATGTGGTCTGTATGACTTTACATGTAGTATTTGTATTGTTATGTAGCATTTGTATTGTTATGTAGTATTTGTATTGTTATGTAGTATTTGTATTGTTATGTAGTATTTGTATTGTTATGTAGTATTTGTATTGCTATGTAGTATAAGTACATTGTTAAATCTTCATAAGAAGCTACAAGCTGTTGAAATATGGTCTATTTTTATGTTCAGAATTTAAGATGGATGGCACCAGAAATATTTACTCAGTGTACAAGATATAGTGTCAAGGCTGACATGTTCAGTTATTCATTAGTTTTGTGGGAACTCCTGGCTGGAGAGTTACCATTTGCACATCTAAAACCAGGTGAGATTATCATTTGCACATCTAAAACTAAGTGAGATTACCATTTGCACATCTAAAACCAGGTGAGATTACCATTTGCACATCTAAAACTAAGTGAGATTACCATTTGCACATCTAAAACTAAGTGAGATTACCGTTTGCACATCTAAAACCAGGTGAGATTACCATTTGCACATCTAAAACCAGGTGAGATTACCATTTGCACATCTAAAACCAGGTGAGATTACCATTTGCACATCTATGAGCAGCTGAGATTACCAGTTGCACATCTAAAACCAGGTGAGATAAGCATTTGCACATCTAAAACCAGTTTGGGATTAAACAACAAAAATGGAAAGAACTAAACAGACACATACATTGATCTAATGAAGTGATAGTGACAATTGAAAGTATGATCAAATGTATCACAAACATGCTGTTTCCCTTCGGTCTGAATGCAGGTGCATAAAGACGAATAGCTAACATAACAAGGCGATATAGTTACATCCAGTGATTAATTATATAAAAATGGTTATCTCACCTGGTTTTTGATGTGTAAATGTAACAATTTCTAACACCTGGTTAGATAACCATATTCCTAGATGCTCGCTGGATATCTTGTAGCACCATGATATAACTCCAGAGCAGTGGCACTCAGCATGGTCCTCCTGGGTGCCATGGAGATTTGAGACACAAATAAAAAATGTGAAGTTGGGATCACAGACCCATCCATGGGAGCCATAGGAATGTCATCACTTGAATGATAAACAAAAACAATTTTAGTTATAATGCTTGAAAAGTATTATTTGTCTGTGAAAAAATAAGACTGTGACGTGAAGAAGCATTCTTCTTGGAGAGGGTATATTTTTACTTGATACAAAATATAAAACAATCTATACAAGAATGTGATATAAAAAAATCATAAAACAATGTACACAAGACTGTGATTTAATAAAACATAAAACAATCTGTACAAGAATATGATTTTAAAAAAACATAAAACAATCTGTACAAGAATATGATTTAAGAAAACATAAAACAATCTATACAAGAATATGATTTAAAAAAACATAAAACAATCTGTACAAGAATATGATTTAAGAAAACATAAAACAATCTATACAATAATATGATTTAAATAAACATAAAACAATCTGTACAAGAATGTGATTTAAGAAAACATAAAACAATCTGTACAAGAATATGATTTAAGAAAACATAAAACAATCTATACAATAATATGATTTAAATAAACATAAAACAATCTGTACAAGAATGTGATTTAAGAAAACATAAAACAATCTGTACAAGAATATGATTTAAGAAAAGGTTGACAATGTTAGCTTACATGCTAAATAAGAATTCCTAAAGCAGGATATACCTTGATCTGGATGAATTTCTGCTCATATAATCCAATATTGAATAAATGAATCATCAGAACATATACATCTACTCATGTTTATGATATCAATAACATGTGGGACAATGACTATAGCATTTCACTCAAAAATTATCATCAGTTTATAAAAACAACAATAAAAGTGTCTGTTGCTGCCTTGTGTGATATCCGCAGATCTCCACTATTCTAAATATAGCATGATTGCATGTACACACATTCTAAATATAGCATGATTGCATGTGCACACATTCTAAATATAGCATGATTGCATGTACACACATTCTAAATATAGCATGATTGCATGTGCACACATTCAAAATACAACATGATTGCATGTGCACATGTTCTAAATATAACATGATTGCACGTAAGCATATTCTAAATATAACATGATTGCATGTAAACATATTCTAAATATAGCATGATTGCAGGTACACACATTCTGAATATAGCATGATTGCATGTACAAATATTCTAAATATAGCATGATTGCAGGTACACACATTCTGAATATAGCATGATTACATGTGCACATATTATAAAGATAACATGATTGCATGTACGCACATTCTAAATATAGCATGATTTCATGTACACACATTCTAAACATAGTATGATTTCATATGTCAGCAATATGATTGACAAATTTTGTGTTCTTTAAAAAAAATACTATCATTGTGAAAATAATATGTCTGCAACAACTAATTTTCAACAACATATTTGCCATCCTAATAGCTTATTCTAAAACTTATTTGCCATTCTAACCCCACCATCCCAAATCAAAATACCTGTGAGAATTGACATTTGTGATTTGATTTTACACAATCAAACATACACACCTACTTAAATCTGTTGTCTCCTATTGTAGATTTTGCACCATCAAACATACAAACCTACTTAAATCTGCTGTCTCCTATTGTAGATTACATAATCCAATCTATTGCTAGCACAACTAACAATAGAAAGTGAACAAGACAAATGCCAGCTGCAGGCATGTTTTAGTAGGAGGTTATGTTTATGTAGATTATTGTTGTAGTTAAATCTGGCGATAAAGTAGTGACTACACATTGTACGATATTCAGTAGTGACTACACATTGTACGATATTCAGTAGTGACTACACATTGTACGATATTCAGTAGTGACTACACATTGTACGATATTCAGTAGTGACTACACATTGTACGATATTCAGTAGTGACTACACATTGTACGATATTCAGTAGTGACTACACATTGTACGATATTCAGTAGTGACTACAGATTGTACGATATTCAGTAGTGACTACACATTGTACGATATTCAGTAGTGACTACACATTGTACGATATTCAGTAGTGACTACACATTGTACGATATTCAGTAGTGACTACACATTGTACGATATTCAGTAGTGACTACACATTGTACGATATTCAGTAGTGACTACACATTGTACGATATTCAGTAGTGACTACAGATTGTACGATATTCAGTAGTGACTACACATTGTACGATATTCAGTAGTGACTACACATTGTACGATATTCAGTAGTGACTACACATTGTACGATATTCAGTAGTGACTACACATTGTACGATATTCAGTAGTGACTACACATTGTACGATATTCAGTAGTGACTACACATTGTACGATATTCAGTAGTGACTACACATTGTACGATATTCAGTAGTGACTACACATTGTACGATATTCAGTAGTGACTACACATTGTACGATATTCAGTAGTGCAGACATTACTCATGACATTCTCATATGTTTATTCTTGCAGCTGCAGCGGCAGCAGAGACTGCTTATCACAACACTCGGCCACCTATGGCAATAACATTTCCCAAGCCTCTTGTTAATCTGCTTCAGAAAGGCTGGCATTCAAACCCAGATGTAAGAAAACCATTTCATGATTTCATTCAAACCCAGATCTAAGAAAACCATTTCATGATTTCATTCAAACCCAGATGTAAGAAAACCATTTCATGATTTCATTCAAACCCAGATGTAAGAAAACCATTTCATGATTTCATTCAAACCCAGATGTAAGAAAACCATTTCATGATTTCATTCACACCCAGATGTAAGAAAACCATTTCATGATTTCATTCAAACCCAGATGTAAGAAAACCATTTCATGATTTCATTCAAACCCAGATGTAAGAAAACCATTTAATGATTTCATTCACACCCAGATCTAAGAAAACCATTTCATGATTTCATTCAAACCCAGATGTAGGAAAACCATTTCATTATTTAATTGACTCTTGTTTCCATTATGTATCTATGATCTACTTTGTTATGTCACAGCAACTGTGCTGCCATGGACAGAAGTGAGGCAAAGAATAACACTGCCATGCGTAGCTACCATAATAAGACTAAGATGGGAGTGGATATATGACCCATTCTTTACATGGTCATATTGACCCACAAACTGTCATTGCAATGTTAGAAGTGACATGTAAAAAAATGACATTCTGTTGTCAGAAGTCAGTCAAATACTGCATGTTTTCCATTAGAGAGTTGTCGAGGAGGAATTTTGTGTCTGTGTGATAAAGGCAGCATGTTCTTGCTGTCACCACATGTTCAGGGTGAGTTTTTGCTGTCACCACATGTACTGGGTGAGTTCTTGCTGTCACCACATCATGTTATGTACAGGGTGAATTCTTGCTGTCGCCACGTCATGTACAGGGTGAGTTCTTGCTATTTCTACACCATGTACAGAGTGAGTTCTTGCTGTTGCTACATCATGTACAGAGTGAGTTCTTGCTGTTACCACATCAGGTACAAGGTGAGTTCTTGCTGTTGCTACATCATGTACAGAGTGAGTTCTTCCTGTCACCACATCATGTGCAATGTGAGTTCTTGCTGTTACCACATCATGTGCAATGTGAGTTCTTGCTGTTGCTACATCATGTACAGAGTGAGTTCTTCCTGTCACCACATCATGTGCAATGTGAGTTCTTGCTGTTACCACATCATGTGCAATGTGAGTTCTTGCTGTTGCTACATCATGTACAGCGTGAGTTCTTGCTGTTGCCACCTCATGTACAGGGTGAGTTCTTGCTGTTGCTACATCATGTACAGGGTGAGTTCTTGCTGTTGCTACATCATGTACAGGGTGAGTTCTTGCTGTTACCACATCATGTGCAATGTGAGTTCTTGCTGTTGCTACATCATGTACAGCGTGAGTTGTTGCTGTTGCTACATCATGTACAGGGTGAGTTCTTGCTGTTGCTACATCATGTACAGGGTGAGTTTTTGCTGTTGCTACATCATGTACAGAGTGAGTTCTTCCTGTCACCACATCATGTGCAATGTGAGTTCTTGCTGTTGCCACCTCATGTACAGAGTGAGTTCTTGCTGTTGCTACCTCATGTACAGAGTGAGTTCTTGCTGTTGCTACATCAAGTACAGAGTGAGTTCTTGTTGTTGCTACCTCATGTACAGAGTGAGTTCTTGCTGTTGCTACCTCATGTACAGAGTGAGTTCTTGCTGTTGCTACCTCATGTACAGAGTGAGTTCTTGCTGTTGCTACATCATGTACAGAGTGAGTTCTTGCTGTCACCACATGTACAGCGTGAGTTCTTGCTGTTGCTACCTCATGTACAGAGTGAGTTCTTGCTGTTGCTACATCATGTACAGAGTGAGTTCTTGCTGTCACCACATGTACAGCGTGAGTTCTTGCTGTTGCCACCTCATTTACAGAGTGAGTTCTTGCTGTTGCCACCTCATGTACAGAGTGAGTTCTTGCTGTTGCTATATCATGTACGGGGTGAGTTCTTGCTGTTGCTACATCATGTACAGGGTGAGTTTTTGCTGTTGCCACCTCATGTACAGAGTGAGTTCTTGCTGTTGCTACATCATGTACAGAGTGAGTTCTTGCTGTTGCTACATCATGTACAGGGTGAGTTCTTGCTGTCACCACATTATATACAGAGTGAGTTCTTGCTGTCTCCACATCATGTACAGGGTGAGTTCTTGCTGTCACCACATCATGTACAGGGTGAGTTCTTGCTGTCACCACATGTACAGCGTGATTTCTTGCTGTCACCACATCATGTACAGGGTGAGTTCTTGCTGTCACCACATCATGTACAGGGTGAGTTCTTGCTGTTGCCACCTCATGTACAGGGTGAGTTCTTGCTGTTGCCACCTCATGTACAGGGTGAACAATTTAATTTACTCTCTGACAGAAACAAAATCCATTCCTTACCAGGGATCGAATCCTGGACCTCGTGGATATGAGACGAATACTCTAATCTTTAGGCCATGTGGCACAACAGATGTTAGATGTGAAATGTCAAAAAATGTCATGTCTGATGTAAGCGAGCCCAAGAAGTGCATATATGTCAGCCAAACTTATAAACCCTGATGCAGCACATTGAATTCTGCGAACTGCATCTTGCTAATACAACACATTGCATTCTGTGAACTGCATCTTGCTAATACAACACATTCTGTGAACTACATCTTGTTAATACAACACATTCTGTGAACTACATCTTGTTAATACAACACATTCTGTGAACTACATTTTGTTAATACAACACATTCTGTGAACTACATTTTGTTAATACAACACATTCTGTGAACTACATTTTGTTAATACAACACATTCTGTGAACTACATCTTGTTAATACAACACATTCTGTGAACTACATCTTGTTAATACAACACATTCTGCGAACTGCATCTTGCTAATACAACACATTGCATTCTGTGAACTGCATCTTGCTAATACAACACATTCTGTGAACTGCATCTTACTAATACAACACATTCTGTGAACTACATCTTGTTAATACAACACATTCTGTGAACTACATTTTGTTAATACAACACATTCTGTGAACTACATCTTGTTAATACAACACATTACATTCTGTGAACTGCATCTTGTTAATACAACACATTCTGTGAACTACATCCTGCTAACCAAAATGTATTTGAGAAACGAGAAGAAATGAACCCATGTGTTGCTAGGGTTTGTAAGAGGAGCAAAGAATAGAAACACTGTGATCTGCTTTGTTTAGTGTGGTAATCTAGGCAGGCGACACTTAACTGACACTTTAAACAGTTACTTTGTTCCATCAGTCACAATACCAAAACGTTTGTTTTCTATTTAGGAAAGACCAGAGTTTCGAGATATCATTATCATATTAGAAGAATGCAAACAGTCGCAGGCAGTAGCTATGTTGAGCAACTCTGAGCCCTCCTCTGTTACTCTTCCACTCTCGTTACCTATGGTTACGACGCAAGATTCAGATGGTGAAGGCAGGAACACACCTCCCTTGGCTGGTCATGTATCTGCGCTTCGCAACCATTGGGAGATGGAAGCTTCCAGAAACAGGTACAGTGTGAACATATTATTGTCTGTTGCCAGGTCCACTGGGAAAAAAAATAATTTACGTGCTAAATTAAGACAATAGTTATGTTGGTTATAGAAAGTGTCAAGGTGTTCTCTACGGGCCGCACCCATCCTCACTCCCAATTCACGTATTCTCGATATTGACTCATGCTCATTCATCTCAAAATCCTTTGATTGTGAGGACTCACAAAGAGCAATGAGTATGTCTGCTCAGTCCATAGGCTGACCATTTGTTGTGGTGGCAAAACTAGCTAATTGGTCTGTCATTAAACATGTTCGCAATGCTAGGGCCTTCACAGTTCAGTGTGCAGTAAAACAATCAGGGAGAAAAGTGGGGCCTTTACTCTGATTATGAATAGCATGACTATGGAGATTATGGCGGTGCATTTGAGTGGGTATACACACAGAAGGTAACACAGGTCTACATCGTGACTATGAGTATGATTAGGAAGGTACAAGTGGGTCTCGTTCACGAACAGTGGATTGAGACCTTGAGAAAGGCGAGTTTGAAAGTAGTTACATATATTTTCATGTAGGGACATGTGGGTGTTCGAGTTAGTGAAAGAACAGATCAATTGATGTCATGCACAATTGGCGCGCAAGGCAATGGATTGAGCTGACGTCTTGAACTCCATAAGAGAGATATAGCACGCAAGAGTGAGACTAGTGTGGATGATGATTCCTTTTCAATGGCCAGAATTAAAGATCAGCGCTTGAAATGCAGTGTGGCTAGAAGTGAACATTTTAGAGGGAGCAGAAGAATGATGGTCAACCAGCAGAGCACCAGTGCTGTCAGCATAGGTGTAATAGCAGATAAACTCAGGGAGATTGGAGCAACTATGGATGTGTCAAGTTTGCATTGATGGTGATCTGATGACTAACAAAATAGACAGACAGTCAGGCAGGCAAGACAGAGGTGTGTTGTTAATATAATACTATGTGTGTGCATCAGGCAGGCAGGGGAGAGCTGTATTGTTAATATAATACTATGTGTGTCAGGCAGGCAAGACAGAGGTGTGTTGTTAATATAATACTATGTGTGTCAGGCAGGCAAGACAGAGGTGTATTGTTAATATAATACTATGTGTGTCAGGCAGGCAGGGGAGAGCTGTATTGTTAATATAATACTATGTGTGTGCATCAGGCAGGCAGGGGAGAGCTGTATTGTTAATATAATACTATGTGTGTCAGGCAGGCAGGACAGAGGTGTGTTGTTAATATAATACTATGTGTGTCAGGCAGGCAAGACAGAGGTGTATTGTTAATATAATACTATGTGTGTCAGGCAGGCAAGACAGAGGTGTATTGTTAATATAATACTATGTGTGTCAGGCAGGCAAGACAGAGGTGTATTGTTAATATAATACTATGTGTGTCAGGCAGGCAGGGGAGAGCTGTGTTGTTAATATAATACTATGTGTGTCAGGCAGGCAGGACAGAGGTGTGTTGTTAATATAATACTATGTGTCTCAGGCAGGCAGGACAGAGGTGTGTTGTTAATATAATACTATGTGTGTCAGGCAGGCAGGGGAGAGCTGTATTGTTAATATAATACTATGTGTGTCAGGCAGGCAAGACAGAGGTGTGTTGTTAATATAATACTATGTGTGTCAGGCAGGCAAGACAGAGGTGTGTTGTTAATATAATACTATGTGTGTGCATCAGGACAGGCAGGACAGAGGTGTGTTGTTAATATAATACTATGTGTGTCAGGCAGGCAAGACAGAGGTGTGTTGTTAATATAATACTATGTGTCTCAGGCAGGCAGGACAGAGGTGTGTTGTTAATATAATACTATGTGTGTCAGGCAGGCAGGACAGAGGTGTGTTGTTAATATAATACTATGTGTCTCAGGCAGGCAGGACAGAGGTGTGTTGTCAATATAATACTATGTGTCTCAGGCAGGCAAGATAGAGGTGTGTTGTTAATATAATACTATGTGTGTCAGGCAGGCAAGACAGGCAGGACAGAGGTGTATTGTTAATATAATACTATGTGTCTCAGGCAGGCAGGACAGAGGTGTGTTGTTAATATAATACTATGTGTCTCAGGCAGGCAGGACAGAGGTGTGTTGTTAATATAATACTATGTGTCTCAGGCAGGCAAGACAGAGGTGTGTTGTTAATATAATACTATGTGTCTCAGGCAGGCAAGACAAAGGTGTGTTGTTAATATAATACTATGTGTCTCTGGCAGGCAAGACAGAGGTGTGTTGTTAATATAATACTATGTGTCTCAGGCAGGCAGGACAGAGGTGTGTTGTTAATATATACTATGTGTCTCAGGCAGGCAAGACAGAGGTGTGTTGTTAATATAATACTATGTGTCTCAGGCAGGCAGGACAGAGGTGTGTTGTTAATATAATACTATGTGTCTCAGGCAGGCAGGACAGGCAGGACAGAGGTGTGTTGTTAATATAATACTATGTGTCTCAGGACAGGCAGGACAGAGGTGTGTTGTTAATATAATACTATGTGTCTCAGGCAGGCAAGACAGAGGTGTATTGTTAATATAATACTATGTGTCTCAGGCAGGCAGGACAGAGGTGTGTTGTTAATATAATACTATGTGTCTCAGGCAGGCAGGACAGGCAGGACAGAGGTGTGTTGTTAATATAATACTATGTGTCTCAGGCAGGCAGGACAGAGGTGTGTTGTTAATATAATACTATGTGTCTCAGGCAGGCAAGACAGAGGTGTGTTGTTTATATAATACTATGTGTCTCAGGACAGGCAGGACAGAGGTGTGTTGTTAATATAATACTATGTGTCTCAGGCAGGCAAGACAGAGGTGTGTTGTTAATATAATACTATGTGTGTCAGGCAGGCAGGACAGAGGTGTATTGTTAATATAATACTATGTGTCGCAGGCAGGACAGAGGTGTGTTGTTAATATAATACTATGTGTCTCAGGCAGGCAGGACAGAGGTGTGTTGTTAATATAATACTATGTGTGTCAGGCAGGCAGGACAGAGGTGTGTTGTTAATATAATACTATGTATGTGTCGTGTTGACAAAACTGTCTCTATGAAATATGTTCTTTCATTCAGTGTCTCCGGTGCAAGTGATGACAAGAGAAAGTATCCATATCCACAGCTGGATAAAAATGGTAACTTGTTTGTTTACAGAATTCATTGAGCTCAAGTCATAGCAAAATGTACACAGTTATAGTAAGCATGCTGAGGATTCTCATAACACACTGTATAAATATTTTTGTGTGTACAGGATTACATCTCATACTGGTAATCTCTGTTCTCAAGTTATATCTTATCTATCTATCTATCTATCTATCTATCTATCTATCTATCTATCTATCTATCTATCTATCTATCTATCTATCTATCTATCTATCTATCTATCTATCTATCTATCTATCCTGTCTGTCTGTCTGTCTGTCTATCTATCTATCTATCTATCTATCTATCTATCTATCATCTATCCATCCATCCATCATCTATCTATCTATCCATCCATCATCTATCTATCCATCTATCCATCCATCATCTACCTATCCATCCATCATCTATCTATTTATCTATAGTTTGAACATCGAGAGTAAAGATGTAATAATCATCAAGAACATGTACTGGCAGCAAACAGCATCAATAAGAGTAGGAAATCAATTTGACCCCTTTCAAAACATAAAACAAGGAGTTACACAGGGATGTGAACTTTCACTAGACCTGTTCTCTTTACACAGTGAAAACATAATGCGTGTAATAATTGATATCCCTGGAATATCAGTGGGAGGACATAACATAAATAGAGATATGCAGATGACACTGTTCTGATTACTAAAAGGGAGGAAGATCTTCAAGATTTAATTAGAGTAGTAGTCACAGAAAGTAAAGGTGGAGAGCCATGATCGCCTACGCCAGCTGGCAAGGCACCTGATAATGATGATCTAAGTTCCATCAGCACGGAACATGATGCATAGGGCAGAAACTAGAGCTCTCCAGTTTGAATGATGTGATGCTATTGTATGTAATTCTTGTATGTTTTTGAGACCCATTGTCATACCTTCTTTGATGGTTGTTTCTTGAGTCTGTTTCTGTAACGCTGGTTTTTTATAACAGCTTGTTAGGCCATTGATCAACCCTAATGATGCCCGATCAATTTTTTCATGGTTGTCGGGACCGATTACTGGGCTGTAGTTTATGTTATTTATTATAACATTATATAGAATAGATCATATTAAGTCACTTGACATGATGTTATAATCACAAATTTATTGCATGATATCTGCATATATTTAGTATTTCCGTAGAATTATGCATTATAAATAAAACATGACCACCATCTTGACAGGGGCATAACTCTCAAGTTATAATTCAACCATTATTTGGAACAATATCCTAGCTATCATCTAACTCCCCCACTATCTGGAACAACATCCTGGCTATCATCAATATCACTCATGACATAAGTGACTAGTCAGGTTTCTACATGTAGCTGGGGCTAGTCTGTTCATGGTGTAAGTTTGTACACATCTGGTGCTAATGTAAACTACATTTGTACTAATATAATAGAAGTGTGAAAGTGTTCATAATGTTCCTTTCATTTGTTAGTTTTGCAAATAGAGTACCTGCGAAGTAAAAGTAGCCATTGTTTGCACTGTTTTGAAGACCCCTCTGTTGTGAAGACAGACCTCTGTGATTTGAAGACCCTTCTGTTTTGAAGACTCCTGTGATTTGAAGACCCCTCTGTAATTGGTTAATAGAAATATTTTTAATATTTAATATTTTAATACTAGAAAATGTATTCTCTGTTGCAGGCTATGTGTCTGATCCACTGTCAACTTTGAGAATTTCATTACCTTTACCATTGTCAACCTCATCTGCTGTACCCTCACCGCCCTTACCAGATGTAGCAGACGGTTACAGATAATGATTATAATAATAATAATAATAATGGTAGTAGATGTACACTCATGATTATAATGGTAGGAGATGTATAGATGTGACATAATGAAGACATCTCTGGAAGCAGCTAAAAGCTTCTAATTTTGGGCAAATCAACACTCACAGATTGTAAAAACTTTGGATAGATGGTGCTTATCTTTATAATGATAGTTGATTCATTGATTGATGTTGGGGACATGTAATATCAGGAAAACCAGGTTATTGTTTATTGTTGGTGAACTGGATGTCATTTATGGAAAAATGTTTGAAGAATTTAATTTTTAAATTGTATTGAATATTGTTAAGATCCTATGTGTTATTTCAGCGACATATATTGTATATAGGAGGGGAGGAATTTGGTCAGATCCTTTGTTCTTACCATTGTAATACCTTTTTTGTACATAAATGGGGTCCTTTGTTCCAACCATTGTAATACTTTTTTGTACATAAATGGGGTCCTTTTTTCTTACCATTGTAATAATTTTTCCTGTACATAAGGCAGGGATCTGTGTTCTGATTAAGTGATGTTGTACAGAAATACCTTCAAGTGATGTTGTGCAGGCACACTTTCAAGTGATGTTGTGCAGGAATACCTTCAAGTGATGTTGTGCAGGAATACCTTCAAGTGATGTTGTGCAGGCACACCTTCAAGTGATGTTGTGCAGAAATACCTTCAAGTGATGTTGTGCAGAAATACCTTCAAGTGATGTTGTGCAGGCACACCTTCAAGTGATGTTGTGCAGGAATACCTTCAAGTGATGTTGTGCAGGAATACCTTCAAGTGATGTTGTGCAGGCACACCTTCAATTGATGTTGTGCAGGAATACCTTCAAGTGATGTTGTGCATAAATACCTTCAAGTGATGTTGTGCAGGAATACCTTCAAGTGATGATGTGCAGGCATACCTTCAAGTGATGATGTGCAGGCATACCTTCAAGTGATGATGTGCAGGAATACCTTCAAGTGATGATGTGCAGGCATACCTTCAAGTGATATTGTGCAGGAATACCTTCAAGTGATGATGTGCAGGAATACCTTCAAGTGATGATGTGCAGGCATACCTTCAAGTACTTTTGTGCAATCACTTCTTCAAATGACTTATTCCTTGTTCCAAATTACTTGGTCCAGACACTGCTTCAAAGTAATTGGTCCACTACTTGCTTAAAAATTACGTGGTCCAGATATTGCTTCAAAATTACTTTGTCCGGGCAATCAATCAATCAAGTGCCATGCTGAATGGCGTAGGCAATCATGTTTCTCCACGACTCTCTGTCTCTTGTGCTGTAAATATGTTTGGTTGGTGAACTTCTACCATGCCACAATACTAGTCCATCCAAATTTTCTCTTTGTTATCTCCTATCTCTTCTCCCCTTGATCTTTCCAGTGGTTATTAAGTGTTCAAGCTGTGTTCTTCTCAGCACATGCCCTAGAAACCTTGACTGTCTGCCCCTAATGTTTGATATGATTGATCTTTTTACACCAGCATCATTAAGAACCTCTGCATTAGTTTTCTTAGCTGTCCATGGTATTTTCATCATTCTCCTCAGAAACCACATTTCTGTAGCCCCTAATTTGCTTTGAATTTTTTGTTTACAGTCCATGCTTCACATCCATAAAAAAGTATTGGTTTGATATAACATCTCAGCACTCAAATTCGGGTCTGCATTGATAGACTTCCTCTGCACAAAATGGTTCTCATATTTTGGAATATTGATTTGGCTTGTGCTGTTCGGCTCTTTATCTCACTTGAGCATCTACCTTCTGATGTTAACTGGGTGCCAAGATATGTCACTTTTTCAGCTTGTGTTAATTTTGTGTCATTAATTATTATGTATTAATTATTAGTACAGAAATTCTCCTATCTAGGAAGCAAATTAACACTCGACGGTGATGTCATGTCAGAAATTACAACTCGCATTGCCCTAGCATCAAGTGCATTTAACAGACTGTCTAATATCTGGAAGTCAAAGTCAATCAGCACACGCACGAAAATGCGCTTATTTAATTCCTGCGTTATTCCGGTGCTATCATATGGATGTGAGAGCTGGAAAAGCTCTTTATCTTCAGAAAAGAAATTACTGAGTTTCGAGAACAAATGTCTTCGTAGGATAACTAACACCCATTGGAGTGAATTCAAATCGAATGATAAAATCAGAGAAGAGAAACATCAAAATTTCATCACAGATGTTATCAGAAAATGCCGTTGGTCCTACATCGGGCATGTCCTACGGGCAGACAACCACAGAATACACCACCAATCTCTTGAATAGATACCTACATCCAAAAGAGCAAGGGGTAGACCAAAAGAAACACACAGAAGAACAATACTTAGAGAAAGTAAAACAGCCAATATTCATACTATTCAAGAACTGCACAGAATAGCTTTGAACAGACAGAATTGTAGAGATCTGACCTCTGCCCTATGTGCTAACTTCAGCGCAAAAGGAAAATGAATTAATTATTATGTTGCATCTTGGTGGTGTATAGGCAGCTGTTTCAAAATTACTTGGTCTAGGCACTTCTTTCTTTGTTTTTCTCTGCCCATGAGTGCCTATATGTGTTTATCTTCATCTATGTGTGTGTTTGTCTGTCTATATACGTTGATCTTTCTATATGTGTGTTCTTCTATGTATGTTTATCTCTGGCTAGGTATTTGTGTCTCTTCAAATATTTATTTGTCTGTGTATGTTTAAATCTGTATGTGTGCGTTTATAGTTCTTAGGCAGAATGTGCCGCCGAAGATGGATGTATCGGGCCATTGGTGCAAATAAAGCGCAATTCCATTTTCTGTACTACATCCTGCTGGAAATCTAGTTGGACTATTGTCCTGCTATAAGAGAGATCCAATAGTAGTTTGAGAATGAACGCTGAAGAAGAAGACAGAATGTTATTAATCATAAAATATTAAAGTCTGAATTGATCTGTGAAAATAATTCTAACATTATTGTTTTTAATTATCATGTCTCATCATCGGGTAGCATATTCTGAACAGGATGTAGCAGTCATCACATCTTTTCGAAACTTCTGCCAGTCTTCCTGCTTCTGTTACTGTCATGTTCAGGTGGTCTTTGATATCTTGCATCCATCTTATTCTTGGTCTGCCTCTTGTTCATCTCCCTGGCATCATCCCCTCCATTATAGTTTCTCTAGGCCAAAATAGTGTAGCATTCTGGAACACAAAATAGTGTTGGATTAGTGTAGGAGCTGTTTAGCCAGTTTTACTTTACATTCATTTGTCTCAGTATGGCTGTATTGATGATCTTTACAGTCCATGATATTGAGGATTTTTCTTTTGTTTCAGATGCTGCTATTTTGTTTTTCACTTTGTTGGTGATTGTCTAGTATTCACACCCATATATTGATTGCCACTGGGAATATGCAAACTTTTATGAATGTTAGTTTTGTTGTTTTGCAGCAGCTCAGCCATGTTTTTCATTTGTATCAGCTTCTTTGACGTGATAGCCAACCTCCTTCAGACTTCTTCATAGCAATCACTGTTACTGTTGATAAGAGAACCAAGGTATTCAAAACTAGTGACTCTTTCTAATTCGCTGTTAACAGTGTTGCTGATACTGATTGAGAACTTGAGCTAGTGGTTTTGTTGCTTGTCATAATCTTTGTCTTATTTCCATTCAGAAAATAGGTTGAGCTATTCGAGACCTGCTTGAATGTGTGCCAGTAATGTATCATCAACATATCTTAGGTCTGTTATCTCGTGACCCTGTTATCTCGTTGTTGAGTGGGTCAAAGTTATTTCTCTGTCAGTCATTTCTTGCATTCCTCATGTTTTCTGCATAAATGTTGAAGAGATATGGTGATAGGCCAATAGCGAATGGCAGTAGGGGGCATATCTTTTCTCCCATGCGTTTTGTGGTTCAACATTTGCATTTAAATCCCTCATACAATTTTAATGTCTTGCTTTGGTGTTTTGTCTATTATCTCATGTAGTTCATCATAAAGTGCGACTATTTCTTCATCTTCTGCTGCTAATGTTGGTGCATATGTTTGTATGATGGTGATGTCGGTGCATATGTTTGAATGATGGTGATGTCGGTGCATATGTTTGAATGATGGTGATGTCGGTGCATATGTTTGAATGATGGTGATGTCGGTGCATATGTTTGAATGATGGTGATGTCGGTGCATATGTTTGTATGATGGTGATGTCGGTGCATATGTTTGAATGATGGTGATGTCGGTGCATATGTTTGAATGATGGTGATGTCGGTGCATATGTTTGAATGATGGTGATGTCGGTGCATATGTTTGAATGATGGTGATGTCGGAGCATATGTTTGAATGATGGTGATGTCGGTGCATATGTTTGAATGATGGTGATGTTTTTGGATCTTCTGTTTAGTCATGTCTATGTATGTTTATTTCTGTCTATGTATATGTCTGTGTGTTTATCTATGTATACTTATATGTGTGTGTGTGTGTGTGTGTGTATATCTATATATGTCTGTGTGTTTATCTCTGTCTATGTATATCTATATATGTCTGTGTGGTTATCTATGTATACTTATATATGTGTGTGTGTGTGTGTGTGTGTGTGTAAATCTCTGTCTATGGATGTCAATTGTTATATGGAGAACTCTGGACTGGCTCCCGCTGGAGGACAAAAGAAGCATCTTAAAACATCATTGGCTTATTTCAAAATAGACAGAAATTCATGGGAGAGTCTTACACAAGACAGATCTGACTGGTGTCACATAATCAAAGAGTGATGCTGCAGCTGCAAGCTGAACAAAAGTGTGCTGGAAGAAAGGCAATAGCTGCTCAATGTCCCACAGACTCCTCCCACACATGCCCAGAGTGTGGTAGACAACTCCAAGCATACATAGAACTCATTAGTCACAGTCTGGCACACTACAGACATCATCTTCCCAGTTGAGTTGAATGGTCATCTGCAACTTTGATGGACAAACAACATAATTAGCTCAGTCTATGTGTGTTTATCTCTCTATAACAGCAAACACTATACAAAACTCTAAGTGAATTTGGTGTGGAAACTACCACAGAACTTTGCAATGACATATAACAAACAGGATACATACCTAAAGACCTGAAATCATCAATATTCATAACACTACCAAGGGTTAAGGGCTGTGGACTGTACAGAAAATAGAACAATATGTTTGATGAGTCATATATCTGAAATACTACTGAAGATAATAAATGAAAGCATTAAAAACAAGATAGATAGGTCGGTGAAGAGCAATTCGGTTTAAGGAAAAACAAAAGAACCAAAGACGTTATACTTAGTATTTGACTATTGATAGATAAATATATAGAAGTCGAAAAATTATCTATATTTGCTTTATAGACTACAGCAAGGCATTTGACAGAATGTCTTCAAGAAATAGGCATAGATGGAAAAGACATCAGACTGATTAAAAATATATATTGGGAATAGACTGTATCAATATATAAGGTGTGAAAACAGCTATTCACCATACATAGAAATAAGAAGAGGAGTAAGACAAGGATGTATTTTATCATCCAGTCTATTTAATATCTACACAGAGATAATCTTTAAACATATAGACTAGAAGGAATGCCAGGACTCAAGATCAGTGGATGAACACAGTACAATCTCATGTGTACAGTACTGGTGTATGGATAAACACAGTACAATCCTGTGTATACAGTACTGGTGTATGGATGAACACAGTACAATCCTGTGTATACAGTACTGGTGTATGGATGAACACAGTACAATCCTGTGTATACAGTACTGGTGTATGGATGAACACAGTACAATCCTGTGTATACAGTACTGGTGTATGGATAAACACAGTACAATCCTGTGTATACAGTACTGGTGTATGGATTAACACAGTACAATCCTGTGTATACAGTACTGTGTATGGATTAACACAGTACAATCCTGTATATACAGTACTGGTGTATGGATTAACACAGTACAATCCTGTGTATACAGTACTGGTGTATGGATTAACACAGTACAATCTTGTGTATGGATTAACACAGTACAATCTTGTGTGTACAGTACTGGTGTATGGATTAACACAGTACAATCTTGTGTATACAGTACTGATGTATGGATTAACACAGTACAATCTTGTATATGGAATAACACAGTACAATCGTGTGTGTACAGTACTGGTGTATAGATTAACACAGTACAATCTTGTGTATACAGTACTGATGTATGGATTAACATAGTACAATCTTGTGTACGGATTAACACAGTACAATCTTGTGTGTACAGTACTGGTGTATGGATTAACACAGTACAATCTTGTATGTACAGTACAATCTTATGTATACAGTACTGGTGTATGAATTAACACAGTACAATCTTGTGTGTACAGTACTCGTGTATGGATTAACACAGTACAATCTTGTGTATACAGTACTGGTGTATAGATTAACACAGTATAATCTTGTGTATGGATTAACACAGTACAATCTTGTATGTACAGTACAATCTTGTGTATACAGTACTGGTGTATAGATTAACACAGTATAATCTTGTGTATGGATTAACACAGTACAATCTTGTGTGTACAGTACTGGTGTATGGATTAACACAGTACAATCTTGTATGTACAGTACAATCTTGTGTATACAGTACTGGTGTATGAATTAACACAGTACAATCTTGTGTATACAGTACTGGTTTATGGATTAATACAGTATAATCTTGTGTATACAGTACTGGTGTATGAATTAACACAGTACAATCTCATGTGTACAGTACTGTTGTATGGAATAACACAGTACAATCTTGTGTATGGATGAACACAATACAATCTTGTGTATAAAGTACTGATGTATGGATTAACACAATACAATCTTGTGTATACAGTACTGGTGTATGAATTAACAAAGTACAATCTTGTGCATACAGTACTGGTGTATGGATTAACACAGTACAATCTTGTATGTACATTACCAATGTACACATTGAAATCCCGTTAAACTAACTTGGTTCGGACCGTCACATTATATAGCCCCCACCCCCATGTAGCAGAAAATAGGACCTGTACAATTTAGAATACATATAATTGGGAATTATGCAAAGTGTTGTTATATAGGGAAATATGTTATGAAAGAATGCATAATAGAAGGATTTCATTGTATTGTACAGAGTAAAGATAATAACAAACATACTTATATGCCTAAACATTGCTTAATGCTGCATAGGCCTACTAGTTCATACCGTCTGTTTTATTGAGAGAAATATGTAAATGGGCCTACTTTTTAATGTTTCCATTCTGTTTATTCTATTATCTGTTTTTGGTGGCTATGTCGGCACTTCATTGATATTAATTTCCGGATATAGACTTACTATGGAAATGTGACCAAGTGTAGGCTGTATGCCCTATTCATGGTCCATAAATTACGTCCAAACTCCTTTGCAACTTTTGACATTTCTCCCCCTTTCCTGTTGCTTAATTAGTCTATGCCCACAATAAATTCCATCCCCAACCTTTTGTTGTCTTTTGTAGGTTATATTTTTATTTTCGCGAAGAATCAAATGTATAGAAAACAATTTTCAAAATCGGTGTAGGTCTATTTAAAAAACCGTTAAGGTATCATATGGAAAAATAAGATAATTACCTCTGAAATCGTCGCCAGTGCTACAGTGTTTGAGCACTACTACTGAGACCTTCATGTGCAAATAAAATGGATGTACTTATCCATTTTGGAACGATAATGCTTGTAATATGATACATGAAGCCAAACGTACTAATTTATTCTAATACTATTGCTACAGATTTTAACACACACAAACTATGTCAACGTGAAATATTTGAAACTTCAATATTTTGGCCATATCAAACGCCGTGACGACCTAGAGACGATCATAAGGGAGGGGATGATGCCAAGGAGACAAACAAGAGACAGGCGGAGAAGAAAATTATCACATATTTTCAAAGATTACATGACATTAACTTCAGAAGTAGGACTGGCACTAGATCGACAGAAGTTTCTGAAGTCTGTGCAATGTGCTGTGATTACTACATCCTTTTCAGGATATGATAACAGAAACCATTGTAACAGGAATTCTTTAAAATTCTCTATTTTCGCAGGAAAAATTGATCAAATACGCAGCGCTGCCCATCAAAGATATTGTCAAGGTTGTGTCGCTGTTACTTCTCCCGATCATTAATTTACCAACATGTGATAATCATAAAGTCGTTCTTTGGTCTGTACATTAAGTCGAGTAACCAAGCAACTGATGACGTCGGTTATGCCATTAATGCATTTAATTGTTTTCTACTCGCGAGAGAGGTCGTTAAGAACATCTTCATTTATATCACAGCCGGTACATGTCTACATTTTGTGACAACGGAAGATTATCGAGATAACGATGGCTGTACTATTGTTAATGTTCGTTCTAACTTCACTTGGTTGTACTTGTGATGATGATTTTATAGTGATGAATGTAGGCTATACAGTTTAGTGAATTATGACTGCAGATTATCATTAGTCCGTTCGGAGTGCAAATGGTTCCGCATCGTTCTCGTACGGACCCAGGGTTAACAGATAAACAAGACTCTAAAAGTACCTCCTCGTGGAATACTTTGGAAACAGAAATACAGCTGCTCGTGATGTGTTCCTTGTCATCACGTTTATGGATTTTTGTCCTTGGATGTGGGAGTTGTAGCTGGAACGACAATTGCCTGCAAAGAGATAAGCAATATCTGACCGACACCTCTGCTCCAACAACACACCCAGCAACATCTTCAACACACAGTAACACAAACCACATGTGTATGTTTTGGCTCGATCAGCTGAAATGCAGAAGAATTGAATGGGCGAGTCGATGTCTCGATATGGGTACATTTCTCTAGGATAGGAATTAGAGCAGACATTGAATCTGGATAAGGTAACACCCGCTAGAGGGCAGCGTTGTGCGTATAAAACGATAAAGTGGCAATCTTCTTCTTTCTGGCCTCATCTACATTTTGGTTTTGAGTGGAGAGTGAGTGTACGGTCTTTTGCCCTTCTATTTTCTTCTTCCGCTTTCATATTTCCGAGTGTCTCAAATACACTATCTATCCACCTTTTACGAGGGCCTCCAATAGGTTGACTGTTTTCTTATCGTTTGTTAAGGATGTTTTGGATAATACTTTGCTTTTTCTGTCTGGTTATGTGGCCGAACCATTACACTTGTTGTTTCTGGATGTCTTCTATTGTTGACTTGATCACTAATTGTTTCATTAGTGCTTCATTCCTGATTTTGTCTCTCAAGCTAACTCCAATCATGCGCCTCACACATTTCATTTCAATGGTAATGAAAAGTGGCAATGAAGTCTCAATTATCTCAACACGGGACTGATCGGTGGAAGTGATGTTCATGTTCGAGAACACACAAGCCCACACGTCCCACCACAAGTGATCCCATTCAAAGTAGGAATGGTATTGTCAAAGTCTCGGGTATTGGATACGTCAACATGAACATCTAGGCCCCCTACTCTTGTGTAAGTGAATACAGCTCCTATTGTACAAAGAAAAAGCAGTGAACAAATGTTGGGGAGCACATTGCTCAAATTTCTGACCGAAGCGGTGTTCAGATTCGGACTATGAACACTGTTTGCAACGTAGACGGGGAGCAAGTCCTTGTCTAACTCGACTGTCAATGTTGCCCAACACAATTCATACACAAGAAATTTGGTCTATGGACACAAATGCTGGCCATGGAATGGTCTTCCTACACGAGAAATCCAGAGTGGGTGACCTAGGTAAATTATCAGCTCGTCCCGTCATATATAGCACCCCGAGTAGAAGGTTTCTTCAATAGTCATTGCAATAAGCTGAAAGCTTAAGTCACCTGTGTATGAAAGAAAGCTCTGAGAAACCAACCCACTGCACTTAGAACCACCACACTGCACTTAGAATGTAAGAGCAAGCTGCTCGAAATTTCCTGGGTTAGAGACAAACAACAACATCAGCGCACTCCGGGCAAGCCCATAGGTGCCCCGGTCCCCTTCGCAATAAATTCATCATAGTTTAGCGGTTGACAGTTCCATTTCGTCCCTGTTTTATCAATATCTTTGTAAATCTATCATGTTTCTCATTTAGGGTTGTTCTGATGTTTAAACCGATCTCGCGTAGACTTGAAAACGACCATGATTGATACTTTTGAAAACAATCTGAGCTGACTAGATTTCTCAAGGCATTAACTTTGTCTAATTATTCCATATAAAAATAACCAAATGGTCGGAGGGTGTCCGACAAAGTGGAGGGTCCGCAGTAACCGAATGAACAAATAGTCAAACAAAATGAATTAAACAGGTTACTGAAAACACTTACCTTGCCTATGAATAAAAATATATAAAAAAGTATATATATATATAAAAAACATACAATAAAACTAAACAGGACAATTCTCCACGTATCGGCTCAAATGGAACCTTTTTCAAGAGACAAACAACAGTAAACAACACAATAATAAACATAATAGATGACTTAGCCTGTCTAAAGCCACGTCTCCAAAACATAAAACCATGTCTCCAAAACCAAAGACGTTTTTGAGACGTGGCTCTAGACAGGCTGTCATCTATTCTGTTTATTATTGTGTTGTTTACTGTTGTTTGTCTCTTGAAAAAGGTTCCATTTGAGCCGATACGTGGAGAATTGTCCTGTTTAGTTTTATTGTATGTTTTTTTTATATATACTTTTTTATATATTTTTATTCATAGGCAAGGTAAGTGTTTTCAGTAACCTGTTTAATTCATTTTCCTTTTCTAATTGTTCCAGTGATGTATTTACTGACACTGTTGCCATGCGCGCCAGTCATTACCCTCAACACCCGCATGTCCTGGCACAAATATTATCTTTCTGATCATAAATTGTGTCAATCACTCCACCCGTAGATTGTGTTAATCACTCCACCCATAGATTGTGTCAATCAGTACTGTGATACCAGCCATAATAGTGCGTCTGTCACAACCTTTTTCTCCAAGTAAGACTGCTCATTGTTGCCGTGAAGGCACTATGCGGAATAAGACAAGAGCACCGACAATGACGAATGGCTGAGTTATAAATGTAGATTATGACATCATCACCTGAAGTATTATTGTCATCTGACTTCTGCATCCGCCACCACCGGATTTGTGTTCCTGCAACTTGTGTCGAGTGCTATGACCACATAGAAGGTACCACATAATGCGGGCGGTGTGGGTATCCCCAGGATATCAATGCAAATAAGTTTATACACTTGTTCGATGTCATATTCTGCCTCTCCCAAACACGGTCTGCCCCACTTGAGCATAGAACCTATACATCTTATTGAGATTGGATGGTTAATGAATAATTTTCATATCTTTTAGCCTGTCGGGAACATTGCTATCAGCTGTTCTGTGTCAAATTGTTCTGTGTCAAATTGTTCTGTGTCAAACTTGATTCGTGATTAAGAACAAGCGTCACATCACTGGGAGCATTCCCATATATGTTCTGCTTGCTGTTCCGTCAGCCATCTAAAAGTTAGCTCAGTGTCTGATCAGTGTCTGAAGGGCCTATATGTGACGGAACAGGTGTTCACCGCAGAGCACGTACTCCGTCGCTCTGGTGCCTGCCTCTTTTGTCTCGAGTGCTGTCAATGGTCAGCCAACTGTGAATTTAAATTATACACTTGCTTGATGTAGTCTAACGACGCTCTGTCTGTGTCAAACTGTTCTTTATGAAACTGTTCTTTATGAAACTGTTCTTTATGTTAAGATCAAAAAATGGTAAAACTATAAAATGTTACAAAACCAAAGAATATAAATATATCAAATTTTACAAAACAATCTTCTTCTTCTGCGTTCGTTCTCAAACTCCTGCAGATTAGCAGGATGTAGTCCGGAGCACGGAATGCATTGTGTCATGGTTTACAGCATTGCTGCGATATATGCTCCTTTCAGCTTGACACATCCGACTTCAGCATGGCTTTGGGTCACTGACCCTATATGGGATGGGACAGCCAACTCCATCCCATAACCTGCTTAGTCGACTTTTAAGAAATGCGTGGAAGGTAAACAGTGTTGCTATTCTTTGCTCCCCTTTCGGTCCCAGGGGCGACAAAACCAATGAATATAAATATATAAAATGTTACAAAACCAATTAATATAAATATATGAAATGTTACAAAACCAATTAATATAAATATATGAAATGTTACAAAACCAATAAATATAAGTATATAAAATGTTACAAAACCAATTAATTAAAATATATAAAATGTTACAAAACTACGGAATATAAATATATAAATGTAACAAAATTGATTCAAAACGTAAGAAACGTGAATTCAGTTTCAACATCGTTAAAATGTATCTGAAGTCGGCTGTGCCTGACCATTGGCGCAAATAAAAAGGCGACACAATGCAACCAATAGCAAGAAAATCCAGGGCAATTTGAGAGCCAACGCAAGAAAAATCCAGGGCAGTTTGAGAGCCAACGCAAGAAAAATCCAGATCATTATGAGAGCCACCGCAAGAAATATCCAGAGCATTATGAGAGCCACCGCAAGAAAAATCCAGAGCATTATGAGAGCCACCGCAAGAAAAATCCAGAGCAGTATGAGAGCCAACGCAAGAAAAACCTATTTCAAAGATGCAATAACTGCATCCCGAACATGACGTTTCAATGTGCTTATTGACTGCATCAGTTATTTCAGAAAAAATTGCCCCAGCAATATTGCTTGCTAGTGTCGCCGGTTTTTATCTTTCTATTGTCATTGATTTAGCCTACATACAATTAATTTAAAATGTCAATAGATTTTCTAAATTCTTAAATAAACAAAAATGGCTAAAAAAACATAAACATATTCCAACAATATTTGAAAGTTGCAACATTTATGTCAGTTCCTCATGGAGTCGCCAATATTGCAACACGGATCGGAAACAAGCTTTTGGGATCGTTTATTTTGGCACACTAGAACATCAGCCTGATGGAGAAATGTCGGTTCACTGAGGTAGATTCGTGATCTTTCAGAAGCATGATGCCTTAAAAATACCACATTGCTATTCACTGCGACGTGATGTTTCATTCTTCTCATCGGCTGTTCAGCAGTGTGTTCAGACGGAAAGTCAAACTCCACCGTCTGGCAGTAGGAAATAGAGTGGCAGACTTGTACACACTAGAAGCTCTAACATCATCAGCATCACGAGTACCACTGTCACCATCATCATCATGTGAACACCAAAGTTTAACCCGAATTGAGGTTAGGATTTTTTGTGAAGAAAATTTAAAAAAGCAATACAAATGTTTCCAGAGATGACGGAGCAAGCATATTATTGCACTCATTCATTATTGCACACATTAATTATTGCACACATTAATTATTGCACACATTATATGAAGTTAAGATTCGTAGGACATCTAATGAGACATTGGAATGTAGTAAAACTGAATCCGATATAATTATACGGCATGCGATCTTCGTTGTTGTGAAGACATAAAGAATGAGGATATTCTCAAACATGTAATGACAAAACAACTACACAATATATGTGGCACAAGAAAGAAAAGAAAACATCATGGTGGAGCGTAGAGATAGAAAAGGATGTACAGCAGAAAAAGACAATGTTTCCAGAAAAGGCTGAAATCCAAATTCATTATAAGAAACTTTGAAAAGATTTAGTATAATAGCATGTATTGAACATATTGAGAGACAGCAAGTCAAATGGTTCAGTCACTTTATGAGAATGAACCAAAACCAAATACCATTAAGAGCGTATAACATAAGAATATCCGGACAGAAGGCCAAAGTTAGAACAAGAAAACAGCGGATACAAAACAGCAAGATAGTCTTGAACAAACATGGACTTAATGCAACCAAGGAGACACATCTGGCCTTGACACGACAACTGAAGCTCCTACCCCGACGCTTAGCGGTAGGTGTGAATACGCTCTACATCGTTCACCTGGGGACAGAAAATGGACCATCGTTTACCTGGGGACAGACAATAATACCATAGTTTACATAGGAACAGAAAATAGACCATCGTTCACCTGGGGACAGACAATAGACCATCGTTTACCTGGGGACAGACAATAATACCATAGTTTACATAGGAACAGAAAATAGATCATCGTTCACCTGGGGACAGACAATAGACCATCGTTTACCTGGGGACAGACAATAGATCACCGTTTACCTGGGGACAGACATCGTTTACCTGGGGAAAGACATCGTTTACCTGGTGACAAACAATAGAAGACATATTATCTAGTCGTGTTGCGTGATATCATCGTTGTTGGTGCGTCTCTCGGCCTGATATCTCCGACTTCAGCATATGTGCTTGCTTGAGAAGGATTGTAGTCCTGCTCGCTGAAGGGGATGGCGCGACCAATCTTAGTTTCCAGCCTATGTTGATGGGACTAAACCGCATCTTCACTTCAAGGACTTGGCCTTTAAATAGGAAGGGTATGTGATGGGAACAAATTAGAATCAAACATATGGTGCCCATATCAAGGAGAGACTTTTGAAGGCAAAGAAAGAAGATGTTGGATGGGTTGTCATCGTAGCATGGAGGATGGGTTGTTATCGTAGCATGGAGGATAGGTTGTCATTGTAGCATGGAGGATGGATTATCATCGTAGCATGGAGGATGGGTTATCATCGTAGCATGGAGGATGGATTATCATCGTAGCATGGAGGATGGGTTATCTTCGTAGCATGGAGGATGGGTTGTCATTGTAGCATGGAGGATGGGTTATCATCGTAGCATGGAGGATGGGTTATCATCGTAGCATGGAGGATGGGTTATCATCGTAGCATGGAGGATGGGTTGTCATCGTAGCATGTAGGATAGGTTGTCATCGTAGCATGGAGGATGGGTTGTCATTGAATCACGTCTCACCAACTAAGGGATAAATGTTCCAGTGTTGGGTAACAACCCTAAACAGGAAGCAGGTGGCTGGAGTAACACCGGGCAAATGTCAAGATAAACAAAAATAGGTAGATGTGTTACCAAAATAAAACATAACACAACCTAACAACGAGATACAGGGACAGACGACGTTTCGACTATTAAGCCTTCATCAGGACAAACGAAAGACAACGGTACAACGAATCTTACATGGAAACAAACGTGGTTGATAGGGAGGAAAGAGGAGGAGAGATAGTGAATGGATAGTGGAGGAAGTAAATAAGGAGCGGCATATTGGGGAGGAAGAGAGTATGGGGAGAAGAAGTGAGGAGAGAAAGTGCACGGAAGGAGGTGAGGAGCGAAAATGGATAAGGTGTGGTAGTAAGTAAAATAGATAAGGTTAAATTAAGATACTTACCTCAAAAGTGGCAACACGCAATGAGTATAACGAATAGATAGCAGAGGAAGCAGAGATGGAGCAGCCTAGCAGGGAGGAAGAGGGTATGGGAAGAAGTGAGGAGGGGAAAGTGCACAGAATGAGATGAGGAGTGAAAATAGTTAAGGTGTAATAGCAAGTAAACTAAGATAAATGAGGATAAATTCAGATACTTACCTGAAATGGCAACAGGCAATGAGTATTAGCATACAGTCGTCATGGAAACGCAAAAGAGGATGGTAGGAGAGATCAGATGAGGGATAGAGAGAGATGGAGATGAAGAATAAAGAAGAGAAAAAAGGGAGAAAAGAAAGAAACGACCGAGCAGATATAGGCAGTGGAGAGAGACTATAAGTAGGAGTAGATAATAGTGGGAAGAAAATACAGTGATAATACAATGATGTATGTAAGTGAGAGTAAAATATAAAATATAGGTGATAATATATAAAAAAGAACTTATCTGATACGTTGAGAACTGGCTAGCTTGAAACCAACAGTCACACTGGTGGGTCAGGGTCAATGGACAATGAAAGCTAGTGAGGCAAGTAGCGTCAATAAAATACCAACATGCCAGATTGTCACACCACAGGAAGCAAGAGGACTACAGAAATGGCCGCAGGGAAGATTGGGCGATAAGTATAACGGTCCAGTATTATGACGAGAGACCGACTGAAATAATAGGCAGGGCCTTAGAGAGAAACCCGAGGCGGGTAAAAGTTAAAGCCGTGACTCCCACAAATAGTCATAGAGACAGATAAAAAAAGGATGAGAGGAATGCAGAGGAGAAGAACAAGAAAAGAGAGAAGAAGAAGAGAAAAAGAAAAGAGAAAGAAAAAAAAAAAAAAAGGAGAAAAAAAAAAAAGAAGAAGAAAACGGTGGATAGACGAGGGCCCCGAGCCGGAAATACGCCACGCAAGGACGGGATGTGGAAGTAGGAAGGAGCCTACCAGACACAGCAAGGTGGGGTGGGGGACTAACACGGGGAGGCGCGTCGTGCAAAGGTATCAGGCTGATAAAGAAAGAAGGTGCAGAAGAGAAGGGTACCAGAGTAGGAGAGAGGAGGGGAAAGTAGGCAATGTCAGATGGAGGCAGACCCAGAACTACAGCCAAAGCATGTGAGGTGGTGGGGGGTCGTATGTGACCAAGTAAGGGTCATCAGTCCATAATGTCGTTGTAATTGGAGGTCGGTGTAACAGAGGTTCCGATAAAATAGATATTGTGGAAGATGGACCAAGGTCACAACCGCAACGACAAGTACCTTTTAGGCCCCGTGTTCGGAAGTGAGACCCGTCGCATCAACCGAAGATGATAAGAGGATGGACTAGCCGCACGTCACAATCCCTATGTGGGTATTGCCCGCACTGTACACTAGCCCATCTATGGGAACAACGATCAACGGACAGAACCTCACCAACTAAACATTTTAACAACATTCTAGACAGAGAATTGTGAATAAACACTGATTGCCTTCACCACTCGGCATGGCACGTCATTGATTGATAGATAACAAGAACATGAAATCTGAATTAGGTCAAACTGGTGAAGTGTGAAGAAAAAAAATCACACCAGAAAGGAATCATAATTTTAATGATACACTCAAATCATGTTCCTGGCAACCGGTATCGATGATAAACAAGATTGCAGATAGTCGTAAAAAAACAACAGTTTTATAAACTTCCGCTGCTGAAGATGTACACAAACACAACTCCATGAAATGTTGGATTCGGTTTCAGCGCTCACATCCGAGTGCTTAATCACGTGACAAAAGCTGGCCTGTTATTTTGGTCACGTGCAACTTGTGCTGACAGAATCAGGTTCCTGTAAGATTCCAGGAATGTGTGAGAGAGTCAGATTTCATTGGTCTCAGAACGGAACACCAGCTGATTCAAAAGAGTTTTTTTTTAATATATCAACCCAGGAAGTTAACAACAGTCTGCAAGGGAGTTAATTGTTCTATTCAATCTACGCCACAGACTACACATCAGGTAAGAATATATATTTATATAGAACATTACATCTCGTGTAAGAATATATATTTATATAGAACATTACATCTCGTGTAAGAATATATATTTATATAGAACATTACATCTCAGGTAAGAATATCTGTTTATTTAGCCTACAACATAACAACATCTTAGGTAAAAATATCTATTTATGTAGAACATAACAGCATCTCAGATAAGAATATGCTATATAGAACAACACATCTCAGATAAAAAATATACTATATAGAATAAAGATCTCAGTTAAGAATGTTCTACATAGAACAATACTTTGGAGGTGGTGGTGATTCTATAACCTTTATATTTTATGGCATATCTCTAACATAATTAAACTAGACTAGCGTCCGCTGTTAAAAAAAGAGTCCCACACACACACACACACGCACGCACGCACGCACGCACGCACGCACGCACGCACGCACGCACGCACGCACGCACGCACGCACGCACGCACGCACGCACGCACGCACGCACGCACGCACGCACGCACGCACGCACGCACGCACGCACGCACGCACGCACGCACGCACGCACGCACGCACGCACGCACGCACGCACGCACGCACGCACGCACGCACGCACGCACGCACGCACGCACGCACGCACGCACGCACGCACGCACGCACGCACGCACGCACGCACGCACGCACGCACGCACGCACGCACGCACGCACGCACGCACGCACGCACGCACGCACGCACGCACGCACGCACGCACACACACACACACACACACACACACACACACACACACACACACACACACACACACACACACACACACACACACACACACACACACACACACACACACACACACACACACACACACACACACACACACACACACACACACACATAGGTACAATTGTCCGAAAAATCTCGAGTGTCTATTTTCGTAATACACATTAACGAAGTTAAGCACTTATCTAAACACAAATTCATTCTCTTTGTGTTTCAAAACTTACTTTTGTATTTCAAATCTTACTTTTGTATTTCAAATCTTACTTTTGTATTTCAAATCTTACTTTTGTATTTCAAATCTTTCTTTGGTATTTCAATTCTTACATGTGTGTTTCAAATCTTACTTTTGATAAAAAAACCTAATGATTTTTTTGTGAAAAATCGCTCGGGGGGTGGGGGGGGGGGGGTTGAAAGGGGAGAAGTGGTGGTGTTGACTTTTCGCTCAACTATGGGGTCATTTAGTGCTAAAAGTCATCTTTTATTTGCTAAGGCGTATGCGTTTTAACCCTAAGCCCCATAAACCCGCCCTCGAATCTACGACCTTTCATCCGTCTGTTATTTCTCGACATTCTTCTTGCCTGTATCTAATACATATGTCTGTTCAGCTTTCCGTCTGTCTTTCTGTCTAATCGTCCTACTCCAATCATCGATCTATCTGTCTGTCCTGTAATCGTCCTACTCCAATCATCGATTTATCTATTAATTTATATAATGGAGTCTAATCTTCTCCTTCTTGTTCGCATTCGAGTCTAATCTAAAGTAAAATATGTGTTTGTCGGTCTGGCCGTCTATCTCTCTATGTATCTGCCTATTTGTCAGTCTGGCCGTCTATCTCTCTATGTATCTGCCTATTTGTCAGTCTGGCCGTCTATCTCTCTATGTATCTGCCTATTTGTCTATCCATGTGTCGATCCACTTATCAATCCCATCGCATTCAGTCTATATATTACACACTTCTCTATCAGGATTTCACTATCAGCCGACACTCATAAATGTCATACAATCATACATGCTATACAATCATACATGCCATGCAATCATACATGTAATACAATCATACATGTCATACAATCATACATGATATACAATTGCCTCCAATTGGAGACCAGCTCCCATTATTCGACTGTCCTACCTCCAGGAGACATACCAGCTCATCCAATACAAACCAATCACTCAGTTGCTGTTGTTCTCCTACCCTCCCTCCAAGAGGCATACCGGCTCATCCAATACAAGGCAATCACTCAGTTACTGTTCCTATGACTGATAATCAATATAATGATCTGGGCAGTGACGTCAAGCCGCTCTCTAGAAAACGTTACGTTGGTGCGTGTATCTATAAACTCTGTTCACTTTAAGAATGAAGTAGGTCAGTGCTTCTGATTGGTTGTTGGAAGCAGAAAGCATTAATCGATTGTTTTGTCTATTGTCTTTCCACAGGTGGTTTGTTATCCACTCTTAAGGGTAGAGGTTATTGTAGCACGAGCTTGCGTTCTAAAGCCAGATGAGTGGCCTCGGCTGTGCTATGACCATGTTTGTTCAGGATGTCCCTGACGTTTTCTATCCATCTTTTCCGTGGTCTTCCTCTGGCTTTGTACCCTTATCTCATTTGGTTAAATGCCTGTAAGGGCAACTTGTCGTGATGTATTCTCATAATATGGCGAAACCACTTGATCTGTTGCCTTTCTATGTAATCTGTGCAAGGTATTATACCTATTCTTTCTCTGATTAATTCATTTCATAATCTATCGAGCCTTGTGACCCCTGCTGCTTTCCTCAAGCATTTCATCTCACATGTCACTATCTTTCTGTAATGTGAAGATTAGAAAGACCAGTTTTGGCACTGGCAGCAGTAAAGAAGTAGTGACAGTTGGTATGGTACTGCATTTGCCTTTTGACATCTGTCTCTATTTCTCTGTCGAGGCTCCGTTTTCTGTAAAAATGCTATCGAGATATTCGAACGCTGTTACTTGTATTACTCCAATGTTGTCTATCTGTATGTTGGGCTTGATGTTCTGCATATTTTCATAGTTTCCGTCTTGTGTGTATTGATCTTCATGTTGTATTTTCTACATGTTGCAGATAGTGAGTTAACATGATTTTGTAGTTGTTCTTCGTTTTCGTATATAAGGCTCTGATCGTCTGCGAAAAGCAGTTCATTTAGTTCATTGTTTAGTTGCTCTGAGTTATCTTGTTCTGAGTAGGTGATGTTGTTCTTTGCACGTTTTGCCTCTTTTATTATTCTATGTATATATTGGGAAAAAAACAAGGATGAGAGCACGCAACACTGACGCACTCCCGTTTTTGTCTCAAATGATGTTCTGTAATACCATATGATGTTCTTATCAAGAATTTGCAGTTTTTATACATAATCGATTGTTAAAATCGATTGCCCAATAATATTGTTTTTAAATTTCGTTTTAAAATGTTTTTAAAAATGTTGTTTAAATATTGTTTTTACCAGTCATCAGGTGTTTAAAATCACCTGTTATCGCGGAGTAATGTTGGAGTGTGTTTTGACCTACTTTATTCTTAGAGTGAACAGAGTATGCAAGAGAAAGAACTCACGGTGGACTGATATTCAACTTGTCGTTTAGTACACGGTGTTTTCGTTGATCTTTCATAAAGCAGTTGAAATGATTAATTCGTGAGTCATTCATTCGAGAGTAATTAATTTGTGAGTCTTGATTCTTGATTAGAAAGTAGCATCACAGCACGTAGGGCACTCCCATAAGTACGCCGCCTTCTGTTCCAGCAATCATTCCAGTGTATGTAGACTCAGAGTCCTGGTCAGGTGTTGATTGTGTTATCTTCGGGACTTTACAAAATATTTACTTTTCCTTCCCTCATCGCTAGATACTCCCATTTCTGACATTCTCTGTATGTGCACGTTCTCATCCTCATTGACATCATCTTCATCTTCAAATTAATGTATTACTGCCTTGAATCATTCGTGAATCATTAATTCGTAAGTCATTAATTCGTGAATCATTAACGCACTTGTTTATCTTTAGTTGCAATGACATTTTAATCTTGACTGTATTCACATCTTAATGTCTGAAATCACACAATAACATCGACTGTATTCACATCTTAATGTCTGAAATCACACAATAACATCGACTGTATTCAAAAATTAATCTTCGTATATTCACATCCTCATTATCTATTGTCTATCTCCCAGGTGATGGTGTTGTCGTGGCTTCCACACTTGCCGTTGAGCGTAGGAGTTTGTGAAGGAGATGTAGTTTGTGCTCCAGAGCCAGATGTGTTGCTCTGGTTGAGGGGTAGTAAATGTTTCTTCAAGATAGTCTTGATGTTGTCTATCCATCTTTTCCTGGGTCATTCCTTGGCTCCGTATCCTGATTCCATCTTGTTATAAACTATTATAGAAAGTTTATCGTTCATCCTCATAAGATGTCCAAATCATTTGTATCTTTTGTTTCTATATATATATTCGATGCGTGATGTGATACCTATTATATTTCCGATGTTCTCACTTCGCATTTGTCAAGTCTGGTGGCTCTAATAGACTTCCTTAGACATTTCATTTCGCAATTCTTGATCTTTCTCATGTGTAGATGTCATTTGCCAAATTTGGTGTGTAGATTTCAGTTGCCAAGTCTGGTGTGTAGATGTCATTTGTCAAGTCTAGTGTGTAGATGTCAGATATCAAATCTGGTGTGTAAATGTCAGATTGAGAACAATGAGAACTAATCATTCTAAATTAATTCTAAGGGCATGATTAGTCTGAAGCCAGTGTCTAAAAGAACAATTGAATCGTTATTAAAAGATCAAAGGTCAGACCCTCAGCGGTGAAGAAACGTTGCTGATGTAAGCAAAATATTACGCTGAATCGTTTTGACGAAAAAGACAAATAACTTTTAAAACAAGAATGAACCTGCCATTATCTTTCTGTAGTGTTTATTAAAATAACAAAATTTGTGCACGCTATTGAAATTTAGTTATTAAGAGGGACGGTGATAGAAAGTGAACAAAAAGGTCGTAGTTTAAACATAAAAAAGACAGAGACAATGATAATATCACGAAATAGTACCCCGCCAAATAGTAAGATAATATTAAATGAGAAAAACTCAAAGCAGGTGAATAGTTTCAAATATTTAGGAACCCTAACCCTAACTTCAGATGGTAAATGAAATGATGGTAAGACCGAAATTATAAGCAGAATAGGACAAGCACAAGCAGCATTCCATAAAATGAAAAATATCCTGTGCAACAAGTCCATATCGATGGATACTAGAAAACGTTCCCGCAAATGATACATTGAACCAGTGCTACTCTATGGAAGTGAAACTTGGACAATAAATAAGACATCACAAAAATCATTGGAGGCATCGGAGATGTGGTTTAATCGAAGAATGTTACGCATTCCTTGAACAGCAAAGATTGAACTAATGAATAATGTCTGAGAAGGATTGATGTGAAAAGATGCATTATTGATAATATAAGAAAATGACAGTCAAGATTTATTGGGCACATAATGAGAAGAGGAGGTATTGAGAATATAGTGACAACAGGAAAGATAGAAGGGAAAAGATCAAGGGGAAGACCCAGAGAAAAGATATTGGACAGTTTGACTAAATGGCTTCGATTGACGACACCAACAGAGATGATGACATATATGGGAGATCGATGTACATGGAGAGATATGATCGACAACGCCATTCGGCATGGCACTTGATGATAAGTCATGAGGGTGGATGCCAAATATTTTGTTGTTTATTGACGCTGCGCAATTGCCATTAGCTATTCAAATTCTCCTTATAACTTCTGTTTCACATCTGCCATCATTTGTGATTAGTGCCCAAGATAATATTTCACTTCTTGTAGTATCTGTCTATACATTTTTATAATTAAAGTCTTTTCCTCTACCAATTATCATGGTTTGTGTCCAGTCACCCGTATATTAACTGGATTATCATGGTTTGTGTCCAGTCACGCGTATATTAACTGGATTATCATTGTTTGTGTCCAGTCGCGCGTATATTAACTGGATTATCATGATTTTTGTCCAGTAACCCGTATATTAACTGGATTATCATGGTTTGTGTCCAGTCACGCGTATATTAACTAGATTATCATGGTTTGTGTCCAGTCACGCGTATATTAACTGGATTATCATGATTTGTGTCCAGTCACGCGTATATTAACTGGATTATCATGGCTTGTGTTCAGTCACCCGTATATTAACTGGATTATCATGACTTGTGTACAGTATATTAACCGCGGCGTGGTGATTGTTACCCTCGTTTTACTTTCCATAGCACGGTTTTCACATTTTAGAAAAAAGGCATGTTTGGATGCAGTTTCTAGTACTTTCTGCAAAAAAGTAATTCATTCGCCATTACTAGACCACTTCACGGTTTTTATATTAAGTCACGATGATTTGATGACAACCGGTGTCAAGACAGGTCAGGAATTATAGACGGTCAAACAAACTAGACACGACAACCAGGCTATACATGGGATTAGAAAGGGAATGAGGCAAGCTCAAATACAAGGGGTAATTGAACGCGACAAGTTTCCCTTCAATATTTGACCCTGTTCCCCTTTCATTTTCCCGTGGTATTCTCTTAGGAAATCTGTGCATTATATTTAGTACAACCAAGCAAGTTTGCACTAAACAAACAAGCAGACACACGCACGCACACACACGCACGCACACACACACACACACACACACAAACGCGCGCGCGCACTTTCCTACCATTTATTGGTATCAAAATTACGTCACCAAAAAAAATAATCTGAAAATCTCACGAAAGTGAAGGTATTACCCAACGTATACAGAAAAATTATTCATTTTAGGTTACTCCGCTCTCCTAAAGTAAGATGCAGCGTAGCGCAATGGTAGTGCACTGACATATAACTAATCCTGGGTTCATTTCCTAGTTCATTCGGAAATGTTTTTATCAGATCGCCACGGTCGCAGGGCCTACTAGCAGATACAAACACTATCGCTAGAGATTGTACCGGTACTATAGTTATAGTTTCTAGAATATTGTAGGACTACTGTAGTTATAGTTTCTAGAATATTGTAGGCCTACTGTAGTTATAGTTTCTAGAATATTGCAGCCCTACTGTAGTTATAGTTTCTAGAATATTGCAGCCCTACTGTAGTTATAGTTTCTAGAATATTGTAGGCCTACTGTAGTTATAGTTTCTAGAATATTGTAGGCCTACTGTAGTTATAGTTTCTAGAATATTGCTTGCCCTACTGTGAGTAATGGGACGTATTCTTTCCAGAGCGTTGTCTTCCCAATGAATTCACTGACAGTTTCTCTGTCTTGGGCGATGCGGATTGCATTTTCTAGCAATGTATTCATGTTATCTTTGATGTCGTCAGTCCATCGTCTTCTTGGTCTGCCCTTTCTCCTCTACTCAGGGTATTTTCCCTCCATTATTTGTATTTCTAAACAGTTGTGTCTCTTTATATGACCAAACAGGTGTAGTTTTCATTTTGTTATTGTGTCTGGTAACCAACACTCTGGAATCTTCAATGTGTTTATAATATCTGAGTTTCTATTTTTTTTTCATTCTATGATATTCTAAATATCTTTCTGTAGCATTCCATCTCAAACACGTTGATCTTTGTCTCTGTTTTACTTAGGGCCCATGTTTCACAACCGTATGTTGCAACCGGAAAAATAAAAGTTCGTAACATTAGCCATTTCATTTCTATTTTGTTGTTTTTCCATATGTTTTTTAACCGTGTTATTTTACAATATGCTATTGCCAATCTCTTCCTTATTTCTACCATGCAGTCTCCTGCACCGTTGATGTTTGCTCCTAAGTATTCAAATTTATCCATACATTTAATCTCCTTAATGTCTATTCTGATTGTTGGTTGTTGTGTTGTTATATCTGTTGACATTATTATTGTTTTTGCGTGTTTAAATACAAGTTTTGTGATTCCCTATATGTGTTTGTGTTCTTGATTAGTTGTTCGAATTACTTTATATCGTTTGAAAGAAGCACTGTGTCGTCTGTGTAGCGTAGTTCAGGGATTTCGAATCCACCTATGTTTAAAGCGTGGTAGTCAGCGTTGTGTATGTCTTCTCTCACATTCCTCATTATACTTTCTGTGTAGATGTTGAACAGGTATGGGGAGAGTGTGCACCCTTGCCTTACTCCACTCTGTACCTCAAACCACTCTGAGAGATCGTCCTCTAACTTCACTGCAGCCTTTTGATCCTGGTAAAGTTCCTCTATTAGATGAATCAGATGTCCTGGAAAACCCATGTTGTTCATTATCTCCCATTGTTTCTGGTGTTGAACGCTTTGAGCAGTCTATGAAGCACATGTGCAGGCCAGTTGAGAATTCCCTACACTTTTCTATGATAAGCTTCATGTTAAGAATGTGAGATCTTATTCGATCTGAAACCAGCCTGTGTTTCGTTCTCCATCTGTAATTTGTGTTTGATTCATTGCATTATGATGTTTAACATTATTTTACTTGTTTGACTTATAAGTGCTATAGTTCGGTAATTTGAGCAAATCTGAAGGTCGCCTTTTTTTGGGAGCAGTATTTATAATGTTTTTTTCTATTCCTCCGGTCATGTGCCGCTTTCCCATAATTTGCAGCAGAGTTTGTGGTAAATCTTGATTCCCCCCTCCCCCCTTTCCGTGAATCAATTCTATTGTTAAACCATTGCCTTGGGCTTCTCCTTTCTTTAAACTTTCTATTGCGTATCTGACTTCTTCCTTTGTGGTTTCTGGCTCTTTTTCATATTCGTTTATTGATTATTTTTTCACACTGAGACAACTGAGTGAAAAAGCAATTGAATACAATCAAGATTTAAACTCAGTATTTGTAGACCAGGAAAAGGCATTCGACAGAGTAGATAGAAACATTCTATGGGAAACCTTAGAAATGTATAACATCAGAGGAAAACTGTTAGATAATATAAAAGCGATATATAAAAAATGTCAAACCTCAGTAAGAACAGCAGATGGAATGACTGAGCTATTTTGAAACAAGATCTGGAGTAAGACAAGGATGCGTACTTTCACCCCTACTTTTCAACATATACATGGACAGAATAATAAAAGAATCTCATATCAACAAAGAGGAAAACATTGCAAATAAACCTAATGAAGAACTTAATAATGAACTATTATTTTCTGATGATCAAAGTTTAATATACAAAGATGAGGAAACTTTGCAAAAGCACATCACTGCATTGTTGTTAACATGTCAGAAGTACAACATGAAAATTAATGTACAAAAAACAGAAGTTATGAAAATTAGCAAGTCTTCAACACCAATGAATATAACAATAGATAACACCAAAGTGAAACAAGCCAAAGAACTTAAGTATCTAGGCAGCATTTTTTCCAAAGATGGAAGACTAGACAGAGAAATAGAAACAAGGTGCCAGAAAGCAAACACAGTGACATACCACCTTTCACCATTACTTCTTCATCCAAAGATCAAGATGGAAATTAAAAAACAAATAATATCTACCATTTTTATACCAACACTGTGCTACCAATGTCAAACATGGTCTTTAACAGCTTCGTGGCAAAGAAAAATCGTCACATGTGAAATGAAATGTCTGAGAAAAGCTGCAATGGTTACCAAACTAGAACAAATAAGAAATGAAGAAATTAGGAAAAGAGTTGGTATAATATCATGTATTGAACATATTGATAGACAGCAAGTAAAATGGTTCGGTCACCTTATGAGAATGAAGCCAAACCAAATACCAATAAGAGCATATAACACAAGAATATCCGGGCGTAAAGCCAAAGGTAGACCAAGAAAACGGTGGATAGAAAACATTAAGATAACCTTGAACAAACTTGGACTAAATGCAACCTCGGCGACACATCTGGCCTTGAAACGACATCTTAAGATACCACCCCTACGCTTAACGGCAAGTGTGAATGCGAGAAACAATCATTCACCTGGGGATAGACAATAGATTATTTTTTCTTGGGTCATTGTACATCTTACTGTAGTATTCCTTCCATCTATGTAAGATATGTTTCCCTTCCATTAGTGTGTTTCCATGTTTATCTTTCTGCACTTTTAATGATGGTTGAAGTTTGTTGTCTCTTTGGTGTCCTACATTTTCGAACATCATTTTACTGTTACCTTGCTTCTTCTGCACTTCTATTTCCGGGCATATTTTATTTATATAGTTTTGCTTGTCTTGCCTAATTCTTCTTTGAATATCTCTTGACATGCTTCTATAATTTGTTTTATTTGTACTAATATTTTTAATGTGTCTTCTTTCTTGGATAATGTTCATAGTTTCTTTTGATATAGGCTATAGGCCTACTCTTTCTTCTTCTTGCTCTTTTTGTGTAGCATGTTTTTTGCACAGTTATTGAAAATGTCACTTATTTTGTTTTCCAGTTCATTTGGAGTGTATTCTTCTTGTATAGCAAGTAGTTTTTTGAATTTGTTTTGAATTTCGATGTTGTATTCTTTCGGTATCGACATTGTATCATATCTCGTAATGAATGAAGTTATTGTTGCCTATTTTTATCTTTACCTTGAACTTTGCGGTGAGCAACTCATGATCAGTGTCGCAGTCTACGCCTGGTAGTGTCTTGCTTTGAAGGATGTTTGTTTCCCATCTTTGTTCTATTAATATATAATCAATTTGGTTTCTGGTCTTTCCGTCAATGACATCCAGGCGTATAGTCTTCTCGGGTGATGTTTGAAAAATGCCCTACTGTAGTTATAGTTTCTGAATACAGTTAACTTACTGTAGGTATAATTTCTTTTATAGGCCTATAGTAGGCTTACTGTAATTATAGTTCCTTGAATATAGTACTGTAAATATAGTTTCTAGAATATAGTAGGCCTGCTATATTCTAGAAATTGTGGATGAAATAAGCCTATTATATTCTAGAAACTATAGTTACAGTTGGCCTACTATAGTTATAGTTTCTAGTATATAGTAGCTCTAGTTATAGTTTCTTGAATATGATACAGTAATTATAGTTTCTAGACTATAGTAGGCCTACTGTAGTTATAGATTATAGAATATATTACTGTAGTTATAGTTTATGATTTTCTTTGGTTTAAGAAAATGGTATTGGTCAAAGACTCACTTTTTGTTGCATATTAATTGAATTATGTGGTGTTCTAACTTTCAAAATTCTATTCTATTGTGCTCTTGTGCACTCAAAATATCCGTGTCATTTCATTGACTGTCTGGCAACTGCCCACTCTGACATTATTGTAAGCAATGTATGTGATTATCTGATAAAGGTATGCCGGTCGAAACGTCGATTCCATGTATTTGTTAACTTAAAGCTGCATTGAGACTGTGCTTCCGCTGCTGCCCCATTATTATGTCATGTAAATGAAGTGAAAAATGGTTTCGTTTTCTCAAGTATGTGTAAACCGTCCATGTTTATTAGTAACCCCCCCCCTTTTCCTTGGAAGGTGATTGGCAATTTTTCTTCTTCTTCATTGTTCATTCTCAAACTCCCACTGGAACTCTCTTGTAGCAGGACACATTCTCAAATTCCCACTGGAACTCTCTTGTAGCAGAACACATTCTCAAACTCCCACTGGAACTCTCTTGTAGCAGGACACATTCTCAAACTCCCACTGGAACTCTCTTGTAGCAGGACACATTCTCAAACTCCCACTGGAACTCTCTTATAGCAGGACACATTCTCAAACTCCCACTGGAACTCTCTTGTAGCAGGACAATGGTCCTACTAGATTTCCATCAGGATGTGGTCCAGAGAATGGAAATGCGTTGTGTCGCAGTTTTATTTGTGGCAATGGCCCGACACATCCGTCTTCGACGGAGTATGGTAATTCAAATCACTGATCCTGTTACCATTATAAAATTTCCGTAATAAGAAGGTAACTCGCCCGTGTATTGCTGGGGCCCAAAACGGGAGCAAAGAATAGCAACACTGTTTACCTTCCACGCAAGTCGTAAAAGGCGACTAAGGAGGTTATGGGATGGAGTTGGCTGTCCCATCCCATATAGGGTAAGTGACCCAAAGCCTTGCTGAAGTCGGATGTGTCAGGTCGAAAGGCGCAGATATCGCAGCAGTGCTGTTAACCATGATACAACGCATTCCGTTCTCCGGACTACATCCTGCTATGCAGGAGTTTGAGAACGAACACAGAAGAAGAAGTAGGTAACTTTTGTTATTTCATAGAATCCTTTGGCTTTTTGATTTATATCTGGAAGTAACGATTGAATGAAACCAAGGAAAACAAATCAGGAGTGCAGGATGTCAGACAGAACAAATCAGGAAGTTCTGAAGCAATTGTGGATGGCAAGATAATCGTCTGTAATAGATACAAAGTAATTAACTCGGTTGACATGCCGTTGTTTTTTTGTCCTCTCGTGCAATTTTGTCTGGCTAATTGTTTTGCGTTTCTGAATAATTTTGATACATTTTCTGTTTTATTTAATCTTGTACATCTAACGTTATATTTTCATCTGCTGCCATTAATCTGGTGATGCTCGTGATTTTGGTCTGTTTAAGTTACGAAATATCTTTATCAATCTATTCACCCTATATTACAAAGTGTATCAATCTATTCACCCCTATATTACAAAGTGTATCAATCTATTCACCCTATTATTACAAAGTGTATCAATCTATTCACCCCTATATTACAAAGTGTATCAATCTATTCACCCCTATATTACAAAGTGTATCAATCTATTCACCCCTATTATTACAAAGTGTATCAATCTATTCACCCCTATATTACAAAGTGTATCAATCTATTCACCCTATTATTACAAAGTGTATCAATCTATTCACCCCTATATTACAAAGTGTATCAATCTATTCACCCTATTATTACAAAGTGTATCAATCTATTCACCCCTATATTACAAAGTGTATCAATCTATTCACCCCTATATTACAAAGTGTATCAATCTATTCACCCCTATATTACAAAGTGTATCAATCTATTCACCCCTATATTACAAAGTGTATCAATCTATTCACCCTATTATTACAAAGTGTATCAATCTATTCACCCTATTATTACAAAGTGTATCAATCTATTCACCCCTATATTACAAAGTGTATCAATCTATTCACCCCTATATTACAAAGTGTATCAATCTATTCACCCCTATATTACAAAGTGTATCAATCTATTCACCCGTATTATTACAAAGTGTATCAATCTATTCACCCTATTATTACAAAGTGTATCAATCTATTTACCCTATTATTACAAAGTGTATCAATCTATTCACCCCTATATTACAAAGTGTATCAATCTATTCACCCCTATATTACAAAGTGTATCAATCTATTCACCCCTATATTACAAAGTGTATCAATCTATTCACCCTATTATTACAAAGTGTATCAATCTATTCACCCTATTATTACAAAGTGTATCAATCTATTCACCCCTATATTACAAAGTGTATCAATCTATTCACCCCTATATTACAAAGTGTATCAATCTATTCACCCCTATATTACAAAGTGTATCAATCTATTCACCCCTATTATTATAAAGTGTATCAATCTATTCACCCTATTATTACAAAGTGTATCAATCTATTCACCCCTATATTACAAAGTGTATCAATCTATTCACCCCTATATTACAAAGTGTATCAATCTATTCACCCCTATTATTACAAAGTGTATCAATCTATTCACCCCTATTATTACAAAGTGTATCAATCTATTCACCCTATTATTACAAAGTGTATCAATCTATTCACCCCTAGTATTACAAAGTGTATCAATCTATTCACCCCTATATTACAAAGTGTATCAATCTATTCACCCTATTATTACAAAGTGTATCAATCTATTCACCCCTATATTACAAAGTGTATCAATCTATTCACCCTATTATTACAAAGTGTATCAATCTATTCACCCCTATATTACAAAGTGTATCAATCTATTCACCCCTATATTACAAAGTGTATCAATCTATTCACCCCTATATTACAAAGTGTATCAATCTATTCACCCCTATATTACAAAGTGTATCAATCTATTCACCCTATTATTACAAAGTGTATCAATCTATTCACCCTATTATTACAAAGTGTATCAATCTATTCACCCCTATATTACAAAGTGTATCAATCTATTCACCCCTATATTACAAAGTGTATCAATCTATTCACCCCTATATTACAAAGTGTATCAATCTATTCACCCCTATTATTACAAAGTGTATCAATCTATTCACCCTATTATTACAAAGTGTATCAATCTATTTACCCTATTATTACAAAGTGTATCAATCTATTCACCCCTATATTACAAAGTGTATCAATCTATTCACCCCTATATTACAAAGTGTATCAATCTATTCACCCCTATATTACAAAGTGTATCAATCTATTCACCCTATTATTACAAAGTGTATCAATCTATTCACCCTATTATTACAAAGTGTATCAATCTATTCACCCCTATATTACAAAGTGTATCAATCTATTCACCCCTATATTACAAAGTGTATCAATCTATTCACCCCTATATTACAAAGTGTATCAATCTATTCACCCCTATTATTATAAAGTGTATCAATCTATTCACCCTATTATTACAAAGTGTATCAATCTATTCACCCCTATATTACAAAGTGTATCAATCTATTCACCCCTATATTACAAAGTGTATCAATCTATTCACCCCTATTATTACAAAGTGTATCAATCTATTCACCCCTATTATTACAAATTGTATCAATCTATTCACCCTATTATTACAAATTGTATCAATCTATTCACCCTATTATTACAAAGTGTATCAATCTATTCACCCCTATTATTACAAAGTGTATCAATCTATTCACCCCTATATTACAAAGTGTAGCAGTCTTTTAATGCAACACACCAACTATTTTCTTCACAGTTTAAACGATTGTTTTTCTTTAAAGCCACCATTTTATCCTCGATGTCTTTAAAGTAAAGCCACTATTTGTCTTTCGATAGATGCTTGAAATTGTGAAGATGATACATGATTTGCAGGATATATTTGATTGTATTTACGTAAACAATATCACCCCCAACAATTGTGTCAATAACAATTTTTGATTGTATTTACGTAAACAATCTCACCCCCAACAATTGTGTCAATAACAATATTTATTTTGCTTTTTAAAAAAATATATTTTTCTTATTGAGTTTGATTTGTTAGCTTTCTAAAATGAAATGTTCAGCATCGATACCAACTTAGTTGTTTTCTGCATTCAGTTTTTGTAACAATATACTTCTTTCACTCTAAAAAAAAACCGGACATTATAGAGAAAAGGGTACCACAACTATACAAACATTAATATACAATTATTCCAATTGTGTATTTACATATTATGCATCTTGAGCTACGGAGGTATCTTTAAGGATACGATGAAAAGATACCTCATAATTGCGGACATCTCCTTATGGAGTGATGGACAATGTATTGGTATAATTTATCCCTGATAGCACCTCATTATGTTCAAATACTTTGATTGGCTAGTTCTGTGTAAAGATCATCTAACAATTGAGATTCTGTATTTGCAAACGTTCATGTCAGTCGTTAGTACTACTCTCCCAGTCTTCTCCATGTCAGTCGTTAGTACTACTCTCCCAGTCTTCTCCATGTCAGTCGCTAGTACTACTCTCCCAGTCTTCTCCATGTCAGTCGCTAGTACTACTCTCCCAGTCTTCTCCATGTCAGTCGTTAGTACTACTCTCCCAGTCTTCTCCATGTCAGTCGTTAGTACTACTCTCCCAGTCTTCTCCATGTCAGTCGCTAGTACTACTCTCCCAGTCTTCTCCATGTCAGTCGTTAGTACTACTCTCCCAGTCTTCTCCATGTCAGTCGCTAGTACTACTCTCCCAGTCTTCTCCATGTCAGTCGCTAGTACTACTCTCCCAGTCTTCTCCATGTCAGAGCTTCTGCTCCAGAGTTTTAGTCTCAGTTCGATGTGACCATGTTTTGCCTCGCAGTTTTGTGTAATCTAGCCAGATCTTGGAGTATGTGTTCAGAGGTCTGTGTGCAGGGCATTCATTTGTTTGTGTACCCCTGATTAGGTACAAGTAGCCCCGTAGTCTGCAGTTGCCAGTTCTAATTCAAAAGATGATGGTCTGCTGTTGCCTATGAAGTTATTGCATGAAGTCTAGTTTCTGATCAATATTCATCGTTTCTTCCACTGTGATGTATAATGGTTGCAGATTGGTGTTTCAGCCTTGCTGTGCGGCAGGGAATAGCTGAATTGTTCCATCGTATCTCCGTACATGTGTCAGGGCATCAGCTCTCTCATTTAATTACAGCGGAGATATGAGCACATTCTAATAGATTTATATCTACTGGTTGACTCACAGATGGGTGTGATTTATATCTACTGGTTGACTCACAGATGCATTTGATTTATATCTACTGGAGGACTCACAGATGGGTTTGATTTATATCTACTGGTTGACTCACAGATGGATTTGATTTATATCTACTGGTTGACTCACAGATGCATTTGATTTATATCTACTGGAGGACTCACAGATGGGTTTGATTTATATCTACTGGTTGACTCACAGATGGGTTTGATTTATATCTACTGGTTGACTCACAGATGGATTTGATTTATATCTACTGGAGAACTCACAGATGGGTTTGATTTATATCTACTGGTTGACTCACAGATGGGTTTGATTTATATCTACTGGAGGACTCACAGATGGGTTAGATTTATATCTACTGGTTGACTCACAGATGGGTGTGATTTATATCTACTGGTTGACTCACAGTTGGGTTTTATTTGTGCTAAAAGGGAAAGATTATTCTGAGAGAATTAATGCAGTAACAATAATCACACCCCAGTAGTCGATTGCTTTCAGTTGTTGATGTTAGTTTATATCAGGAACTTAGCAGTCTTGGAGATATGCAGTAAATAGATTGTGTGGTCAAAAAGTAAATATTGAAAAAACAAAAAGGACAGAATAGCAATGTTACGTTGAACAATACACAAGGTCGTCGTTTCGACCAAATGGTCTTTATGACGATAGAGAGGAACATAAAATAAAAGTGAACACAAAAATCAAAAGTACATGCATTCAATATAGTGGATATGAAGACCTAGAACGCATCTTGTCTTCATCCTCAATAATATATCAACTAGATAACCAAGATCAACTATTTTGACAGATACTGGTAGGTCTGGAAAACAGAACAGATAACATAAACCAAGAGAGGCGAAAAAAATGAAAACGTGATAACAGGACCAGAAAGCACAGTAGGATGTACAAAGACAATACAAGTTGAAAGAAAAAGTATGAATAATGTTAAAGATTATGCATGATGTTAACTTAATTTGATGTGTAGTTCTCTATAATAATATCTAATTGTCCTAGTTCGTAGAAAAGGGAGGATTTGGCTAAATTCACCCCCCCCCCCATTTTAGTAAATGAGAACAGCACTTTTAGTACTAGAAATTATGTCAAAAGTTAAGTACCCCCAATCCCCCTCAACGTATTTTTTTTTACAGAAAGACTATCAGATTTCTGATCATAATGCGGTTACTACGAAGAAAAAAGAGCGAATGCACTTTTTTAGGTAAAACTCCCTTCTTATTGAAAAGGTAACTACGGTCCTGGATCTCTCTATTTATAACGAGACCATAAAATGAAAATTGCATGTTTCTGAGTTTATTAAGTAACAGATCCTAGGACAGATAAGACTAGTATTATCCCATCACTATGCTCCCAGTGCCAACCCAGGACAATGACAGCACAAGACAAAATAAAAATAGTGACAGCAGAAATTACATGTCTACGAAGAATACTTGGAGTGTCATTAAGAGATAGAATTAGAAACGATAATATCAGACAGATAACCAAAACAGTACCAGTATTGGAACACATCAAGAGGCAACAGATCAAGTGGTTTTCATACGGTTCCAGATTACCAACAAATAGCATATCACAAATGGCCATGACACAGAGACATCATGGCTATAAAGCCAGAGGCAGACCATGTAAAAGATGGATCAAAGAAATCACAGATGCAACAGGAACAAGCTTACAAATAGCATACAAGAAGGCCATCTCCAGAGAACTCTTCCACTCCTGACGCGGCAAGACAAACAAGGGCCACAGCGTATAGATATATAAAGTAACCCTCCTCTCGCATTTGACTCTTTCAACGCTTCCTCGTCAGATGTTTATTTCTCCATGGTATTTTAGTATTCTACTATAGATCGCATCTCTGTTGCCCATGTTATTCTCAGCATTCTGCAATAGAACCGCATCTTTGCTGTCTTTAACCGTTATAGAGTCGGCGTTATGCAGCTCTGAAGAACTCTTGACCTTTCCAATAAAGACAGTGACTCCATTACATAATTTCTCTGTTAATTTTTTTAATATTAAATTCTGACTTTTATGTCGTATTCTGTTTCCTATCACCGTTGAAAGTCTTCCATCTGTTGTCATCAGTGTTCCCAAATCCAGTACTGGAAGTAGTGGACTGGACTTGCTTGAGTATAGTCATTTTCTTCGATCTAGCAAATATCATGCTAGGAGATTGTTGTATAGATTTTACTATATAAAATTTTTTTTAATGTATTAAAACTATTGTTCATTTTTATTTTATACTGTTCTAAAATTATATATGAACATATATATATATATATATATATATATATATATATATATATATATATATATATATATATATATATATATAAATATATGCATACATGTACGTGTATACGTATAGATGAGTATGTATGCGTGTGTGTTTATTTTTGTTAAAGGGGCCCCAAAATTTGTATGCGCTTAGAGCCTCTGATGGTGTTAATTCGGTCCTGCACGCAATGAATCTGAAATGTATAAACATTCGGAAGAAAGTTTCTGTCATAATTCTAGCATTCATTATCTAATTCAGAAAGTGATTTAGAAAGTCTTAATATTTTAGTCTCATTTAAATCTCATTGTGATAATAGTTACTGATTCGGAGTATATAGTATAATTTGGATGATATTTCCAGCGTACGTGTTTCAATTTTTGTGGTCAGACTCATGTGATACGGTAAGGTCCACATTTTCGTGGTCAGACTCATGTGATAAGGTTACGGTCTACATTTTCTTTCCTGGTAATAACGGTGTAATAATTCAGAACATTGATCATACAAACATTTTCAGAATTTTTGAATGTGTATCACATGATGTTACTACACAACATATTGGTGATGAGATACAATAAATATGATGACAAACATATGAATGATAGGAAAAAACATTGCTGCTTACGGAATAAAACTGATTATTAATGTTTATTTATTTGAAATGGTATTTCATCTTGCAAGGCGAAGGTTAAAGGTTTTCACGTCTCCTCCATAATATAAAGAAGCATTATTCTTGTAAATTCATAAATTAGAGTATACAGCAATAATACACTCAAATTCTTGAAAGCGAGAATGTGGTAGACAAATTGGTTAGGGGAACAAATTCAACAACCCTTAAAGACCCTTTTACCTCGCGCGTCGCCAAGGGGTCAATACACCAGAAACATTCAAAAATAATATTTGCATGATTCCAAACCTTCATTGGTATAGAGGGTTATTCCGTGATATGTAAGATCACAGTGAGTTTCGTTGTAACATCATACAGATGTCACAACATGTCACTAAATCACACTGTCTTCACTTGTCATCTAGTCATGTCATCTCACATGTCACAACATGTCACTCAATCACACTGTCTTCACTTGTCATCTAGTCATGTCATCTCACATGTCACAACATGTCACTCAATCACACTGTCTTCACTTGTCATCTAGTCATGTCATCTCACATGTCACAACATGTCACTAAATCACACTGTCTTCACTTGTCATCTAGTCATGTCATCTCACATGTCACAACATGTCACTCAATCACACTGTCTTCACTTGTCATCTAGTCATGTCATCTCACATGTCACAACATGTCACTCAATCACACTGTCTTCACTTGTCATCTAGTCATGTCATCTCACATGTCACAACATGTCACTAAATCACACTGTCTTCACTTGTCATCTAGTCATGTCATCTCACATGTCACAACATGTCACTCAATCACACTGTCTTCACTTGTCATCTTGTCATGTCATCTCACATGTCACAACATGTCACTCAATCACACTGTCTACACTAGTCATCTTGTCATGTCATCTCACATGTCACTCAATCACACTGTCTTCACTTGTCATCTTGTCATGTCATCCCACATGTCACAACATGTCATTCAGTCACAATGTCTTCACTTGTCATGTCATCTCACATGTCACCACATGTCATTCAGTCACACTGTCTTCACTTGTCATCTTGTCATGTCATCTCACATGTCACAACATGTCATTCAGTCACACTGTCTTCACTTGTCATCTTGTCATGTCATCGCACATGTCACAACATGTCATTCAGTCACACTGTATTCACTTGTCATCGTGTCATGTCATCTCACATGTCACAACATGTCATTCAGTCACACTCTCTTCACTTGTCATCTTGTCATGTCATCTCACATGTCACAACATGTCACTCAATCACACTGTATACACTTGTCATCTTGTCATGTCATCTCACATGTCACAACATGTCATTCAGTCACATTGTCTTCACTTGTCATCTTGTCATGTCATCTCACATGTCACAACATGTCACTAAATCACACTGTCTTCACTTGTCATCTTGTCATGTCATCTCACATGTCACAACATGTCATTCAGTCACACTGTCTTCACTTGTCATCTTGTCATGTCATCTCACATGTCACAACATGTCATCCAGTCACACTGTCTTCACTTGTCATCTTGTCATGTCATCTCACATGTCACAATATGTCATTCAGTCACACTGTCTTCACTTGTCATCTCATTAAATTTCCTATTGCCTCTTCATAAATTGATGTAAATGATCAAACGATTAATGTAGATGTCAAAATGAATCACAGAGTAGATTATGACATCAAATATCAACATCGAATCTATTATTTTATATGGGATCTGTGTGCCAAATCTACACTATTATTGCCCAGGTAAAAGATATTGATGTTTAACCATACTCGCCGTTACAGTTAATGTCTGGATCCAGGTACATGAAGTTACTGTTCTATCTAAACTCGCCGCTACAGTTAATGTCTGGATCCAGGTACATGAAGTTACTGTTCTATCTAAACTCGCCGCTACAGTTAATGTCTGGATCCAGGTACATGAAGTTACTGTTCTATCTAAACTCGCCGCTACAGTTAATGTCTGGATCCAGGTACATGAAGTTACTGTTCTATCTAAACTCGCCGCTACAGTTAATGTCTGGATCCAGGTACATGAAGTTACTGTTCTATCTAAACTCGCCGCTACAGTTAATGTCTGGATCCAGGTACATGAAGTTACTGTTCTATCTAAACTCGCCGTTACAGTTAATGTCTGGATCCAGGTACATGAAGTTACTGTTCTATCTAAACTCGCCGCTACAGTTAATGTCTGGATCCAGGTACATGAAGTTACTGTTCTATCTAAACTCGCCGCTACAGTTAATGTCTGGATCCAGGTACATGAAGTTACTGTTCTATCTAAACTCGCCGCTACAGTTAATGTCTGGATCCAGGTACATGAAGTTACTGTTCTATCTAAACTCGCCGCTACAGTTAATGTCTGGATCCAGGTACATGAAGTTACTGTTCTATCTAAACTCGCCGCTACAGTTAATGTCTGGATCCAGGTACATGAAGTTACTGTTCTATCTAAACTCGCCGCTACAGTTAATGTCTGGATCCAGGTACATGAAGTTACTGTTCTATCTAAACTCGCCACTACAGTTAATGTCTGGATCCAGGTACATGAAGTTACTGTTCTATCTAAACTCGCCGTTACAGTTAATGTCTGGATCCAGGTACATGAAGTTACTGTTCTATCTAAACTCGCCGCTACAGTTAATGTCTGGATCCAGGTACATGAAGTTACTGTTCTATCTAAACTCGCCGCTACAGTTAATGTCTGGATCCAGGTACATGAAGTTACTGTTCTATCTAAACTCGCCGTTACAGTTAATGTCTGGATCCAGGTACATGAAGTTACTGTTCTATCTAAACTCGCCGCTACAGTTAATGTCTGGATCCAGGTACATGAAGTTACTGTTCTATCTAAACTCGCCGCTACAGTTAATGTCTGGATCCAGGTACATGAAGTTACTGTTCTATCTAAACTCGCCACTACAGTTAATGTCTGGATCCAGGTACATGAAGTTACTGTTCTATCTAAACTCGCCGTTACAGTTAATGTCTGGATCCAGGTACATGAAGTTACTGTTCTATCTAAACTCGCCGTTACAGTTAATGAGACTTAAACGTGGAATTCTGTGCCAGGTGGGTTGTCTTGTGACTGCGATGACCATCTCACCGGATCATTGTGCCAGACTGTGTACATGTAATAATCTGTAATCTTATCAATCCATCGTAATCCTTGGTCCTGTCCAGATTTACTGTGTCACTAGAATAGATGTCAGGATATCATTTTATAGATTACTTATGAATCATTCTCATTTCAAAATTGACAAATTATTTCAAATGAAGAACAGGAGAAACAAAGTTATATCTAATTGAATAATGTAGACAAGAAAGTTGTGATGACACAAACAAGTGGCGTACAAATCGAATATGTAAGAATAAAAGACCGACAGTAGAAATAATGACAAAAAGAATGAGAAATGCATAATAAAAATAAGACAGACAGTACAAGACAGACAATATCCTGTATAGTCTCCGTTGATCAATCTGTCCCCTAGAGATTTTAAACTTGCAAATGTGATAACTTTATCGTCGATTCCACTTTGTAATACCGCACTCAGACAAAGATATAATATCAGTAGACAGTGGCGGCATGAAGCTGAAGTGTGAGGTGGGTGATCTTGAACAAATATCTCATTAAACAACATATGCAAATATCTTTCTGAAAACACCATAGCCTAGATCTCGACAGCAGTCCTCAGACATGATTTGTTTTATAAGCTCATTTCCGTCAAGGTCATGTACAGTGTAATGACATTTTAAAGACATATAACGTCACACAACTGGACGTTTCGAGTTATTATGGCATTCATTTCTTCAAGCTTAGTGAATTTAAGAGCTATTTGTTGTGACAAAAATTTCACTAACTATTCACTTATGAAATCAATAACTTTCCACTGATAAAATCATTAACTATCCACTGATGACATCACTAACTTTCCACTCATGAAATCACTATCCATTGATGAATCACTATCTAGTGATGAAATTGCTAACCATCCACTCATGAAATCATTAATTATCTACTGGTGGAGTCACTAACTATCTACTTGTGAAATATTAATGCTGACAAGCTCAAATAACTGACTCTGTAGTCAAAACTAGTTATGAGAAGATCCGATGTCACAACAATCAAAGCTGACTATGTTAGGGCCCAATGTCACAACAGTTAAAGCTAACTACGAGAAGACCCGATGTCACAACATTCGAAACTAACTATGAGAAGACCCAGTGTTACAACAGTCCAAGATAACAATGAGAAGACCCAGTGCCACAATAGTCAAAGCTAACTATGAGAAGATCCGATATCACAACAATCAAAGCTAACTATGAGAAGACCCAGTGTCACAACAATCAAACCTAGCTATGAGAAGACCCGATGTCACAACAATCAAAGCTAACTATGAGAAGACCTGATGTCATGACACACCTGCTGGCGACGCCAAAAATAAATAGAGTGTGAAACTGTGAAGCGCAGGCAGAGTGTAATGTTATCCTGAGAGAGCGTGATGCCATCCAAGAAGCACTCTTTTGTTAATGGAATCATCTCATCTAGAGGAAGAAAGGATAGTGATCTTGACAGATGCTACATTTGATTTGCAGATCCTCCAGAACCCAAACACATGAATAATTTAAAGTCAGTACTAACTCAACTCAATCAATGAGCAAAATCACTACTAACTCAAAACAACATTAAAGAAAAAGAAGTGACTCTGTGGTGAAATCAACAGCACTCACAAATCAGGAGAAAACAAAAGAATCCAAAAGTCGTAGAGGATTGACTCTACGGTACTCTGTTTCTCAGTTGTACTCCGTCACTCTCAACGAAGAGTTACGCTGCCTGCCGAAAGTACCACTCATAGCACGTAACTCCGTAGCTTCAAGCGATAATCCACAGGGAAAGTCGACAAAATCCACCTTGTACACAAGACTACACAAGCCGTATTTGAACCAATAACCTCTTGAACACAAGGTGAACATCCTAACGACTACACTAGGGAGATCCCCAAAATAGGGAAAATATAAAAACAGGGGAAATTAGATCGCCGAGTTGTTGGAAAAAGCTAGAAATAACTGTCACCAACAGCAGAGAGAAGATTCTGTATCATCAAGGCCATCATCAAACACTGTTTAAACATCATCAAACACTGTATAAACATCATCAAACACTGTATAAACATCATCAAACACTGTATAACCATCATCAAACACTGTATAAACATCATCAAACACTGTATAAACATGGAATGGAGCTCACAACTTACACATGCAGCCAAAACACGGTGTTGTCTACATGTTTAGTGTAACCAAACGGAAATGAATATGATCTAGCTAAATAGTGTAGTCAAAGATTCTACTGAATGTTCCATACATAGATCTATCTAAACGTTCCATACAAGAATATAACTAAATGTTCTATATAAAGATGTATCTAAGTGTTCCATAAAAATATTTATCTAAATGTTCCAACATGGAAAACACAGATTTACATAATAAACGAGTTAATGTGCAAGCCTCAGATTCACATACTCACAGCCGGTTCATGTGGAAGCGTCAGATTCACATGCTCACATCCGGTTCATGTAGAATAGTTAGATTCACATGCTCACATACGGTTCACGTGGAAACGTTAGATTCACATGCTCACATCCGGTTCACGTGGAAGCGTCAGATTCACATGTTCACATCCGATTCACGTGGAATCTTTAGATTCACATACTCACATTAGAACAGTAGACTCAAACACAAACAATATATTCACATTTAAAAATCAGATTCACATTTAAACATCAGATTCACATTTAAACATCAGATTCACATTTACACATCAGATTTACATTTAAATATCAGATTCATATTCAGACATTAAATTCATATTCTTCTTCTTTGACGACGATCATAGGTTCACATTCATAGATCTCCCGAAGGAACAAATTGTGAACGATAAACTTCATATTGGAGAAATAGTGTCTCTATTTATAACATGGATTGACGAATTACTTCTAATGTGAACATGAATTTACGTGTTACTTCTAACTTTAACATGAATGGATGTGTTACTTCTATTTCAGGTAAACACAACATCTACCAAACGATGAAAAATATACACTCTCGTTTTATTTTTAGTTTGCTCTTTCCATTCCTGGTAGTACCGAAACAAGTAATTGATGAATCACTGTAACGTAATATCCTGGTATTGATTTCCTCAACCCTGATTATATTTGCCTTCACAGGTCAGCTTGCGGCAATATCCCAGAGATGGACTCAAGAGTTCTTGACAAGCGACGGACAATACTGGTATTCTGTGTGTGCATATATGTACAACACGTTATAGGTGAGTCCTAGGCAAACATTGGTATATTCCTGCTTGCTTATTACATGATGTTGTCACGTGTACTTGTTATGTTATATTTCATCGTGTATTCTTCTTCTTCTTCAGCGTTCATTCTCAAACTCCCGCTAGATCTCCCGTGTAGTAGAACCATAGTCCTGCTAGATATCCAGCAGGATGTAGTCCAGAGAATGGAAATGCGTTGTGTCGCCGTTTTATTTGATCTAATGGCCCGACACATCCGTCTTCGGCAGGCACCGTGATATAAGGCTCGCATATTATCTAGTAGAATAATGTCTACATATTACATAGGAGAATAATGTCTACATATTACCTAGAAGAATAATGTCTACATATTACATAGGAGAATAATGTCTACATATTACATAGGAGAATAATACCTACATATTACCTAGAAGAGAAAATGCGAGTTAGCGAACAAACTGAAAAAAGACCATTGAGGATTTCAAACAAATTGCCATAGAAATTAAAAAAAGAATTACACTGTGAAAGGGGAAATAAATAGAAATAAGAACGGAGTGTTGTACAAAATAGGCTTACATAATACACCAACAACAGCAACACCAACAGATGACGTTAGGACTAAAATATCTTCATCAATTGAAACGTCATCTGTTTTTTTTATTGATGTTATATGGTGAGTTATATACGTTGTTGCAATAATCCGAATTTATTTTGTGGTTTTCCCCTTAATTGCCTTGTGTTGTACCATCCCTTATATCTTTAGTTCTCTGTGGTGCTCCCAGACACTGAGAGTTGCTCCCGTTCTGTGTAGAGAAAGATTTACTGAAGAGGTTGTAGCAGACACAATTTTAAAAGTACATACAATTTCTAAAAGCTAATATTTACGTAACGTCATTGATATTCGAAAGTTACATGCCAAAAATCTGTGCGATCTAACATGTGCTTTCGGAGAAAATCGGTTCCAACCATGTTTATGAGTCAGGAAACTGACTATAGTAACATTTTGATATATCTATAAATCCGTAACCCATAAAGGCCGAGGTGTGACAGATGCATCGATACACAGAGTCATCCAATGAATTCTATCTTCAACGATGCAGACGAGTGAGGAAATATTTTGTCCAGTCCTTGATGTCTGTTCGGGCTTTTATTTGACCTACTCTGCTTCTTTCACATTCGACGGTTTCCTTAACTCTTTCAGGACTTGATTATGTTTAGGTTTGGACCAAATTAATTTTATAAAATTTCCTTATATGTGTTTTTTATTGTATCACTTGACATACTAATATTGATAAATAGTGTATGTGTAATATATCATTGGAAAGGGGAATGGATACAGAATATGAATATATAAGTACGTTGATGGTATGTGATTACTTCACAAGGTTAGAGTTAGCCTTGTGAAGTAATAAAATATCAAATCAAAGCCAGTATACTGGCGATTGGTCCTGTAGACCCATAGTATAAAGCCAGTATACTGGCGATTGGTCCTGTAGACCCATAGTATAAAGCCAGTATACTGGCGATTGGTCCTGTAGACCCATAGTATAAAGCCAGTATACTGGCGATTGGTCCTGTAGACCCATAGTATAAAGCCAGTATACTGGCGATTGGTCCTGTAGACCCATAGTATAAAGCCAGTATACTGGCGATTGGTCCTGTAGACCCATAGTATAAAGCCAGTATACTGGCGATTGGTCCTGTAGACCCATAGTATAAAGCCAGTATACTGGCGATTGGTCCGGAACCTGTGAATCGACAAATACGTAAATGTCTGGAGACCGTATGAATCTATAATCAGTCATAGTTCTATGTGCAAGGAGAAGACGATCAGATGCTGGCTGATACTATTGTTGGATATACCAGCATACTAGATAATTTGTGCGAGTGTGTGTGTTTGCGTGTATAATTGTTGGACATACCAGCATACTAGATAATTTGTGCGAGTGTGTGTGTTTGCGTGTATAATTGTTGGATATACCAGCATACTAGATAATTTGTGCGAGTGTGTGTGTTTGCGTGTATAATTGTTGGACATACCAGCATACTAGATAATTTGTGCGAGTGTGTGTGTTTGCGTGTATAATTGTTGAACATACCAGCATACTAGATAATTTGTGCGAGTCTGTGCGTGTTTGCGTGTATAATTGTTGGACATACCAGCATACTAGATAATTTGTGCGAGTGTGTGTGTTTGCGTGTATAATTGTTGGACATACCAGCATACTAGATAATTTGTGCGAGTGTATGTGTGTGTGTTTGCGTGTATAATTGTTGGATATACCAGCATACTAGATAATTTGTGCGAGCGTATGTGTGTGTGTGTTTGCGTGTATAATTGTTGGACATACCAGCATACTAGATAATTTGTGCGAGTGTATGTGTTTGCGTGTATAATTGTTGGACATACCAGCATACTAGATAATTTGTGCGAGTGTATGTGTTTGCGTGTATAATTGTTGGATATACCAGCATACTAGATAATTTGTGCGAGTGTGTGTGTTTGCGTGTATAATTGTTGAACATACCAGCATACTAGATAATTTGTGCGAGTCTGTGCGTGTTTGCGTGTATAATTGTTGGACATACCAGCATAATAGATAATTTGTGCGAGTGTGTGTGTTTGCGTGTATAATTGTTGAACATACCAGCATACTAGATAATTTGTGCGAGTCTGTGCGTGTTTGCGTGTATAATTGTTGGACATACCAGCATACTAGATAATTTGTGCGAGTGTGTGTGTTTGCGTGTATAATTGTTGGACATACCAGCATACTAGATAATTTGTGCGAGTGTATGTGTGTGTGTTTGCGTGTATATTTGTTGGATATACCAGCATACTAGATAATTTGTGCGAGTGTATGTGTGTGTGTTTGCGTGTATAATTGTTGGACATACCAGCATACTAGATAATTTGTGCGAGTGTATGTGTTTGCGTGTATAATTGTTGGACATACCAGCATACTAGATAATTTGTGCGAGTGTATGTGTTTGCGTGTATAATTGTTGGACATACCAGCATACTAGATAATTTGTGCGAGTGTGTGTGTTTGCGTGTATAATTGTTGGACATACCAGCATACTAGATAATTTGTGCGAGTGTATGTGTGTGTGCGTGTATAATTGTTGGACATACCAGCATACTAGATAATTTGTGCGAGTGTGTGTGTTTGCGTGTATAATTGTTGGACATACCAGCATACTAGATAATTTGTGCGAGTGTATGTGTATGTGTTTGCGTGTATAATTGTTGGACATACCAGCATACTAGATAATTTGTGCGAGTGTGTGTGTTTGCGTGTATAATTGTTGGACATACCAGCATACTAGATAATTTGTGCGAGTGTGTGTGTATGTGTTTGCGTGTATAATTGTTGGATATACCAGCATACTAGATAATTTGTGCGAGTGTATGTGTGTTTGCGTGTATAATTGTTGGACATACCAGCATACTAGATAATTTGTGTGAGTGTATGTGTGTGTGTTTGCGTGTATAATTGTTAGACATATCAGCATACTAGATAATTTGTGCGAGTGTGTGTATGTGTTTGCGTGTATAATTGTTGGATATACCAGCATACTAGATAATTTGTGCGAGTGTGTGTGTATGTGTTTGCGTGTATAATTGTTGGATATACCAGCATACTAGATAATTTGTGCGAGTGTGTGTATGTGTTTGCGTGTATAATTGTTGGATATACCAGCATACTAGATAATTTGTGCGAGTGTGTGTGTATGTGTTTGCGTGTATAATTGTTGGACATACCAGCATACTAGATAGTCTGTGCGAGTGTGTGCGTGTTTGCGTGTATAATTGTTGGACATACCAGCATACTAGATAGTCTGTGCGAGTGTGTGTGTGTGTGTGTGTGTGTTTGTGTGTACAGGTAAGACCGGCTATAATCATTATAAGATTTCCATGAAACGTTATATTGCCATGCAACAATAGATATTGTTCCCACACAATCAGAGGTAAGACGTGGCTGTTGTTCCATGCAGACAAGAGTTCAGACGTGGCTGTTGTTCCGTCCAAGAGAGAGTGGCGTCTTGGTTATTGCTTCGCCCGAGCCGTGTCACAGTAATGGCCAGTACTTCTAACAAAATGACATTTTCTCTTCAGTGCTAACTTGTACTTTTCAACAACTCCACTGAATGTCAGTCTCTGTAGAAAACATTCTTCTATAAATAATGTCATTATTTTTCTTCTCTCGTTATTATCTCTAATGGGTGCATAAGCCATCAAACACCTTTCTCTAAACAGCACTATCATGTGAAAGTCATTGTTCGGTCATTGTCGGTCATTGTCTGTGGAGATTCAATGACAGCACTTAACTGATGATACCGACCAAGTAGTTTTCTAGAAGAATGTAGAGAAAAATATGCACAGATACACGAGAATGTAGAGAAAAATATGGACAGATACAAGAGAATGTAGAGAAAATATGGACAGATACAAGAGAATGTAGAGAAAAATATGGACAGATACAAGAGAATGTAGAGAGAAATATGGACAGATACAAGAGAATGTTGAGACAAATATGGACAGATAAAAGAGAATGTAGAGAAAAACTAGGGACAGATACAAGAGAATGTAGAGAAAAATATGGACAGATACAAGAGAATGTTGAGAAAAACTAGGGACAGATACAAGAGAATGTTGAGAAAAATATGGACAGATACAAGAGAATGTTGAGAAAAATATGGACAGATACAAGAGAATGTTGAGAAAAATATGGACAGATACAAGAGAATGTAGAGAAAAATATTGACAGATACAAGAGAATGTAGAGAGAAATATGGACAGATACAAGGAAATGTTGAGACAAATATGGACAGATACAAGAGAATGTTGAGACAAATATGGACAGATACAAGAGAATGTAGAGAAAAACTAGGGACAGATACAAGAGAATGTAGAGAAAAATATGGACAGATACAAGAGAATGTTGAGAAAAACTAGGGACAGATACAAGAGAATGTTGAGAAAAATATGGACAGATACAAGAGAATGTTGAGAAAAACTAGGGACAGATACAAGAGAATGTTGAGAAAAATATGGACAGATACAAGAGAATATTGAGACAATATGGACAGATACAAGAGAATGTAGAGAAAATATGGACAGATACAAGAGAATGTAGAGAAAAATATTGACAGATACAAGAGAATGTAGAGAGAAATATGGACAGATACAAGGGAATGTTGAGACAAATATGGACAGATACAAGAGAATGTTGAGACAAATATGGACAGATACAAGAGAATGTAGAGAAAAACTAGGGACAGATACAAGAGAATGTTGAGAAAAATATGGACAGATACAAGAGAATGTTGAGGAAAAACTAGGGACGGATACAAGAGAATGTTGAGACAAATATGGACAGATACAAGAGAATGTTGAGGCAAATATGGACAGATACAAGAAAATGTTGAGACAAATATAGACAGATACAAGAGAATGTTGAGACAAATATGGACAGATACAAGAGGATGTAGAGAAAAACTAAGGACAGATACAAGAGAATGTTGAGAAAATATGGACAGATAAAAGAGAATGTTGAGGCAAATATGGACAGATACAAGAAAATGTTGAGACAAATATAGACAAATACAAGAGAATGTTGAGACAAATATGGACAGATACAAGAGAATGTTGAGGCAAATATGGACAGATACAAGAAAATGTTGAGACAAATATAGACAGATACAAGAGAATGTTGAGACAAATATGGACAGATACAAGAGGATGTAGAGAAAATATGGACAGGTACAAGAGAATGTTGAGAAAAACTAGGGACAGATACAAGAGAATGTAGAGAAAAATATGGACAGATACTAGAGAATGTTGAGAAAAACTAGGGACGGATACAAGAGAATGTAGAGAGAAATATGGACAGATACAAGAGAATGTTGAGAAAAACTAGGGACAGATACAAGAGATAGTTGAGAAAAATATGGACAGATACAAGAGAATGTAAAGAAAAATATGGACAGATACAAGAAAATGTAGAGAAATATATGGACAGATACAAGAGAATGTAAAGAAAAATATGGACAGATACAAGAGAATGTAGAGAAATATATGGACAGATACAAGAGAATGTAGAGAAATATATGGACAGATACAAGAGAATGTAGAGAAATATATGGACAGATACAAGAGAATGTCAGAGAAGATGTGCTAACACAAGTTAACTCACTAGAGTTGCTCACAGTCTTGTGTCTGTGATGATAGTCCATGATATGATTATGTGATAATAATCTGTGATAAAAGTATGTGATGAGAGTCCTGTGCATCTGATGATTTTCCGTGATAAGAGTCTTGTGCGTATGATAATAATCTGTGATAAGAGTTGTGATAAGTTTCTGTGATAAATGTCTGTGATAAGTGTCTATGATAAGTGTCTGTGATAAGTGTCTATGATAATTTTCTGTGATAAGTGTCTGTGATAAGTGTCTATGATAAGTGTCTGTGATAAGTGTATTTGATAAGAAGCTGTGTTATGAATCTATGATAGAAGTCATATGTCTGTATTCTCTATTTCTGCTGTACCTAGAACTGTAGTTTATTCAGAGTAGCATAGTACGTATATTGTGAAACCCACACAGAATAAAACATTGTGAAACCCACACAGAATAAAACATTGTGAAACCCACACAGAATCAAACATTGTGAAACCCATAGAGAATAAAACATTGTGAAACCTACACAGAATAAAACATTGTGAAACCCATAGAGAGTAAAACATTGTGAAACCCACACAGAATAAAACATTGTGAAACCCACACAGAATAAAACATTGTGAAACCCATAGAGAATAAAACATTGTGAAACCCATAGAGAATAATACATTGTGAAACCCATAGAGAATAAAACATTGTGAAACCCATAGAGAGTAAAACATTGTGAAACCCACACAGAATAAAACATTGTGAAACCCACACAGAATAAAACATTGTGAAACCCACACAGAATAAAACATTGTGAAACCCATAGAGAGTAAAACATTGTGAAACCCACACAGAATAAAACATTGTGAAACCCATAGAGAGTAAAACATTGTGAAACCCACACAGAATAAAACATTGTGAAACCCACACAGAATAAAACATTGTGAAACCCACACAGAATAAAACATTGTGAAACCCATAGAGAGTAAAACATTGTGAAACCCACACAGAATAAAACATTGTGAAACCCATAGAGAGTAAAACATTGTGAAACCCACACAGAATAAAACACTGTGAAACCCACACAGAATAAAACATTGTGAAACCCACACAGAATAAAACATTGTGAAACCCACACAAAATAAAACATTGTGAAACCCACACAAAATAAAACATTGTGAAACCCACACAAAATAAAACATTGTGAAACCCACACAAAATAAAACATTGTGAAACCCACACAGAATAAAACATTGTGAAACCCACACAGAATAAAACATTGTGAAACCCACACAAAATAAAACATTGTGAAACCCACACAAAATAAAACATTGTGAAACCCACACAAAATAAAACATTGTGAAACCCACACAAAATAAAACATTGTGAAACCCATAGAGAGTAAAACATTGTGAAACCCACACAAAATAAAACATTGTGAAACCCACACAGAATAAAACATTGTGAAACCCACACAGAATAAAACATTGTGAAACCCACACAGAATAAAACATTGTGAAACCCACACAGAATAAAACATTGTGAAACCCACACAGAATAAAACATTGTGAAACCCACACAGAATAAAACATTGTGAAACCCACACAGAATAAAACATTGTGAAACCCATAGAGAGTAAAACATTGTGAAACCCACACAAAATAAAACATTGTGAAACCCACACAAAATAAAACATTGTGAAACCCACACAGAATAAAATATTGTGAAACCCACACAGAATAAAACATTGTGAAACCCACACAGAATAAAACATTGTGAAACCCACACAAAATAAAACATTGTGAAACCCACAGAGAATAAAACATTGTGAAACCCATAGAGAATACAAATTTGGAAAATTGCCCTAATTCTTGAACTGGTACACAAAACCCAGATCTGATATAATGAATGCGAACGCGATGTATGGTCTGATCAGTAGGAATATCTTTAAATGTCCTTCCGCAAATAAAGTATATTTCACGAGCGTGTATCAACTAGATCTTCAGTGATTTTTCTACTGCAATATTGTCTATGTTCACATTTTGCTGTGCTGTCAGATTTGCTAGTAATTTACGTTTTACTGAGATGTAATGTCAAATCTTCAAGAAGAAAGTAAATTTTTAAAAGTTTAATCTTTATAAAAAAACGTGTTGGCAATTTATCCATAGTGTGAAAACTTTCTTTTTTTCTTGAAATGCATCTTCAATGAATTGAGACAGAAAAGTTAGTTGGTCTTCTGTGCTGTAATACTCCCTAAATCCAGCTTGTTCTGGCACTAATAGCTTCTCTGATTCTATTCTTCTGTGCTGTAATACTCCCTAAATCCAGCTTGTTCTGGCACTAATAGCTTCTCTGATTCTAGTCTTTTATTGACTATCCTTGTCATCGTCTTGCAGATATAACTAGTTCGACTTATTGGTCTGTAACTGTTGGGCTTCTCTTTCTCATTGCCTTTCTTTATAAAAGGACACATACTAGCTTCTCTCCACGACAGTGGTACATTGCATATACACCAACTGTAGATATATATCTGTAGTAATGTATACATAGCGGCATTAATTAATAAATTAGTAAATGACATAAATAAATTGATAAACATAGCCAAGGGAAATAATCAAATTACTGGTCACACGCTCCTGAAATGAACCGTTCTTCCTGTAGTTTTTGGAGTTTGTTGGTTCAATGTGGTAGATAATTCTTCCTCACTCCTCTTGGTATTGTCTCCTTAGCTGACTGAAGTATTCCTTTGTTAAACTGTCTTACAATTGTGTTGATATATCTGCCTGTTACTTGCATTTTGTGTGTGAGTAGGTTTACTCTGTGCTGAAATGTGTGCCAGTTTGCTTTCTTGTAGTTTCATCCTGGAAACTGTAAAGAAATGGAATACGGGGTAAAATGAGAAGGTGGATACGAATCTTCTCACACAATCGGAAATCAAGAATCATTATAGAAGATCACAACAGCAACAAAATTATCCTAAATCAATGTTGTCTCCAACTCTGTTTCTTGTGTTTATAAACCATCTAATCTGTGAACTACCCCAAGGAGTAAAAGCTGTCATCTATGCTGATGACTTGGTGGTGTGATAGAAGAACATCTAAAGATCGCAAACAAGGAATACAAAAGGCTGCAGACAATCTGGCATCATGGACAGAGAAATGAATGGTAAATATGAATAGTCAAAAGTCCTCAACACTATTCATCAAGCTCTCAAATAAGGACATAACAGGAGAGATACACATTAGAAATGTATCCAAATAAAAGAGGACCCGGTGTACCTGAACAACAAACTAGATAAAAGACTGACACCGAGGTCTCACATTGAGAAAATAGAGGCAAAGGCAAGAAAGAAATTTGCCATCCTCAGGAAATTGCCAGGAACAAGGTTAGGGGAACCAATAATGCAACCTTAAAGAAGGTATACACAGGTGCAATTAGACCAGTACTAGAATATGCATCAACAACATTGACTAGAGCAACCAATTCTCATCTACAAGCTCTGGACAAGGTACAAATTCAAGCATGTCGCCTTAATACAGGTGCCATGAAAACCTCTCCCATGAATAAAATTAAACAATATACAGGCATCGCCGCCTTCCTCCCCCCCCCCTTTCATACAGGCAGGGCACTAAGACCGTGATACATGCAGCAACGAAGAAGAGCATGCCAACATTCACAATAAAAATCATATTCGTTGACGTAGCTAGGCTGAAGAAAAATACTTTAATTCACCGATTCAAAAACTAAACAGAAAATATAAGGGAGAACTACCAAACATAACAAGAGAGATAACACCAACATTTTTTCCAGTTCCGTTTGGAGCAATATGAAAATCTCACAACCAGAACCATCTTAAACAAGAACTACACTATGAGAGATCTAACTACTCTCCAAAGCAAAGCAATAGTATGCAACATGATTGAAGGTACGTTCAAAGCTCAAAGTGTGAAGATATGTACCCCAGAGAAACGTGGATAGAAATATATACTGATGAATCAGCTACCAGAGCAGTGAAGAATGGAGGTGCTGGGAGTTTATATAAAATATCCAGAAACAGAAATGAATCCACATGTTCAACAACTGGAATCTTCTGCTCCAACTACTCTGCAGAAGTGCAGTCCCTAAGCATTGCTGCAGAAATAATTAAAAATACTAGGCAACAGGTTCTCCTTATTCTTAATTAGAAACTGGCTTCACAGCACGCGGGACATTCCCATAAGTGCTCCGCCCTCCGCTCCAGCAGTCATCCCAGTGTATATAGACTCAGAGTCACGGCCAGATGTTCATTGTGTGATCTTTGGGACTTTCCAAAAAATATACTTTTCCTTCCCTCACCGCTAGATACTCCCATTTCTAACATTCTCTGTATGTGTACGTAGTCAACCTCATTGACATCATCTGCTTCTTGAAAAGAATTTATTACTGCCTTCATTAAGTCTGCTTTATCTCTTCTCAGCAAGGTGCCGTCTATCGCCCCATTGCCTGCCAATAAGTCGACTCTCTCGTTTCCTCTGACCCCAGCATGACCAGGGCAGTATATCCATGTAATGCTCTGATCAACTGAGTTACTCAATAAGAGTTGTTCAGAGATTGTGGTTGTCTTGTGCAGTTTTTTCTTTGACAGGAAAGGCGAAAATTATGTGTACACAAGCCCGTCTAATGAGGGTCGGTATAATTTACGATTTTTACAATTATGTGTACACAAGCCCGTCTAATGAAGGTTGGTATAATTTACGATTTTTACAATCGTAATCAAGAAATACCCGCCTAATCGTAAACAAGAGTTATCAAGAAATACCCGCCTAGCACCACATACCAACAACTTTTCCCTGTTGAATGGGAATTCCCGCAAGGTTGAACTACAACTCACTGTCCAGTATATTCGGAAATATCTGTTAGATATGATAACGTTAGAGCTTCAGCCCTCACAGTTCGTGGACGGGAACAGTGAGGGCGGCAGGAACAACAAAGAAAACTGTCGCAAGGACCAGAGTTGTGTACTGATGTCGATGTATTTTTCGGCAGTGTCAACAGGTGGTGTTTCTTACTGATGCAATGTCTGTCCTACAATCCCTTGACAGCGATAAACTCCCAGACCTGAAGTGAAATCTATACGAGAAGTGAGCATCCAAAGAAGGGTAGTACTATAGTGGATACCATCCCACTGTAGCATACCATGAAATGAAGAGGCAGATTTGCTGGCAAAAAAATGGAACAACACAGGAACAAAAGACCAAGAAATCACTCACCAAGAAAAGAGGACCCTCATCAAAGCTATTTGGAAAGTTGACCACCCAAAAGACAACTATCATTTATCTTGAAAGAGCTGAGCAAGTTATTATCTTCCGCCTCAGAACAAAACATAATTGTCAAAACAACCACTTAAATAGACAAAGACTGGTTCCGTCACCTCTGTGTCCATGTTAACAGGCAGTACAGACCGCAGAACATATCCTGCAAGACTCCATTATACTAAAGCAGTCAAGGGAGGAGCACTGGCCCACACAGAGAGACGGATATTCACAAAAAGGCTGTATGGGAACTTTGAAGAGTTCACAAATACAATATTATTTATTAAGAAAACCGGTCTTGTTGTGTAGACAAGTTTAACTGTAAACACGAAGAAGAAGAAGAAGAAACAGTCTCATTAGAGTTAAGAACGATGAACCGTATTTTTAAAAAAATTAGAGTTAAAAAAGATGGACCGTGGATTTTTGTTTTCTCAATTCGAATTCTCCTGTCTGTCTGTTCTGTCGTGATAAAATAGACGGGTCTTACAAGGTACACATTATAAGGACATGTATAATTCAAACATGAGAGCATTAGTTCGCTGGAGGGACGATAATTATAGGATCAAATTGTTCAATTCAAGAAATCTTTGCACTGTAATCCGATCATGTTCTTCAATGAAAATAAATGTTCAGAGAATCTTGTCTGAGCTGTTTTATTACAGAGAAAATTGCTGGAGAGTTGGAAACAATTTTCTGTTGGATGAGTTAGGAAATCATCGATGAAGTGATTGAGTTAGGAAATCATCGATGAAGTGATTGATCGGGATGTAAATAGATATGGTTATTTTATAAATAGGTATAGTTATTTTTATAAATAGGTATAGTTATTTTTATAAATAGGTATAGTTATTTTTATAAATAGGTATAGTTATTTTTATAAATAGGTATAGTTATTTTTATAAATAGGTATAGTTATTTTGTAAATAGGTATAGTTATTTTTATAAATAGGTATAGTTATTTTTATAAATAGGTATAGTTATTTTTATAAATAGGTATAGTTATTTTGTAAATAGGTATAGTTATTTTTATAAATAGGTATATTTATTTTGTAAATAGGCATGATTATTTTGTAAATAGATATTGTTATTTTTATAAATAGGTATAGTTATTTTTATAAATAGGTATAGTTATTTTTATAAATAAGTATAGTTATTTTGTAAATAGGTATAGTTATTTTTATAAATAGGTATATTTATTTTGTAAATAGGTATGGTTATTTTGTAAATAGGTATTGTTATTTTGTAAATAGGTATTATTATTTTATAAATAGGTATAGTTATTTTGTAAATAGGTATGGTTATTTTGTAAATAGGTATGGTTATATTGTAAATAGGTATGGTTATTTTATAAATAGATATAGTTATTTTGTAAACAGGTATGGTTATTTTGTAAATAGGTGTGGTCATCATGTAAAACTCGATATGATCAGCAAGTAATTGAAGAATAGATGTAATATTCACAGATAACAGACAAGTAAGTGTAAAATGATGTAATATTCACAGATAACAGAAGTGTAAGTGTAAAATGATGTAATATTCACAGATAAGAGACAAGTAAGTGTAAAATGATGTAATATTCACAGATAACAGACGAGTAAGTGTAAAATGATGTAATATTCACAAATAAGAGACAAGTAATTGAAGAATAGATGTAATATTCACAGATAAGAGACGAGTAAGTGTAAAATGATGTAATATTCACAGATTAGAGACGAGTAAGTGTAAAATGATGTAATATTCACAGATAAGAGAAGTGTAGATGTAAGATCATATAGGATTTATAGATGGTTCTATCTGTCTGTGTGTCTGTCTGTCCTGTCCTGTCTGTCTGTCATGTCTGTCTGTCTGTACTGTCTTTCTGCTCTGTCTGTCTATCTGCCCTGTCTGTCTGTCTATCTATCTATTCGCTTAACACTTTGTTGCCTTTCTACGTCAGGGGTAGAAGAGTTTTCTGGAGACGACCCTCTGGTGTGCTGAGTATGCTGGAGAATTTGTAGCCTCTTTTATCCTCGGTGGTCCATCGTTTTCGTGGTCGCCCTCTAGGTCAGCCTTCGTTGTATCTGTGTAGCATAGCTTGCTGTAGTATACTGTCTGATGGTAGTCTGCTGATGCGTGCAAATCATTTGATCTGCTGTCTCTTAATATATTCCAAGATTGGGATGGTGCCGGTTCTTTGTCTAATGTCTTCATTCCTCACTCTGTCTCTTAGCGATAATCCTAGGATTCTGCGTAAGCATGGCATTTCAGCTGTTACAAGTTTACGTTTGTCGTGTTGCTGTCGTTGTCCATGTTTGGCCTTGGTAGCACAGCGTTTGCAAAATAATCGTTTTTAATAGTGGTATTTTGGTGTTTAATTCTACATTTTTGTTTCTGAAGATCGGCGTCATTCGTCCTAGAAGTTGATATGTTCTACTACATCTATTGTGTATTTCGTTGCTGCTCTTGCCGTCTGTTGATATATTGCTTCCACGGAATGTGAATTCTGTCACTTGTTTATATCTTTGATTTCCAATATATAATTGGTGTTTCTGTCTGTTATTCCTATCTTCATTGCTTCGGTCTTTACTATATTTATCTTCATGTTAAAGTTTTCGCTTGTTTGATGTAATCTGTCTATTTGTTATAATATAGAAGGTATAATATAATATAGCATATATAATATATAACAAATTTATTTAGACATATCAGATAGAATACTAATAGTAAAAATAAAAGGAAAAACAAATAGATATAAATATAATACAAGTATATGCCCCAACATCAGACAGCTCTGAAGAAGAGATACAATTATTTTATGATGATTTGGAAAATGCGAAGGAACACACAAAATCACGTGAATGTAATCTTGTCATCTGAGACTATAATACCAATCAATCTATCAAGTGCCATGCGACTGGCGTAGGCGATCATGTTTCTCCACGACTCTCTGTCTCCTGTGTTGTCAATACGTTCGGTTGGTGAGCTTCTACCATGCCACGATACAATCCCATCTAGTAACGTTTCTCTTTGTCGTCCCGTATCTCTTCTCCCTTTGATCTTTCCAGTGGTTATTAAGTGTTCAAGCTGTGTTCTTCTCAGCACATGCCCTAGAAACCTCGACTGTCTGCCCCTAATGTTTGATATGATTGATCTTTTTACGCCAGTATCAAACCACATTTCTGTAGCATCTAATTCGCTTTCAATTTTCTTGTTTACAGTCCATGCTTCACATTAATATACACATAGGAAAAGGACCAAAAACGTATGTAACTGGTTAATATGGATAGGTGAAAGAAATGAGAGGCAATAAATTATTAGAATGGGCAAAAATGCAGAATTTAATCATAGGAAACACACACATGGTTTAAACAACATCCGAGACGATTGACAACAGGGAGAATCCCAGATCATACGACATTCAACCAGATAAGACTATATATTAATCAACAGACGATTCCGAACGGTGCTATTAACAACTAAAGCAATACCAGGAGTTGATTGTAATAGTGGCCATGATCCACTTTGTGGTAAAATCAGTATAAAATTAAAGAAAACAAGCAGAAAAATGAAAAACATAAAACTCAACACAGACATTCTTAAAAATAATCAAGAATTGAGAGACCAATACCAAATAATAATAAAGAATAGATACAATGCAATAGCCAAAATAACTAGAGTAAATGAACAGAGACTCCATATATCAAACAGCACAAGAAATGCTTCCACCTAAAATAGAAAATACCAAGAATAAATGGATAACAGAGAATATTCTGAACATAATGGATAAGCGAAAGAAAAACCAAACATAATAAAGAGGAATATAAGAAAATAAATAAAGAAGTAAAGAATAAATTCAGTGAAGCAAAAGAGACATGGTTTAATGAACAAGGTAAACAAATAGAAACATCTTATAATAAAGACACAAAAACAATACACAAACGGATTAGCGAACTTACTGGTAGAAAAACAAAATATAAGACAGGGTGCTTGAAATCTAAAAATGACAAAATGCTCCTGAATAAAGACGACATTGAAAAAAGAAGAATACATAGAAGAGCTGCATGTAGAAGGAAGACCAGAATTAATAGAAAATACAATAAATTGTGAGGGACAACCAATACTAGAAGAGGAAATTATGGATGCCATAAAACACATGAGATAAGGGAAAGCAACAGGCCCTGATAATATTTCCGTGGAAGAACTTGAGGCGCTGGAAGACATCGGAATAAAAGTAATAACAAAATTATTTAATGATGTTTATGACAGTGGTCACTCACCTGATGACTTTCTAAAATCAACATTTATAGCGTTACCAAAGAAACAGGGAGCAATAGAATGTGAAGAATATAGAACAATTAATCGTTCCTGTCACATAACGAAAATTTTGTTAACAATTATTATGAGAACAAGAAAGAAAATTAAAGAGGAAATAGCGAATGAACAATTTGGATTTGTTGAAATCAAAGGGACACAAAACGGCATATATACATTAAGAACTTAAATTGAAAGATCACTAGTAGAAGTTCAGAATGATATATACGTTTGCTTTATTGATTCATCATCATCAAGTGCCGTCTCCGCAACGAAGGTTGGCTGCAATGTATCTCCAACATCTCCTGTCTCTTGTCTTGGTGGTGCACTCTGCTAGACTGTAACCTGTCCATCGTGTAATGTTACTCTCCTATGTGTATCTCTGCCTACCTCTTGCTCGCTTCCCTTTGACTTTACCCTCAAGTAAGGTCTTCAATAGGGTGTCATGTATTTTAATGTGTCCAAAGTATTTTATTTGCCTGATCTTTATTTTCTTAGTTCTTTCTTCATATTAAGTGTCTTTAGCACCTCTTTATTTGTTTCCTTCTCTTTCCATGATGTTCTCCCTATTCTTCTATATACCCACATCTCAAAGGCATCAATTTTGTCTTCTAATTGTTTATTTAGTGTCCATGTTTCTGAGCCATACATTAATATGGAATAGATGTAGCATTTTATAATTCTCATTTTTAACTTGTTTGTAATTTGTTTAGATATTAATAATTTCCTCATGTCATTGAAGGTACTTTTAGCCATTCCTATTCTCCTTTTAACTTCTGTTTCACATCTGCCATCATTTGTGACTATGTGTCCAAGATATTAATACTGTTTTACTTGTTGTAGTTTCTCTCCCTGTATGTTTATGTTTATCTCCTGTTCTTCTGTGTCTTTGCTGATTATCATGGTTTTTGTTTTTTGAATGTTTATATCCAGTCCATATTCATTACTTGATTTATTGACTTGATCTAGTAGTTTTTGTAGTTCATGTTCACTTTCTGCTAAAAGAACAGTGTCATCTGCATATCTAATGTTGTTTATTATTTTCCCATTGATCTTGAGTCCTGGTGTTTCTTCTATATTTTTAAAGATATTCCCTGTGTAGATATTAAATAGGCTTGGTATTTATTGATTACACCAAAGCATTCGACAAAGTAAAACACGACCAGATTATCAAAATTCTAGAAGATATTAATATGGACAGTAATTATGCGAAATATATACTGGCAACAAGAAGCAGGCATTCACTTTCAAGTAGATTTTATAACTGGGAAGTTATAACTGGCAAGTGTACGCCACGGATGTGTATTGTCACCAGATTTATTTTCTCTTTACAGCGAGAATATCTTGAGATCAATTAAGAATATGCCAGGCATTAAAATAGGAGGACACAATATCAATAATCTACGATATGCAGATGATACTGTCTTGATAGCAGAAAGCCAAGAACATCTCCAAGATCTGTTAAACAGGACGGTGATAGAAAGTGAACAAAAAGAGTTTAAACATAAAAACGACAGAGACAATGATAATATCAGGAAATAGTAGCCAACCAAATAGTAAAATAGTATTAAATGAGAAAAACTTAAAGCAGGTGAATAGTTTCAAATATTTAGGAACCCTAACCCTAACTTCAGATGGTAAATGCAAGACCGAAATTATAAGCAGAATAGGACAAGCAAAAGTAGCATTCCATAAAATGAAAAATATCCTATGCAACAAGTCCATATCGATTGATACTATAAAACATGTCCTCAAATGATACATTGAACCAGTGTTAGTCTATGGAAGTGAAACATGGACAATAAATAAGACATCACACAAATCATTGGAGGCAGCAGAAATGTGGTTTATTCGAAGAATGTTACGCATTCCTTGAACAGCAAAGATTACTAATGAATAATGTCTGAGAAGGATGGATGTGAAAAGATGCATTATTGATAATGCAAGAAAAATACAGTCAACATTTATAGTACACATAATGAGAAGAGGAGGTATTGAGAATATAGTGACAACATGAAAGATAGAAGGGAAAAAAAATAGACGTAGAGAAAAGATATTGGACAGTTTGACTAAATGTCGTCGATTGACACCACCAACAGAGATGATGACATATATAGAAGATCGATGTACATGGAGAAATATGATCGCCAATGCCATTCGGCACGGTACATGATGATGATCTATTTGTTTTTGTAGTGTTCTTACATGGACTTATCAGATGCTGGGGAACTCCATCTGTCTGTAGTGTTATCCATAATTGTGCTCTATCTAATCGGTCAAAAGCTTTCTCTTGGTCTACGAAAGCCAAATATGAGTCCTGGTTATGCTCTATCGCTCTTTCTGAAAGTTGTTTGAGGACGAAGATTTCATCTACACAGCTTTTATTTTTCCAAACGCCCAGTTGTGTGTAGTTGACCTGTGGTTCTATATATGCGCACATCCTTCTCTCTAGTATCTTGTTAACGTTTTTTTCTATGTGGCTTAAGAGTGATATGCCTCTAGACTGAGTGATGTGCAGTCTTACTGCCTTTTTTCTTTCATATGGGAACAGTATTTAACTCCAGTGTCACTTTGATGTAGCCACTTTATACCTGTCACTGTTAGCCTTTTTGTTAGCTGTATATGCATGCCGTGCAGTCCTGGTGTTTTGTTATTTGGTGCTTGTTGAACTGCGTCTTCAATTTCGGATTTCAGGATGTATGGTTCTGGTTTCGTACCTTTCTAATTTTTATATCCGCATATGTTTCCTTCTGTTTGAATGATGGCACTTTTGAAATATTTCCATTCTTCTTCTGTGTGTTGGCTGTTTTCTGGTAGTTTTGAGAATTAATCGTTAACTTCCTGGATATATTTTTCGCGCATATTTATTTCTTCTAATTTCTGTTATCTATTTTCACTTGGTGCTTTTCTTGTGCTTGTTATTTTTGCTCTGTTTGTTTTGACTGTTATAATTACTGCGTTGTGGTTAGTGTCTGCACACATTTTAGTTATTACTCGTGCCGTACAGTCAGTGTCTGCACACATGTTAGGGATTACTCGCGCGTCTGTTATTTTTCGTCTATTGTTTATTTTTGTCAGTATTAAGTCTATCTGACTCTTGCAGTCCAAGCTGTTCCATTTATACCATGTGTACACTTGTGACTGTCTATGTTTAAAGAATGTGTTCGTTATAAAGAGGTTGAGCTGGATGCATGTATCTATTAATTTATAACCGTTGTCGTCAATTTTTTTTCTGGTGTCACCGAAAGGTTCTTTATATTCCTCTATTTCTTCTCTATTTGTGCCAAGATGTGCGTTAAATCTCCCAAAATATATAGATCATCTTCATTGTTGCTGTTATTTATTAATCTTCTTACATCCTCAAAAAAATCCTCTCTTTCGTTTTTGTTGTTTGGTATGTTACATGGGACATAGGCCTGTATAAGTGTTGTGTTTACACTGTTTATTGTAATCGTGAACACTATTGAATGCTCATTTTGATGTGTGACTCGAACAATGCTCTTGGCAAGTGTCGAATCTATGAGGAAGCCAACCCAGAGCTTAGCTTTTGAAACTGGGTCAATTCCGCTAAATATAAACGTGTATTCTTGGTATACTTTCTTACAGCCTGTGTCTTTAATTTTTGTATCTGCTAATCCTAGAATTTTGATGTTTCTCTTTTTCCTCTCATATAAAAGATCTTGTTTGTTTTTATTTTTCAGCCCCACGTACGCACGCACGCACGCACGCGCACGCGCACGCACGCACACACACACACAAATATTTGATTGTGACAAAATATAATCAGTTGTCTTCGTATTCGATGTTTAGCGTTGCTCTTCGGAAAACCCTCCATTTTACTACGAACACGTTGAGTTCTCACTGTCGGATTGTTAGTCCTGTCGCAGTGTTGTATCATTGTCATCAGACCAGTCTTCATGCCAATTCTTAGTTTCTAGTGTGCATCGCACATGGATTGTGTCACTCGAGCATTTTGGTGGTCCCTTTTTTTCCTTACGTTTTTTTTTTTTGGTTTTAACATGTTTGTATTTTTAAAACACGTTCTTCTGTAAAATGTGTTTTTTCTGAAAATATGTATTCTTCTGTCAAATGTGTTATTTCTGAAAATATGTATTCTTCTGTAAAATGTGTTATTTCTGAAAATATGTATTCTTCTGTAAAATGTGTTATTTCTGAAAATATGTATTCTTCTGTAAAATGTGTTATTTCTGAAAATATGTATTCTTCTGTAAAATGTGTTATTTCTGAAAATATGTATTCTTCTGTAAAATGTGTTATTTCTGAAAATATGTATTCTTCTGTAAAAATATGTTTTCTTTTGTAAAAAGTGCTTTTATATAAAATGTGTTGTGCTGTAAAATGTGATTTCCTGTAAAGTGTTATCCTGTAAAATGTGTTTCCTGAGAAAAAAATCTGCATTAAATGTCAGTGTAGGATTGTAGAGCATTTGTGCATTAATGCTCGACAGTTCTAGGGTAGGTATCATGTTGTGACGTTATTTTGTTGTTGTTGTTGCTTCATCGACATTTTTTTGATGTATTGTGTCCATGTTAAGTTTCTGCTATTTCACCCCTGACATTCTAGTTTTATATTTAGCTTTAAAACTATGACTGAAGGTGAACAGCTCTTACTGGTCATATTCGGTTGTTAATGTGTTCTTGATAAAGGCATTTTGGTCTAAACATCGATTTGTGTGCGTTATTATGTGTGTTACCAGTGATTAGCACAACTTAATTACTATGTTCCGTATTGTCTGTTCAACATAGTGGTCTACTTGTTTAATGTTTTCTAACAATGTCCGACAATCTTCACGGCAATCAATGATTTATAGAAACCCCAACATACAATGGATGGTAATTGGATTCCACTCTGGGAGTCGCTGTCTCGAAAAATTAGCTCCGAGCGGAATCAACAAATAGTGAACAAGGTGTGACAGCTGGAATCCTACAGGCATGATTGGGGGACAGTGCTGTAATTACTTCAATAAGGAAATGTTATCTGGGAACGTTGATTGGTTATTGATCAGTACACCATTGAAATAAGGGAGCAGAGGCCACTTGTAAAGTTAAATCAGCATTTCTTGAATGACACAATCGATGAAACATTTGAATAAACATATGAGATGTGACACATGGATGAAACATTTGTACAAACGGATGAGATGTGACACATGGATGAAACATTTGTACAAACAGTTGAGATGTGACACATGGATGAAACATTTGTACAAACAGTTGAGATGTGACACATGGATGAAACATTTGTACAAACAGTTGAGATGTGACACATGGATGAAACATTTGTACAAACAGATGAGATGTGACACATGGATGAAACATTTGTACAAACAGATGAGATGTGACACATGGATGAAACATTTGTACAAACAGTTGAGATGTGACACATGGATGAAACATTTGTACAAACAGTTGAGATGTGACACATGGATGAAACATTTGTACAAACAGATGAGATGTCTAAACATATTCGTCCGGCAGCAAATAAACCAACTTACAGCCTATTTAGTTTGTACATGGGTGATGTGAAACGGTGTAAACTTGTTTAGTTTGTACATGTAACGAGACACGACTAACTTTCTATAACTTGTTATTTAGGAACAGTTGATGGTGGACGGTGGAGAGGAGTACATATAAAATCCTGGATTTATAGGAACAGTTGATGGTGGAGAGGAGTACATATAAAATCCTGGATTTATAGGAACAGTTGATGGTGGACGGTGGAGAGGAGTACATATAAAATCCTGGATTGATAGGTATTAGTTTGTTGATTATCCTACTCCTACACCGGACACTTCCATGGGTGCTCAGATCTCCGCTTTAGTAAATGTCTCAGGGTATAACGGCTGATGGTTACGGTTCTATGTTGGTTTACTTTTCTTTTTTGAAATCTTCGTTCTCTACGGGCCGCACCCTTCCTCACTCCCAATTCGATATTGACTCATGCTCATTCATCTCAAAAGTTTTCGATCGCACGGACTCACGAAAAGCAATGAGTATGTCTGCATGGTACATAGATTGGCCATCTGTTATGGTAGCGAGACCAGCTAATTATAATTGATCGATTCGTTCATTTTCCTGAGTTCCCGGGGACAAATTTAAGCGTGAGTTTTCGTAGTGATGTTCCTATGTTAGCTCTCTAATGACTCCACCCATCTCCTACGTACATCACCTAGCCAGTTTAGTGTCTGCGTTACGGCAAATAGTTTCATTGTGAGCCTAATTGGTGTTGCGGTAACGGCTCCACTGACTTCGTGTACTGCTCTTTCGTGTGCTCTGGCAGTAAAGGCCCATGCGCATCGGTGGTGACGGATGACCAACCCGTCCATGTAAATCACATCTGTGTGTCGTAGGCATATTCGCAGACGAGTGCCTTGACCTCAGCATCCACGTCACTGGACTATGTTCACTGCACTTTATTTAGTTTAATGATGGTCTTGACTGCCTCATGATAGACCATAGGAATAAGTATCCATTCCTCGTCAGAAGTTATGCCTTCTGGGGAGCACATATGTTTAAAGGTATTCTCAGCACGACCCATCCACGATTTGCCTCTATTGAGTCTGTTCTCTTAACACGAGAGAGCTCACTGTGTAGTGGGTGGTCTATGTCAGAACTCACTCTGAGGTATGCTCGGGCATGCCACATACCAATTCTGTGAAATATACTTGGAAATCATGGAAAATTCTCATAGCCACACAGGGTGTGTCCCTCGTGCAACCAAGGATGATCCGCATTGCCTCATTTTGAATTTTCTCCGGTCTCTCAATCTTTGTGTGACTGGCTGTGATAGTGGCGGCTGCATATTCAATGACAGGGAGGTCAAGAGCCTCATATAAGATTACGAGATGCGATTGTTTAGTGGATTGATAACAGCAAGGAATGGTATGAATGTGGTACTTTTACACTCCTCTGTAAGTCTGAGGATAAAGGTGCTTGGAAAACTTTTTGTGCTGATGTATCTGGTGATGGACAGCTACGACCTAACAGGTTATGGGTCGTATTACTATATATTAAAGTTAGGGTCGTGTATTTTGTTAATCAAACTAGGGGGAGGGGATATGGCAGAATTACACCTGCCGCCTTTATGTTTTCAGAAGTATTGGTACCTATTTCTTAAAACTGGATGGACGTAATAATCTTGTGTGAACTATGTATTTTCTATCTTGTAGTTTAGTTAACCGTCCACATGAACATCACCCTCATCACCCTCATTATCATCATCATCATCATCATCATCATCACCCTCATCATTACTATCATCATTATTATTATATTCATCATATTCTCTGCTTCTGTTTTCATACTCCTGTTTGTGAGAGGTTATAGTTCGGAGAACAGAGTGTATTATGTCATGGTCAACAACGTGACTGCAATATCTACGACTTTTAGCCAGACACATCCGATTTCATTATAGTCTTTACGCTACTTTGACCTAATATTGAATGTACTCAAGAAGCGGGCGAATAATGGCGAACATACGAAGAGTGCACACACGTCAGATAAGTGGACTGACGCACAGATATATATATATATATATACAAATATACTGTCGATATATGAATGGCGACGGACGGTAAGATAGACAAACCACCAAAAAGACTCAATAACAGACAGGCAGACATATATAAAGATAAACCCGAATGCAGACTCCATACACAGAGTAACTATTTAGCAGGAAAACAATACAGTGTCAATGTATGAAATACAGAACAGAACAAACACAGAACATTCAAAAGATAACAGTGTCAACATGTTATGTTATGTTCCTCCAGGGCCATAGGCGGTGCATAGGGCAGAAACCGTAGCTTTCCATTTCTGTCTTTGTGTTACCAGGTCTTTCAATTGTTGCGTGTTACGTTCATTGACATGCCTTCTCTATTAATGGTTCTTCATAGAGTTTCTCTAGGTTCCCCTCTTCTTCTTACTTCGGGTGGCACCAAATATAGTGATTACTGGGGAATTCTTAGTCTGTTCATTCTGAGAACATTGCCGATGTAAGTTTAATGAAGGAAGATATATAGGTTTGTTTGCTTTCCTCTCGTATAGTAGTGTTAGATTTAATGTCACTCCACTTAACATTCAGAATAGTACGTAGCATTTTTTTTTACAAAGGAGTCTAGTCTCTTATCTGTGGCTTTTGTGGCTATTCAACTTTCGCATCCATATGATAGAATAGGGATAACGTTGGAGTTAAACAACTTGAGTTTTGTGGTATTTCTTAGTGTGTTTGACGTCCAGATGTTAATTAGTTTATTGAAAGCATCCGCTGCAAGGGCAATACGGTGTAAAATTTAGTATCAACATAGTTATCATAGGCCCTATGTGTTCCATGTTGAGCCTTATTCTATTTTGTATCTTCTAGTGTCAATATAGAAGATATAAAATATAACAAGGGCCAATATGGAACACATGTTGATGTACGTCCATCCCAGGTGATGATGACCATTTGTTACATCCACTTTTGAAAATTAAGTTAGAATTATGTCTTTTGATATGAGTTGTGAATAGCTCTATACCGATAGTGCACAGTTTTATATACCGATAGTGCACAGTCTTATATACCGATTCTTCTCCTGATTGTATCATTTCTGATTTGGTTTAGTTTGGTCACTCTTGTAGTTCACATGTTGTAAGTTGTCTCTGCTGGGCTGCTGTCAGCAACGATGTCTGACAATAATATCAGAGTGTTGGCATAAAAAATAGTGTTTATCATCGTATCTCTTGACTTCAATCTTAATCTTTGGGCTGAGAAGTAATAGCTGGTATGTCACTATGTTTACTTTCTGGCAACGGTGATATATACCAGATATTGTGTAGTATCATGGGCTCACAGCCACCTTAAACAAACAGCTCTGTACATGGCCAGTATCATGGGCTCACAGCCAACTTAGACAAACCGCTCTGTACATGGCCAGTATCAGACTATGTACTGTGATTGATGTACAGTGTGAAAATAAATATAAGCCTGTTCGACAAAACAGCCACAATCATAACATGAAGCTCAATATAAAAAAATTTAAAAAAATGTTCATAGACATAGAACCCAATACAACCAATGATCAATTACTCCTTGAAATCTTCAACTTTTGAGGCACACATTTGGCCTTGGAACACAAACTCGAGTTCCAATCACCCATACGCATACGCTTAACGGCAAGTGTGGATAACAAATCACCTGGGGAAAGACAGTAGATCAATTACTGAAACAAATGCAGAATTAAAACCTCTCGGGAGCATTTTTACAGACTACAGAAACATGGAGAGAGAGAGAGAGATTTGGAGACACAAATTCAAAAAAGCTAAAAACTTAAATTATTAATTGGCACCAAATATAAAACATAAACTATCCCGACGGAAACACTGTTATCAATGTCAGACATGGACAATAACTAAAGAGCAAGAGAGAAAGCTTAGTACGTGTGAAATGAGATTTATTCCAAAAAAACACAACAACAACCAGAACAAGAAGAGATGTGAGGAGTGAAGAAATGACAAGAACTGTTGGAAAAACATGAGTTGTCAAATATACTGAAATGGTTAGCCCACATAAGAGAAATGAAAGTATATTGGCCAGCAGGAAGAGTATACCAAATGCGAATGGAATCACCAAGTTGCAGAACAAGACCATGAAGAAGTTAGATTGAAGGTGCTACTAATGTTTTGAGACGCTACAATATGACTGCATATCAGGCAAACAAACGTGCCATATACCGAAAACTGATTGTCAACCAAACCCTGAGAGGCCTGCCAACAACAGCAGAGAAAAAAACCAATAAATGTATACAGGTCAACATCATTTATCAGACATGTCTACACCGAGGGTCAAACCAATGGATCAAATTTTTTCCGAGTGCTGGTGGTTTTACCCGTATTTTACAGTAATAGAGAAAGAGCACGCACTGCATAGACTCAATGACGTTTTATATTACATTCGTCAAATCAACGAGCTGGTCGACTGAAGAGCTAATGATACTCGGTTCAAATTCTGGTCAGTTTTTATTTGATATGTCATAGCTCTCACATGCTCAAACACGTTCTCTAACTCACCTAGAAACTAGAGTTTAGGAGCAGACAGAGAGAGTGAGAGAGAGAGAAAGAGAGAGAGATGGAGAATCAGTTGTGTTTGATATGTCATAGCGCTCACATGCTCAAACACGTTCACTAACTCGACTAGAGTTTACAAGCAAAGTATGGGTGTGTGTGTCTGTGTGTGTATGTATGCGTGCGAGACAGCGAGCGAAAGAGAGAGATCTCTGCAACCCGTACCATATAATCAAACATATCTCTGTAATATTTTATTGTAACAGATAGTTTCAATGGCTGTTTACACGATCTAGGTCTAGAACTAAGACTAGGTTCTATCTATTATCGGAAGAGTGTGACACGATCTAGGTTATATCTATTATCGGAAGAGTGTGACACGATCTAGGTCTAGAACTAAGACTAGGTTATATCTATTATCCGAAGAGTGTGACACGAAATGTTCCAACTTTTTAATAGTATACGAAGTTTCATTCAGCTTTCGTGACGTCACTGAACAACAGAATAGTTGATGTATTCTGAGATTAAAGAGTTAATAAATCTGCTGATGGACCATATGTCAGCTCGTTATACGCTGAAATCCCCCCACCTTCCTTGGTCATCCAAGTAGTCGGGCTGAGGGGGGTGGGCTCTCAGTGCGTAGTGCGAAGCTTGAATGCACTCGTATATTTGTCGCATACACGCGACAACATTGTTGTCGGTCGGTAGACATTTTGTAACTAGGGATAAAGCTACTAAAGATTAATGACCAGAGTGGGGGTGCAAAGACTAACGACCAGAGCGGAGGTGCAAAGGGTACAGCATTACTCTCTGTGGATTCAGAGTTAGCAGATAACCAATGTTCTAAAAGTACCTTTCCGTGGTGCACCTTGAAAACAGAAAGACAGCCGCGCATGCTGTCGTTCTGCCCAACACTTTTACGCTCGTGTCGTGGATGTGGAGACTATGGATGGAATGAGAATTGCCTGAAAATAGGCAAGCAATATCTCCTAGACCTCTACGCCAACACACCCAGCAGCACTGTCGGCACACGTGGTGATCCTATGAGTACATACTGAATCTGGAAAGGGCAACAGGCGTTAGATGGTAGCGTTGTGTGTGCGAATCTATGTAGTGGAAACGAATCTACAATTGTCAAGCACGAGACCGACTGGAGTAAGTGCGGTTCATGCCCGAGAACACATAGAAGCCATACGTCCCACCACAATAGACCCCATTCAAAGTAGGATTAATGTCTCGAGTATTGGATACACTTACTTGAACATGTACCCTTGCGTCTGAAATAACGATTTGAATGACCCTGGACACTGTCGGCAACGTAGATGGGAAGCAAGTCCCTGTCTTTAGACATTTCAACCTAGTCCAACTCGAATGTCGCCGTTGCCCAACACGGCTCATACAGAGAGAATTGAGTTCAGTACCCAAGGCCCACCCGTGCGGCTCCTCTTCCGAGATAGGCGTACTATAGCTACCTCTTTGGGTCATATTAAAATAAAGCAAAGTAACCCATAACATTTATTAATGCCATAGGGGTGTGAGATGTTCGCTTTCTCACATTTCAGTGCCTCTGCTATATGAGAGTTGTATCCATCTCCTTTCCCTCGCATTCTTTACTTCCCGGATTAATCCGGTACTCATTTAAGGCTGGGTAGATCCGGGAGCCGTTGCCATCTAACAACTTGTCCACCTCAACTGCGGAATGAACCAAGGACCACTTACATGCGAAGCCAGTGCGCTAACCACTGCGCTATGTGACCACAAAATGACGTTTTGCTAATCACTGGAAACACATAAAACACAAGCCGATGTTTCGACCAATAGGCCTTTATAGAGATTACATAGACAACAAAAACAACGATAATATGACAGAGCAAAATATGGATTTGAATATTATGATAGGGTATCAACCATTTCGTCTACAGGATGCATCTAGTGTGTTTGAATGTGTCCACAAAATGCACCCCAGAGTAACCCGAGTTTCCGCCTTTAGGCTTATCCACAGGACTAAAATTCATGTTCTGGTTGCTTGTACTAAATGTCATGTTCTGGTTGCTTGTACTAAATGTCATGTTACGGTTGCTTGTACTAAATGTCATGTTACGGTTGCTTGTACTAAATGTCATGTTCTGGTTGCTTGTACTAAATGTCATGTTCTGGTTGCTTGTACTAAATGTCATGTTACGGTTGCTTGTACTAAATGTCATGTTACGGTTGCTTGTACTAAATGTCATGTTACGGTTGCTTGTACTAAATGTCATGTTCCGGTTGCTACGGTAGGGGGAATGGGATGGGGTTGAACCTCCTTAACTCCCTATTTCATATCTATATTTAGCTGTGCCATGTGAACGTGAATAGTGTCGTTCTTACTCGATGGTTTTTGTTGTGTATGTAGTCTTGAAAAAGAACTATGGGTCGAAACCTCGATTTGTGTGTGTTATGGTGTGTGTTTTCAGTTATTAGCAAACTACATTACTCTATTCCAAGCTTTGCCTGTTGGATTTCAGTTTTTCTGCAGTGAGTACATATTATTATTGATCGTATGTTTCTATTGCTTCAGGGGCAAGTCTCAACCAAGCTGTACCTCATGCATCTCTCAGCAACAATAGCCAGCTAATGCTGGACACAGCCGACCTAGATCTGAACAAAGATGGGTGTATTAGTGGCAAGGAAGAAATGGAAGCCTTCAAACAGCATGTGATGGGTGCCCTCTCCGGCAGTGACAGCAGAGTACTGGGAGCACATTCGATGGGAACCCTCTCCGATAGTGACAGCAGTGTACTTAGAGCGCATTCGATTGTTCACAGAACCGATGTCAACAGAGATGGCAAGATATGTTGGTGTGGTAAGTTAAACTTCTTTACAATTCGACTGAATCCCTACATAAGCATGCGTTGACAGATGGCTTCTATACAGGGATGTAGCCACCTCTTTGCTTAATTCACAGTACTATAGTGCATTCATCAATAGATGAACATGAGATATTGTCTATTATCATGGCAAGGACAGGAAAAAGTGCATTACTATAGTGTTTTCATCAATAGATGAACATCGGATGGACACCGTCTATTATCAAGGCTTGACAGGACAAGGTTTTTCCGCATTCATGCTATGTTAATTGCTGTTTGTACATTGTTATGTTAATTGTTGTTTGTACATTGTTACTTTAACTTCTGCTTGTACAACTTTTCTTACCGAAACGTTTCAAATCTTTCCAAATGAATTTTGCAGTTTTATATTCCGATGGTTATTCAGTAGCAACCTATTATTGGCAATGTAATCAATCAAGTTACTGAGTAGCTAATGAGGGTCGATGTAATCAATCAAGTTACTGAGTAGCTAATGAGGGTCGATGTAATCAATCAAGTTACTGAGTAGCTAATGAGGGTCGATGTAATCAATCAAGTTACTGAGTAGCTAATGAGGGTCGATGTAATCAATCAAGTTACTGAGTAGCTAATGAGGGTCGATGTAATCAATCAAGTTACTGAGTAGCTAATGAGGGTCGATGTAATCAATCAAGTTACTTAGTAGCTAATGAGGGTCGATGTAATCAATCAAGTTACTGAGTAGCTTATGAGGGTCGATGTAATCAATCAAGTTACTGAGTAGCTAATGAGGGTCGATGTAATCAATCAAGTTACTGAGTAGCTTATGAGGGTCGATGTAATCAATCAAGTTACTGAGTAGCTTATGAGGGTCGATGTAATCAATCAAGTTACTTAGTAGCTAATGAGGGTCGATGTAATCAATCAAGTTACTGAGTAGCTAATGAGGGTCGATGTAATCAATCAAGTTACTGAGTAGCTAATGAGGGTCGATGTAATCAATCAAGTTACTGAGAAGCTAATGAGGGTCGATGTAATCAATCAAGTTACTGAGTAGCTAATGAGGGTCGATGTAATCAATCAAGTTACTGAGTAGCTAATGAGGGTCGATGTAACCAATGAATGCACTGTGGCTTCTGAATAGTATGTCAGTGGCTACTGAGTAGCCAACGATTGACGATGTAATCAATCAAGTTACATAGTAGCCTATGATTGATGATGTAATCAATCAAGTTACATAGTAGCCTACGATTGACGATGTAATCAATCACGCTATAGAGTAGCCTACGATTGACGATGTAACCAATCAATCCTCCTGTACAGCACCATCTTGGGTACTGGTGTCATAGCTGTTACTACCGTGGTAACCTTACACTTCGTTAAGATGTTAAATGTGATTCTCTAATGTGATTTTCTAATAAATTTCACCATTTCCTAAAACAATTTTGTCTTCTAGTGTATGACGCCATTCTTCATTACAAACGCTGTAGATAATGCTACTTGTTATAAATAGCACACCGTATATATTATTGTCAAAACCCCAATAAGTTCATCTTGAAAAGCTGAACTCTAATATGTCTCTAATTGCATGTGAAACACAAGAATAAGGACATCTTCATTACATATACCTCTAACCGTCCCTCACATCTGAGAATAAACAATTTGGTTTCTTATCAGCCTCGTTGTAAATAGGAATGATAAGACAATAAATAATGATAAGACAATAAATAATGAGAAGACAATAAATAATGAGGACACAATAAATAATGAGAAGACAATAGGAATGACCCGGAAAGGGCTGGCATATATGCCTCCATTCATTCTTTGATACGACTGTCAGAGTATTCCTAGTGGTCGATATAGTGGCACGCATATTGCACATGTTATTTGGATGGACGAAATGACTGTAAACATTTCGTCTCAGGATGTTTCTGTCCACAAGATGACTTGCTGTAAAGCAGTTTATACCATGTTCTCTGCAGATTTCATCTCCATTTACTTGCATGAAAAGGCATCAAGGGGTAAGCACTCTGTACCATTCTTGGTTTTACCAGACATGGTTATGTTCTCACAACTGGATGTCAATAACGATGCACAGGTTGGTTATTTATGTTGCTGTTCTTGTCGTCTGCTATTATTCATTATTGACAATAAATGCAACACACCAATGTAGTGAACACACACCTTTTTTTAAATAATAGACAATAAATAATATACATAGACAATAAATAATATACATAGACAATACATGCAACACACCAATGTAGTGAACACACACCTTTTTTTAAACTTGGCAAGAAATATACAAAGAAATAGATCTTAATGGTATAGCATATTTTAACTTGGGAATTTTAACCATGCAGTGGATACCCTCTCACCGTGGAATACCAGGAAATGAAAAAGTTAACCATGCAGTGGAATACCAGGAAAGCAGTGGATACCCTCTCACCGTGGAATACCAGGAAATGAAAAAGTTAACCATGCAGTGGATACCCTCTCACCGTGGAATACCAGGAAATGAAAAAGTTAACCATGCAGTGGATACCTTCTCACCGTGGAATACCAGGAAATGAAAAAGTTAACCATGCAGTGGATACCCTCTTACCGTGGAATACCAGGAAATGAAAAAGTTATCATGCAGTGGATACCCTCTTACCGTCGAATACCAGGAAATGAAAAAGTTATCATGCAGTGGATACCCTCTCACTGTGGAATACCAGGAAATGAAAAAGCAGACCAACTGGCTAAGGAAGGTGCTGCCGAAGACCAACCAGATATACCAATCACCTACCATCAGAAAAAACAGACGATCAAGTCAATAAGAAAGCCACAAACACCAACACAAGATGACTATCATATTATGAACAGAACAGAACATGTTATAATTCTACGTCTCAGAACAGGACACAACCGACTCCGCAGTCACATGCATACAAAGTTCAAGATTGGCAACACGGCCATGTGTACATGTGGACAGGCAGCACATATTACCAAACATATACTTCAAGAGTGTTCTGAGCATGAAACGCTGTGGCAGACATATTGGCCAGAGGAAACAACACTGGAATCAAAACTCTATGGGACACTGTATGAACTACAAAAGACAGTGAGTTTTATTAAGGAGACAGAATTACAGATATAGACATGTTTCAAGTGAACGAAAGAAGAAGAAGAACAACTTGGGAAGAAATATATTGATGATATATGCATATTTAAATTTGGGAAGAAATAGATTTTGATGGTATATGCATATTTAAATTTGGGAAGAAATAGATTTTGATGGTATATGCATATTTTAATTTGGGAAGAAATAGATTTTGATGGTATATGCATATTTAAATTTGGGAAGAAATAGATTTTGATGGTATATGCATATTTAAATTTGGGAAGAAATAGATTTTGATGGTATATGCATATTTAAATTTGGGAAGAAATAGATTTTGATGGTATATGCATATTTTAATTTGGGAAGAAATAGATTTTGATGGTATATGCATATTTTAATTTGGGAAGAAATAGATTTTGATGGTATATGCATATTTTAATTTGGGAAGAAATAGATTTTGATGGTATATGCATATTTAAATTTGGGAAGAAATAGATTTTGATGGTATATGCATATTTAAATTTGGGAAGAAATAGATTTTGATGGTATATGCATATTTAAATTTGGGAAGAAATAGATTTTGATGGTATATGCATATTTTAATTTGGGAAGAAATAGATTTTGATGGTATATGCATATTTAAATTTGGGAAGAAATAGATTTTGATGGTATATGCATATTTTAATTTGGGAAGAAATAGATTTTGATGGTATATGCATATTTTAATTTGGGAAGAAATAGATTTTGATGGTATATGCATATTTCACAATCTAATTTTACAGCTGTCAGGCGCAGAAATGGATCGTCTTAGAACAGAACTAGAATCCTGCCTACCCCGTAAGCAAGCACATTCTATTGTTGAAGATATAGCTGCTCAACTCAACGTGGACGATTCCATCTCACGTGAAGGTTGGTTACTAAATAGTGTATAGATCTATTATTTCTGCAGTAAGAACAGTTGGCTATGAATATATGAAAATGTAGATACAGATATTGTGAGAAGTGTGAGACAAATGTAGATATTGTGAGAAGTGTGAGACAAATGTAGATATTGTGAGAAGTGTGAGACAAATGTAGATATTGTGAGAAGTGTGAGACAAATGTAGATATTGTGAGAAGTGTGAGACAAATGTAGATATTGTGAGAAGTGTGAGACAAATGTAGATATTGTGAGAAGTGTGAGACAAATGTAGATATTGTGAGAAGTGTGAAACAAATGTAGATATTGTGAGAAGTGTGAGACAAATGTAGATATTGTGAGAAGTGTGAGACAAATGTAGATATTGTGAGAAGTGTAAGACAAATGTAGATATTGTGAGAAGTGTGAGACAAATGGTGAGAGCAGTGGATTAAAGACACCAAACTCAAAGACACCAAACTCAAGGACACCAAACTCAAAGACACCAAACTCAAGGACACCAAACTTAAAGACACCAAACAAATTTCATAATCAACTCCAGAACATGAAGAATAACCGCCATATAAATGGTAGATAACCCCAATATTCGATGCCACTAAAATGATAGAATTGCAATATATTTTCAGGATTGCGGGACTTGGTGACTTATTGGTTTCAATGGAGTAGACGCTACGTCCCTGGGGAAATTATCCTGTCCGACATATTTTACAACAGAGGTTATCTCAACCAGTAATGACAACTCTACTGTTACTGTTGATGTGCTTGCGTTGTGAGATCATTCTTTGCACAAAGTAATCACCGGGTATTTCATGTGAATACATCAAGCAGCGGGTGATTACGTGAAATCACCGTGTTTATACCATCATACACACTCCCATATAACCACACAGTGAACTTAGGTTTAATGGTCTTACACAGCTCTGATTTTTGTTGTTGCAAAGCTCTGATTTTTGTTGTTGCAAAGCTCTGATTTTTGTTGTTGCAAAGCTCTGATTTCTGTGGTTATAAAGCTCTTATTTCTGTGGTTATAAAGCTCTGATTTCTGTGGTTATAAAGCTCTTAGTTCTGTGGTTATAAAGCTCTTATTTTTGTGGTTATAAAGCTCTTATTTCTGTTATCTTAAAGCTGATTTGTGTTGTTGTAATGCTCTAATACCAAATAGGAATAACGTCAGTGGTTTAACGCAGAGTGCATCACTATAAGGGGCTGTCTCTACATATTTTTGTGTCTAGAAAAAAAAAGCCCCCCCCCCCCTTTCCACTTTTACTGCAAACTGTCAATAATTCAGAGAGCTCCCTTAATTATGTAAAACACATTAATCATCTACATCTGTTTATAACAGCAAGATTCAAGTCTTTGACTGGGAGACATCTAGATCTGTTTTATAACAGCAAGATTCAAGTCTTTGACTCGGAGACATCTAGATCTGTTTTGTAACAGCAAGATTCAAGTCTTTGACTGGGAGACATCTAGATCTGTTTTATAACAGCAAGATTCAAGTCTTTGACTGGGAGACATCTAAATCTGTTTTGTAACAGCAAGATTCAAGTCTTTGACTGGGAGACATCTAGATCTGTTTTTTAACAGCAAGATTCAAGTCTTTGACTGGGAGACATCTACATCTGTTTTATTACAGCAAGATTCAAGTCTTTGACTGGGAGACATCTAGATCTAGATCTGTTTTATAACAGCAAGATTCATGTAGAACTGTCTTTGACTGGGAGACATCTAAATATGTTTTATAATAGCAAGATTGAAGTCTTTGACTGGGAGACATCTAGATCTGTTTTATAACAGAAAGATTCAAGTAGAACTGTTTTTGACTGGGAGACATCTAGATATGTTTTATAACAGCAAGATTCAAGTCTTTGACTGGGAGACATCCAGATCTGTTTTATAACAGTACGATTCAAGTAGAACTGGCGTCACAGCAGTGGGGGCATTCCCATATATGCTCTTCTTGCCGTTCCGTCAGCCATCTAAATGTGTATAAGCTCAGTGTTCCAGTCAGTGACTGATTACGCGTTCTTCTGATCTTTCCGGAGAGTGTGCACTTTCTCCAATCACCTCTAGTCACTCCCATTTCTGTCATTCTCTGAATATGTACATTGTCTCGTTCGACTTCCTCCTCGTCTTCTCGTAGGTTATCCATGACTTCTCTAATCAATTCAATCCTGTCTCTTCTTATCTCATCGTCCTTCTTATCTCTTATCTGTCTCTTCTTATCTCGGTGACGTTCACTAAAGATGTACCAGCCAACACATCAGCTGCATGACCTGGACAGTAAATCCATGTAATGCTCTGCGCGTTGTTATGAAGAGTAACCCATTCAGTTCTGATCATACACTTTTCTATCTTGCGCAGCATACTTTGAGAGTCTGATAGAATAACTGAGTCTGTTGGTGGTTGTGTCGCCAGCCAAGTGAGAGCTGCTGTCACCGCTTCTATTTTCATTCTCTTATTTAATGTTGTAATGCAGCTGACTTCTCAGGTATTTTTTTGCCATTTTGGTAGGCTACGAAACCCCAACCACAACTGTTTGTTTCTTGTGTTATTGAGCTAACACACTAACTATCTCTCTCAACTTTCTCATATCGTGTCAACTTTCTCATATCGTGTCAACTTTCTCATATCGTGTCAACTTTCTCATATCGTGTCAAGTTTCTCATATCGTGTCAAGTTTCTCATATCGTGTCAACTCAACATTTCTTCTATCAGATTTATTGACCCGACATCCGCAGTGATGTCATTTCTAGCATTCTTCATAACTCATGAACCTGCCACATCAGCAGTGATGTCATTTCTAGCATTCTTCATAACTCATGAACCTGCCACATCAGCAGTGATGTCATTTCTAGCATTCTTTATAACTCATGAACCTGCCACATCCGCAGTGATGTCATTTCTAGCATTCTTCATAACTCATGAACCTGCCACATCCGCAGTGATGTCATTTCTAGCATTCTTCATAACTCATGAACCTGCCACAAAAAAACGGAAGTGCAATGTCTGTTGTCCCGTATCTCCTCTTGATCCATGGGGATTATTTGATAGAAGTCACGAGTAACAAATGGGGACACGATGTGACAAGGATGATTTTGTTCACAATTGACAGGTAGTCAGCATACCTCCCCAACATTCCTTAGTCGCTTCAGACGGTATGCATGACATAAAGACAGTGACCCTATTTTGTGCACCTGAAATAGAAGTCTGCGCCCAGGTTGGCATACGGGCGGTGATTCTAGCATACAAACACACAGGCTGTTACATACGGGCGGTGATTCTAGCATACAAACACACAGGCTGTTACATACGGGCGGTGATTCTAGCATACAAACACACAGGCTGTTACATACGGGCGGTGATTCTAGCATACAAACACACAGGCTGTTACATACGGGCGGTGATTCTAGCATACAAACACACAGGCTGTTACATACGGGCGGTGATTCTAGCATACAAACACACATACTATTACAGCCAAGTCCAATTATAACAGTTTGGTACGGGCCGATTAAATATTGATTATAAATTAGTTGATCTACAATATTAACAATCAATATAACTGGGAACTTTGAAAACTGTTATTAAATAAGCAATTGTTTTAAATGTTTGCATTATACAGGGATTACATTGTATTATCATTCAGTTTATGTCAAGTTTCATTTTTGTCATCAGAGTTTCAAGAATATTTCAACATTCACAAAGTAATGGCGTCAACAAGCTCACCCGCACAATACAAGGGAAACAATCAATGAATTAAGTTGCAGCTAGAGTTCGTGACAGAGTAGACGCCCTTGAAGACTCAAGCATGAGAACACGCGTCCTATAAATGTTATAAATCATTCAATACAAATGTTGAAAACAATTATATGTAATTTTCTCTTATTGTTATGTTATCTTGTTCGTCCATCACATGATGATGATGACCATGCACTTTTGAAATTAAGTTACAGTTCTGTCGTTGACTATGAGGTCACAGATGGCTAGTAGGACATTTTCTGGCAGCAAATATCCTCGGACAGCTTGGACATGGGATGACCGATGGGGATGCAGAATCTCTTTCATTGTGAAATTTTAGCTACTGATTCCCATAAAACCTTTCTGATGAATTCACAGCTTGTTCTTAGATGTAAGCGTTGACAGTACAATAGACTTTCTGATAAATTCACAGCTTGTTCTTAGATGTAAGCGTTGACAGTACATAGACTTTCTGATAAATTCACAGGTTGTTCTTAGATGTAAGCGTTGACAGTACATAGACTTTCTGATGAATTCACATCTTTCATGATGCAAAAATAAAACAAACGTCTGCAACCGCTAATTCGATCTTCGCGTAACTTACTGAAAGTCCCTCTTTCCCACAAGGATATTCCAGGGAAGGGGAGGGCATCTTGGTGCACTAAACGCAGATCGATTGATGCTGCAATGTATGCGCTTTTAGCGAAAGTTAGTTTCGTTAAATAGTGTATGGTTTGTTTCGCTAAAAGCGTGGACACGCTAGACCGTAATGTGTCAATTTATATAACGACGGGCTACATGTACTATCAGTCTAATTAGACATCAGCTCAAACAGGTGGAGCAAACAGCTCAAACACGCGGAACAAACAGCTCAAACGCACAGAGTAAACAGCTCAAACACGTGGAACTAACAGCTCAAACAGACGGAGCAAACAGACGGAACAAACAGCTCAAACATCTTTATTATGGAGATGCCCGGAGTGTACTTCGGTCTTTCCGCGATATCACTTATCTGTATACTATATATCTCATCTATTCAATCTAATCTAATCTATCTAATCTAATCTATCTAATGTAATCTATCTAATGTAATCTATCTAATGTAATCTATCTAATGTAATCTATCTAATGTAATCTAATCTATCTAATGTAATCTATCTAATGTAATCTAATCTATCTAATCTAATCTATCTAATCTAATCTATCTAATCTAATCTATCTAATCTAATCTAATCTATCTAATCTATCTAATCTAATCTATCTAATGTAATCTATCTAATCTATCTAATGTAATCTAATGTAATCTATCTAATGTAATCTAATCTAATCTATCTAATGTAATCTATCTAATGTAATCTAATCTATCTAATCTAATCTATCTAATCTAATCTATCTAATCTATCTAATGTAATCTAATGTAATCTATCTAATGTAATCTAATCTAATCTATCTAATGTAATCTATCTAATGTAATCTAATCTATCTAATCTAATCTATCTAATCTAATCTATCTAATCTATCTAATCTAATCTATCTAATGTAATCTATCTAATGTAATGTAATATAATCTATCTAATGTAATATATCTAATGTAATCTAATCTATCTAATGTAATCTATCTAATGTAATCTAATCTATCTAATCTAATCTATCTAATCTAATCTATCTAATCTATCTACTCTATCTAATCTATCTAATCTAATCTAATCTATCTAATCTAATCTATCTAATCTATCTAATCTAATCTATCTAATGTAATCTATGCAATCTAATCAATGCAATCTAATCTTTGCAATCTAATCTATGTAATCTAATCTATGCAATCTAATCTATCTATCCAACCCAATCTATCCAACCCAATCTATCCAACCCAATCTATCCAACCCAACCTATCCAATCTAACCTATCCAATCTAACCTATCCAATTCATCCATATCCAATCCATTCCATCATATCTATCTTATCTATCATATCTAGCTGTCGGTCTGTCTGTCTGTCTGTCTAACTATATATTCGCTAAACCGTTTGTTGTCTTTCAGCGTCAGAGGTTGCATAGTTTTATAGTCAGGGGTTGCATAGTTTTATAGTCAGGTGTTGCATAGTTTTATAGTCAGGTGTTGCATAGTTTTATAGTCAGGTGTTGCATAGTTTTATAGTCAGGTGTTGCATAGTTTTATAGTCAGGTGTTGCATAGTTTTATAGTCAGGTGTTACATAGTTTTATAGTCAGGTGTTGCATAGTTTTATAGTCAGGTGTTGCATAGTTTTAAAGTCTTATGCGCTGAATATATTGTGGAATTTGTCGTCTCTTTTATTTCGGTGGTCCATCGTTTTCGTGGTCGGCCACTAGGTCTGCCTTCACTGTATCTGTGTAGCATAGCTTGCTGTGGTATACTGTCTGATGGTAGTCTGCTGATGTGTGTAGCATAGCTTGCTGTGGTATACTGTCTGGTGGTAGTCTGCTGATGTGTGCAAATCATTTGATCTGTTGTCTCTTAATATATTACAATATTGAAGTGGTGCCGGTCTTTTGTCTAATGTCCTGATTTCTCACTCTTAGCGATATTCCCTTAGCAATATTCCTAGGATTCTGTGTAAGCATGCCATTTCAGCTGTCACAAGTTTACGTTTGTGACAAGTTTACGTTTGTGACAAGTTTACGTTTGTGACAAGTTTACGTTTGTGACAAGTTTACGTTTGTGACAAGTTGACGTTTGTGACAAGTTTACGTTTGTGACAAGATGGCGTTTGTGACAGTTGTATACGGACATCACACAACATCACTAATCTGTACATATGTATATCTATCAACCCGTAACCCGTGAAGATCGTATTGTTACCACACTGTAACAACAACCCGTGAAGATCGTATTGTTACCACACTGTAACAACAACCCGTGAAGATCGTATTGTTACCACACTGTAACAACAACCCGTGAAGATCGTATTGTTACCACACTGTTACAACAACCCGTGAAGATCGTATTGTTACCACACTGTAACAACAAAGTCCTCCAACGTTTTCTATCTTCAACGACGGGAATGTGTGTAAAGACCTTGACCTTTCCATTCCAAGGTGATGTCTGTCACCCCCTCTGCTTCTTCCACCCTCGTCTGTTCCCTTTATAGTGATGAATTAGTATGTATATGTATCACTAGTATATATTACAATTAAATATATAGATGCGATCTTCATGTCACATCTTTCACTTGACACCGACACTTGATGGAGCTTCATGTCGTACTGGTTAAGAAGTTCGCTTTGTACTGGTTAAGAAGTTCGCTTTGTACTGGTTAAGAAGTTCGCTTTGTACTGGTTAAGAAGTTCGCTTTGTACTGGTTAAGAAGTTCGCTGTGTACCGGTTAAGAAGTTCGCTGTGTACCGGTTAAGAAGTTCGCTGTGTACCGGTTAAGAAGTTCGCTGTGTACTTGTTAAGAAGTTCGCTTTGTGTACTGGTTAAGAATTTCGCTGTGTACTGGTTTAGAAGTTCGCTGTGTACTGGTTAAGAAGTTCGCTGTGTACTGGTTAAGAAGTTCGCTGTGTACTGGTTTAGAAGTTCGCTGTGTACTCAAAAGATCGCGGTTTTAATACCGCACGCGTCATCTTGTTAATAATATTGATTTCTTTCGGAGATGCATGGGGATTGTCGCTTGAAGCTACAGAGTTATGTGCTATGAGTGGTACTCTCAGTAATCTGCGTGCCGCGTCGTTGAAAGGGACATAATACAAATGGGGTAACCCTAATACACATTTTCTATGGGGTGAACCTCAATAAAAGTCAACAAGCACAATATCCTAAACGTCAGAATCAAGTCACAGTCAACAAGCACAAATTCCAGAACTTACAAGTACTTGTCAAAATTAACCAGCATAATACCCTAAACGTCAAGTTTATGAGAAATTGACTAATCGCCAACTAATGTACTATTTTGTTGATCTGACAGGAAGATCTGGTCCAACAAAGGAATCACTCAACAATTAGATGACTTGACAGAAAGCTTGCGAGAGCAACGTGTTCCCACTATACGGGTTGTGTCAATTCATCTGAGATTCAAGATATCTATAGCCATACGTATAATGTACACCTGGTTATAGAACATGTATTTTAGATAAATACATACATAAATGTTGTTCACGAGATTTATACAGCGGTGTTCAGTATGTGTGTTCAGCACAAAGTTCAGTATACAATATGTGTGTGTATGTGTGTTCCGCACACAATATGTGTGTGTATGTGTGTTCCGCACAAAGTTCAGTATGCAATATCAATGCAGCCTTTATCACACAAGCCGCCAGAAATAGTGGGGGAAAATGCATGGTTGCCAGTTGTTTGTCTATATGTCAACATCATACATAATAACTAGAATGTCTTGTCATCACATTCCGTCGTCGTTGTATCTACTGAATAACTTGATTCCACTTAAGTTATACTGAAGATACTCTCTGCATCTCTCTCTTTCTCTCCATCTCTCTCCAAATGAGCCGTTCATCTGTGTGTTTTTGTTGTATATTTATTTGGCTATTTGTTTTTGTTCTATTTTTTTATTAACTGCGTGTTCGTCCAGCACAAGTGATAATGACCATTTTTTTTACCCCCGCTTTTGAAAATTCTGTTAGAATTACTCGTATTACCATGCATAAGAGTTCGTGGACTTCCGCCAAAATGGACGACTAAAATGAATGTGTTTTCCTTACGGCGTCAAAATAACGGATCCCCCCCCCCCCCCCCACCCCCCGAAAGAAACGGCAACCTACGAGAGTTAATGTACCTAGAAATTCAGAATGGATACAGTGAACATTGTTGTAAATATTTCCCAGTTATTTCACAGTTATTTCACAGTTATTTCATAGTATATTAATAACTGTGAAAGTTGTGTAGTTAAAGAGATAGAGGAGGTATCAGTGGCCGCAGTCCATGGGTTAAAAGTAACCAATTCGTGTGCACAGAAACCAGAACAGGTTTGGCAAAATTATGGAACAGCGGAATATGGCCGGAAGAGTGGAAAAAGTCAGTATACATACCCTTGCCAAAGAAAGGAGACCTTCAACTATGTACCAACTATAGAACAGTAGCACTAATTAGTCAAGCCAGCAAAATATGTATCATCATCAAGAGCCGTCTCCGCAACAAAGGTTGGCTGCAACAGACCTCCAACATCCCGTCTCTTGTCTTGGTGGTCCATCTTGTAATGTTACCCACTTGTATCTCTGCATACCTCTTGCTCGCTTCCCTTTGACTTTACCCTCAAGTAAGGTCTTCAATAAGGTGTCATGCCTTTTAATGTGTCCAAAATATTATATTTGCCTGATATTAATTTATAATTATTTAAAATAATTATTTATTTTATTTATTTCTCTTGGTAATTCTTTCTTCATATTAAGTGTTTCTAGAATCTTTATTTTTTTTCTCTCCTTCCATGATGTTTTGCCTATTCTCCTATATACCCACATCTCAAAGGCATCAATTCTGTCTTCTAATTGTTTATTTAGTGTCCATGTTTCTGAGCCATACATTAATATAGAATAGATGTAGCATTTTATAATTCTCATTTTTAACTTGTTTGTAATTTGTTTAGATGTTAATATTTTCCTTATGTCATTGACGGTACTTTTAACCATTCCTATTCTCCTTTTAACTTCTGTTTCACATTTGCCATAATTTGTGACTATGTGTCCAAGATATTGATAATGCTTTACTTGTTGTAGTTTCTCTCCATGTATGTTTATGTTTAGCTTTTGTTCTTCTGTGTCTTTGCTGATTATCAGGGTTTTTGTTTTTTGGACATTTATACCATATTCATTACTTGATTTATTGACTTGATCTATTAGTTTTTGTAGTGCATGTTCACTTTCGCTAAAATAACAGTGTCATCTGCACATCTAATGTTGTTTATTATTTTCCTATTTATCTTGAGTCCTGACATCTCTTCTATATGTGTAAAGATATTCTCTGTGTAGATATTAAATAGGCTTGGTGATAAAATGCAAATGTTTTCACACCTTACTGATGCAGTCTGTTTCCAATATATATTTATAATTAGTCTGATGCTTTGTCCATCTATTCCTATAGCAAAATACAACTGCAGAACATAATGAAAATAATACAACACAAGTTAGAAATTCATGAAGATGAAATCGGTTTTCGAGCAGGAAGAGGAACAAGAGACCACGTATTCAACATGAGGAATATAACTGAGACATGTAGAGAAATACAGCGGAGATCTACACATGTGTTTCATAGACTACACCAAGCCGATTGACAGTGTCATTAGTGGAGACGTAACTAAAGTGTCATTTGTGGAGATGCAACTAAAGTGTCAGTGTAGACATAAATCAACTATGATCTTCTTCTTCTTCTCGTTCGGAGTTTGACATGTCTACACAGCAAGTCCTGCTTCCCTAATAAATGCTGCTGTATTTGAAAGCTCGTCAGTGCTACCATTCATCTTTCTGTGGATATCTATCTCTGTGGGCCAGTGTTCTTCCCTTAACTGGTTTAGTGTACTGCAGTCTTGCAGGATATGTTCAGTGGTCTGTGCTGCCTGCCCACAAGGACACAGTGGTGATGGGACCAATCTTAGCCTATTTAAGTGGCTGTTTAATCTGTTGTGTCCTATTCTGAGGCGGAAGATAATAACCTGCTCTGCTCTGTCGAGATAGTGGTAATTGTCCTTTGGGTGGTCGACTTTCCTGATGTCTTTGATGAGGGTCTTCTTTTCTTGGTAGGTGATTTCTTGGTCTTTTTGTTCCTGTGTTGCTCCATTCTGTCTGCTTCTTCATTTCCTGGTATGCCACAGTGGGATGGTATCCACTGTAGTACTACCCTTCTTTGGATGCTCACTTCTCTCATGGCTTTCTTCAGGTCTGGCAGTTTATCGCTGTCAAGGGCTTGTAGGACAGACATAGCATCAGTAAGAAATACCACCTGCTGGCATTGGCTTTGTTGTGTTTTTAATTATTTCTTCAGTAATGTTTAAAGCCTGTACTTCAGCACAGTAGTTGGAGCAGAATATTCCAGTTGGTGAACATGTGGATTCATTTTCTTTTTCTTGATATTTTATGCATATGTCAGCACCTCCATTCTTTACTGCTCTGGTTGTTGATCCGTCGGTATATACTTGTATCCATGCTTCTCTGGGGTACATATCTTCAATCATGTTGCATATTATTGTTTTCTTTTGGAGATTATTCAGTTCTATCATAGTGTGGTAGTTGTTTATCGTGGTTCTGATAGTGAGATTTGGGTGTTGCTCCCACGGAACAGGGAAAAGTGTTGTTGTTATCTCTCTTGTTATGTCTGGTAGTTCATCCTTATATTTTCTGTTTAGTTTTTTTGATCGGTGTATATAACTGCTCCTCTTCAGTCTTCCACTGGCTAGGTCACTGTGTCTGGTCCTCATTGGATGTGCTGGCATGCTCTTGTACTTTTCTGCATGTACCATGGTCTTAGTGGCTCGCCTGTATGATAAAGGGGTGATGCCTGTAATTTTTTCCATTTCATTTATGGGAGAGGTCTTTATGGCACCTGTGATAAGGCGAAGTGCTTGATTTTGTACTTTATTCAGGGCTTGTAGATGGGAGTTGGCTGCTGAAGTCCATGCTGTTGATCCATATTCTAGTACTGGTCTAATTGCACCAGTATATACCTTCTTTAGGGTTGCCTCATTGGCCCCCCAGTTTGTTTCTGCCAATTTCCTCAGGAAGGCAAGTTTCTTTCTTGCCTTTGATTCTATTTTCTCAATGTGAGGCCTCCATGTCAGTCTCTTATCTAGCGTAGTACCCAAGTACACCGGCTCGGCTTCTGTTTGGATATGTACATTTCCGAGTTTTATCTCTCCTGCTTTGTCCTTATTTGAGAGTGTGAAGAGTGTTGTTGAAGACTATTCATCATTTATCTTTACCATCCATTTATCTGCCCATGCTGCTATGTTGTCTGCTGCCTTTTGTATTTTTTTGTTGGCGATCTTTAGATGTTCTTCTACACACCACACCACCAAGTCATCAGCGTACATTGCGGCTTTTACACATTGTGGCAATTCACAAATTATATCATTTATGAAGGCAAAAGACAGAGTTGGAGACAATACAGAGCCTTGAGAAACTCCATGTTTTAGGATAACTTTTTTACTGTTGCATCCTTCCATGGTAACTCTTGCTTGTCTATTGTGTAGGAAGGAACGGATTCACTTGCTCATGTTGCCCCCGATTCCGTTTCTTTGCAGCTTTATTATCAGTCCATCTTTCCAGACCTTGTCGAAAGCTTTTTGAAGATCTATCCATAGGGTGAAAACTTTTTTCTTTTCTTGAAATGCATCTTCTATGATCTGTGACAGGAATGTTATTTGTTCTTCTGTGCTGTTACACTCTCTAAATCCAGCTTGTTCTGGCACCAATAGCTTCTCTGACTCTAGGTACCACTTTAGTCTTCTGTTGACTATACTTTCCATTGTCTTGCAGACACAACTCGTTAGACTTATTGGTCTATAACTGTCGGGCTTCTGTTTGTCCTTGCCTCTTTTAATAAAAGGACACATAAACGCTTCTCTCCACGACTGTGGTACATTGCCTGTTTCCCAGCTATAGTTGTATATCTGTAATAATTTGTACATTGCTGCCTGTCCTAGGTTCCTAAGCATTTCATTGGTGACACCGTCCTGTCCTGGTGATTTTCTATCCTTTAATTTCCCTATAGATGCCTTTAATTCTTCTATTGTGAATAATTTGGACATGACGTCTGGGCAGTTTGTGCTGTTCTTATCATTGTTCATTTTTTGACAAATGCTTCGTTGTCTACATGTATTGATGGTAATTGTGCTTTCTTTTCTGTGAGATTCTGCAAGCTTGTCTGCTGCTTGTTTGCCACAGTGAAGTTTGCCTGAATCCTCCAATGTAATTTTTTTTTGCTGGGTATTGTTATCATCATTTATTTGCTTGGTTAGTTTCCACAGCTTTTCTCCCTTCCTTTTCAAAATTTGGTTTTTGAGTTTTTTCCCTCTAACTTCTTGTGTTTCTATCTTTTCTTTAGTGAAATTTGCTTTGGTTTTTTGTAGAGCGATGTTTGTTTGTTTGTTTTTCGTTCGCTCCATTGTAACCATCACGGATATCCGTGCGATTTCCGCCGGGAGCGTGATTACGTTGTGCCACCGTTATGCGCCTTGTAGGCCTAGCACATCCGATTTCGGCATGCCTTGATATTCGGGTGGGCTACCCTTAGCCTGTGACAGCCTCTATATCTGTCTCCAGGCACGCGTAGCGGAGACTCTTCGCTTAGACGATTTTTTGCTATCGTCTGACTCGAACGAGGTGTTCCACTGTCTATGAACTTGCCTCGTGTAATTGGACGTGCTGTGCCTGTGCCCATTGGGTACTGAACCGTTTCTCATCCGTGAGCCTGGTTCCTTAAGGGGAAAAACTCAACAGAGGAGTTGGACCCTGGCTCTTTCGCCCTCTTAGCCGAGGTGTCATTCACCGACATCGTGTACCCCTTGTCCAGGTTCGAGTCTCACACCACGCGTTTGAGAGCAAGGCGTTCTCGAGCTGAGCGTCCTTGTCCCAATAGCGCCTGAGCCCATCAGGTACTGAATCCTTTCTCTCTTCAAGTGTATTTCCGGTGTAGGAAAACCTGACAATAGAGTTGGGCCAGGGCTAAATCGTTGTCCCTTTTGTGCCTGAGCGCATCGAGTACGGAACCCTTTCTCTTCGCGAGCATATTTCCGGTTTAGGAGGCTCGACATTAGAGCTGGGTTAGGTCTTCTTGCTTTACCAAACGCCAATGGATGGGTCTGGGTCTCTGCCTGTAAGGAACACAGGCAACTAGAAGCTCGTCTCGAGCTGACGGAGCTTGTAGTTGCCCTTTCCTAGGGACTTTTCACTTTCTATTTGCAGTTCGCGCTGCCCTCTAGCGCTGTTCTGCCCTTTCATTGTTTCATTGTACTCGGTATGAAATATATTTGTCTCTCGCCATGCATCTATCTTTACGTGCATTTTACATTGGCCGCCCCTCCTATTTTCTGACTGGACTGACTTGCTTCACTGTATGTCGACAGTGTCGCTATATGTGGTGATGCTGGTGGTGTCGGAGATATTGTCTGTCTCTTGTGCACTCAAATCTCTTTCCATCTGCTACCTCCACATTCTCGAACACGATCCCCAAATGATTTAGCCAGAATCAGCTCGAGCTGCTGTATTTCTGTTTCCAGGGTGCACCGCGTGGAGGTACATTTGGGATCTTGGTTATCTGCTAACCCTGGGTCCGCCTAGAGCAATGCGTTCCCTTTGCACCCCGTAGAGCGATGTGATTCTGTTGTGATGGTTGTGTCTCTGCCATATTACGTGCTTCAGTCAGTTCTTCCTGTAGTTTTTGAAGTGTATTTGTCCAATATGGTACATAATTCTTCCTTGCTCCTCTTGTTATTGTCTCATTAGCTGCCTGAAGTATTCCTTTATTAAACTCCATGATAATAGTGTTGATGTCTCTGCCTGTTAATTTTATGTCTTTTGTAAGTAGGTTTGCTCTATGTTTATATATGTGCCAGTTTGCTTTCTTGTAGTTCCATCTTGGCTTGTTTGGTCTTTTAATTGTTGATTTGTTCACTTGGATGATAACTGAACAATAATCACTGCCACCAAGTTGTTCGCCTATTGTTCTTTCTATTAATCCAGCCAGTTCTGAGGTGCAGAATGCCAGGTCTGGGGTTGAGGTGCTATGCCATCTTCTTGAGTAGAAAGTTGGTGGATCCTGTGGATTGTTCAGGAGGATTAGGTTGTTATCATCTTGCCAACTTTCTATCTCTTCTCCCCTTCTGTCTAAATTGTTATATCCCCAGGTTTGGGAATGGCTGTTAAAGTCTCCCACTGCCAGAAAGTGTTTGTTTGGGATGTTAATACTGGTCATGTTTAGTGGGATGTCATTTGGGCAGTAGAAGTTTAATATGTCCAGTTCAAGGGAGTTGTCTTTTATATGAATCATCTGGTATTCTGCGCCTTCCTCTTGTGTTTTCGTTTCTATGTCATTGATGTTATCCTTGATCAGAGTTAGTATGCCGCCTTTCCTCCGATCTTTCCTGTCTACTCTAAAGTATTGGTACCCTCGTATTTTAAATGTTATTTTTTATTATGAGATTGGTTTCCTGTATGCAGCAAATACTAATTTCTTTCTGGTGCAAGGTGTTTTCAAGTTAGGTTTTTTAAATTTCTAACTCCCTCTGCATTCCAGTGCATAATATTCAGAGGGGTTTTCATCCTGTCTGGTTGGCCATTCGCTTTCCTCTTCTGCCTCCTGGCTCCATGAGGTAGATTAGAGGGACCTTCAGTAACTGGAGGTGGATTCTGTCAAAGTTCAGAATCCGGCACTGCTCCTGCCTGGGGGAACTTCACAGGGCGAGCACCATGACGATTTTTATAATTTTGTCGTGCAGACATGTCAACTATTCGGTTTGCATGATACCATGGTTGCTGGTGCGCCTCTTGGCCTGGCATCTCTGACTTCAGCACCTGTGCTTGCTTGGGCAGGATTGAGACCCTGCTCGATATTGTTGGCCCGACCAATCTTAGTTTCCAGCCTCTGTTGGCTGGACTAAGCCCTATCTCCACGTCACGGAGTTAGCCTCGATAGGGATAAACTATGATTGGTGGAGATATAACTAAATTGTTATTAGTGGAGACATAACTAAAGTGTCATTATTGGAGAAATAACTAAAGTGTCATTGGTGGAGACATAACTAAAGTGTGATTGGTGGAGACATAACTAAAGTGTCATTGGTGGAGAAATAACTAAAGTTTCATTGGTGGAGACATAACTAAAGTGTGATTGGTGGAGACATAACTAAAGTGTCATTATTGGAGAAATAACTAAAGTGTCATTGGTGGAGACATAACTAAAGTGTGATTGGTGGAGACATAACTAAAGTGTCATTGGTGGAGACATAACTAAAGTTTCATTGGTGGAGACATAACTAAAGTGTGATTGGTGGAGACATAACTAAAGTGTCATTATTGGAGAAATAACTAAAGTGTCATTGGTGGAGACATAACTAAAGTGTGATTGGTGGAGACATAACTAAAGTGTCATTGGTGGAGAAATAACTAAAGTTTCATTGGTGGAGACATAACTAAAGTGTGATTGGTGGAGACATAACTAAAGTGTCATTGCTGGAGACATAACTAAAGTGTGATTGGTGGAGACATAACTAAAGTGTCATTGGTGGAGAAATAACTAAAGTGTCATTGGTGGAGACATAACTAAAGTGTCATTGGTGGAGACATAACTAAAGTGTCATTGGTGGAGACATAACTAAAGTGCCATTTTGGAGACATGACTAAAATGTAACTTGTGGAGACATGACTAAAATGTAACTGTTGGAGACATGACTAAAATGTAACTCGTGGAGACATGACGAAAATGTAACTGGTGGAGACATAACTAAAGTGTCATTGGCGGAGACATAACTAAAGTGTCATTAGTTGGAGACATAACTAAAGTGTCATAGTTGGAGACATAACAAAAGTGCCATTAGGGGAGACATAACTAAAGTGTCATTACTGGAGACATAACTAAAGTGTCATAAGTGGAGACATAACTAAAGTGTCATAAGTGGAGACATAACTAAAGTGTCATTAGTAGAGATATAACTAAAGTATGATAAGTGGAGACATAAGTATCAAAAGTGGAGAAAGTTTCATTAGGGGAGACATAACAAAGGTGTCATTAGGGGAGACATAACTAAAGTGTCATTAGTAGAGACAACTAAAGTGTCATTAGTAGAGATGTAACTAAAGTGTCATTATACGAGAAGTAACTGCTGTGTCAGTAGTGTAGACTGCATCTGACATTGAAGTATACTGTAGTTGTTATCACGACACATGCAGTGATAGATTGGTGGATAAAAAATATTGCGAGATGGGGATTGTTCTGAAGTTAGAACTTTAGTTCAAATTAGAGCATTATGCTCAAATGTTAAAATCTCAATATTTCAAAATATATCTGGACGCATGCATGCCGAAACGGATCAGCAACTGAAGACAGAGCAAATGGCCGCATTGGAATATACATTGTTGTTATAGGTGACACCACACTACACCGCACCACACCAGAAACGAACAACCTTTCTCTACATATGAAACAAATATCCTTTTTTCCGTTGCATCTTGAGGTCTGTCTCTGTTATTTAAAGTGGACCATCTCATGCAATGATCCCGACAGTTTCAGACGTCCGCAGACGTTTCAAATGTCTTTGGTATTCTCACTGATTAAAGCCTGCACTTCTTTCTCCACAGCTGTGGGACACCATTCTCTGCATTCCCTGCTAAGTGATATTACTACTCTCAAACAAGTTTCGAAATCTGTGGGTAGACCTATCCATTCCGCACCTGCTGCCACATCCTGTAATCTGCACACGCTTTGTATTACATCCTCAGCACGTCCCATCCACGACCTTCCTCTATTGAGTCTACTGCCTTTAAATTTCTGTATTTCGGAATGCAACGGGTGTTCCTTATCTGCATGTATTTGAAGGTACGCCCGTGCACGGCAATACTGTAATCTATGATCAGCTGTTGGGCAGTCAAGTAGGTATCGCATAGCTCTTGTCGATGTGTCTCTTGTGCATCCCAGAATGATACGCATTGCTGCATTCTGGACTCTATCCAGTCTTTCGATCTGAGTTTGCCTAAGAGTCAGAATTGCCAGTGCATATTCCACCACAGCCACAACCAAACCCTGGTACAAAAGAAATAACAATCTTTGCTCACACTGCGCAGCAGCCATAACCTTCATTGCTGCTAAGCCTTTGCCTGCCCTTATGATAATGTGGTCAACATGTTCCCTGAAACTCAGGCTTCTGTCAAAAAACACACCCAGATATCTCATTGTGCTAGTTCTTTCTAAACTTTTCCCGGACAACGAAACTTGTAGCATGGGTGTCTTTACCATGTCATTGTTCAAGGAAAACCACGTCACGAATGCCTTTGAAGGATTAACCACTGCTTTCGTATCTCGACACCAATATGTTAGTCTGTCCAGCTCTTTCTGTAGTTCCACTACGCACTCTTCTTGAATTCTGCCCTGTCTATACACCAGGATATCATTGGCATATGGCATCGTTCTGCCAACACCTGTGATTTGATTGCCAGCGATATATACTGTGTATACATTGATAAGTACATGAGATAGAGGCGATCCCTGTGGCAGACCAGGATTAATAACCGTTGATGCAGTTATCCAGTTACCACACTTAAGAACTACTATCCGGTAGTATTATAGTATAGTATTACGACAGGAGTAATACTATCCTGTCTCGTAGTCGTAACCTTCGATAACAGTTACCATGTTGTTCCGACAGGCTGACGTTGTGCTTGAACTAGTTACGGGCATGGCGTGGATGGGCGGAACAAAAAAGAAACCTGTCGCAAGGGCCAGAGTTGTGCCCTGATGTCGACTTCTGTTTCGGCGACATTAGACTGAAACAAAATCGAGTCGAATGGCTGCTGGAACAGAGGGCGGAACGCTTATGGGAATGCCCCACGTGATGTGAGGTCAGTTTCTAATCAAAAATCAAGAATACAAGACTGTGCATCAGGGCGGAACCCACCGCACGACAAAAAGATTTACTGCAAGATTTAACAGCTGGTGTTAACAAAACATGTGTCACACGAACAGCACCCGTGCCACACGAACAGCACACGTGCCACACGAACAGCACATGTGTCACACGAACAGCACATGTGTCACACGAACAACAAATGAGTCACACGAACAACAAATGTGTCACACGAATAACATGTGTCACATTAATAGCGATTGCTCCTTTCAAATGTTTATACCAGTTTGAATAAGAAAATTATTCATGTACTAATTTCCAATGTTGTATTAAAATGTAAATGAAAATATGATATAAAAGTTATCGAACATCAAGATAAGTCTAGCACAAAGGCAAATCTACATATAAAAGGATAGCTAATCAAGCAGGGGAATCTGGCAGGACAGAAAATACGGGTTCGTCAAACGTAATATCTCTCAGATTTTGTTTCAACATGACTGTTACTGTATAAAATCGTGCATCAATCACGGCTGAAACCATTGCCCATGCCACATAATTCAATTGAAGGAGACTTGACGGATTCAACAACAAGCTACAAGACTTCAGGAAAATGGTACGTTTCACCTGTACACAATGATCTGGTTTCTGTGTATGAGCGGGCATTCGATGTATCTCCAATTGTTTGATAGAATTATCTTGTTTTTAATTTCTGCTAAGTTTGTTATAGATAGGAAAACTTATTGTTTGATAGAATTATCTAGTTTTTCTGCTAAGTTTGCTAAGTTTGTTATAGTTTCTTATAAGTTTGTTATAAGTTTGTTATAAGTTTGTTATAAGTTTGTTATAAGTTTGTTATAGTTTGTTATAAGTTTGTTATAAGTTTGTTATAGTTTGTTATAAGTTTGTTATAAGTTTGTTATAAGTTTGTTATAAGTTTGTTATAAGTTTGTTATAAGTTTGTTATAAGTTTGTTATAAGTTTGTTATAGTTTCTTATAAGTTTGTTATAAGTTTGTTATAAGTTTGTTATAGTTTGTTATAAGTTTGTTATAAGTTTGTTATAAGTTTGTTATAGTTTGTTATAAGTTTGTTATAGTTTGTTATAAGTTTGTTATAGTTTGTTATAAGTTTGTTATAGTTTGTTATAAGTTTGTTATAGTTTGTTATAAGTTTGTTGTAAGTTTGTTATAGTTTGTTATAAGTTTGTTATAGTTTGTTATAAGTTTGTTATAGTTTGTTATAAGTTTGTTATAGTTTGTTATAAGTTTGTTATAGTTTGTTATAAGTTTGTTATAGTTTGTTATAGTTTGTTATAAGTTTGTTATAGTTTGTTATAGTTTGTTATAAGTTTGTTATAGTTTGTTATAGTTTGTTATAAGTTTGTTATAAGTTTGTTATAGTTTGTTATAGTTTGTTATAAGTTTGTTATAGTTTGTTATAAGTTTGTTATAGTTTGTTATAAGTTTGTTATAGTTTGTTATAGTTTGTTATAAGTTTGTTATAAGTTTGTTATAGTTTGTTATAGTTTGTTATAAGTTTGTTATAGTTTGTTATAAGTTTGTTATAGTTAGGAAAACTAATCAAGATCAATCTAATCATCTTCAAGTGCCAGCTCTGCAACTACCAAGTTTGGCTAAAACGGACTACCAATATCGCCTTTCTCTTTGTCTTGATTATGCACTCTGCTATACTGTAACCTGTCCATCTTGTGATGTCTCTTTTCTACTTGTATCTATGCCTAAATCTTGCTCGCCGCCCTTGGACTTTAACCTCAAGTAAGGTCATCAACAAGCTGTCATGTCTGTTAATATGTCCAAAATATTTGCTTAATCTTCATTTTCTTTTAAAATTCTTTCTTTTCATCTTAAGTGTTGTCAGAACCACTATGTTTATTTTCTTCTCTTTCCATGATGTTCTCCCTACTAGTCTATATATCCACATCTCAAAGGCTCTAGACGTCGCCACGTCATATACAGGGTGAGTTTTTTAATTTACCCTCCGACAGAAAAAAACAACCCAGTCCTTACCGGGTGATCGAACTCTAGACCTCACTAGTGTGATACTAGCGTGCGGGATGGTTTTTATTTTTGAATGTTCATAAAATAATCCAGCCCAAGTTCATTACTTGATTTATTGACTTGATCTATTAGTCTTTGTAGTTCATGTTCATATTCTGCTAAAAGAACAAGTGTCATCTGTATATCTCAGGTTGTTTATTATTTTCCCATTGATCTTGAGTCTTGGCATTCCTTCTATATGTTTAAAGATTATCTCTGTGTAGATATTAAATAGGCTTGGTGATAAAATACATCCTTGTCTTATCCCTCTTCTTCTTATTTCTATGTATGGTGAGTAGCTGTTTTCACACCTTATTGATGCAGTTTGTTCCCAATATATATTTCTAATCAGTCTGTCTTTTCTATCAATGCTTATTTCTTATGCTTATTGCTTTAGTCTGTGAAGCAAAGATAGATACTTATTTGGACTTCTATATATTCATCTATCAACAGTTGAATACTACGTACAGCTTCTCTGATTCATTTGTTTTTCCTCAACCTCAAACTGGTATTCACCGACTTCACTGTCTATCTTGTTGCTAATTCTTTCATGTAATATCTTGAGTAGTATTTCAGTTATGTTGTAGCTCAAACTTATTGTTCTATAATCCATACAATCCACAGCCCTGGGCTTCTTAGGTAGTCGTTTGCATAATGCTGACTTTACGTTTTGAGGAATGTGGAGTTTCATATAAGATCTTAGAACCGCATATACACAATCAATCAATCAATCAATAAACCCGTAACCCTTCAGGGTCGTAGGGGTACCACATTGGATGTCTCAGCACACAGAGTCCTCCAGAGAATTCTATCCTCAGCGATGCGGATGAGATATACACAATGTCGGTGAATGACACCTCGGCTAAGAGGGCGAAAGAGCCAGGGTCCAACTCCTGTGTTGTGTTCTTCCCCTTAAGGATCCAGGCTCACGGATGAAAAACGGTTCAGTACCCAATGGGCACAGGCACAGCACGCCCAATTTTACGAGGCAAGTTCATAGACAGTGGAACACCTCGTGCGAGTCAGACGAGAGCAAAAATCGTCTAAGCGAAGAGTCGCCACTACGCGTGCCTGGAGACAGATATAGAGGCTGTCACAGGCTAAGGGTAGCCCACCCGAATTGTGAAGGTATGCCGAAATCAGATGTGCTAGGCCTACAAGGCGCATAACGGTGGCACAACGTAATCACGCTCCCGGCGGAAATCGCACGGATATCCGTGATGGTTACAATGGAGCGAACGCAAAACAGACAAACATACAGAACCGCATAAACAATAGTGATGAAGATGCTCCAACATGGCTACTCGAAAGTCTCTGGAACAGGAGAACAGGAATATATGCAGACGGCTCAGTGGAGAACAGGAATATATGCAGACGGCTCAGTGGAGAACAGGAATATATGCAGACGGCTCAGTGGAGAACAGGAATATATGCAGACGACTCAGTGGAGAACAGGAATATATGCAGACGGCTCAGTGAAGAACAGGAATATATGCAGACGGCTCAGTGGAGAACAGGAATATAAGCAGACGGCTCAGTGGAGAACAGGAATATATGCAGACGGCTCAGTGGAGAACAGGAAAATATATATATATGCTCAGTGAAGAAGAGAGTGAAAAATGGTGGTGGAAGTGTACGACGTAGCTTTAAAACGTTCCTGAATAATCAACTAGTGTTTGATATGCATTAATCCTGTCAATAATCAACTAGTTTTTGATATGCATTAATCCTGTCAATAATCAACTAGTTTTTGATATGCATTAATCCTGTCAATAATCAATTACTGTTTGATATGCATTAATCATTTCAATAATCAAGTAGTGTTTGATATGCATTAATTCTGTCAATAATCAATTAGTTTTTGAAATGCATTAATCCTGTCATTAATATTCGACTAGTGTTTGAGATGCATTAATCCTGTCAATAATCAACTAGTGGTTGAAATGCATTAATCCTGTCAATAATCAACTAGTGTTTGATATGCATTAATCCTGTCAATAATCAACTAGTGTTTGATATGCAATAATCCTGTCAATAATCAACTAGTGTTTGATATGCATTAATCCTGTCAATAATCAACTAGTTTTTGATATGCATTAATCCTGTCAATAATCAACTAGTGTTTGATATGCATTAATCCTGTCAATAATCAACTAGTTTTTTATATGCATTAATCCTGTCAATAATCAACTAGTTTTTGATATGCATTAATCCTGTCAATAATCAACTAGTGTTTGATATGCAATAATCCTGTCAATAATCAACTAGTGTTTGATATGCATTAATCCTGTCAATAATCAATTACTGTTTGATGTGCATTAATCCTTTCAATAATCAAGTAGTGTTTGATATGCATTAATCCTGTCATTAATATTCAACTAGTGTTTGAGATGCATTAATCCTGTCAATAATCAACTAGTGTTTGAGATGCATTAATCCTATCAATAATCAATTAGTGTTTGATATGCATTAATCATGTCAATAATCAACTAGTTTTGGAGAGGCGTTCATCCTGACAATACTCCATAAAGACTTAAACACTTAATTAGCCGGATCAGCAGGCAGATTTCTTGGACTTTGATGGTAGGACAAACCCACCAACGCTGATGTATGTCAGGACAAAGTCACCAACGCTGGTGTATGTCAGGACAAAGTCACCAACGCTGATGTATGGCAAAACAAGGTCACCAACAATGAATTATGTCAGGAAAAAGTCATTAACAATGATTTATGTCAGGACAAAGTCACCAACAATGATTTATGTCAGGACAAAGTCATCAACAATGATTTATGTCAGGAGAAAGTCACCAACAATGATTTATGTCAGGACATCAAATAGCAACATCAAATAGCCAACATACTGCTACTTCCATCATCGTCAATCAGGAAAAACTGCAGGTAGTCGACAATTTTACTTACCTTGGAAGCACTCTCTCTCGCGATGTCAACATTGATGTGGAAATTAACAATAGACTGGCAAAAGCTAGTGCTGTATTTGGCAGATTACGCAAAAATGTATGGGACAGAAGAGGTATAAGAACAACCACCAAACTACAAGTATATCATGCTGCTGTTATACCAACCTTACTATACGCCTGCGAAACGTGGACAGTGTATGCTAGACATGCAAGAAAGTTAAATCATTTCCATCTTACCTGCCTACGTAAATTACTAAACATCCATTGGTGGGACAAAGTACCAGACTACGAGGTCTTGGAAAAATCAACCTCAATAAGCATCAACACAATACTTATGAAGGCGCAGGCACGCTGGGCAGGCCATCTTGTGCGTATGGAGATCTCGCGTTTGCCAAAACAAATATATTATGGATAACTCAAGGCAGGATTTCGAAAAGCTGGTGGACAGAAAAAGCGTTTCAAAGACACGCTCAAGTCATCCTTGAAACATCTTAACATTGACGTAGGCGCTTGGGAGAGCCTCGCTCAGGATAGAACAGCATGGCGGTACAGCATTAGAACGGGAGCACTAGCGGCAGAAGAATTCAGACAAGAAACTGCAAGACAGAAGCGGACACGTAGAAAAGAAAAAACATCTCAACCTCACACAGATACCTTCTATTGTTGTCAATTCTGTAAAAGAACATTTTGTGCGCGCATTGGACTTGCTAGTCATTTAAAAATGCACTATTAACTTTATTTTTTTATTATTTATTGTTATTATTATTATGGTTGAGTTTTTGGTCATCGTCGATCACGACGGACGAACATCATGTCAGGACAAAGTCACCAACAATGATTTATGTCAGGACAAAGTCACCAACAATGATTCATGCCAGGACAAAGTCATCAACAATGATTCATGCCAGGACAAAGTCATCAACAATGATTTATGCCAGGACAAAGTCATCAACAATGATTTATGTCAGGAAAAGTCACCAACGCTGATGTATGGTACGACCAAGTCACCAACGCTGATGTATGGTACGACCAATTCACCAAAGCTGATGTATGGTACGACCAAGTCACCAACGCTGATGTATGGTGGGACAAAGTCACCAACGCTGATGTATGGTCGGACAAAGTCACCAACGCTGATGTATGGTCGGACAAGTCACTAACGCTGATGTATGGTGGGACAAGTCACCAACGCTGATGTATGGTCGGACAAAGTCACCAACGCTGATGTATGGTCGGACAAAGTCACCAACGCTGATGTATGGTGGGACAAGTCACCAACGCTGATGTATCTATCTATCTATTCGCTGAAACACTTTGTTGCCTTTCGGCATAAGAGGTAGAAGAGTTTTCTGGAGACGGCCCTCTTGTGTGCTGAGTACATTGTGGAATTTTTCGCCTATTTTATTTCAGTGGTCCATCGTTTTCATGGTCGATCTCTAGATCTGCCGTCGCCGTATCTGTGTAGCATAGCTTGTTGTGATATGATATCTGATGGTAGTCTGCTGATGTGTGCAAACCATTTGATATGTTGTCTCTTGATGTTTTATAAGATTGGGGTGGTGCCGGTTTGTTGTCGGATGTCCTTCCTCGCCCTGTGTCTTAACGATATTCCTAGGATTCGTTAATAACGCTGATGTATATCAGGACAATTACCAAAGCTGATGTATGGCAGGACAATTACCAACGCTGATGTATGGTGGGACAATTACCAACGCTGATGTATGGCAGGACAATTACCAACGCTGATGTATGGCAGGACAATTACCAACGCTGATGTATGGTGGGACAATTACCAACGCTGATGTATGGCAGGACAATTACCAACGCTGATGTATGGTGGGACAATTACCAACGCTGATGTATGGCAGGACAATTACCAACGCTGATGTATGGCAGGACAATTACCAACGCTGATGTATGGTGGGACAATTACCAACGCTGATGTATGGTGGGACAATTACCAACGCTGATGTATGGCAGGACAATTACCAACGCTGATGTATGGCAGGACAATTACCAACGCTGATGTATGGTGGGACAATTACCAACGCTGATGTATGGCAGGACAATTACCAACGCTGATGTATGGTGGGACAATTACCAACGCTGATGTATGGCAGGACAATTACCAACGCTGATGTATGGCAGGACAATTACCAACGCTGATGTATGGTGGGACAATTACCAACGCTGATGTATGGCAGGACAATTACCAACGATGATGTATGGCGGGACAATTACCAACGCTGATGTATGGAAGGACAATTACCAACGCTGATGTATGGCAGGACAATTACCAACGCTGATGTATGGTGGGACAATTACCAACGCTGATGTATGGCAGGACAATTACCAACGCTGATGTATGGTGGGACAATTACCAACGCTGATGTATGGCAGGACAATTACCAACGCTGATGTATGGCAGGACAATTACCAACGCTGATGTATGGTGGGACAATTACCAACGCTGATGTATGGCAGGACAATTACCAACGATGATGTATGGCGGGACAATTACCAACGCTGATGTATGGAAGGACAATTACCAACGCTGATGTATGGCAGGACAATTACCAACGCTGATGTATTGGAAAGAGAAAGAAATACATCCGGGTTTATTTCTACGCTCAGCATGCGCAGACTCCGATGGCTGGGACACACTAAGAGGAAGGAAAATGGCAAAATATTTAAAGATATTATATGGAGATTTAGTCTTGGAGATAATCTATTATATGGAGAATTGCAGTCTTGGAGATAATCTATTATATGGAGATTTAGTCTTGGAGATAATCTATTATATGGAGAATTGCAGTCTTGGAGATAATCTATTATATGGAGAATTGCAGTCTTGGAGATAATCTATTATATGGAGAATTGCATTCTTGGAGATAATCTATTATATGGAGAATTGCATTCTTGGAGATAATCTATTATATGGAGAATTGCATTCTTGGAGATAATCTATTATATGGAGAATTGCATTCTTGGAGATAATCTATTATATGGAGAATTGCATTCTTGGAGATAATCTATTATATGGAGAATTGCATTCTTGGAGATAATGTATTATATGGAGAATTGCATTCTTGGAGATAATCTATTATATGGAGAATTGCATTCTTGGAGATAATCTATTATATGGAGAATTGCATTCTTGGAGATAATCTATTATATGGAGAATTGCATTCTTGGAGATAATCTATTATATGGAGAATTGCATTCTTGGAGATAATCTATTATATGGAGAATTGCATTCTTGGAGATAATCTATTATATGGAGAATTGCATTCTTGGAGATAATCTATTATATGGAGAATTGCATTCTTGGAGATAATCTATTATATGGAGAATTGCATTCTTGGAGATAATCTATTATATGGAGAATTGCATTCTTGGAGATAATCTATTATATGGAGAATTGCATTCTTGGAGATAATCTATTATATGGAGAATTGCATTCTTGGAGATAATCTATTATATGGAGATTTAGTCTTGGAGATAATCTATTATATGGAGATTTAGTCTTGGAGATAATCTAGTGTAGATCTCTACTTCGATGCAAAGGCACATATGTAATCGCGATTATGCATGATACAGATGCTGACATGGAATCATCGGAACATGACGTCATCGATTGTTTGACATGAAAGTGTAACATCAGGAATAAAGTTAAATGAGAAAATGATAGCAGTTCATTCAAGACCTGCATCTCTAAGGAAACTCGTAAGCATACAATCTTACAAGTGGGCCTGTGATTCCTTGTACATTCAATGGAAGACTATTTGCATCTCAGTCTTTTGAGTCCCATTCATAATCATCATAGGTAGTAGATGATATTTCTTATATCACAACAATACTATTACCGTCTGGAAAGACGGAAAGCTGTCTAATATACGTAAAATTTAATAACGTGAACAATTGTTTGATCTTCCTTCTCAGATGCGATTTGTGTTGCTCCTGGCTCTGGCCGCTCAGTGCGGTAAGTATTTTAACATTTCAACTCGACCTTCAAATCTAATCTCTGCCTCTATGAGTATATTTATAAGCTAAGAATTGAGGAGAAAATACAAGACGATGATGACATATGTTGTAGATAATAATAGCCGGCCAGCACAGTAGATGACTGAACAGTTTCAGACGTGTACATCTCTCTGATGTGTACGGGGATTACTGAAAAGTCCAATCCTGGCAAATAATCCCCTGCCACAGTTGGTACACTTATGAGAATTTGACTCATGTGTGTTTGTTGTTTTGTCTTTTCCAACAGAACGTTTTCTCCACGCCTCTTAGATTTGATGCCTCTCAGATTGGATGCCTCTCAGATTGGATGCCTCTCAGATTTGATGCCTCTCGACAGTGCAAGCACTTATGCTGGTGTTGGTTAACACAAGCAAAAAAGACAAGTTCCTGACATTTCAGGCATCTCTGTCTTTTACTATATCATGAACCCTGACAGCATAAGGAGCACAAATTAAAATGATATTTCAAAACAAATATATTCAAATTCATTGCGAGTTATCATATTATACATAGCATATAATTATTACCAACCGTGGGCGATACGTATTACCCAAGTGTTGTACACGTGACTAACATTCACAGCTAAACATGTGTCCCCACCCATGTGTCCCCACCCATGTGTCCCCACCCATGTGTTGTAGACTATACTAACATTCACAGCTAGACATGTGTCCCCACCCATGTGTTGTAGACTTGACTAACATTCACAGCTAAACACGTGTCCCACCCATGTGTTTATGTCAAGCCTGGGTACAACAAGTAAAGTACTCTTCCTTTCGGGTTCCCCATGAGCTCAACAATAAAAATATCTCCTAGAAGTTCATATGTGATGTAGTCTATTGAAATTGTCAATGTCTGTCCGTTCTTCTTCTCGTTGAATTAAGTTGTTATTTCTATAAGTTTCGTTTGGGATCTTCCGCCTTGTCTTCGTTGGTGAGTTCGGTTATTTCTGGTCTACGTCAAATGAGGATGATAAAATTCGATGGAGAGGTGTTCAAGTCCTCTCGATAATTTGTTAACACGTTACAGATCTGGTTGGAGAAAGTTCTACACTTCTCTAATATAAACCACAATTGGCTCGTCTTCTCACTGTCAGATGTCACCTGATGTAACATGTATTTTATGTATACATGTATTTTATCCTTGATAAATGCCTTTCTGTCGAAACGTCGATGTGTGTGTGTGCCTATATGTGTTTCATTTTGCTATCAAAATTTCATTACTCCGTTTCACGCTTTACCTGTTCAATTGTCCACGTCTTCTCCTATCTTCCACTTGTGATATCTTCCTAGTTTTGTCTTAACGTCCTACTAACTTACCAATCTTCTACTATCTTCCACGTGTTCTCCCATCTTCTCCGTATTCACCTACCCTCCCAATCTTCTCCTATCGTCTTCATCCTCTCCTATCTTCCCCGTCTTCTCCCATCTTCTCCCATCTTCGATTAAGACGGAAGTCAAGAGACATATTTAAAAATATTTTTATGCCAACACTCTGATATCAATGCCAGATATGCCTATAGTAGCTGACAGCAGCTCAGTAGAGAAAAATTACAACATGTGAGATTAAATACCTGAGAAATGAAACAATAGTGATCACTAGACAAAATGAGAAATGAAGAAATCAGGAGAAGAATCGGTATAAGACCATGCACAGAATACATCGAGAAACAACAAATAAAATGGTTTTGACACCTTATGAGAATTAACTGTAACCAACTACCAACAAGAACATACAACATAAGAAGATCTGGATACAAGGCAAGAGGAATACATAGAAAAAAATTATATAGTTTTATGACATCATCATCATCATCAGGTGCCATGCCGGGTGGCGTAGGCGGTCATGGCTCTCCACAGCTCTCTGTCCACAGTATTATGTATCAAAGTCGTTGTTGTTTCTTTGCCGTGCCAGGTTGTCAAACTGTCTAATATTTTCTCACGTTGTCGCCCTCTGTCTCTGGTGCCTTCAATCTTGCCTGTTGTGATTATGTTCTCTAAACCTGCCTGTCTCATGAAGTGGCCAAAAAAAGAAGATTGCCTTTTTCTTATATTGTTGATTAAGGTCCGTTTCGCATATAACTCTTTTAACACCTCTACATTAGTTTTTCTGGCAGTCCATGGTATTCTCAGCATTCTTCTGTAGAACCACATCTCTGTTTTAAGACAACCCTGAATAAATACGGATTTAACAGAGCCAAGGCGACACATCTGGCATTGGGCAGACAACTAAAGCTCTTAGTCACCACCCCTGCGCTTAACGGAAAGTGTGGATATTCTGACCATCATCCAACTGGGGATAGACAATAAACATCTAAATATGTTTTATATTTCTGATGTATATTAATGCCTTATATAATTTCCATACATCTAAACCTGTTCACTGTGAATACGGATCCATCTAAATCTGTTCACTGTGAATACGGATCCATCTAAATCTGTTCACTGTGAATACGGATCCATCTAAATCTGTTCACTGTGAATACGGCCCTAGTGTATGGTCGTTTGTGCAGATTAATTACCAGTTTTTATATCACGTTGTCTAAGTTTCAGTAAGTTGTAGATTCTAGTACAAAATATAAGTCTTTCTTTCTAGTAATTCTGATATTAATGTTTAACGATGCTTCAGTTAGAAATGGTGTTTCTTGATGTTTCAATTAGATATGGTGTTTCTTGATGTTTCAATTAGATATGATGTTTAACAATTTTTGACTTCGAGACGATGTTTGTTGATTTTTCAGTTAGAAATAAATTTTTTCAGGATGTTTCAGTTAGAAATAATGTTACGTGATGATTATGTTAGAAATGATGTTGAGTTGTTTTCAGCTAGAATGAAGGAAGACATAATTCCGCTACAAGTCTTCATGTGGAACGCTCAGAAGAACATTTATGAATGAATTACAATCAATAGGCATAAATGCACAAGACCTGCACTCCTTGGCAACTGACCGAAAGGCATGGAGAGCTATGACATCTGCCCTATGTGCCAAACTTGGCAACTGACCGACAGGCATGGAGAACTATGGCATCCACCCTATGTGCTAAACTTGGCAAAAGAGAAACTGACTGACTGTGTTTCAGTTAGCAATGTTTCTTGATTTGTTAGAAATATTGATGTTTCAATTAGAAAGTGGGCTTAATGTTTAATGGTGTTTCAGTTAGCAATGATGTTTCGTGATGTTTCAGTTAGCTTTGATTAGTTATGTTTCACTAAGAAAGGATTCACGATGTTTCATTTATCAATCGTTAGTGATGTTTCAGTTAGCAATGATGTTTTTATGATGTTTCAGTAAATGCTGGCTGTCCGAATGCATGGAAAGAGTTCAATGGTTTCTGTTATGCCTTCTATAATGAAAAAGTAAATTGGCTTGTTGCTGCTGTAAGTAAATATTAAATTATTATTCATCGTACATTCTCAAACTCCCGCTAGAACTCTTTTGAAGGAGGACAATGATCTATCTATCTATCTATACGCCGTGGCCCTTGTTTGACTTGCGGCGTCAGGGGTGGAAGAGTTCTCTGGGGATGGCCTTCTTGTGCGCTGTTTGTAAATGTGTTCCTGTCACTTCTTTGATTTCTGTGATCCATCTTTTACATGGTCTGCCTCTGGCTTTATAACCGTTATGTTTATGTGTCATGGTCATTTGTGGCATGCTATCTGTCGGTAGTCTGGAAGCATGTGAAAACCACCTGATCTGTTGTCTTTTGATGTGTTCCAATACTGGTATTGTTTTGGTTATCTTTCTGATGTTATCGTTTCTAATTCTATCTCTTAATGACACTCCGAGTATTCTTCGTAGACATGTCATTTCTGTTATCACTATTTTTCTTTTGTCCTGTGCTGATATTGTCCAGGTTTGGCATTGGTATCATAGTTATGGAATAATAATAGTCTTGTATAATGCAACTTTAGTGTCTATGTTTATATTTTTGTTCTTGAAAATACGTGTCATCTGTCCTAGGATCTGGAATGTTTTGGTGCATCTATTTTGTAACTCTTTACTGGTTTTCCCTTCACTCGATATAGGCCTAATGCTTCCTAAAAGTAAGTGAACTCATTTTACCTGTTTAAGGTATTTATCATTGATGGAGATAGTGATATTTCTTTCTTTCTTTGCTATTGCCATTATTTCGGTCTTTTCAATATTGATCTTCATGTTGAATTTTTGACATTTTGTGTGGAGTTTGTTCATATGTTCTTGCAATTGTTCTTCTGAAGATCCAATGACAATGATCCTACTATGATGATATCAACAACTTCAGTCCCAGGTGTTAGTGTGATGATATCAACAACTTCAGTCCCAGGTGTTATGGGCTAGTAAACCTTCAATTTTTAAACATTACATTCTGTAGCGAAACCTGATTCACGCAAGTATGTCGCCATGTGTTGCTGGGACCCGAAAGGGGAGCAAAGAATAGCAACACTGGTTACCTTCCACGCATGTTGTAAAAGGCGACTAAGGAGGTAATGGGATGGAGTTGGCTGTCCCATCCCATATAGGGTCAGTGACCCAAAGCCTTGCTGAATTCCGATGTTAGTTAGTTAGTTAGTCGTCGGATCATCATCACTGCAAACTGGACACATCCATAGTTGCTCCGATCTCTCCTTGAGTGTATCCGCCATCACACTTCTGCTGACAGTTACCGGTCCTATGCTGGTTGACCATCATTCTTCTGCGCCCTCCAAAATGTTCACCTCTAGCAACACCGCATTTCAACCCCTGATCTTTAATCCCAATCTAGCCATTGAAAAGGAATCATCATCCACATTAGTCTTACTCTCGCGTGTTATGTCTCTTAAGGAGTTCAAAACGTCAGCGCGATCCATTGCCCCATCGCCCTGTGCCCCAATCGCGCACGATGCCAGTTCATCCGCTCTTTCATCGCCTCGAACGCCCACATGTCCCAGCACGAAAATAAATGTAACTACTTTCACGCTCGCATTTCTCAAGGCCTCAACCCACTGTTCGCGAACGAGACCCACTTGTAACTTCTTAATCATACTCAGAGAGTCACTCAAGATGCAGACCTGCGTTACTTTCTGTATGCGTAGCCACTCAAATGCCTTGGTCACCGCCATAGTCTCCATGGTCATACTACTCGTAGTGACCGCAATGGCACCATTTTCCTCCTTGATCGTTGTACCTGCGCACTGAGCTGTAAAGGCCCAAGCACTGCGAACATGTCTAATCACAGATCCATCAGTGTATATAATCACATCCCCCTCTTTGGTATTCTTACTGACCAAATCATGCTCTTCTTTCTCCACAACTGTGGGACACCATTCTCTGCATTCCCTGCTAAGTGAAATTACTACTCTCAAACAAGTTTCGAAATCTGTGGGTAGACTTCCGCAACTGCTGCCACATCCTGCAATCTGCACACACTTTGTGTGACATCCTCAGCACGTCCCATCCACGACCCCCCCCCCTCTTGAGTCTGCTGCCTTTACCTTTCTTTATTTCGAAATGCAACGGGTGTTCCTTATCTGCATGTATTTGAAAGTACACCCGTGCACGGCAATACTGTAATCTATGCTCAGCTGTTGGGCAGTCAAGTAGGTATCGCATAGCTCTTGTCGATGTGTCTCTTATGCATCCCAGAATGATACGCATTGCTGCATTCTGGACTCTATCCAGTCTTTCGATCTGAGTTTGGCTAACAGCCACAACCAAACCCTGGTACAAAAGAAATAACAATCTTTGCTCACACTGCGCAGCAGCCATAACCTTCATTGCTGCTAAGCCTTTGCCTGCCCTTATGATAATGTGGTCAACATGTTCCCTGAAACTCAGGATTCTGTAAAAAAACACACCCAGATATCTCATTGTGCTAGTTCTTTCTAAACGTTTCCCGGACAACGAAACTTGTGGCATGGGTGTCTTTACCGTGTGATTGTTCAAGGAAAACCACGTCACGAATGCCTTAGACGGATTAACCACTGCTCCCGTATCTCGACACCAATTTGTCAGTCTGTCCAGCTCCTTCTGTAGTTCCACGACGCACTCTTCTCGATTCTACCCTGTCTATACACCAGGATATCATTGGCATATGGCATCGTTCTGCCAACACCTGTGATTTGATTGCCAGCGATATGTACTGTGTATACATGGCAAAGTACAGGAGATAGAGTCGATCCCTGTGGCAGGCTAGGGCTAATAACCGTTGGTGTAGATATCCAGTTACCACACTTAAGAACTACAACCCTGTGCATCAGGGCGGCGACAACCCAACGCACGACAAAAGGTCCGATGTATCAGGTCGAAAGGCGCAGATATCGCAACAATTCTGTAAACCATGACACAACGCATTCCATTCTTCGGACTACATCCTGCTAATCTGCAGGAGTTTGAGAACGAACGCAGAAGTAGAAGATGCAAGTATGTCCACATTTGTATACCCACTCACAAACACGCACACAAACATATATATACACACACGCGCTAATATCATCATTATCAACAAATGCCGTCTCCGCAACGAAGTTTGACTGCAACACACCTCCATCATCCGGTCTCTTGTTTTGGTGGTGCACTTTGCTAGACTGTAACCTGTCCATCTTGTGATGTTACTCTCCCACTTGTATCTCTTCCTACCTCTCGCTCACCTCCCCTCGCTGTACCTCAAGTAAGGTCTTCAATAAGGTTTCATGTCCTTCTATGTGTCCAAAATATATTATTTTCTTGATCATTGCGTCCTTTAATAATATTTCTTCATAATGTTAGAATCCATTTGTTTGTTTTTCTCTCTTTCCACAATGTTCTCCCTATTATTCTATATATCCACATTTCAATGGCATCAATTCTGTCTTCTAATTGTGTATTTAGTGTCCATGTTTCTGAGCCATACATTAATATACAATAGATGTAGCATTTTATAAATCTCATTTTTAGCTTGTTTGTAATTTGTTTAGATGTTAATATTTTCCTCATGTTATTGAAGGTACTTTTAGCCATTCCTATTCTCCTTTTAACTTCTGTTTCAAATCTGTCGTCATTTGTGACTATGTGTCCAAGATATTGATACTGTTTTACTTGTTGTAGTTTCTCTCCATGTATGTTTATGTTTAGCTCTTGTTCTTCTGTGTCCATGCTGATTATCATGGTTTTTATTTTTTTGGATATTTATATCCGGTCCATATTCATTACTTGATTTATTGACTTGATCTATTAGTCTTTGTAGTTCATGTTCACTTTCTGCTAAAAGAACAGTGTCATCTGCATATCTCAGGCTGTTTATTATTTTCCCATTGATCTTGAGTATTGGAATTCCTTCTATATTTTTAAAGATATTCTCTGTGTATATATTAAATAGGCTTGGTGATAAAATACATCCTTGTCTTACCCCTCTTCTTATTTCTATGTATGGAGAGTTTTCACACCTTATTGACCCAGTCTGTTCCCAATATATATTTCTAATCAGTCTGATGTCTTTTCCATCTATGCCTATTTCTTGAAGACATTCGATTAATTTTTCATGTTGTACTCTGTCAAAGGCCTTGTTGTAGTCTATGAAGCAAATATAGATACTTTTTAAAACTTGTATATAATTACCTATCAATAGTCAGATACTAAGTATAGCTTCTCTGGTTCCTTTGTTTTTCCTTAAACCGATTTGCTCTTCACCGACCTCATCGTCTATCTTGTTTTTAATTCTTTCATGAATTATCTTGAGTAGTAGTTTGGCTATATGACTCATCAAACATATTCCATATATACACATATAACTTTAATGAAATGTAATCTGTACTTTTTCTATCTGACAGGCATCTTGCAAAGTCTACACTGCACGTCTGCCGGAGATTGACAGCTCAGAGAAAAATGAGTTCTTGCTAAAGGAGATTGCTAGGTTGAATTGTAAGCTATATGTTCTGTACATGCGCACAATGCACCCACTAATGATAGTGTAAAAGCTAATGTTCGGGACAATTGGCATATGTGCATATGAACTACGGTGCTTCATTGATGACACAGTCTGTAAACTTGATGAAATGATCTACTGATTTGAGGTCACCTGGTCGTTGCATCAATCTTCTGTAAGATGTCAGTCATATACAGGGTGTCTACAAAGTGGTTGTGCACTCAGTTCCATTGCTCATGACGTCACATAAATTGTTGGTATTTAATATGGATAGTAATGATGTCGTTGAGAATATTAATTTTTTTTAAAACGCTAACACGATGTTCAGAACGGTTAAGTACTCCCGTAGATTGCCATGCTCTATTTTGGGTTAGGATTAACGTTCGATGGAGAAGATAGAAGGAGGTGTCATATTGCTGTTGAATCTGATGTGCAGAAATTGATCAGTGAGAATCGCAGGGGCGGTGTTATCATTATATACAGTGATGTTCGTGATACTTCACAGCTCAGTGTGCAAGAGAAAACTATTAGAGAGAAGCCTTCTCTGTAACTACACGTAGCATGCTTATGACAGAGTATCTTTGGATTTCTTAATGACGCAGTTGCTACAACTTTCAGGAAGTCCATATGTCAACTGGGTTGGTGCGGCCATACTACAGAGAAAGGTGGCACTTAAGTGGGGTGATTGGGTATCAGAACCAACGGTCATAATTCCAGGTCTACCTCAGGGTTCTCCCTTGTCTCTTGTGCTATATGTATATAAGGCGCAAATTACCAGCAGCCAAATCACAGGGTCAGTTAAAACTATGCCGAATCCGACGACATCTTGGTGCATAGGCATGTCAATAATCGGGAAATCTGCACACTTGAAGTGCAGAAGGAGGTTGAACGAATAGGAAACTGGTGTGAATATACAGAATATGACCGAATATACAGGGGCTTTGGTGAATATCCATCTAGGGCATGCGTAACATGGTTTTCTCTGAACAATCCCATTCCTTGTGTCTCGTTTCATGCTTAAAAGAACTAGTACAGTGAAGTACCTTTATTGGTGTGTTTTTTTTTTTATAGAAGTCAGAGCTTCAAAGACCATGTAGACCACATCATCACAAATACAGGTAAAGGACTGGCAGCAATGAAGGTTATTATTGCTGCCCAGTTTGGACATTATCATCATTAAGTGACATATTCTTTCCAGAACGTAGTCTTTCCTATGGATCTCTTGAATTCTCCGCGGTCTTGAGCAAGTTGCCCTTCATCTTCCAGTGACATGCGCAGGCATTCTTGAATGTCTTTTGTCCAACGGCGTCTGGGTCGGCCTTTGCCCCTGTTGTCTTCTATCATCCCCTCCAGTAACACTCTCTTCATGCCGTCGTGTCTCTTAATATGACCGAAAAAAACTAGCTTTTTCTTTAATATAGTGTTCAAAAGCCAGCCTTCCTGGACGTTAATTGTTCGTAACACCTCCTGGTTTGTTTTCTTCGCTATCCATGGTATTCTCAAAACTCTTCTATAACACTTTAATTCAAATGATGTTATAACATCAGTTTGGACAGAGGTTGTATTTTCCTTTATATCAGGGATTAATGGTGGCAGTTGTGGACTATGCACTGGCAATTATGACGCTCAGCCAGACTCAGGTGGCACGATTGGATAAAATACAGAATACAGCACTGACAATCGTTCTGGAAATACTATGGCTATGCGATACTTCCAACGCCAGAATATAGAATACAGTATTGCCGTGCAAGGGAGTACCTTAAAATAAATGCGGATAACGAACATTCTTTGTATCTCGAAATTCTTAAAGTCAGCGGTAGTAGAATGAGGAAAGAAAATCGTGGATGGTACGGGCAGAGGATATCATACACAGCGTGTGTAGGTTGCAGGATATAGCGGCAGGTGCAGAATTGACACACTCGCCCATGGATTGCAAAACTTCTTTCAGAGTTATAATAAAACCTGATAGGGCAAGCAAGGAATGGGGGCCAGTGGCGGTGGAGGCTGAAGTTCAGGCATTGGCTAATGAGAACTCCGGTGTAGGGGATGTGATTATATATACAGATAGATTGGTGGTTAGACATGTTCGTAGTGCGTGGGTATTCACAGGTCAGTGTGCAGGGGAAAGTGTTAGGGAAGAGGGTTGAGCTTTTGCTGTGACGATGAGTAGTATGACTATGAAGATCATGGCGGCGACTATGTCATTAGAATGGGTCAGCTGACAGTGAGCTTTACGTACATGTATCCTGAGTGACTCAATGAGTATGATTATGAAAGTGCAAAAGGGTCTCGTTCGTGAACAATGGACTGGAATATTGAGAGGATCGATGTTGGAGATGGTGCAACTCCTTCACACTTTAAACAAATGTGACCCTTTAGCACTTTCAGAGCTAGTTATTACTCAACTGTCATCAATCATCATCATCAGCTCACACAATAAGCCCTGTGGCGATGGGGAAGTGGCGAACCAGAAAGTGTGGATTGCTCAAGCTGCAGTCACAACACTGCACACAGGCGGATCAAGGCAAAGTCTCGCTTATATAAATAACCAAATGGTCGGAGGGTGTCCGATAAGGTGGAGGCTGCTGCTGTAACCAAAGTAACAAATAGTAATGCAAAATTAGATAAACATGTTACTGGGAATACCTAACTATGAACAAATTTAGATGAAAAGGTGAATAAAAACATGCAATAAAACAAAAAATAGGACAATTTTTCGACGTATCGGTCCAAATGCGACATTTTCAAGAAATTAATAACGTTTAAACAAAACGAATCAACACAAACTTGATTATTGATTTTGATCGGACAATCAAATATGTATCAGTAATCAAGTTTGTGTTGATTCGTTTGGTTTAAACGTTATTAATTTCTTTGAAAATTGTCTTTGTTCTTTTTTTTGTATTGTTATTTCTGATTTATTTATATTTATATTCAATAACCTTTATAATTAACTTCCTATTTACCCATCACGGGTTGGTGAATCATCACGACTACATCAATGTGTTGTCTGTTTATCAATCAAATATGCATTCTGTGTTCACAGCGGGTCCATCATGGGTGATCTATATATCAATTAAATATGTATTCTGTGTTAACAGTGGGTCCAGTATGGATTGGTGCAACATCACGACTACATCACTTAACGTGGGAGTGGGTGCCAAGTCTGGCTAGTTTGAACAAATTTTCTAACTGGCAGCCTGGAGAACCAAATGACAGAGGTGAATATATTACACTATCTGTGACCAAATATCTGACAAATATAGACACAACTGATTATAATTGACATGTATGTCATGAAGACCCATAGCCCGCCAGGGTCGTACGAGTGCCACACTAGGTTAATCATCACAAAAATATCTTCAAACAACTCTATCCTCAGCCATTCGGAGAAGTGTAGAAAAATCACGCCCAGACTATTCCTTGATGTCACCAATCCAGGAATTTCTCTGTCCTCTCTCCTCCTTCTATCCTCGACCATTTCTTGTAAAATAATTTTATAGCGTGAGTCGTGTCTGGTTACACAACATGATTAAGTCGTGTCTGGTTACACAACATAATTAAGTCGTGTCTGGTTACACAACATGATTAAGTCGTGTCTGGTTACACAACATAATTAAGTCGTGTCTGGTTACACAACATAATTAAGTCGTGTCTGGTTACACAACATGATTAAGTCGTGTCTGGTTACACAACATGATTAAGTCGTGTCTGGTTACACAACATGATTAAGTCGTTTCACCACTGACAAAAGTGTTTCTTGATCATCTGAAATTGTATTTATGTTCTGGGGGACAAATATATTTGTCTTGTCTTGAATATAGCTCATCTAACAAAAGTATGTAACAGTTGATTTCAAAAACCTGAATCCTTCTTGCTGTGTCTGCATTGAGTGTTCAACTTTCACATCTGCATAGTTAGTTAGTCGTTGGATCATCGTCACTGCACTCCGGAAAAATCCATAGGTGCTCAGATCTCTCTTTGAGTGTAGCCACCATTACAAGTTGACTGACGGTTCCAGTACTTAGTTGATTTATCATCATTCTTTCTTGCTCACAAAATCGCTCCTTTCTAGCGACACCACATTGCAATCTAAGTTCCCTTATTCTAGTCATGGAACAAGAGTCACCGTCACTTATAAAGTCATTTGTTTGTGCGTTTTCCCGTAGGCGTTCAAAATGTCTGCTTGATCCATCCTTTTAAAAATTTACTAGCGATCTTAATAAATTTATCTTTACTGTAATACTGATATTACTTTACTATATCATATTGCCATGGTACTCATCGCTATGTCGAGTCTGATCTCATTTCACGAGTTGGCATCATGACATATTTGCGACCTGCGATATTTGCAGGTGTTAACTTCTTCACGTTTGTAACCGTTTAACCGGATATTCGTGGGATCTTGCTTGGTTTTACTAGTCACCAACATTTTGCTTGGTTTCACTAGTCACCAATATCTTGCTTGGTTTCACTAGTCACCAATATTTTGCTTGGTTTCACTAGTCACCAACATTTTGCTTGGTTTCACTAGTCACCAATATCTTGCTTGGTTTCACTAGTCACCAATATCTTGCTTGGTTTCACTAGTCACCAACATTTTGCTTGGTTTCACTAGTCACCAATATCTTGCTTGGTTTCACTAGTCACCAATATTTTTCTTGGTTTCACTAGTCATCAATATCTTGCTTGGTTTCACTAGTCACCAATATTTTGCTTGGTTTCACTAGTCACCAATATTTTGCTTGGTTTCACTAGTCACCAATATCTTGATTGGTTTCACTAGTCACCAATATTTTGCTTGGTTTCACTAGTCACCAATATCTTGATTGGTTTCACTAAGTCATCGATATCTTGCTTGATTTCACTAGTTACCAATATCTTGATTTTGTCAATAGTACAGCAAAAACTATTCAGCGACTAGCAACTGATGGAGAAAAAAACTAGCAACTGATGGAGAACAACACTAACAACTGATGGAGAAAAAAAAACAATCTATACGTTACATTGGTTGCAATTATGAACTCTCACTCAGAATAGGTTAGATTGAGTAATTGTATGAATGCCACGTGTTTGAACATTGTGTGTATGCTAAGTAATTTTGACAGACATGGGGATTTTCATGTGAAAACTATTAAATAATACTATTATGAATGTAATGTGTAAGCTTCAAGAAGATTTTGTTTGTCTAAACATTATTGATGAATTTTTCACTTGACAGCCCCAAGTGAACATTGTGCGGTCATACAGAATGAGTCTGGCAAAAAGGGATGGGTCGACGTGAACTGCTTTCTAGAGAAGAGATTTATCTGTGAGAAAAAGTAAGTGGATGATTTATTTGACATTAAATGTATGTTAGAAAATGTGAGAATATATTTAATGTTCTGTACGACTTCTCACAATAATTCCTGTTTGCAGGTTGTATCCTGAATAATTTAATGTGTTTACAGGATGTAGCCTGAATGATTTAATGTGCTTGCAGGTTGTAGCCTGAATAATTTAATGTGTTTGGAGGATGTGTTCGTACACTCATTGCAGTATCTCTTAATTGTGTCTCAATTTCTGGCACAAACAAGACTATACTCATTGCATGATCTCTTAATTGTGTCTCGATTTCTGGCACAAACAAGACTATACTCATTGCATGATCTCTTAATTGTGTCTCGATTTCTGGCACAAACAAGACTATACTCATTGCATGATCTCTTAATTGTGTCTCGATTTCTGGCACAAACAAGACTATACTCATTGCATTAACTCTTCACGTATGGATATATAAATACTCTTTTCGTGATATAATATGTTGTATAATTAGATGTAAATCAACGGACTTATTTCCTGATACACTACAACAATACATTGTGTCGTGTATAGAATAAAGTATCCTGGGTATATTATTATGAAAGAGATTTGAAACAATTTCTTTCCATTAAGCAATAGTGAGAATATATTTTTTTCCATTAAGCAATAGTAAGAATATTAGTAATAGCATGACTATAAGCCTAAGTATGCCTAGATATTTTAATGAATAACTGATTCACAATTATTCTTGATAACCATATGGGTCATCTGTCTACGCGTTACGTATTCATTAGCAGAATATAGTGAAATCTCACTCTACAGCCGTGGAGTTGAATGTGTTGTACACACATTTCATATGCAAACTGAGAAACGGGCCTCTAATTCTTCACTCATTATCATTAGACCTAAAACAAATTTTAATGTACTCCCATGTAGGCCTGGTTCTGCTGGACTGCTCTTAGTGCCCATGTCTGGCTGTGGTAACAGAGTTTTGGTATACAAATATGTTAGTCACAAGTGTCTTGATCTCCATCTTGATCTGTGGGGGGGGGGGGGGGGGGTTGAGCAGTAAAGGAGATAGCTGGTATGTCACTATGTTTGCTTTCTGGCATCTTGTCTCAATCTATTTCTCTAATTTTCCAATTGTCTAAATTTTGAATAATTCGGAGTGTCTTTGACCATTTGAGTTGCATTCTTCATTGGTAAGCCATTGTTTATTTAATGTTTCTTTGGTGATCTTTTCTCATCTAGATTTTGGTCTTCCTCATAGTCTGGTATTCTACTGATACATGCACGAAGGGCTGGTTGTGCATGCTCCATTGGCGTGTTTTATTGTGACTTTCGATGATGAAAATTCATCCATTCAGCGAAGTTTACATCATGGTGTCTAATATTGTCGTGAATTTTGTTGGTTGATGTTGTTGGCATGCGACATAAAGTACAAACATAGTGACCAACGAACTGCATAGCAATAATCAAAATGATCACACATGAAGGCATGTTTTAATGTTGCTCGTTGTTGTCTTACGATGTGAGTCACAGTTTCAGTCAATAGACCATACAGGGCTTCCACAGAGTGGATGTTCCCATATGATCTGGTAAGACATCTATTGAAGAACGGCTTGCTAGAACAATCATCAACCTACATCAAGTCTTGAATGACAGAAATGTTGGCCACTAACAAGATCGATGATATCTATATAAGCTTTAAGTTATCAACAAGAGATAGCGTATGCTAATATGATTATATGCATGTTATATTTGCTATCTCTCTAGTATTTGACATGCATGTTATATTTGCTATCTCTCTAGTATTTGACATGCATGTTATATTTGAAATCTCTCTAGTATTTGACATGCATGTTATATTTGAAATCTCTCTAGTATTTGACATGCATGTTATATTTGCTATCTCTCTAGAATTTGACATGCATGTTTATTTCTCTTATTGAATTCTGTCTGATCATCGAGACAAATGTCTATGTAACTTTGTTGGATATATTTTGTAGGCTCTAGATTGCTGATCGGGAGATATGGCTAACAACTGGACCAGGAGAGGTGTGTCAGGATAGCCAAGTACAGATTTCACACATTTATTTTGTTAGGTAGCAATCAGAAATTATTTGTTGCTATGTCTACTACAACAAATAAATGTTGCGAAGGATAAATGTGTTGTCTTTTACAATAAACATTGTTTAGATAGTTGTTCATTTGTTGGAAATTAAGCTTATTGTTAGTGGAACTGGTTTCGACTTGTTGGAAACATACTACGAAGGTCTGTTGTGTTTCGAGCTGCAGTGATGTTGCTATGCGCTAACAAATGGGTGTTGGATTCAAACATTGCCTTGTTGTGCTAACTAAGGTAATTTAATGCCATCACAAATCTGTAGTGTTTCGTCTGCCGTGTCTATGTTGATGAATGACGGTGAAGTTTCTGCGTCTGCCGTGTCTATGTTGATGAATGACGGTGAAGTTTCTGCATCTGACGTGACCGGAAACTTATTGTTAATATTTTAACACACTGTAGTAATTCAAGAGATAACACCCTCAGTTCCTTGGATGATAAATATCCACAAGACATATGGGTCAAAGTATACACAGATGGGTCAGCACAAGACATATGGGTCAGGTATACACAGATGGGTCAGCACAGGACATATGGGTCAGAGTATACACAGATGGGTCAGCATAAGACATATGGGTCAGACTATACACAGATGGGTCAGCACAAGACATATGGGTCAGCACAGAATGCATTGAGGAATGGAGGTGAAGGTGTATATATAGAATATCCACACAAGCCTAGAGATACGATCAGAACACAGTACTGTTGTACAATATTGGATATGGCTGATTTAACAATTCAAGGCTGTACTGTTGTACAATATTGGATATGGCTGATTTAACAATTCAAGGCTGTACTGTTGTACAATATTGGATATGGCTGATTTAACAATTCAAGGCTGTACTGTTGTACAATATTGGATATGGCTGATTTAACAATTCAAGGCTGTACTGTTGTACAATATTGGATATGGCTGATTTAACAATTCAAGGCTGTACTGTTGTACAATATTGGAGATGGCTGATTTAACAATTCAAGGCTCTACTGTTGTACAATATTGGATATGGCTGATTTAACAATTCAAGGCTGTACTGTTGTACAATATTGGATATGGCTGATTTAACAATTCAAGGCTGTACTGTTGTACAATATTGGATATGGCTGATTTAACAATTCAAGGCTGTACTGTTGTACAATATTGGATATGGCTGATTTAACAATTCAAGGCTGTACTGTTGTACAATATTGGATATGGCTGATTTAACAATTCAAGGCTGTACTGTTGTACAATATTGGATATGGCTGATTTAACAATTCAAGGCTGTACTGTTGTACAATATTGGAGATGGCTGATTTAACAATTCAAGGCTGTACTGTTGTACAATATTGGATATGGCTGATTTAACAATTCAAGGCTGTACTGTTGTACAATATTGGATATGGCTGATTTAACAATTCAAGGCTGTACTGTTGTACAATATTGGATATGGATGATTTAACAATTCAAGGCTGTACAGTTGTACAATATTGGATATGGCTGATTTAACAATTCAAGGCTGTACTGTTGTACAATATTGGATATGGCTGATTTAACAATACAAGGCTGTACTGTTGTACAATATTGGAGATGGCTGATTTAACAATTCAAGGCTGTACTGTTGTACAATATTGGATATGGCTGATTTAACAATTCAAGGCTGTACTGTTGTACAATATTGGAGATCGCTGATTTAACAATTCAAGGCTGTACTGTTGTACAATATTGGATATGGCTGATTTAACAATTCAAGGCTGTACTGTTGTACAATATTGGAGATGGCTGATTTAACAATTCAAGGCTGTACTGTTGTACAATATTGGAGATGGCTGATTTAACAATTCAAGGCTGTACTGTTGTACAATATTGGATATGGCTGATTTAACAATTCAAGGCTGTACTGTTGTACAATATTGGATATGGCTGATTTAACAATTTGTATCAAACTAGCCAGACAGAAAACGTGTAAGATCCATGAGTGTATTAGGTCAGTCCAGAGGTGAAAGTGACCGAGTGGAGGGGGGGGGGGAGTAGGATAGATACATTTATGCTAATGTAGAGGTGGGGGTCTACGATCTACTCCGACTCATGGAAAGTTTACAAGAGTGCTGACATCAGAGGAGCAGGCTATTAGCATTATTGAGTAAACACCAGATACAATTTCCCTGACCCAGAAACAGGGGTAGTCACGCAAACGGTTGAGAGAATGTGGGGTGGCGCCACATGGAGAAATAAAAAACATCAAGGAACAGATAGAGAACACCTCAAAACTTACTTGGTCAAGTTTATATCGTGTACAAGATTACCAGCTGGAGAGTTACTTGGTCAAGTTTATGTGGTGTACAAGATTACCAGCTGGAGAGTTACTTGGCCAAGTTTATGTGGTGTACAAGATTACCAGCTGGAGAGTTACTTGGCCAAGTTTATGTGGTGTACAAGATTACCAGCTGGAGAGTTACTTGGTCAAGTTTATGTGGTGTACAAGATTACCAGCTGGAGAGTTACTTGGTCAAGTTTATGTGGTGTACAAGATTACCAGCTGGAGAGTTACTTGGTCAAGTTTATGTCGTGTACAAGATTACCAGCTGGAGAGTTACTTGGTCAAGTTTATGTGGTGTACAAGATTACCAGCTGGAGAGTAACTTGGTCAAGTTTATGTGGTGTACAAGATTACCAGCTGGAGAGTAACTTGGTCTAGTTTATGTGGTGTACAAGATTACCAGCTGGAGAGTTACTTGGTCAAGTTTATGTGGTGTACAAGATTACCAGCTGGAGAGGATCCATTTGAAACAATCCTTGAGGATATAAAGAGCTACTGGCCCCCTTTGTAATGAAACATTTAATGCCTCCCCTCTTCCCAAATTAACGAAACACTTACGCCTCCCCCTCCTTCCAAAAGAATCAAACACTTAATCCCCACCAACTTCCCCCTTTTCTCAAAAGAACAAAACATGCACTCTGAAACAAACTCTACTTCCTTCCCAAAAGAATGAAACATGCACTACCTACCTTCAGCCTAACTCCCAACAGGTAATCATTTACTTGCATTCCACTGCCAGTACTCATATATACATATATATTACAATAAAGCATTCATTGTCTGCTTCAACTATTTTCTGATAAAAGTTCTATCCCCTTATCTTGACCTAGATTTCGCGATGTATTTCGTAAAAATCACAGTTTTGTTACATTAGTGGGATCCGCCTTCTAGGAAAGTTCCAAAATAATTAATGTCTGCTGATTTGTCTTCGTCATTCATGAGGATTGTTAGTCAGAGATTGAGACAAAATGTGAGAATAATAATTGTGTTTACAGGTGACAGAATATCAGCATTTCTCCCCAAACTTTTCTTAGTTGCCTACTGTCACATGCATGGAAAGAAGAAAGTGGCCCTATACTTTGCACTAGAACTAGAATTCCAGTGCCAGGTTTGTCACAGTGCATGTCAGACTTGAGAACAATCTAACACAATAAACAACTCTAGAAGGATGATACAACAATAAACAACTCTAGAAGGAAGATACAACAATAAACAACTCTAGAAGGAAGATACAACAATAAACAACTCTAGAAGGAAGATACAACAATAAACAACTCTAGAAGGAAGATACAACAATAAACAACTCTAGAAGGAAGATACAACAATAAACAACTCTAGAAGGAAGATACAACAATAAACAACTCTAGAAGGAAGATACAACAATAAACAACTCTAGAAGGCTGATAAAGCTCACACATTGCTTCTTAAGTCATCAATCTTTATTACACAGTCAGGTCAGTTATCAGAATATGACACATGATGTTGTTGCCTCATTTAGTTATTGAGTATACAGAGTCACTGAAACATAATGACACCTCACACTAGTACACAGTCAGTGAAAGATAACATGTCACACTAGCACACAGTGACACATGACATGTCACACTAGCACACAGTGACACATGACATGTCACACTAGCACACAGTGACACATGACATGTCACACTAGCACACAGTGACACATGATACATTAGAATCAAACATCTTCTATAAATTGTGTGTCACAAAAGTATATATCCTTATCATATAGAGTCACCGAAACATCACATACCAATACCATACAAAGTCACTGAAAGACATATCCAACACCATACAATCAAAGAAAAATCATACCACACAGTCAGAGAAATATAACATCATACAGAGTCATAGAAACATCATATATTGAAATCATACAGAGTCAGAAAAGATCATACCATCGAGTCACAGAAATATACCTTGTCTTGTCCTATCCATGTATGACGCTAGACTTCTTGGGGAGCCAAAGCCTTCTTCCTTTAGCTAACTGTGATGCTGCTGCCAAAGTGCAGCCTTGATGTTCTAGTATTTCTTTGATGCCATCTTCTTCTGGGTCTTCCCCTGTTTCTCTTTTCAGATCTTTTATTGAAGGCCATCGATGGAATGTGATCTAGTTCCATTCTGATTAGATGGTTGAACCATTTGATGTTTTGTATGTCTATGTATTCTTTGCACAATATTGTTTACATCAGATTTCTTATTGTGTCATTGTTTATTCTATCTCTTTTTGTTATCCCCAGGGTTGTTCTCATACACTTCATTTCGCAAACAGCAAGTTTGTGTTCTAGTTTCTGTCAGGATCCAGGTCTGGCATTGGTAACACAGTGTCAGCAAGAATACTGCATTTATTAACAACCTCTTGGAGATCATGTCCATGTTCTGGTGTTTCAGCTGTGGGTGATAATTGATATAAAACTGCTTATGCTTTCTGACATCTCTATCTCTCTATCTAGTCTCCCATCTTCTGAGAACACACTGCCTAGATACTTAATTGTTTTTACTTGGTTGAGTTTTGTGCCATCTATATATATTTCTAGTGGGGATTGATTTCTGCATATCTTCAATGTTTCTTATTTTGTTTTGTTAATTCTCATGTTGTTGGTTTTGCAATGGGTATTTAGTGCATTTAGGTGATTTTGCAACTCAGATTTAACGTTGTATATCAATGCTGGATAGTGTGCCGGATATCAATGCCGAATAGTGTGCCGGATATCAATGCCGAATAGTGTGCCGGATATCAATGCCGGACAGTGTGCCAGATATCAATGCCGGACAGTGTGCCGGATATCAATGCTGGATGGTTTGCTGGATATCAATGCCAGATAGTGTGCCGGATAGTGTGCCAGATATCAATGCCGGATAGTGTGCTGGATATCAATGCCGGATAGTGTGGTGGATATCAATGCCGGATAGTGTGGTGGATATCAATGCCGGATAGTGTGCCGGATATCAATGCCGGATAGTGTGCGAATAGCAAATGTCTTCTTTCCTCTGATCTCTTGTTCAGGGGGAGGAGGGGTTTGTGTTCTATTACTTTTAAAGTTTCTTTGGTTTTTTGTCTATATAGATGTTGAATAGGAGCGGGGATAATACGCATCCCTGTCTGACTCCAGATGTTATTATGAACAGTCTGTCACATTAATTAAGTTACATGTGAATATTATAGCACAGTCACAAGAACATCATATATCAATACCATACAGAGTTGCAAAAACATCATACCATACAGAGTTGCAAAAACATCATACCATACAGAGTCGCACAAACATCATACCATACAGAGTCGCACAAACATCATACCATACAGAGTTGCACAAACATCATACCATACAGTCACATAAACATCATACTATACAATCACATAAACATCATACCATACAGAGTCGCACAAACATCATACCATACAGAGTCACACAAACATCATACCATACAGTCACATAAACATCATACCAAAAACATCATACCAAACAGAGTCGCACAAACATCATACCATACAGAGTCATATAAACATCATACCATACAGAGTCGCACAAACATCATACCATACAGTCACATAAACATCATACCATACAGAGTTGCACAAACATCATACCATACAGAGTCACATAAACATCATACCATACAGAGTCGCACAAACATCATACCATACAGTCACATAAACATCATACCATACAGAGTCACATAAACATCATACCATACAGTCACATAAACATCATACCATACAGAGTCACATAAACATCATACCATACAGAGTCACATAAACATCATACCATACAGAGTCACATAAACATCATACCATACAGAGTCACATAAACATCATACCATACAGTCACATAAACATCATACCATACAGAGTTGCACAAACATCATACCATACAGAGTCACATAAACATCATACCATACAGAGTCGCACAAACATCATACCATACAGAGTCACATAAACATCATACCACACAGAGTCGCACAAACATCATACCATACAGCCGCACAAACATCATACCATACAGAGTCACATAAACATCATACCATACAGAGTCGCACAAACATCATACCATACAGAGTCGCACAAACATCATACCATACAGCCGCACAAACATCATACCATACAGTCACATAAACATCATACCATACAGAGTCGCACAAACATCATACCATACAGTCACATAAACATCATACCATACAGAGTCGCACAAACATCATACCATACAGAGTCGCACAAACATCATACCATACAGAGTCGCACAAACATCATACCATACAGAGTCGCACAAACATCATACCATACAGTCACATAAACATCATACCATACAGAGTCGCACAAACATCATACCATACAGTCACATAAACATCATACCATACAGAGTCGCACAAACATCATACCATACAGAGTCACACAAACATCATACCATACAGAGTCGCACAAACATCATACCATACAGAGTCGCACAAACATCATACCATACAGAGTCGCACAAACATCATACCATACAGAGTCGCACAAACATCATACCATACAGAGTCGCACAAACATCATACCATACAGTCACATAAACATCATACCATACAGAGTCGCACAAACATCATACCATACAGTCACATAAACATCATACCATACAGAGTTGTGCAAACATCATACCATACAGTCACATAAACATCATACCATACAGAGTCGCACAAACATCATACCATACAGCCGCACAAACATCATACCATACAGTCACATAAACATCATACCATACAGAGTCGCACAAACATCATACCATACAGTCACATAAACATCATACCATACAGAGTCGCACAAACATCATACCATACAGAGTCACACAAACATCATACCATACAGAGTCGCACAAACATCATACTATACAGAGTTGTGCAAACATCATACCATACAGAGTTGTGCAAACATCATACCATACAGTCACACAAACATCATACCATACAGAGTCACATAAACACCATACCATACAGAGTCACATAAACATCATACCATACAGAGTCACATAAACATCATACCATACAGAGTCACATAAACATCATACCATACAGAGTCAGTTAAAGCTGGCTATGCTAATCAACACATTATAACACAAAAAATCTGAGGCTTCTGGTCATATATAACTAGATCATACATTCAGGATAATCTTGTCATTCAGAATTCAGAGAATCCACAAATAAAATACATTTCTGGAAATAATTTGTCACTGGACAAATATTCTAGTCTTTACACAGCCAAATTCAACACTCATCAAATTTCCTTTACACGTCCTTCTGAAACCGTTATGATGCTTCAGAAATATGCCCAACATAGTGATTTTGTTACTAAAAATAACTTGCCAGGGATGTACGTTATTTCAAAATTGTGGTACCCTTGCAATGCAGACTACAGACTCTCATGAGTATTAATCATGAAGCTATTGATTATTTGAAGGAGAGATTGTATGACTTATAGAAAGCCACGTCACAATCTAGTTCTAGCATTTGAAGGCGAGATTGTATGACTTATAGAAAGCCACAACGCATGTGGTTGCATCTGTGGGTCTCACCAATGGCCCACTAGACACACCATCCATGCAACAGAAAACCTTAGTGGATGACATGCCATTATATTGAGGTTATCTTCTTAGCGAAGCTTCATGGCACGTCATCTATACAATTATGATTTTGTTTTGTTGTTGAAATGTTTTACATGTTTGCCTGAATATATATGTATGCACCCTCTGTGGTTGGGAGGGAGCCAGAGATGTACTGTGCAGCACTGAGGAGGAGGAAACTGACATCACTGTTTTTCCTATGGCTGAGGCCCATCATAGAGGCACAGTGACTCAGGACGTGACAATCCTTTTGACTTGAACATTTGGTTGCATGCCTGGAGCAATAGAGAAGTTCGGCATAACCAGTAGTCAACTGTTGGCGGGGAATGAGCACAGTGAACCCTATCTTGGCTACAGTGGCTAGGAGCAGTGCATAGGTTTAAACCTACCTTCCTGGAGGTGTGATAGTTATTATCTGGCTCTGTCCCGGGGTGGGCCGAAAATCCACAGACTTCTCAGCAATATAATGCCATCTAATGGCATTAGGTCAAAGGGCAGGAGCCCATGGACCGCTGGATCAGCAACCAACCAACCAACCAACCATAGAAAGCCACGTCACAATCTAGTTCTAGCATTTGAAGGCGAGATTGTATGACTTATAGCAAGTCACGTCACAATCTAGTTCTAGCATTATAAGAAGTGGGATTTCACACTTCAAATAAATCTGAGCTTTTCACATTCAAATAGAAAGTACAAGCATGCATTACCACACATAGAAAGTTTCAAGGCTCTCTTGTGCAACAACAAATGTTGGCTGCAATAGACCTCCAATATTCTGTATATTGTCTTAGTAATACACTCTGATAGACTGTAACCTGTCCATCTTGTGATGTTACTCTCCCACTTGTATCTGCTTACCTCTTGCTCGCCTCCCCTCAACTTTACTTTCAAGTAAAGTATTCAATAATGTGTCATGTCTTTTAATGGTTGTTTGCTGATCCAGTCCATGGGCTCATGCCTTTTGACCCAATACCATTGTGTGATATATGCATGTGTTTGTGAGCTGCTTTTTTTTGTTCCATATAATGTGCTCCATTTATCTGGCTTTGGAGGGAGAAGTATTTTCCTGACGTCATCCAGCGCTGGGCATTCAAAAAGGTGGTGGTCAACAGTTTCATAGGGATGAGTGCACAGCCAGCACCCTGGAGTGTGTTGTGGTTGTATTCTGTTTAAATATCTTTTAATGTGTCCACAATATTGTATTTGCTTGATCTTTATTTCCTTTAATAATTATTTCTTCATATTCAATCTTGTTAGAAACTCTTTGTTTATTTTCTTTTCTTTCCACGTTGTTCTTCCTAATCTTCTATATATCCACATCACAAAAGCATCAAGTCTTCTAACTGTTTGTTTATTGTCCATATTTCTGAGCCATTTATCACAGATTTTTAATTATGTTGATGTCTAAACAACTTGCGAACACCCTTGATAATGGGAGATAAGAATTCTCAATATTACTGGTCAGTAAAGCGTTACACTGTACTGTCTGTCCCAATGTGAATGATGGTTGATAGTATCCACACTTGTCACTAAGCGTAGGGGATATTGATAACCTTAACTGTATATGCTACACAAATGTGGATACAGGCAACCAATGTGACACACCTCGTTGTGAATAACTTCAATGTGGATACAGGAAACCAATGTGACACACCTCGTTGTGAATAACTTCAATGTGGATACAGGTAACCAATGTGACACACCTCGTTGTAAATAAATTCAATGTGGATACAGGCAACTAAATGTTATACACTCATGAATGAATTGAAATCCTACCCTGTTCAGTACAATTAGCTGCACTAGTGTATAAGAGATTTCTTGGACAGAAAATATAAGTAACAGTGAGGTTTTGAGTATGCTGAATATAGAGGAAGGATGGCTGGTGAATATGATTTTACATAGAAAACTAAGATAATTCTGACATAAAAAGACGCAATGGCATGGAAAGACTCAATTTAGAGGGCAGAATTCTGAGAACTAGAAGAAGAGGTAGACCTAGAAGGAGATGAACAGATGACATCAAAAATTGTATGAAGTTATCATTGTAGGAGGCAGGCAGATTGGCATGAGATATAGTTGGGTTCAGGACATCAATTGCAAAGACAACATTCTGGAAAGAATATGTCACGTGATGTAGTGTAGAACATCTACCTGAGGTCAGGTATTATATAACAAATATGTACTCAATTCAACAAAACTTTTGTTATTTTAATACCAGGTCTTGCAGACGTGAAGTGACTGACATTTTCTGATCATTGAAGTGACTTCAATAGCTTCTCACCAGCTCCTCTTTAGATTTGCCTTGCTTTTTTGGCATCTTTTTACCAGAACCATCTTCTAAATCTTTGGCCCTGTAGTAGTGAGGAGCAACTTCCAACAGCCATAAGTTTTCTATCTCAATGACCTGAAATATAAAAACAACAGCCATAAGTTTTCTATCTCAATGACCTGAAATATAAAAACAACAGCCATAAGTTTTCTATCTCAATGACCTGAAATATAAAAACAACAGCCATAAGTTTTCTATCTCAATGACCTGAAATATAAAAACAACAGCCATAAGTTTTCTATCTCAATAACCTGAAATACAACAAACAGAAACTCTTGGTGTCCATGTTAAAAATACGATGTTGGTTATTGTTCTTTGAATGTTGATTTTTTTCTGTAAAATTACATCTCCAGAGTTTAACATGTGTACACACAGCAAGTATACAATGTTGTCATGTAGATATGTTAAATAAGTGTGGGTTGCATCATACCATGGTTGCTCGTGCGTCTCTCGGCCTGGTTTCTCAAACTTCAGCACCTGTGCTTGCTCAGACAGAACTGCGGTCCTGCTTGATTTTTAAGGGATGGGCCAACCAGTCTTAGTGTCCAGCCTCTGTTCGTTGGACTAAGCCCCATCTCCACTTCAAAGAGATGGTTTCAACTGGGGTTATGTTCGCAAAGATTGGTAGTAATGTGTGCCACTACTAAAATATAAGTATATATAATATAGATCTAACAAATTCATTGTTTTGAAAATAATAGCTCTGTCAAGGACAGAGGAGTACAGTAGCCCAGTTGATAGTCAGCTTGTTTCCTATCACCGGGTTACAGATTTGGAACCTTATCTGGACCCACGTCTCGACCCAAAAACAATCTGGGTTGTGATTTCTCGCTTGACACGGCCACTCCTCCAGTAAATTCAGCTGTAAATGAGTACCTGATGCATGAGTTAGGAGGGGTAAAGACAGCAAGGAAGGGAACTGGTCACCCCACATAATAGTTGCTGCAGCTTAGTACATGAAGAGATATCTTCATCCCAGATGGCAGGTTGCTGCCATGGGAGACCTACCTTTACTTTTGTCAAGAAACAACACCAAGGACAAAAACAACAACGTTTTGGCAATATACCTTTGCCTCAACCCCCCCCCCCCCCCCCAAGAAGTATCTATGACAGTACATTAAGAGCAGTGAGAAAAATACAAATAAATACTCCTCAATACACATGTACATAATGTCCCTGCTCAATACACATGTACATAATGTCCCTGCTCAATACACATGTACATAATGTCACTGCTGTATGGTTTAAAGATGATAGTTGAGGACTAGTTGATGATTTTTGTCAGAAAGAATATGGACTGTCAAGAGTTATCCAGTCATAGCTAAAGGGATTATATCATCATCATGTGTCAAGTGCTACTTGCACACGAATAAAAGGATTATATAATCATCATCATGTGTCAAGTGCTACTTGCACACGAATAAAACGATGATATAATCATCATTAAAAGACAAGGATATGAAGATTATATGAAGACAGAACATTAAGACAAAAAGAGACAGAGAGAAAATGGTAAGTAGTTTGATATTGTGCTAAGGGAGAGTCAGCAGGAAAGCTCATACGCAACTTTTCAGATTGAATTATCAATGATCTTGTATGTCAGCTCCACAGCACATGATGATGATGATGACCTACAAACCTGTCTCATAAACTCCTTTGTAGTGAAGACAAGTTCATGATAAATCAGCCAGCGCGGATGTTCCTCAAAAAGGCAACTGTTGGGATGAACCATAACTGTCTGCTGCGATTTAACTGTTTTATACTGTCCACCTTTGGTCAGTCGAACAGTGTGGTAGAAGTAGCCAGCTGTAATAGCCTGTTGACAAAGATAATTTATCTTGTCATCATATTATATTACAGGTGTTTAGTGTGAAGAACATTGAATAAATGATGCTTAACAAACTCTAATTATCATATTAAATTACAGGTGTTGGGTATGAGGGTTTACCAAACTATTTATCACTTTTACAATCCATAGCTTTCAGATATTCTATGAAACAATTGCTTCTATAATTGCAAAGCATACCCCCCCCCCCCCCCCCACTATTTCTTGAATATAGCGGGATGTGAATGAAACAAGATTGAATGCACATGTTTATTGGAAGTGTATGATGCTTTGCACATTGTTTTCATTTTATTGAATCAAATAGATCTGCCTTTACTGTATCTGTGTAGCATAGCTTGCTATGGTATGCTGTCTGATGGTAGTCTGCTGATGTGTGCAAACTATTTCATCTGTTGTCTCTTAATATATCCCAAGATTGGGGCGGTGCCGGTTCTTTGTCTAATGTCCTCATTCTGTCTCTTAGTGATATTCCTAGGATTCTGCATAATATGCCATTTCAGCTGTCACAAGTTTACATTTGTCTTGTGCTGTCATTGTCCATGTTTGGTATTGGTAGCACAGTGTTGGCATAATAATTGTTTTTAATAGTGTTATTTTGGTGTTTACATCTACATTTTTGTTTCTGAAGATTGGCGTCATTTGCCCTAGGGCTAGCACTACTTATGTATCTGTTTTTTTTTCTTCCATAACAACTTCCACATCATCATCAGGTTGCATATCCTGGACAGGATGTGGCAGTCATCACATTACTTTCACATTTATCCATCAACATCTGTGATCTATCCTCTACAGAATATTGTCATCACTGCCATTCTTCTTCTTCTTCTTCTTCTGCGTTCGTTCTCAAACTCCTGCAGATTAGCAGGATGTAGTCCGGAGAACGGAATGTGTTGTGTCATGGTTTACAGCATTGCTGCGATATCTGCGCCTTTCAGTCACTGACCCTATATGGGATGGGACAGCCAACTCCATCCCATAACGTCCTTAGTCGCCTTTTATGACATGCGTGGAAGGTAAACAGTGTTGCTATTCTTTGCTCCCCTTTCGGGCCCTGCAACACACGGGTGACTGCTATTGTGTAAGCCTCTCAGTTCTGTTCAAGCTAACCAGCCTCTTCGATGTCATGTTCAGAAGGTCTTTGATATCCTGTGTGCATCGTAGTCTTGGTCTGCCCCTTTACTCTCTTTCATGGAACCTTGCCCTCAGTGATTAATCTTTCTAAACCACTGTGTCTCTTTATGTCAGAAATATGTTATCTTGTATTTTTTAATAGTTTTGACGAGCCAGTCATCTTCTATGTTTAGGTTATTCTGGACATCTGTGTTGGTTCGTCTTTCTGTCCATGATATTCTTAGGACCTTTCTAGAAAATTTCCTTTCAAATGCCAATATTTTCAAAGAGTCTATGAAATAATCTAGTTTTTAATAATCAAATAATCTATCAAACATTTGGATAGTTTAGCAATCTATAAATGTCTGATGTCTCTGATACAACATATTACATCCAGTTACCTTTCTGATTGCTTGAGTGTCTGTTGGATTGGAAACCAGTTCTATCTCTACCCGTTCAAAGAGACCTTCCAGCTGGTCTCTGATATCCCTGGCACGCTTCATTGACCTGTGCTGCAAATAATTTTCGTAACACCATTGTGTAGAATACTCAGTTTCCTCCCATTGGTTATATACATTCAGAAGTGTGAGATGGTCACCTCCCGGTACAAAAAAGTTATGGCGGGCTGTGTCTGCATGAACGATTTTGTCTTTTGGTCTGTAAAATATTGCATTATTGACGGACAGCATTGCTGCAACTGTAACAATCTCCTTGGAACATTTATACCTGGCAAGATCATACACAGAAATACAGGAAATATTACAAATATAGTAAAACTGGAAAAATCTACAAAATAAATGTCAATGTGCTAAAACCTGGAAAATTTAACCAAATGAAAATCTATGTTCCAAAGAATTAACAACATTAATATCTATAAACTTATCCCCCAAAAATATCAAAATCTATAAACTGATCAAATAAACAATATCAAAATCTATAAACTGATCAAATAAACAATATCAAAATCTATAAACTGATCAAATAAACAATATCAAAATCTATAAACTGATCAAATAAACAATATCAAAATCTATAAACTGATCAAATAAACAATATCAAATTCTATAAACGGATCAAATAAACAATATAAAAATTTATAAACTGATCAAATAAACAATATCAGTTTTCCAATATTTGAGTCTCAACACTGCAAAAATTTGAACAATATGTACTGCCCATAATTTGTTTGGTGTTTTCTTTTTGTGCAATGGGGAGCTGTAGTCAAAGCTTTTTTCTTCATGTGCAATGGGGAGCTGTAGTCACAGCTGTTTTCCACACCCATGTACATGCTCAAGTTGGTGTATTCAATACCTGAATGTGAAGAGATGTTTGATCTGTTCCGTGTTCTCATGAACAACACTTCTGTCGACCAGCCTCGTGTAGTTTCATTATTTTCTATACGCAACACTGGCCTCTTCTCCAGAGGCAATCAATGAGTACTCTAGGCACAGCTATACCGAAGCAACATCTACTCTTATCAGGACATTGGCCATTCCTCCAATGCATCTGCATTCCGTCTGACCAAGCCAGAATGCCTTGCGTGATTTTGTGTCGACAGTAATGTTGGCTGCGTGAGTGTAGAGTTGTTGGAGATATTGCTTGTATTAATGTTATATTAAGTAGTCAATTATCACTCCATCTATAGCCTCCACATTCTTGGGCACAATCCCAAAGTGTTGGCCAGGAACACAGCATGAGCCATTGTATTTCTGTTTCAAGAGTGCACCACAAGGTGCTACATTTAGGATCTTTCTTTTTTGTTAACACTGGGAATCAGAACACAGGCAATGTGAAACCCTTTTTTGTTAACACTGGGAATCAGAACACAGGCAATGTGATACCCTTTTTTGTTAACACTGGGAATCAGAACACAGGCAATGTGATACCCTTTTTTGTTAACACTGGGAATCAGAACACAGGCAATGTGATACCCTTTTTTGTTAACACTGGGAATCAGAACACAGGCAATGTGATACCCTTTTTTGTTAACACTGGGAATCAGAACACAGGCAATGTGATACCCTTTTTTGTTAACACTGGGAATCAGAACACAGGCAATGTGATACCCTTTTTTGTTAACACTGGGAATCAGAACACAGGCAATGTGATACCCTTTTTTGTTAACACTGGGAATCAGAACACAGGCAATGTGATACCCTTTTTTGTTAACACTGGGAATCAGAACACAGGCAATGTGATACCCTTTTTTGTTAACACTGGGAATCAGAACACAGGCAATGTGATACCCTTTTTTTGTTAACACTGGGAATCAGAACACAGGCAATGTGATACCCTTTTTTGTTAACACTGGCAATCAGAACACAGGCAATGTGATACCCTTTTTTGTTAACACTGGGAATCAGAACACAGGCAATGTGATACCCTTTTTTGTTACCACTGGGAATCAGAACACAGGCAATGTGATACCCTTTGCACCCCGTAAACACTAACATTAACAATAACAATCTATGTCTATGTAATAAAACTTGACATAATTTACATATAATATGTTTGTATGTTGAACAGACAGTCACAGAACATCACACAGGTAACGATAACAACTCTAGAAATGGAATGGTAGCTTCAGAAAGGTAATGATGAGAGGAAAGTGATGGCAGTTTGAGGAAAGGGATGGTAGCTTGAAAGTATAGATGGCACTTTTAGCACAGTAATGACACCTTCAATAAAGTAATGGCAGCTTGTGAAAAGTAATGACAGATTGTGAATAAAGAAACAACAACAACTTGAGATAGTAATAGCTTGAAGAAAAGAAATGTCAGTAACATATAAATTGAAATTTTTTGACAGGCTTACTTTTCTGATGCTAACAACATCTTGGACATCATGGGATCCACGGGAAACTCTGCCATCCGTCGTCCAAGTTTGGTCAGCTCTCCCATGTGGTTGAGAGCACCAAGAGCATACAACTGCTCTAGAGCCAGAACCAATGTCTCATGAGGGGGTGGGTCCATGAAATCAAAGTTCAATAGATCATTTATACCAAGAGACTTGAGCAAAAGAACAACGTTTCCCAGATTTGTACGCTGAATTTCTGGAATGGAATTGTCTTCCAGCTCATTCTTGTACGCCCAGGCTGTGTACAGACGGAAACATTTCCCCGCAGATACTCTCCCTGCCCTGCCTGCTCTCTGATTGGCTGACGCCTGAAATAGGAAACAAAGGGTGTCTATAAAGTCAGTGAAATTGAAAAGAAATAAATCTGTACGTAAGATATCAAAGAGAAATGTATACAGGAACCATTACTTTCAATAGTAAAACAATAAAAACTTGAACATGTATGCAGACATGATTCCTTAAACAATACTACAGGGAACCATTAAAGGTAGAAGAAGCAGAGGACAAATAAAATTATAGACAGACGACATCAAGGGCTAGATAAGACAAGACTTTTCCACACTCGTCTGCATGGTTGATGATGTAAGTCGCTGGAGGAATCTATGTGTTGATGTTTCCTAATGCTGTGTCACAACTGTCAGAGATAAATCTGACCATCCTGCCACAGAAAAGCAACCATGAAACAAATGCCAAATAGGACAACATGATTATATGTCAAAATCAAATGATTTTATGACTGCTAAACTCACAGAGCTCTTACGGAAAATCTGGAATCTGGAAGCGATACCACAAGATTTTAAAGATGCTTCCATTTTACATCTATACAAGAGAAAAGGAAATTGCCTAGCTTGCGACAACCATCAAGGAATATCCCTCTCTATAGCAGGCAAGATCCTGGCTATGGTCCTGTTAAACAGACTGCAAGCCTATCTTGAGACAGGTCTCCTCCCAGAGAGCCAATGTGGCTTCCGACAGGTCAGATGTATGGTTGACATGATATTCACTGCCAGACAACTACAGGAAAAGTGTTGCGAACAGAACATTGGTCTCTACACCACATTTGTTGACCTAACTAAGGCATTCAACACTAAATCGCGAAGGACTATGGAAGATCATGGCCAAATTTGGATGTCCTGAAACATGGTTCGCCAGTTCCATGATGGTATGACAGCCTATGTGCAAGATGGTGGCACACACTCAAACCCATTTCCAGTGACTACTGGTGTCAGAGTTGCGTCCTGACTCTCAGCAAAAGTTGCGTCCTGACTCTTCAGCATGGTGTTCTCTGCCGTGTTAAATGATGTCTTCTGGAATAACAGTGCAGGAATTTGCTTTCGCTATCAAGCTGATGGAGACTATTCAATCTTAGTAGATTGAAGGCCAAGACCAAAACTAAGATGGACATTGTTTGCAATCTCTTGTTCGCCAACGATTGTGCATTAAATGATACCAGTCTGAAAGACATGCATGACAGCATGGATCTCTTCTCTTTGGCCTGTGATGCGTTCAGTCTCACCATCAGCACCATGAAGAGTAATGTATCAACCAGCAACAGGTGTTCCCTACACAGAACCAGTAATCACAATAAAGAGACAAAAATCAATACTGCCAATAAGTTTGTATATCTTGGCAGCACCCTATCACAAACGGCAACAACTGATGTGGATGTTGCACTGCATATTGCTTGTGCCAGTGCAGCATTCGGGAGCCTTCATGTTTGGTGATGTCTGGATCAGGCATGGTCTCATTTTGATCACTAAGTTGGACATGTACAGCACATCGGTTCTACCAACACTTCTGTATGCTGCGTCATCCTGGACTGTCTATGTGAGACATGCTCGACAGTTCAACTCTTTCCACCTTTGCTGCCTAAGAAACCTAATGGGAGTATGTTGGCAGTATCGATTACCAGATATGGAAATTCTATCAAAGTCCTGTGTGCAAAGCATCTATGCCTGCTGATTAGGTCCCAACTCTGCTGGACTGGCCACCCACATTGTATGCCAGACAAGCGCCTCCCAAAGAGATTATATGGGGAGCTGTACGATGGTAAATGTTCAAGCAGATGGCAAAAAAGCGCTTACGGATCACATAAAAACCTCTCTCAGGCACTGCAGCTCATGATTCTAGCTCATGGGAGACTACAGCCCTTGATCCTCTTCTTGGCACACCCAGATCACTGCTGGCATCACTGAATTTGAAAAAGAAAGAACACTGCGAGCAATCCACAAGCGCAAGAAGGACAAATCTGAAAACTCTCCTACCCCGAACCCTCTTGCACTCCTGTACGCGCTGCAATAGAACTTTCCTGGCATGAATCAGACATCTATGAACTCATAAACTAAATTGGGCAATCACACATTTTTGTTCTACTTGTTCATCACATTTATTGTTTTTTATGCCATGCTCATGTTTCCTTGCGAAGGACAAACATCATCAGGCCAAATGTGTATTCTACATAAATGGAAACAAACCCCATTTGTTTTCTTACATCAAGATACTCATGGTTATTTTGTGAGTGTGTATATATATATATATATATATGTTATTTTATGTTTGTGTGATAACTGGGGCCTGAACTTCCAGGTTGAGGGTGCAAAGAATAGGGCTACTGTCTCCGTTCTAGGTATGCTGCAGCAGGAGGCAACTAGCTACTGTCTCCTTTCCAGACATGTCACAGGAGGCAACTAAAGAAAGTTGGGGAATCGGTTGACAATCTGTCACCTGTAAAAATCACTGTCACATCTTGTCTCAATTTCTGATTTTTGTCACATCTTGTCTCAATTTCTGATTTTTCTTGTCACATCTTGTCTCAATTTCTGATTTTTGTCTTCTATCAAATAATTCCCATGTATGATGAAGAGATGCAGACCTGTGGACATTGAACCTTGATCATTTTATGGCAGACTCCCCTCAGTGACAGACAATACTAGATATGCCATGGCTGTGGATGGGGCAGACTCCCCTTGATGACAGACAATACTAGATATGCCATGACTGAGGATAGGGCAGACTCCTTGATGACAGACAATACTAGATATGCCATGACTGAGGATGGGGCAGACTCCCCTTGATGACAGACAATACTAGATATGTCATGACTGAGGATGGGGCAGACTCCTTGATGACAGAAAATACTAGATATGTCATGACTGAGGATGGGTCAATAAATCTGACAAAAGAATGATGAGATAGTTGACTCAGATTTGTGTGATTGTGGTAATCTTGGAAGACTGGTGTACCGGAATGTCCCACCTTCCCCTTCGGGGACTAAACATGTATCATAAACTGTCTTTACAAAACCATGCCTCTGAGACAACTTACATGAGTTGATGTGTCACATCAGCTACACAACACAACTAAGAAGAACCTGTACTTCTGTCAGAAAGACTATGCCCCGCCAAGAGCTACCTGCTCACAGCTAAAGGTATTATTTCATACTCATCATCATATGCATTTTAAAAAATGACAATTGCTGATCCCTACCTTTGAGATAGGTGTGACAACCAGAGATTCCATTCCTGTCCGAGCATTGTAGCTCTTCTGTTTGCAAAAGCCAGGATCAATTACATAGACTATACCATCGATGGTCAATGATGTCTCAGCAATATTTGTCGCCAATACTACCTGCAATACAATTTGTTCAAAATAGTGTCTTACAAAACATAAAGTTGTTCAAAACAGTGTCTTACAATAAATAAAGCTGTTGCACATGTTCTTCTTCTTCTGTGTTCACTCTCTGATAATCAATATGAGAGTCCATGTGATTTCCACCGGTCAGCATGAAGTTGGTTGCTGATTCAGGGGTAAATGGGCTCATGCCCTATGACCTAATCAACATGAAGTACATTGTGCTGCTGGTTTCACAGTGCAGCTGCTTTTTTTGTGTCTTCCAGCCCAGCAAATCTGTTTTCAGCATGCACATGTTCTACATATGGGGCTATTTATATATCCCATTAAAAAAACAAGAACAATGAAAACTGCTAAGTTTCAACACTGGTACTTAGGCTCTCAAGAACAGCCAAAGTAATGCACTGAGCCTGGCAGTGTCCAGTACTATCAAATACAACAACTTGAGATGAATATTAATGTGGCAGATTTCTTCTTCAGCGTTCATTCTCAAATTCCTGCTGGATCTCTCTTGTAGCAGAAAAATGGTCCTACATTTCCAGCAGGATGTAGTCCAGGGATGGAAATGCATTATGGTGCTGTATATTTGTGTTAATGGCTTGACACACCCATCTTCGGAAGAGTGGCATATTTCATTGTCAGTATTCTGAGGGCTACACCTCAAGAGCATTGGCTGCACAGATACTTGTGACCATTATTGTTTTCTGTCCATCACATGATGATGATGACCATTACTGTTCTTCATCTATCACATGATGATGATGTGATTTGCTACATCCACTTTTGAAATTTAATTAAAATTACATCCTTGATTATGAGTTTGTAGATGGCTAATAAGCCATATTCTGGCTGCAAATATCCTTGACTATGAGTTCGTAGATGGCTAATAAGCCATATTCTGGCTGCAAATGTCCTTGACTATGAGTTCGTAAATGGCTAATAAGCCATATTCTGGCTGCAAATGTCCTTGACTATGAGTTCGTAAATGGCTAATAAGCAATATTCTGGCTGCAAATGTCCTTGACTATGAGTTCGTAAATGGCTAATAAGCCATATTCTGGCTGCAAATGTCCTTGACTATGAGTTCGTAAATGGCTAATAAGCCATATCCAGGCTGCAAATGTCCTTGACTATGAGTTCGTAAATGGCTAATAAGCCATATTCTGGCTGCAAATGTCCTTGGACAGTTCGAGCATGGGATGAGCACTGTAGATGATTTTTGGTCTACCAGCGACTTTTTAATTACTCTCTGATACAACATACAATTACAGCAAGGATGATTGGTGGTTGAGTAACTATTGTATCTTGACTCTACACAATCTGAATGGTATAGTAACTACTGTATCAACTCTACACAATGTGCATGGTATAGTTCTGAAAATGATAGTAGCCAGAAAAAGTCTGTCAAATTTAGGTATAACACATTCTTCCTTATGCTCTGGAAGATATCTGTTCGATGCTGAAAAAGGGACCCATGACAATGCTGCCACATTTGCATGTGACTTGTATGAGGGATTCCAGACAAAGCAGGACAGTTGACCTGAAGATTGGGTACTTTCTCCGCTTCTGCAAGTGATGGTGCTATCTGTCATAGATTATGGCCTCTGCCTACTAACACTGTCACAGACACAAGTCGATAGATTGGAAAAAGTCCAAAATGAGGCAATGAAAGCGGTACTGGGTAGTACTAGATATACACCAATCTCTGCGATGAGATTTCTGCTTGATCTCCCCAGCATTAGAGTGCGACGTCAGGTAGCACAAGTTAGGCCCTAGCTTAAAGTGACAGAATACAACCACCACCCCTTACACCAACGTCTAGAAGAGTCAAAGGGAAAACTAATTAAGTGTGGCAGATCATGGATGGCAGAGGCTGAAGACACACTGCGAATAGTATGTGAATTTGAAGAAATAAGAACGGGCAGTGAATGGGTGGAGGTAGACACTGAGAAGAAATCACTGACTAAAGTAATAATACAACTAGATAAAGCGTGTCGAAAATGGACGGCAGTCAGGGCTCAGGATACAGTGCACGAACTCACCCAACTACACTCGAAACCACAAGACATAATTATATACACAGGTGGCTCCATTAACATAAACACAAATAAAAGCAGTTGGGGTTTTGTTGCCTACAGAAATGGTGTGAAGTTGGTTGAGAAATCTTCAGCATATTCTCCTGTCACATCCAGCATGGGGATGTAGATAGAGTTACAGCAGTACTTAATTGGTTGATACATCAACACACTCGGTAATACTCACAGACTTTCAAAGCATGCTGCGCAAGATAGAGAAGTTCATGTTAAGAAAAGAATGGTGGGACTTATTGAACAACTCAGTTGTCCAGAGCATTACATGGATAGACTGCCCTGGCAGGCAATGCGGCGATAGACGGCACATTGATGAGAAGAGATAAAGCAGATTTAATAAAGGCAGTAATAAATTCATTTGAAGATGCAGATGATGTTAATGAGGTTGAGAACGTACACATACAGAGAATGTTAGAAATGGGAGTATTAGAAATGGAAAAGTAAAATTTTTGGAAAGTCCCGAAGATTACACAATCAACACCTGACCGGGGTCCTGAGTCTACATACACTGGGATGGCTGCTGGAGAGGAGGGTGGAGCACTTATGGGAATGTCACATGCTGTGAAGCCAGTTTCAAATCAAGAATCTGAGGAATGAGTATAACGCATTGGATTATCTGACACATGAGATCATAGCAGCGTTGTGGTATCAGTCCTTGGATATTCACATGGATCACTGCTATGCTGATAGAGAGAACTACAGCACTGAGATTGGGAACTTGCACATCAAACCTAACAGTCACATGTCAGAGATTATCATACGTTTCTGTCACCTGTGCTGATATATGCAGCGACCAAACATCTCATAACCCAAACACTGATCATCCAATCCTGGGAAACATCACAGCAAAATCAGAGAAAAGACAATAAATATATAGATAGGTAGATAGATGAATGGATAGATAGGTAGATAGATGAATGGATAGATAGGTAGATAGATGAAATAATATATATATGTATAGGTAGGTGATAGATGAATGGATAGATAGGTAGGTAGATGAATGGATAGATAGGTAGATAGATGAAATGATATATATATATATATATGTATAGGTAGGTGATAGATGAATGGATAGATAGGTAGATAGATGAATGGATAGATAGGTAGATAGATGAAATGATATATATATATATATATATGTATAGGTAGGTGATAGATGAATGGATAGATAGGTAGGTAGATGAATGGATAGATAGGTAGATAGATGAAATGATATATATATATATATATATATATATATGTATAGGTAGGTGATAGATGAATGGATAGATAGGTAGATAGATGAAATGATATATATATATATATATATATATATATATGTATAGGTAGGTGATAGATGAATGGATAGATAGGTAGATAGATGAAATGATATATATATATATGTATAGGTAGGTGACAGATGAATGGATAGATAGGTAGGTAGATGAATGGATAGATAGGTAGGTAGATGAATGGATAGATAGGTAGATAGATGAAATGATATATATATATATATATATATGTATAGGTAGGTGATAGATGAATGGATAGATAGGTAGGTAGATGAATGGATAGATAGGTAGATAGATGAAATGATATATATATATGTATAGGTAGGTGATAGATGAATGGATAGATAGATAAACAGATGTATAGTTTACAAACATACCTTTCTTGCATTTGGTGGGGTTGGCTCAAATATTTTTGCTTGCATCTCTGATGGCAAAGTTGAGTAGATTGGTAACACTATCAGCTCTTTTATTTTAGAGCCAAGTTTCCGAGTTCGTTCTAACAACATTTCATTAGCTGTCTCAATCTCTTCCTGGCCTGTGAGAAACACAAGAATATCTCCTGCTGGCTGAGTTACATGAATCTGCAACACTGAAACAACTGCAGCATCTAGGTAATCTGCTTCTGGAGCTTTTGTATAGTAAATATCTACCGGATAACGTCTCCCAGGAATACGGAAGATAGGAGCATCATCAAAAAATTCTGAAAACTTCTGAGCATCAAGAGTAGCGCTAGAAATGAGAAGCTTCAAGTCATTTCTGAATCTTGCAATGTCTTTGACTAACCCAAACAAAATGTCTGTATGAAGCGTGCGTTCATGAGCCTCATCAATAATGAGGACACTGTAACCTGCTAAATCTGGCTCACTCAGGAACTCTCGCAGGAGCATCCCGTCCGTCATGTATTTTAATATTGTTCTCTCTGACGTGCAGTCTTCGAAACGTATACTGTATCCAACCTCATTACCCAGTTTCCAACCCATTTCCTCTGCCACACGAGATGCCACTGACATTGCAGCGACTCTTCGGGGTTGGGTACAGCCAACCTTTTTCTTGTTCTGTGTAAAACCCTGAAGAAAAACATTTTTTTTAAATGTGATTATATAAGCTAGTTAAATATATTCCTCATTAAAATTGTGAAATTGTAAAAAAAAATATCAAATAATGAGCATTTCCACTTGTCACACATTTAAGTATAATTTGTACACCACTACGGGAGATAGCACAGCACATGGCAGTTGATATAGTACAGGGGAACCAATGATAGCACATGGAAGTGAATATAGTACAGGGGAACCAATGATAGCACATGGGAATTGATATAGTACAGTGGAACCAACTATAGCACATGGCAGTTGATATAGTAAAGGAGAACCAACTATAGCACATGGCAGTTGATATAGTACAGGGGAACCAATGATAGCACATGGGAATTGATATAGTACATGGGAACCAACTATAGCACATGGCAGTTGATATAGTAAAGGGGAACAAACTATAGCACATGGCAGTTGATATAGTAAAGGGGAACAAACTATAGCACATGGCAGTTGATATAGTAAAGGGGAACAAACTACAGTATATGGCAGTTGATATATTACAGGGGAACAAACTATAGCACATGGCAGTTGATATAGTAAAGGGGAACAAACTATAGCACATGGCAGTTGATATAGTAAAGGGGAACAAACTACAGTATATGGCAGTTGATATATTACAGGGGAACCAACTATAGCACATGGCAGTTGATATAGTAAAGGGGAACAAACTACAGTATATGGCAGTTGATATATTACAGGGGAACCAACTATAGCACATGGCAGTTGATATAGTACAGGGGAACCAACTGTAGCACATGGGAGTTGATATAGTACAGGGGAACAAACTATAGTACATGGCAGTTGATATAGTACATGTGAAATAAACATAACTCATGGGAGTTGGTATATCACAAAGGGAATCAAACATAACACGTGTGTTGATATAGGACAAGGGAATAAAACATAGCACACATGAGTTGATATAGCACATTGGAACCAAATATAGCACACACAGGAGTTGATGCAGCTGTATCTTATTTTATCATTTCTCTGGAATGTGTCTATGCAGCTTTGTGTCTTTTATAAGCTTGACTGTGTTTTGTGTCTTCTATAAGCTTGACTGTGTTTTGTGTCTTCTATATGCTTGATTGTGTTTTGTGCCTTCTATAAGCTTGATTGTGTTGTGTGTCTTCTATAAGCTTGACTGTGTTTTGTGTCTTCTATAAGCTTGACTGTGTTTTGTGTCTTCTATAAGCTTGACTGTGTTGTGTGTCTTCTATAAGCTTGACTGTGTTTTGTGTCTTCTATAAGCGTGATTGTGTTTTGTGTCTTCTATAAGCTTGATTCTGTTGTGTGTCTTCTATAAGCTTGACTGTGTTTTGTGTCTTCTATAAGCTTGACAGTGTTTTGTGTCTTCTATAAGCTTGACTGTGTTTTGTGTCTTCTATAAGCTTGACAGTGTTTTGTGTCTTCTATAAGCTTGATTGTGTTTTGTGTCTTCTATAAGCTTGACTGAGTTTTGAAGCTCACACAGAGTTTATAGCAGATATCTGATGTCTACTCCCAAGTCTAGATCTATGAAAGCATCACCTAAGATAGTAGAGAACATGATGCTAAACATGGCAGGTGATTTTAGCACTGATAAGCTGTAGCAGCTAAAAAACCCGAGACAAGACAGGTACATTGATGGGTTGTTCTATCAGAGCTATCCAGCAGTAGTTGTGCTGTTTACTAAGGCAGCAGTAGTTGTGCTGTTTACTAAGGCAGCAGTAGTTGTGCTGTTTACTAAGGCAGCAGTAGTTGTGCTGTTTACTAAGGCAGCAGTAGTTGTGCTGTTTACTAAGGCAGCAGTAGTTGTGATGTTTACTAAGGCAGCAGTAGTTGTGATGTTTACTAAGGCAGCAGTAGTTGTGCTGTTTACTAAGGCAGCAGTAGTTGTGCTGTTTACTAAGGCAGCAGTAGTTGTGCTGTTTACTAAGGCAGCAGTAGTTGTGATGTTTACTAAGGCAGCAGTAGTTGTGCTGCTTACTAAGGCAATGTTAATATTAGTTTATGAATAGTCAGGCCCAAGGTCAACCCTCTCTCCACCGACAGACAAACATCACCAGCAGATTCTGTTAAGAAAGTATTACAGGCATGACCTGCCACAGAGCTGATAAGACAGATTACTTCACGAAACCTATGCACATACAATCTCAGCAACCATCTCCCTGCACATACAATCTCAGCAACCATCTCCCTGCACATACAATCTCAACAACCCTCTCCAAGCACATACCATCTCAGCAACCATTTCCCTGCAGATACAATCTCAGCAACCATCTCCCTGCACATACAATCTCAGCAACCATCTCCCTGCACATACAATCTCAGCAACCATCTCCCTGCACATACAATCTCAGCAACCATCTCCCTGCACATGCAATCTCAACAATCCTTTCCCTGCACATACAATCTCAGCAACCATCTCCCTGCACATGCAATCTCAACAATCCTTTCCCTGCACATACAATCTCAGCAACCATCTCCCTGCACATACAATCTCAGCAACTTGTGATTGGAATCAGAGAATTCATACAAATCTGACATACCTGTTTCCAGGATGTACCATTTGAAGATTCTTTAGAGTCATGCTACTTTTCCATATCTGGGACCTACACACACACGACTTTAGAATCATGTTTATTATTCCAACTTTGGGACCGACAAGCAAGTAATGTGTATCTCATAAAATTAATTTATCGAATAAATGTTTCAGCTGTAAATAGTGCCATACTTACAGCTTCATGAAGGTACTGTGGTATCTGAGTAGTTTTACCAGAGCCAGTCTCACCCTCTATGATCAGGATCTGGTGGTCATGAACTGCTTGTATAAGATCATCTCTGAATGGGTAGATTGGTAGGCTTTTCTTGGTTTCTGCGATAGACATTTTCTTGTTCTCTTGGACACTTTTAGAACTTTCTTTCTGTTGGTTAGATATTCAGCCAATCAAAATTGATGTCATTCATATTAATGAAGTTAAGTACAGAATCTATTTACTGAGTTAGAATGAAGCATAGAACTAACCACCTACACTACTAAAAATAATAAGACCCATAACCCGTAAGGGTGGTTGGATTGCCACACTGGATACATCAGCACAAAGAGCCCTAACAACTGCTGTCCTCTGCCATTAGGAGGAGTGTAGAAAAATCATGTCCAGACCATTAATTGATGTTATCAATTCAGAATTTTCTGTCCTCCTTCCATGATAATTTTTTAGAGCAAGTCGTGTCTCATTACATGTCCAAACCAAACAAGTTCATGCCGTTTCATAACATTACTACTGATTTATGAAGTACAGAACTAGCCACCTACACTACTACTGAGTTCCCTAACAATACCTGTCCTTACTACATGTCCCTAACAATGAATCTCACCTTATTTATCAATGTCCCTAACAATGATTCTCACCTTATCTTTTAATGTCCCTGGCATTTTCAAGGCCTGAACAAACTCAATCTCTTCATCCATTATTACATCATATTTCTTAGACTTCTTCTCCTTCGCATCCTTGGCACCAAACGTCAACAATGCAGCATTCAGGTGTTCCTCCTCCCACCTAGACTGCTCTGAACCTTGACCTCTCTCTGTCTTGTCCTCCACATACTTTTCTTGTGGCTTGACATCATCCCTGGGTATGTAGTACCTATCAATCTTCTCAATTTCTCCAGCCGCTCTGTGTTCTTTTGCTAGTTTCAGAACTGTTTTTTTGTACTCCAGGTCTTTGAGTTCTCTCTTTGTAAGTCTGAAACATGAAACACAACACAAGAAATTTCATCAACAATGTTCGGTTTAGTGGTTTCATTATTAATATGGCCATATTAACCTTTCTTCTTCTTCAGTATTTATTCTCAAACTCCCACTAGATATCTCAGTATTTATTCTCAAACTCCCACTAGATATCTCAGTATTTATTCTCAAACTCCCACTAGATATCTCAGTATTTATTCTCAAACTCCCACTAGATATCTCAGTATTTATTCTCAAACTCCTGCTAGATATCTCAGTATTTATTCTCAAACTCCCACTAGATATCTCAGTATTTATTCTCAAACTCCTGCTAGATATCTCAGTATTTATTCTCAAACTCCTGCTAGATATCTCAGTATTTATTCTCAAACTCCTGCTAGATATCTCAGTATTTATTCTCAAACTCCCGCTAGATATCTCAGTATTTATTCCCAAACTCCCACTAGATATCTCAGTATTTATTCTCAAACTCCTGCTAGATATCTCAGTATTTATTCTCAAACTCCTGCTAGATATCTCAGTATTTATTCTCAAACTCCCGCTAGATATCTCAGTATTTATTCCCAAACTCCCACTAGATATCTCAGTATTTATTCTCAAACTCCTGCTAGATATCTCAGTATTTATTCTCAAACTCCTGCTAGATATCTCAGTATTTATTCTCAAACTCCTGCTAGATATCTCAGTATTTATTCTCAAACTCCCGCTAGATATCTCAGTATTTATTCTCAAACTCCTGCTAGATATCTCAGTATTTATTCTCAAACTCCTGCTAGATATCTCAGTATTTATTCTCAAACTCCCACTAGATATCTCAGTATTTATTCTCAAACTCCCACTAGATATCTCAGTATTTATTCTCAAACTCCCACTAGATATCTCAGTATTTATTCTCAAACTCCCGCTAGATATCTCAGTATTTATTCCCAAACTCCCGCTGGATGTCTCAGTATTTATTCTCAAATTCCCACTAGATATCTCAGTATTTATTCTCAAACTCCCGCTAGATATCTCAGTATTTATTCTCAAACTCCTGCTAGATATCTCAGTATTTATTCTCAAACTCCCGCTAGATATCTCAGTATTTATTCTCAAACTCCTGCTAGATATCTCAGTATTTATTCTCAAACTCCTGCTAGATATCTCAGTATTTATTCTCAAATTCCCGCTAGATATCTCAGTATTTATTCTCAAACTCCCGCTGGATGTCTCAGTATTTATTCTCAAACTCCTGCTAGATATCTCAGTATTTATTCTCAAACTCCCGCTAGATATCTCAGTATTTATTCTCAAACTCCTGCTAGATATCTCAGTATTTATTCTCAAACTCCCGCTGGATGTCTCAGTATTTATTCTCAAACTCCCGCTGGATGTCTCAGTATTTATTCTCAAACTCCTGCTAGATATCTCAGTATTTATTCTCAAACTCCTGCTAGATATCTCAGTATTTATTCTCAAACTCCCGCTAGATATCTCAGTATTTATTCTCAAACTCCTGCTAGATATCTCAGTATTTATTCTCAAACTCCTGCTAGATATCTCAGTATTTATTCTCAAACTCCTGCTAGATATCTCAGTATTTATTCTCAAACTCCTGCTAGATATCTCAGTATTTATTCTCAAACTCCTGCTAGATATCTCAGTATTTATTCTCAAACTCCCGCTGGATGTCTCAGTATTTATTCTCAAACTCCTGCTAGATATCTCAGTATTTATTCTCAAACTCCAGCTAGATATCTCAGTATTTATTCTCAAACTCCCGCTGGATGTCTCAGTATTTATTCTCAAACTCCTGCTAGATATCTCAGTATTTATTCTCAAACTCCAGCTGGATGTCTCAGTATTTATTCACAAATTCCCGCTAGATATCTCAGTATTTATTCTCAAACTCCCGCTAGATAACTCAGTATTTATTCTTGAACTCCCGCTAGATAACTCAGTATTTATTCTTGAATTCCCGCTGGATGTCTCAGTATTTATTCTCAAACTCCCGCTGGATCTTTCTTGTAGCAGGACAATGATCCTACCAGATTTCCAGTAGAATGTAGTCCAGAGAATGGAAATGTGTTGTATCATCATTTTATTTGCGCCAATGGCCCGGCATATTCGTAGTGGTGTCACATCAAGGTTATATCAATGTTTTTATACATTTATTAATGAGACTATATATTCCCAGGGAAAGTTGCCTGTAAATGATCCTTCAACAAGTGACCTTTCTCTTGCGTTGCTGGTACATACTGACAGAAATAAGATCAGGATCTTGCACAAGAGAACGAGTACATCCACCAATTTGGTACATTATATCTTTTTGTCCAAGCTTTGTTTGGACATGTATGCTGGCATGATTTCTTATAAAAAACAATACTGCTGGGAACCGTCAAAGATGGAAAAGCAGATGAGGCCAAATAAAAGCATGGACAGAGAACATCAAGGACTGGACAAGACATGATGTTTCCTCACTCATCCACATCCTTGAAAATAGAAATCGCTGCATAACTGTATGCTGAAGCATCCAATGTGGTACCTCTATGATCCTGAGTGGTTAGATGTGAATTCAATCCTGACGGGTTATGGATTATAGATAGATCCTTTTGGGACTAACATCCATGATTTCAATGTGTAGATATCCTGCTATGGTCTGTCATTGTTCTGTTGTTTTAATTATATTCATTGTACTCTGTTTTATTGATATATGTTGTATTCTGTCAGTGTTATGTCCTATTGATATTCAGTGTATTCTGTCAGTGTTATGTCCTATTGATATTCAGTGTATTCTGTCAGTGTTATGTCCTATTGATATCCTTCTAGTTGTTACATCATTCATACTGTCTAACTGCATTTCTCCTGTTATGACATAAAATACAGTGATATACCTAGCAACAACTTTCATGTTTGACATTGTTAACTTCAAATGTAATAAATCTTCTAATGTAGAGATAGCTTTTGGTAGTTAACAACAGAATCTCCATCCATATTGCAACTGATAAGATTTTCAGACACAAACAATCTTGTTGCATTGATCCCACATGGAGAGTGCTGGTTCTGTTTAAAGAGTGATGGTTTTGTGTGGAGACTGCTGGTTCTGTTTAGAGAGTTCTTGTTTTGACAAACCTGCCTCAAAAACATGTTTTCCCACCTTGTACTGAAACCATAATCATGATTAAAACAAATATGAAGACAACTGTAAAAGTCTTACTTTGTTTGACCAAAGAAATACTCTTCCTCAGCAATATCAGCTTCCAAATCTTCCAGCTTGTCTGTGCCTCGTTTTTTTAGGTAATCCCTCCTGGACTTTTTCCTCAGTTCTGGGATGATCTTATTGCGGTCTTGCTGTTCAAGTTTTAATCTTTTCTTTGCTTCTTCAAAAGCCTAAGTAGACATAATACAAGAAACATACATAAATGTGATGAGAAGACTAGTTGATGGTGATGTATAAATATGAGGAGACTAGTTCATGGTGATGTGACTAGTTCATGGTAATGTGACTAGTTCATGGTAATGTGACTAGTTCATGGTGATGTGACTAGTTCATGGTAATGTATAAATGTGATGAGAAGACTAGTTGATGGTGATGTATAAATATGAGGAGACTAGTTCATGGTGATGTGACTAGTTCATGGTAATGTATAAATGTGATGAGAAGACTAGTTGATGGTGATGTGACTAGTTCATGGTAATGTGACTAGTTCATGGTAATGTGACTAGTTCATGGTGATGTGACTAGTTCATGGTAATGTGACTAGTTCATGGTAATGTGACTAGTTCATGGTGATGTGACTAGTTCATGGTGATGTGACTAGTTCATGGTGATGTATAAATGTGATGAGAAGACTAGTTCATGGTGATGAGAAGACTAGTTCATGGTGATGTGACTAGTTCATGGTGATGTGACTAGTTCATGGTGATGTGACTAGTTCATGGTAATGTATAAATGTGATGAGAAGACTAGTTGATGGTGATGTATAAATATGAGGAGACTAGTTCATGGTGATGTGACTAGTTCATGGTGATGTGACTAGTTCATGGTGATGTTACTAGTTCATGGTGATGTGACTAGTTCATGGTGATGTGACTAGTTGATGGTGATGTATAAATATGAGGAGACTAGTTCATGGTGATGTGACTAGTTCATGGTAATGTGACTAGTTCATGGTGATGTGACTAGTTCATGGTGATGTGACTAATTCATGGTGATGTATAAATATGAGGAGACTAGTTCATGGTAATGTGACTAGTTCATGGTAATGTGACTAGTTCATGGTGATGTGACTAGTTCATGGTAATGTGACTAGTTCATGGTGATGTGACTAGTTCATGGTGATGTGACTAGTTCATGGTAATGTGACTAGTTCATGGTGATGTGACTAGTTCATGGTGATGTATAAATGTGATGAGACTAGTTCATGGTGATGTGACTAGCTCATGGTGTTGTATAAATGTTAATGGATTAAAAGATAACAACATAGTGAAGGTATTATCAAGTTTAGAAGTCTTTATGTGGATACGTACGAAGTAAGGTTGTGACCTAGTGAAACGGTAGCGATGCACTCAGCGCAAAGTTTAAACATGATGTAGTGTCAACATCAGCAAAGTGCAATGGAGATGGAGAGAGAAAACACATCCATGTAACCACATCATAAGGACAGCTGGAGAGGAGATGGGCACCACTAGCTAAACCTTTTGCCCACTGAAATACTACAATGGATTATACTTAGAGCACATCAAACAAGAGACATTACATGATTACAACACGTCTATATCGATCTGTGGTTGCCCTATTTGCAACTTGCGTTTCGCTGATGATATTGATCTTATAGCTGGGTCAGAACAATCATTGCAAGAATTAACAGCTAAGTTGGAAAAAGTTACCAACAAGTACGGAATGGAAATCAATACAGATAAGAGCAAAATCTTGGTAAACAACAGAGACACAGAAAACAAGACTAATATCGTGATGAATGGACATACGCTTGAGTTGGTGAATACCTTTAAATACCTCGGATCCAGTATATGCAGCGATGGTAAATGCAAAGCAGAACTAAAAATAAGGCTGGAGATGGCTTTAGCATCCTTGTCAAGGCTAACTGTGATTTAGAAAACCAGCATCAGTGTTGGAGTGAAAATCAAACTGTATAAGTCGCTGGTGCTTTCTGTTGTGTTGTATGGTTGTGAGAGTTGGACACTCACTGCGGACATGGAGAGAAGATTACAGGCTTTCGAGTACAAATGCTACAGACGAATACTACGAATTTCCTATAGGGAACATAAGACCAATGTGTACGTAAGAAATAAAGTAGAGATGTGTGCAGGTGTTCAGGAGTCATTGCTTTCAATAGTGAAACAACAAAAACTAGCATGGTTTGGACAAGTATGCAGGCACGATTCCTTGTCAAAAACAATACTGCAGGGAACTGTCGAGGGTGGAAGAAGCAGAGGAGGGAAAATAAAGGCATGGACAGACAACATCACGGAATGGACAGGGCAAGATATTTCCACACTCATCCGCATCGCTGGATAGAATTCGCTGGAGGACTCTGTGTGCTGAGGCATCCAATGTGGTACCCCTAAGACCCTGAAGGGTTACAGGTTTATTGATTGATTGATGTTAGGAAACTAGTTCATGGTGATGTGACTAGTTCATGGTAATGACAATCTCACAAGAAGATAGGAACACTACTATCTTCATAGATGGACAAAATCTCCAGATAGTGAAAGAGTTGAACTACCTAGAAAGCATTATAACATCAAAAGGGAAAAATACCACAGAAATATAGCAAAGATGCAACATAGCATACTTAGACAGATGTTTTCTATGCTCCAAAATAAAAATGTAAATATGGACAGCAAAACTAGGGGACAATAGAATGAATGATGCTATTGTCTCAGGGTTAGGTTGGAGTGAAACATGGATTGTGTATAGATACAATGTAAGGAAACACATTCCCACAACTTGTTTCTGATAAATTATGAACATCGGATGGCAAGACAAGATTCCAGATACCATTGTCCTTGACAGATTTGGTATCCCTAGCATTGACACTATCCTGATGCAGACACAGATTCGTTGGGCAGGTCATTTGGTATGTATGCCAGACCATCACCTGCCAAAGATACTTCTTTATGGTGAGCTGGAGAAAGGTACACATCTCAAGGTGGCAAAAAAAAATGACACAAGGATTCATTAAAGACCTCACGGATAGCCTTTGAAATAGACTAAGACACATGGGAAGAATTTGCACAAAATAGTCTACATGGCGCTCTACAGTCAAAAAAGGATGTATCATCTTGAGAAAAGAGGAGAATACAGTAGCTCAACAGCAGAGAATAGCAAGAAGGTCACGGATAGACCAAATTCCTTCTACAGTGGTCATTCCATGTCCGAACTGTTCAAAGGCAATTACAGCTCAAATAGGGCTTATTAGCCATCTACACACTATTAGGCATGGACATAATTCTAACTGAATATTCAAAAGTGGATGTAAAAATGGTAATCATCATGTTTGATGAAAGAACACACACACACAGAGATTGGAATCGTCATCTTGTGTTGGCTCAGCATTGAAGGTTGGCCCTATCTACTGTTCATGTCTTTTATATTTGAACTGATATTCCTATTTGTTAAATTTTAACTGATATTCCTATTTGTTAATATTTGTTACATTTTAACTGATATTCCTATTTTTTAATATTTGTTATATTTTAAATGACATTCCTATTTGTTAATACTTGCTATATTTTAACTCACCTTCTTATCTGTTTTTGACATAACATTTCGAATTTTATCTTTATCTTTGTTTCTCAAGCGTTTAGCAAATTCATCTCGTTCTTTCAAATCTTTCTTTCTTTCTTCATCTGGATCTGAATCATCACTTGAATTTGAGTTATCATCTGAATCATCATCTTGATCACTGAAAAACATACAAAAGTGCATGGCTCAAATCATATCTGACCAATGAGAATTGTAGTTATATGGAAAAACAGATACACATCCGACATCATTAACATTTCAACAAATAGACCATTATCTATTAAATAAACTAATTTATTTTTACAGTTAACAAACAACAAATTAATTAACAGTTCAACAAATAGAACGTTATCCATAAAATAACACTGAAATTATAAATCCACACTCACACGGGAATATCCAGCAGGAGTTTTAGAAAGAACACAGAAGAAGAAGAATTGAGAAGAAACATATAAAATAAAGTTGCAAATTTAACAATTGAAAGAAAATATAATAACTCGGCGGCAATCACATTCAGAGTGAGAGAGTAGGAGGGTCAATCAGAATCAGAGCAAAGGGTAGGAGGGAGGCAACTTACATTTGTGTGGGAGGAGCTTCTTCTTCTTCACTGCTCTCAGATGACTTACGTTTCCTTCGAAGATGTTTCGAACGTGGTTTCATCTTTGAACTCTACATTTACAGAGAGAAATGTTGATACAATATTTCAAACGAGAAGATCTGCACTCAATAACTACTGTACAATATGAGTAAAACAATAGAAGTCAAGATAAGAGTGATAAAGTAAACTGTGCTACAAATACTGATCACTACCAATAAAAACAGATTAGAATAGAATGAATACTGACAAACATGGTTGACATTCCGAACTAGAATCACCACAAGAACTAATATATTTCGTTAGTTCCTTACGGACATGGTTGAAATTCTGATCTAAGATCATCACAAGAATTCATATATTTAGTTAGTTAATTTGTTCCTTTCGTGCCATAGGGCAGGCATTTTGATTCTTCATTGTTGTGGTGCACTACCTGCAGTTTTAGTTCATGTATGATCATGCAAGCCATTGTTTGTTTGTTTGTTAAATGGGGGATTAAAGCCTCTTAGCCGAGGCACGACCCTTTCAACCTAAGACATAAGTCTATTTTGGTTATATCAGGCCGTATTCGCTTTTATCTAAATGTGACCTAATGGTCTGGGTGTTTGGAAAGCCGTGCATGCTATTGCTTTGTATTATCTATATTGCTAAGTGGAGTTGATGTTTATTTGTGGCCAAGATGCCTTTTATCTAAGTGTGACCTATGGTCTGGGCGAATTGAGAACCGTGTGCGCTATTATTGCAAAAGAATGTTATGTTGCTAGTTGTATTAAACTGTTTATTTCCGGTGGTATTGCTTTTTTTATTTAAAAGTGACACTAATGCCTGGGGGAGTTTGAAAAACCGTGAATGCGATTATGCCAAAAATTGTCCATATTGCCAGTCGTATCCTGTGGTGAGCGTTCCTCTGTTGTTATTTGTTGAAAGCTGTGGAGAGAGACCTGTAGAAAGACTGATGACAAACAATGACTTATTTTGTTTTGACTTGCTTAGATTTTTTAATTAGGGCTTTAGTCCTGGTTATAAATTGTTTATTTAGTTTTAGCCTATCTGGTGGTACATCATGACCCAGAACCTTCTCTAATTTATATGGTATTTTATTGTTTAGGTAGTAATCTTCTAGGTCTTGCCTATGATGGTTGTATTTATGACAATGGAGTAGGAAATATTCTATTGTATTTTCCTCTTCACAGTCTTCACATATTGGTTCGAGTATATAATGTAATGATTTTCCCAGTCTAAGTCGTAGTAGTTTCCTATTGGCAGGGATTTTCCAAGCCTGTTATTTTCCATTCTTTAAGTATGGTGTTTTTAAGGGTTGATTTACGCCGTTCTCATTTTCTTCTACCCTCAGGTGTCCATCTAAGGGTTTGTTGGTTTATTCTGTTTTCATCTAGTCTTAAAACGTGACCCATGTATTTCCAACTATGATTTCTTATGATGTCTGAAACGTATTCTTGGTGTGTTTTGTTTCTTAAATCATGATTTGTGATGAAATCGGTCCATTTTATGGTTATCCGTTTCTGGAGACATTTGTTTTCAAATTGTTTAATTTTTGGTCTGTTGCTTGAGTTGGTGTCCAGCTTTCACTTCCATACGCTAATACTGGGACAATACATGAATTTAATAACTTTAGCTTGGTGTTTCTTCCTAGATCTTTTGATTTCCAAATTTTAGTTAGTTTAGTGAATGTGCTAGCTGCAACTGCTATGTGTGTATTTCTTTCTTTCATTGAGTCTGTGTCAATGAACATTCGGCTGCCCAAGTAAATGAAGTTGGTGACTTTTACCAGTATTTGGTTGTTTACTGAGATGTTATTTTTTGAACTGATAAGTTTCCTTATTTTTTTACTTGGATGTGAAGATCTGCAGATCAATTTGATCTGCGAGTGCGCATAAATATATACTGTCCAAAAAAGGAAACACAACTTTTTTGGAGTTACTTTTATAAAAGATTTTTGCTCATTGGACATCATTCAACCTATTGTCTGTGTCCACCTGATCATTAACTTCTTGTGGTTACCTGAATTGCACTCATCACATGATTCATGGGGTCATGAAAGAGGTCAAGGTCAAAACAGCCTTTTTGGCAATAACTTGTGACAGGTTCATGAGAATTACTGAACACAAAACTCTCTGAGCATATCATTGAATGGCAATAAAAAATTGACGGTCCTCAAATAAATTATGTTGAAAATTCAATGCACACGTATGGTTCATCATGCTACAGAACAATGATACATCATCATTGGATGCTTACAGGCTGGACAATAAGAAACTGTAGTCACAAAATCATGCAATTTAATGTGGTTAGAAGCACCATTAGTCACCTTTGGAGGCGATGTCAACAAACAGCTGACAGACTTAGTTCAGTGGCAGACCGGCTGTGCAGTGAAGATCCAGATTCATGATTCCTGTGTCACCTCAGGAATCGTTTTGCATCTGCGTTCTCCACAGTCCACTCAATGCCAGCAGCTTGTTGAATTTTAGATCAAACAGTCAGAAACTGGCTGCACAATGCTGATCTTTGGGCTAGAATGCTCTACAGAGGTACATTCTCACATCAATACATTATCTACAGAGGTCCTGTTCGTACGGAACAGAATCGTCAGAACAGACTACAGTAGGCAAACCAGTATCGTCAATGGACCGTTGGGAATGGCTGGAGATGAATTTGGTTTAGTGATCAATCATTTTTTGTGCTCCAGCGACACAGTAGATAGAGAAGAGATTACTGCAGAGTCAGTGAGTGCTATGCCCAGAACAGCATTGATGAGACTCCTCCACATGGTGATGGAGATGTATTGATGTGGGGGTGGGGGGGTCAACTTCATGGAAAGAAGTGACCTGGTGCAAATTGAAGGATGCCTAAATGTGGAACAATACGTCACTGAAATTTTTGGTCCTCACACCGTTCCAATTTTGGCCTCACAAGATTCTAGTTTTCAGCAGGATAACACTCGACCTAATGTGGCACAATACATACCCAGTTCCTTACTGACAATGTCCAGACCATTCCATGGCCAGTCATATCATCAGACATGAACCCCGTAGAACACTTATGGGATTAATTAAACAAACGACTCTGGCAGCGAGACATGGCTCTAGCCAATCTCTCACAGTTGTCTCGTGCACTGCGGGAAGAGTGGGCAGCCATCCCACAACAACAGATACAACAGCTAATCGGATCCAAGTCACAGAGATGTCATTCTCTGATAGAGGCCAGAGTAGATCATACACCTTACTGAAACGGAGGCCTCAGAACAGAAGTACAAACTAAATATAATGAACATGATTTCATTCTTAAAGTCTAAAAAGTTCTTCATGACAGGATTGAAATATTAATTTCATAGAAGTAAATTATGGTACAGGTTTGAAATTTTATGTCCATTATCACTGCAATAATATTGCATTTCTTGGTGTCCATTATCACTGCAATAATATTGCATTTCTTGGTGTCCATTATCACTGCAATAATATTGCATTTCTTGGTGCCCATTAGCACTGCAATAATATTGCATTTCTTGGTGTCCATTATCACTGCAATAATATTGCATTTCTTGGTGTCCATTATCACTGCAATAATATTGCATTTCTTGGTGTCCATTATCACTGCAATAATATTGCATTTCTTTGTGCCCATTATCACTGCAATAATATTGCATTTCTTGGTGCCCATTATCACTGCAATAATATTGCATTTCTTGGTGTCCATTATCACTGCAATAATATTGCATTTGTTGGTGCCCATTATCACTGCAATAATATTGCATTTCTTGGTGTCCATTATCATTGCAATAATATTGCATTTCTTGGTGCCCATTAGCACTGCAATAATATTGCATTTCTTGGTGCCCATTATCACTGCAATAATATTGCATTTCTTGGTGTCCATTATCACTGCAATAATATTGCATTTCTTTTGTTTGAACAGTAAGTATATATGAGAAACTTACAAAAGTATACACAGAATTAGTGGATTAGTGGATTACATGGAAATAATTAAACAAAGAATACAATAATATAATAATCTTCTGTATCAACCTAACTTAGACAATCATTACACTAATGCAAGAATCTCATGTATCAACCTACCTTAAACAACACAGCTTCCTCTTCTTCTTCATCATCATCATCAAGTATTTGATATGTTTTGTTCTTTTCTTCCAACTCACGACTCTTCTTTTGTTCCAATGTCAATACTTTTTCTTTCTTCTGCTTATGTGGTATCTGTGAGAAATGTATCTATACTTTACTTATGTGGTATCTGTGAGAAATGTATCTATACTTTAGTGTACTTATGTGGTACCTGTGAGAAATGTATCTATACTTTAGTGTACTTATGTGGTACCTGTGAGAAATGTATCTATACTTTACTTATGTGGTACCTGTGAGAAATGTATTTACTTTTTAATGCATACATATTACTAATATTAGTTTTCATTTTATTTATACAATACACATTCTACAAATACTTCCTGATGTTAATCCTGAATCAGTTTTTGCCCCATAGACTATACTGTATTTTTCCCACAATTCTTGTTGCTCGTCCATCACCTGATGATAATGACCATGTTACATCCACTTTTTAAAATTCTGTTAAGAGTTATGTCCTTGACTATGCGTTCGTAGATGACTAATAAGCCATATTCTGGCTGCAAATACTCTTGGACAGTTCATGCATGGGAATATCACTGTAGATGATGTTAATGTACCCGTGACTTTCTAGCTACCCTACACTGTTGAGCTGCTGCATTTCTCCTCTTTCACAAGATGCTAGGCCTTTTTGACTGTAGAGCACATGTAGATCTATTTTGTGCAAGTTCTTCCCACGTATCTTAGTCTATATCAAAAGCTTTCAGTGAGTCTTTAACATGTCCTTGTTAAGCTTCTTCTGGGCACCTTGAGATCGTAAGCCCTTCTGCAACTCATCATAGAGAGTATCTTTGGCAGGCGGTAATCTACCACATGACTTACCCAACAAATCTGTGTCTGCATCAGGATGGTGTCAATTCTAGGGATACCAGATCTATCAAGGACAGTGGCATCTGGAATCCTGTCTTGTCATTGATGTTCATAACTTTACTGAGACAAGTTGTATGAAAGTGACTGAGTTTCCTTGCATGTTGTCTATACATAGTCCATGTTTCACTATCATATAACAGCACTGGAAATACCACTGCTGTGTAAACTTACTGCTTAGTCTAGGAGTGATTAACTTAAGTGTTAAATATTTGCTTTCTATTAACTTTGCAATAATGCAGAAATAATTTATTCTTACCTTATTAAATAATTCTGCTGCAAAAACAGACAATTTGTCATCAACATCAACTGTGCCTGTTTCTTTGAGCAGATGTATGAATTCATCTGGGCTCTCAGACTTTGAAGCTAATCCTACGAAGTACTGCGCGATGTACTTATCTGATATTCCCAAGATGTCATACAGCTTGTCGTTGACCCAAATATCCACACCAGAAGCCATTCTCACAACTCTAACGGAAATTTAAAATAGAAGAAACAAGAATTTGTATTTAATAAATCTTGATACTGAGCAAAATGTGTACACAATCATTTATAATTATTTACTCTTCTACTATATAATGTGTCCTGATGTAGAATATTGTCCTCATTCATACTCTGTTAGTCTCCTGATGTTGTCCTCATTCATACTCTGTTAGTCTCCTGATGTAGAATATTGTCCTCATTCATACTCTGTTAGTCTCCTGATGTTGTAGAATGTTATCCTCATTCATACTCTGTTAGTCTCCTGATGTTGTCCTCATTCATACTCTGTTAGTCTCCTGATGTTGTAGAATGTTGTCCTCATTCATACTCTGTTAGTCTCCTGATGTTGTAGAATGTTATCCTCATTCATACTCTGTTAGTCTCCTGATGTTGTCCTCATTCATACTCTGTTAGTCTCCTGATGTTGTCCTCATTCATACTCTGTTAGTCTCCTGATGTTGTAGAATGTGGTCCTCATTCATACTCTGTTAGTCTCCTGATGTTGTAGAATGTGGTCCTCATTCATACTCTGTTAGTCTCCTGATGTTGTCCTCATTCATACTCTGTTAGTCTCCTGATGTTGTAGAATGTTATCCTCATTCATACTCTGTTAGTCTCCTGATGTTGTCCTCATTCATACTCTGTTAGTCTCCTGATGTTGTAGAATGTTGTCCTCATTCATACTCTGTTAGTCTCCTGATGTTGTAGAATGTTATCCTCATTCATACTGTTAGTCTCCTGATGTAGAATATTGTCCTCATTCATACTCTGTTAGTCTCCGGATGTTGTAGAATGTTATCCTCATTCATACTCTGTTAGTCTCCTGATGTTGTCCTCATTCATACTCTGTTAGTCTCCTGATATTGTCCTCATTCATACTCTGTTAGTCTCCTGATGTTGTAGAATGTTATCCTCATTCATACTCTGTTAGTCTCCTGATGTTGTCCTCATTCATACTCTGTTAGTCTCCTGATATTGTCCTCATTCATACTCTGTTAGTCTCCTGATGTAGAATATTAACCTTATTCATACTCTGTTAGTCTCCTGATGTAGAATATTGCCCTCATTCATACTCTGTTAGTCTCCTGATGTTGTAGAATGTTGTCCTCATTCATACTATGTACGTCTCCTGATGTTGTAGAAATTGTTCTGCTTTTGCCACTGTCATATTTAGAAAAGGTCATCAATGCTCTATGTGCATTGTTATTTTGGGCTGCATTTTTCTTTCCTGTAACCTATCCATTGAAAATTTGGAAAAGGGTAATGAAGTTCTGCTACTCACTGGAAACACACATAATAACCCTAACCCTTTACTCTCCAACATAAAAAAACCCAGTCCTTACCGAGGATCGAAGTCTAGACTTCATCAGTGTGGAACAATGCTCTGACCTCTCGGCCATGCACCACACATATAGTTCGAAATTATCAGCTTGGCTACATTTTGTGGACACAAGTTTTATTTATATTTTTCTATAGGCCCTATGTCATCATAAATTATTTTTATGTTTAATTAATAACTTTTTTAAGGGTTGACGTACAGTGTACCGTACATACCTGATTGAAGTATCATTGAATTCAAAGGCTAACTACAGTCTACGGTGTTTTTAAAGCTGCCTTTAAGTTAACAATAGTAAGTAACAAGTAACATTGTAATGTTGATTGAATGTTAGAAAGTAAATTTAAATTAAATTGTAGTTTTTTAAAAACTGTGTTCTGAGAGCAACTACTTCTTAAGTTGTAATTAATATAAGTTCACTAACCGAGCTTATTGACAACACAAGAGAGAGAGAGACTTGGAGAAAATTTAACTTGAAAAAAATAAATAAATACAATTAGGCCTACCAGACAGTTTTCAATATTTCCTCATTAGTGATGTAGATTGTTGAGATTTTAACGTTAGGAGTTTGGAATATTTTTTTAGTTTCATCAAATTTTTTCACTGCAAAATCTTCATTTCTGCTTTTCGATTATAGTTGCCTTCATTATTATATACTGTCTCCAGAAGGTTTCTTTAATTAACTTTTCATTAATTAATGTAAACTTTTTGAAAGCAATTATAACATTAAAGAAATTGCACACGTTTCCTGTACGACCATTACTTTTGTTTATAACTTATATTTGGATTGAGCAGAAACATTTCTCTCTATAAAGGTCAAGGTTGTAATGGCTGCTGTCTGTACGAAATGGTTTGTCTAAATGTGAAGCGAGGAAGAAACCGAAATGAAAAGGTATTTTCGACACTTTAAGCTAAATTAATTATAAGATCAATTTTCACAACTCCAGGTTCTAGTTGTATATGTTAAATATGGATACTCACTGCAGACATGGAGAGGCGATTACAGGCTTTCAAGTATAAATTCATAAATGAACCTCCCAGCACAAACTGCACTCCTTCGCCTTCAGTTCACAGGAAATAAAATATAAACATGCAGTCAGTAATGAGTAATGAAAGAATATGCACTATGTAGTATGTTACAGACGAATTCTAAGAATCTCCCATAGGGAACATAACACACATGTGTACGTAAGAAATAAAATAGATATGTTTGCAAGAACCATTGCTTTCAATAGTGAAACTACAAAACTGGCATGGTTTGGATAAGATGTCTCCTATCATAGGCATTAGCACAAAATTTTCAAAATGGGTTTACAGCATTATAAATACCACAGTTAGATAGCCCTTGAAAATTGCAATTCAATGGTACCTCAATCAAGTCTGTACGTCAATTCTGAAAAAGTTATGAATTTTTTTGAATTAATTTTGCATCAAAAAAATTTACATGGAACATATAAGGAAATATAAGATGATTAGTGCACAAAGTTGTGACCACGATTTGTAGCCGAGCCAATAATTCATGATAATTTATGACATATCAGAGTTACTAATGATAAAAAATAGAACTTACAAACTATACATTTTTGTGTTCGGGAAGAAAAGACGAATCTGGGGAGTACATTGTGCTAATTTTCAAATTCAATCAAAGGTAATTAATATTCAAAAATGGCGGTTAATTTACATAATTAAAATTGAATTGAATAGCCTAATTATTAAACATTTCTATTATTTATGATAAAATATGTTGCAAACTATACATTTCGGCAGAAATTTGAATACGTCTACCGTTGGGTTTATTGACCTACTTTCGAGGTATTCCCTCGAAAAAGTTGATGCTTGTGATGTACGATTCGCGTGGTACAGCTGGCGGGTTCTTGGAGGTTGGAACCGCCACGGTTCGCGTGGAAATTTTGAACCGACAATGGTGGGCTCTTGGTCAAGCAAGCACGGTGGGGGGGGGGGTTTAAAAGTAGTTTATACACTTTCATTTTTTTTAAAACTGAAATTAAACATACCCACCCCCACACATAATTTTTATATTTCGTACACCTATTGTATGCTATAAATTTATATATATTGTAAAATAAATAAATCTAGAGTCAACGTCGAGAATTGATCTGGTCAACCGTCAGTTGGCGCATGTGCAATTTGGATCTGGTCAAACGTCGGCAGGGAAAAAACGGTCTATTTTACTCAGATATTTAACGTGACAGCTACGAAATTTTTCAGTGCAAAATGACCACCCAGGAAGATCTCAGTTTTTTTATCAATTTGCGTGCCAATGGAGAAAAATGTGTTATAGATTGGTGCATGAAGGAGGGACTGATCTGTAGTCATTATGTGTGTCCGTCTTGCGGTGAATATATGAAATTAGTGAAAAATGCCAGTAAATCAGAAGGCTATGTTTGGAGATGCCGACGCTACGGTAGCAATCGCCATGATGTCAGCAGGAGTGTACGCAATCATTCCTGGTTTGCGGAAAGCCACCTAGGTATGGGTGATATTTTACTTCTTACTTATCTGTGGGTGATGAATGCCAGGACCGTCTTTATCAAAAGAGAGGTCAAAATTGGACCACAAGCAGTCGCAGACTGGAAAAGCTTCTGTAGGGAGATATGTGTCGAGATATGCGTAAACAACACCGTAAAAGTTGGAGGAGCAAATTCGGTCGTCGAGATAGACGAGTCAATGTTTGGAAAACGGAAATACAACCGCGGGAGAAGGGTGCAAGGAACATGGGTGTTTGGTGTGGTTGAAAGAGGGACCAACAAATGTGTGTTAAAGGTGGTCGCAGAACGGACCAAAGAAGTTCTATTGGGTATTATTAAAGAACATGTGTTGCCCGGCACGACCATAGTCTCTGACTGCTAAAGACCATATTCCTGCTTAGCCGATGAAGGTTATACACATTTAACTGTTAACCACAGCGTGGAGTTCCGGAATCGTGACACGGGGGCCCACACCAATACAATAGAAGGATTGTGGGGCCTCGTGAAGCAACAATTCCGGAACCAAGGTAGACGGTGCAAAGGACAATTTCCCGCCTATCTATGTGAATATATGTGGCGGAAGCGTCATCAAAAATCACCAGATTTGTTCCAGGATTTCCTTGGCAGGATAAAACAAGTTTATCTGCCAAGGAACAGTGACTAAGCGCCCGCCACATATATTCCGGGAGTTCCATTGTGGGATAAAACAAGTTCATCCGCCAAGTTACTAGCTGACTACGGTAAGTGTTTCATACTGTACCATTTCACACTGTTTACATTTTTAGCTAGGCGACTATGGATTTCTACTAGTAAAACCAATGAAATCCGCCATCAGATAGATCTATTTTTTTTTTTAAATGTCTGCTACGCATAAAATCGGTCGGCGGAGATCTGACGTCACGGTCTGCGTCGATTCCATTGGTTCTCTAGTTTTCTCGCGGAACTCCGTGACGTCAACTAGTTAACCTTTAGCAAGCCAGATTAAAAAATACGAAACGTCTCCCTGCCACCGGATTCTTTTTTGAAAATTTGCATTATTGATGGTGACTGTTTTGAAAATGTGATAACTTTTTGGTTGTTAGAGATATTTAAATAATATTTGCACATATAAATAAAGAATTGAATTATGCATATATTGGTGTAATTTATGTACGTGTGTGTGTGATACCAGACGTATGAGAAAGTGGTAAAGACGTTTTTCACAAAAAACATATATTTTATAACAAATAAAGAGGGAAAAAATAAGAAAAAAAATAACTTACCTTACATATCGAATTCCTTGGCAACACTGTCAACTAAATCACGCAAATCTGTTGTATTTATGTTCTTTCACTGCGAAATTATCAAAATATAGCCGGGGGAACTGTATAAAACATGTAGATTTGCAGTAAAATCGTTCTTTGAGCTTAGGCCTAGAGTTATTTTTTCTGCCACTTCAAAATATTCGATATCAAACGTACAAGTCCCCAAACCAGCACGGCATTCTGTATATTCACTGCTGTGAAACTAAATAACCTAATAATCCATGATTCAATCCACGATTCAATGTTATTTTATTCGAAATACGATGAAATAAAGGTCTGTAAAACCGATCCATCATCATGGCATCGTACCGGTGTACAGATGTGGTCAGATTAATTGCTCTTAAACTTTTACGAATAGCCAGCCATTCTCAAAAACGATCATGTCGGAAGTGGGGGATGTACCGGCTTCGATTGCGCATGTCCCCAGCTATGTGCACAGACTGTGGTACGTGTAAATCTCACGATAATCTCGCTGGGTGGGACGGCCCGCCATCAGCGCGCGTGGCCATTTTGTTTTTCCGGCGGCTGGATATCATATCGGCTCGGTGAAGGTTAAATATGTAAACAGTGTGCTATTAATAGCTCATAACGGTGGACGTATTCAAATTTTTACCTACGTTTCTGTGTTCGGGAAGACAAGACGAATCTGCGGATCACATTGACATAATTTTCATATGCAGCCAAAGATTAATATTCAAAATGGCAGCTAATTTGCATAATTAAAATAATTATTCAATATATTTGTGAATTATGATAAAATATCCTACAGGGTTTTTGTACTACAAATGTGATAAAACTTTCATGGATTATTCATGTACATACTATAGTGATGTGATTTGTGTTTAGTTTTGTGAACTGCTTGTTTAGGGAAATGTTCCTAGAATGGTAAGAATAAAGTATAAAGTAGACATTTTTTATATTTTTCTTTCTCATGTCATGTCTTCCCCCATCTAAATCCCATTGTATGTATAATTTGTATTATGCATAGATTATGTTCTAGCAAAGCTGCTACTTGCAGGCAATGCAATGCCAATAGTCCAAAGAGAGCACATCAGTAGTGTAGTCACAAACCAAGTCCGACAGTTGTCATGACAACACACAACCTTTTGTAAGGCTTGTAAGCAGGCAAACAAACTAACTCCCATTCATATGCTTTGGCTTAGTTTTTTAAAGAAATTAAAAATTTTGTAAATACATAAACACACAAACACCAAAAAAAACAAGATGGCGGACATGCAGCATTTGTTTGTTTGTTAAATGGGGGATTAAAGCCTCTTAGCTGAGACACGACTCTTTCAACCTAAGATAGAAGTCTATTTTGGTTATATCAGGCCGTATTCGCTTTTATATAAATGTGACCTAATGGTCTGGGTGTTTGGAAAGCCGTGCGTGCTATTGCTATGTATTATCTATATTGCTAGGTGGAGTTGATGTTTATTTGTGGCCAAGATGCCTTTTATCTAAGTGTGACCTATGGTCTGGGCGAATTGAGAACCGTGTGCGCTATTATTGCAAAAGAATGTTATGTTGCTAGTTGTATTAAACTGTTTATTTCCGGTGGTATTGCTTTTTTTATTTAAGAGTGACACTAATGCCTGGGGGAGTTTGAAGAACCGTGCGTGCAATTGTGCCAAAAATTGTCCATATTGCCAGTCGTATCCTGTGGTGAGTGTTCCTCGGTTGTTATTTGTTTAAAGCTGTAGAGAGAGACCTGTAGAAAGACTGCTGACAAACAATGACTTATTTTGTTTTGACTTGCTAAGATTTTTAAATTAGGGCTTTAGTCCTGGTTATAAATTGTTTAATTAGTTTTAGCCTATCTGGTGGTACATCATGGCCCAGAACCTTTTCTAATTTATATGGTATTTTATTTTTTAGGTAGTAATCTTTTAGGTCTTGCCTATGATGGTTGTATTTATGACAATGGAGTAGGAAATGATCTATTGTATTTTCCTCTTCACAGTCTTCACATATTGGTTCGAGTATATAATGTAATGATTTTCCCAGTCTAAGTCGTAGTAGTTTCCTATTGACAGGGATTTTCAGCTCTTCCTTTATTTGAGTGGTCCTAGTGGGTCCTTTTAGCATTCCATGTCCAATAGCGACACGGCTTTCGAGAGGTAGTGACGACGCGATTCGCGCGAAATTGTTTGGTGGATCTGAGGTTTTTAAAATTATGAAAAGGGAGGGAGGCCTTTTTTATAATTTTTACAATAATTTATATATAATTTATTAGAAAGTTTTATATTTATTATTGGGAGAGGGGTGATATAAGAATAATTTTTAAAACGGGGAAGTGGTGGTATAAAAAATAATAGGAAAAGGAGGGGGCGAAGCCAGTGCACTAATCGCTGCGCTACGCGGCTCCCATACTCTAGGCATATTATAAAATAAAATGTTATTTTCCAATGCCAAATAATTTGACCTATAAATTTAACATACACAACGGAATCCGTGATGTCGGCTAGTTAAAAATGTAAACAGTTTGCCATTTATAGCGCAGTGGTGGATGAAAAAAAATTATGCCGGGATTTCTCAACATTTAATTTGTCTTGATTATCTCCATTTACACGCTCGACTGTCATTCATTGTCTGGAAAAATTGTGGCAATTTGCCCCGTGCAAAGCCAAGCTCAATAAACATAACGTAACTTTCCCCTCGATGCCAGATTTTTATTTTTAAATTGCGAACTGATGAGAAAATGCAATGAAAAATATTTTTAAAATTACTGCCTTACCTGTTCTTGTCTGACCAATTTATTTTTTCAATAAATTGCCATACGCCTACTAGTCTAATTTATTTCTAATTTAATTTATAGTTAGTAATAACTAAATTAACATAACTAAAATAAAACACTTAGGCCGAGATGTCACTAACCTTTGATTCAATATTGAGTAGATCTTAGAATATTTCTCTGCTCACTTCACAAACAACATGCATGATGTAAGTCCAATGCACAATGCCCATACCTTATGTTGCATTGTTATTTAATAACAAAATTAGTGTGTTCCATAATAATTTCTTTGAAAATAAAGGTAATTCCCAACAATTCCACATGATAACAATCCATAAGTATTTATTTAAAATTGGCATCCATTTCAAGTCAATTCATGTTGATCATAACAGACTAAACGTAAACTTTTTGAAATTGTTTTCTTGTTCCACTTTTCCTGTCTTTGACCTAGACTGGAAAGACTGAAACCGAGGCTAGATAATTATTAGCAGTGTTCCCACCACTCTTACCAGAAATAAACGCCAATGTAACTTTTTATCACAGATAAACAATTGCTTAGCAATTCTGCTGCATGGCATTCAGCGGAACACACCCCGTGGTTGGTTTATATATGTGCCAATGGTATGGTAAAGGTTAAACACAAATTTATCATCAGTGTATAACACATGATATATGCTTACACTGTGATGTGTAGACATTGTAGGTCTATATTTTAATAATTCAGTTCTTGCCCTAGCTAATCAAAAATTGACCATGAGAGAGGCTGCGATTTGAGGGCTTTGGCTTTGTAGTTAATTTTTAATTTTTACACTGGCTGTCTGTAAAAATTCAAATCATCATATTTGGAGAGTTTCTGATCATAAGTGGGCAACAACTTCAAAGATCATTTCTCAGTGAAGTGCTCTTAGGTACAAAATTTATGATGTCTACACAACAGTTTCTATCTGCATGTAGCACAATAACTGATAAACTGGATGAAAACCCAACAAAATAAATCTGGCAAAGTAGATAGCGATCATGGTCGGGGCTGTAGATATGTCTTCACTAAAAGAGGGGCAGCACCTCATAATCAAGTGCTGTGCCGACTGGCGTTATCTCATCCGGTGCTGTGCCTCCTTCTTTCGTTCACTTGAAACACATCTATATCTGTAATTCTGTCTCCTGAATAAAACACACTGTCTTTTGTAGTTCATACAGTGGCCCATAGAGCTTTGATTCCAGTGTTGTTTACTCTGGCCAATATGTCTGCCTCAGCGTTTCATGCTCAGAACACTCTTGAAGTATATGTTTGACACTCTGTGCTGCCTGTACACATGGCAGTGTTGCCAATCTTTAACTTTGTATACATGTGACTGCGGAGTCGGTTGTGTCCTGTTCTGAGACGTAGAATTAAAACTTGTTCTGATCTGTTCATAATGTGATAGTCATCTTGTGTTAGTGTTTGTGACTTTCTTATTGACTTGTTTTTTTTCTGATGGTAGGTGATTGGTATATCTGGTTGGTCTTCGGCAGCACCTTCCTTAGCCAGTTGGTCAGCTTTTTAATTTCCTGGTATTCCATAGTGAGAGGGTATCCACTGCATGGTTACCCTATACTGGTAAGAAAATTCACTATGTAGTTTTTTTCAAGTCTGTTAGTTTTCCAGTCTGGAGGGCTTGAAGCACTGACCTTGCATCTGTCAGGAATACCACAGGCTGTAGGTCAGAGTTGGAGTTCAGCAATTTTTTAGCTGCCACCCTAATTGCCTGTATTTCTGCATCATAATTATTGGTGATGTGCCGACCTCATCATCAGGTGCTGTGCCGACTGGCGTTGCCTCATCATCAGGTGCTGTGCCGACTGGCGTTACCTCATCATCAGGTGCTGTGCCAACTGGCGTTACCTCATCATCAGGTGCTGTGCTGACTGGCGTTACCTCATCATCAGGTGCTGTGCTGACTGGCGTTACCTCATCAGGTGCTGTGCCGACTGGCATTACCTCATCATCAGGTGCTGTGCCGACTGGTGTTACCTCATCATCAGGTGCTGTGCTGACTGGCGTTACCTGATCATCAGATGCTGTGCCAATTGGCGTAAATGATCATGGATTTTCTAGAATTCTCCTTTTTCGTTATCTTTTATCAGAATAATTGGCGTAAAAAGATAAATAATATTTAACATTAGGGGCAAACAGTCACGGTTTCTAGGGCATGTGCCGAGTAGAATGCATCTTGAACACTTAACAACCACTGGAAAGATCATGGGGAGAAGAGATAGGGGACAAATTAGAGAAAAGTTGCTAGATGGACTAGTATTGTGGCACGGTAGAAGTTCACCAACCGAGCTTATTGACAACAGAGAGTCGTGGAGAAACGTGATCGCTTATGTCATTCGGCACTACACTTGATTGATTGATTTATTAGGATTGTTGTTGATTTCTTGTCATGCCACAATGTCAGAGTATCTATTATTTACTCATGCTGTCATCTTCGATCTCTCTTGTCTTAAACTTAAATAGAACTAATCCTACATTATTTAGCGAAACAAAATATCGATAAAGATGCATTTTACAGTCGCTAGATGCATCGATCTGCATGCTACACACAGAGAGCCCTCCTTTAGATGTCCCTAGGGAAGGGGCTCTCAGTGCGTAGCTTGCAGATCAATTTATCCGGCATTGTCTTAGCGACTTTCTAATCTCCAACTAAATTAACCATTTTGGCAACAAAGCTTACCAGTGATATGATTACAGTGACATAATGAAAGCTGTGCATAATATATAAAAAAAATTGAATATAGGCACATCTTATATTGAACCAATTGTTTGAAATGATTAGTATGGCAGTTTCTAAAATTGGAGTTCCTTGATCTCATTTCATGTGGTTTCCTTTTTTTTATATTTCAGACAATTGACCTATGGAAAACCACAAGGAACGAGACACAACATCAACAGCAAGTTAGGACAATCCAACTCTGTTATCCAGAACAGTGTAGATAAATTCATAGAAAGTTAGGACCGTCCAACTCTGTTATACACAACAGTGTAGATAAATTCAACCACAGTGATTCGGACATGTGTTTATGTTCAGAATGTTGTTTCTGATACTTGTGCAAGAAACAAGTCATTTTATGAGCAGTCATACAAAACCTAACAATGCAACAGTGACTGTTTTCTGGGCTATTGTATAAGAATAAAACAGCTCAACAATTTCATGACAATGTTTAAAAGCTTGTCTGGACTAAAGGGGGTTATTCCAGCTGGTTTTACTAGAGTCACTCATCTGTCTCGACCTGTCAAATTCACTGCATTAAGTTTATCACTTGGCATTGCATTGATTGGTGCTCTGGCAATGTTCTTTCGTCAACGGCGTAAGCGTACACATATGATACAGAAGAAGCTGGAAGCCAAGAACCAACGACAGCAGCAAGGGCAAAATCATCATCAAAACTACAGTCACCCTCATCCGCAACGCCAGCAGGGAATTCTCTTTACATCTGGAAATAGGTCGGTCACATCTTCTTTCAGGAAACTGCGAAGCTCACACTTAACTAGGACACAGGCTCCTAATGGGGGTATGTTTTAAGTTGGTCTTATGACCTTTGTTGTGGTCAATCATCATTATGTATATTTTAAATAACCTTTGGGACTTTGAATTACAATTACACAATTTCCCCACAGGGCCCGGCTTTTTTTGACAGTGTGCATTAATTTTGGTGAGTGTTTGGAAAAGGCAATAACATTTTTGTCTTTATAGATTTTCAAATAATTTGCATACATATAAATAAAGAAATGAATAATGCATATAGTTGTGTTTGTGTTGTTGTATGTATGATATGAATGTTATGTAGTTGAAGAATGGGGGGGGGTGTGGAATCACAAAACTAGGTCTAAGTCGAAATGTGACATAATTGCATTCAATGCCAGTCTCTAGCAACCCTGACCTATTGTTATTTCATTAATAAATGATCGTTCTCATAATATTTTAACACATAGATTTTACTTACCAAGTCAATCCATTGCGGCGCCATGCAGTTCATCATTAAACCTAGAGATATTGCAATCTGACTCTGTCCTTCTTTCATTCTCCTGGAGCATACCTATATTTGAAGTTTTGCTTCTTGTATAAACTTGACTGTGTTCTGTAACTTGACACCGTCCTAATTATATACTCCATTTCTTACAATTTAGCTGGTAAATTTGTGACCTGGACGGATGTTACATAGTCTTTGTTTTGTGTGGTGGGAATTATACGTCTTGTAAACCTAACTGTTCAGTCCCATATTGAGAAATTGGGGCACAACAATCGGGTGCTTCGGGACACTGTCGGGCATTTGTGTCATATTCGTCGTCGTTTCCAGGCATCAGTGGGGTCATAAAGGTTGATGTGGATGTAAAGTGTAGGTCATAGATACCTGTTTGACTTAATGTGGGTATAGGATATAGGTCATACATACTTGTTTGACGTAATGTGGATGCCACATGTAGATCATATATACCTGTTTGACTTAATGTGACTGTAAGTTACAAAGGCGTTGGACTTACATCGGCCATGTTCTCAGAATGAACAGCTTATGAATTCCCCAGCAGTCACTATATTGGGGGCCACCTGGAGTAAGAAGAAGAGGGAGACCTAGAGAAACTCTATGAAGTACCATTAATAGAGAAGGCATGTCAATGAATCTAAACAACACGTAACAATTGAAAGACCTGGCAACACAAAGACAGAAATGGAAAGCTATGGTTTCTGCCCTATGCGCCGCCTATGGCCCTGGAGGAACATAACATAACAAGTTACATATACCTGTTTGACTTAACCAGATCCCCTTTAGAGTCGCTTCTGCTGGTAGACAACTAGGGCGTTTTTTACACGTTTAAACACTACCAGGCGTTTTTTTTAATTTGTAATGTTGCGATGAATATTACATTTGTGTTTACTCTGGGTTTATTAAAAACCATGATCAATGTGCAGATCCGTGGGAAGCGATCGCATGTAGGATTAATTTATTACAAATTATTTAAATTAGTGAAGTTTTAGACATCGTTTTCAAAATGGAAGGTATTATTCGTATGTATAGTGATGTGACTTATGTATGCATAATGCAACTTTAGTGTCTAGTGGAGAGTAGCTAGAAAGTCATCGATAGACCAAGATCTGTCTACAGTGATAATTCCATGCGCGAACTGTCCAAGGACATTTAAAGCTCGAATAGGGCTCATTAGCCATCTACGAATGGTCAAGATGGTCATGACACATATAGATAACAGCTATAAAGCCAGAGGCAGACCATGTAAAAGATGGATCACAGAAAATGAACAAGCTTGTACACAGGAAGGCCATCTCCAGAGAACTCTTCTACCCGTGATGCCGCAAGGGATACAGATGATAGATAGAGTGATGTGACCGACCACAGTTACTATGGAAATATGCACTGTACAGGTGATTTATGTGCCATAGAAAATGTAGAAAGTGATATTAAAGTTCCTATGTTCAATTTTGGTAGGTATTTGGACCATGGGAATGAAATTAGTGACACTAATAGTTTCATCATGAATGACGATTTGAGTGACGTAGTTTTTCCAGTAGAAGTCGAGAACTTTGTTGAAAACGTTGACCCTGTACATAATCTAGATGCTATTGCTACTCCTTATGATTACTTTAGTCTCATCGTCAGTGATGAGTTTCATCAATTTGCAGCTTGATCGCACCAATTTGTATGCAACACAGCGTCAAGAACAAGCAGGGAAAGAAAAGTAGTGGTTACCTGTAACTGCAGGTGAAATAAAACGTTTTTCTCATATTTATATCACGATGGGCATACATGTGCTGCCTGAGTATAGCATGTATTGGAATACAGATGACAGACTCAATGTTCCAGTAACATCATCATCATGCTGTGTGGGAAAAAGTAGATTTGAGAAAATATTGCAATATTTTCATCTGAATTACTCTGCTTAGCAACATGCCAAAGGTCACAGATTATGACCCCTATATAAAATCAGATTGTTTCCGGATATGGTCAAAAAGAACATTTTTGCTTCTGTTTTCTCTCCTGGAAGGAAAGAATCTCAGCATTGATGAAGCTATGATAGCTTACAGTGGTCGTCTGTCCTTCAAGCAGTACATCAAGGGTAAGTCAAACCCATGTGGAATTAAGGTCTGGTATGTGGCAGACTCTGCATCTCTATGTTGGCAAACTCTATGCTCAAAATTCATGCATTCTGGATATTGACTCATGCTCATGTATCTCAGAATCCTCTGATCATGCAGAACATGAAGAGCACTTAGTATGTATGCTCGGTCTTAGGCTGACCATGTGTGTTATGGTGGTGAGGGGGCTAGAAAATTGGTCGTCTCATTTCTTTCCCTTCGCACCTGCATGTCGAGAGACAAAGTTAAGCATGGTTTTTCACAGTGAGATCTACATTTTAGCTTTCTATTTAATGTCTCCACCCACCCCTTCGTGCATAACCTGTTTTGACTGAATCATTCATTGAGTCACTTTGTATGCATGCATGGGTTTCAATGTGGAATATGTCTAGGCCTATTGTTCCTGTCATTTCCTAGCAAAACTGACATGTTCATATCTTATTATATAAACAAACATATTTACCAATAATTCCTCATTAGGAACAAGTAAATTCAAGTAGGAAACATGAGGATAAATTAAAAAAATTCTTAAGACTAACAGGAATTGAACCAGGTTCAACTTAAGTAAATGTTTTCTGTACTTGACTAACCTGGTTCAATTCCCATTAGCCTCAAATTCAGATGTACTGGACCGAAACTGGCATAAATGTTGCATCTTTGTAGTTGACTATAGTTTCACAGTGTACACTTGCTCCTCTCTCGAATCGTATCATTTAATTTCATATTTTGTGCTTGAGTTGTATTTTAGATTTTGAGTATAATTTAAAAAAAATAGTAGACTTGTTTCTAATATATTTGATTACTTGTTCTATTGTATTATTTGGGTATCTTTGATTTGCAGATGTTACGCCAACAAACAAAAAGAACATATCCAGCAGTGTGGACAGCAGTAACTTTGGCAGCGGTGATGTTGGCAATCTCTGGAGGCAGAGAGCAATGTCTGCATCATTAAACAGTTTAGGTGGTCAGTCCAACACATCAAACTCATCCACAATCACACATTCTGGTATAGACACTGTCAACATGTCCAGTGCTGACCTCTGTCAACTAGGTAAGATGATTCTTAATCTGTACTGTGTCTCTCTTTGCCGTTGTCAAATGAGATAAGAACTTACTATAGTTGATAACATCATTGATAACAAATGAGATAAGAACTTACTATAGTTGATAACATCATTGATAACAAATGAGATAAGAACTTACTATAGTTGATAACATCAATTGAAAGTGAACCTTTTAGCAAAACATCTTAACCCATCCAGTGCCACAAGACTTTAAATTGAACCATTTTATGATGTATATAACCAGGCCCAAAAGGGGAGCAGATAATAGAGATACAGTTGGCCAGCCAGGCATGTCATGAGAGGAGAATAAAGAGGTTTCGAGATGTGAGTTGGCTGTTCCATCCCATACTGGGTCAAAATGGCCTATAGGCCATGCTGAAGTTGGATGTGTCAGTCTAAAAGGTGCGTATATCGCAGCTAAGTGGTAAACCATAAAACAATGTGTTCCGCTATCTGGACTACATTCTGCTAATCTGCAGGAGTTTGAGAACTAATGCAGAAAAATACTTTTACCAGGAAACAGCCCTCTAAGGCCTACCCATTGTTATGAAGATGGGGCTAAGTATTCCGCCAGTTGCTAAAAAATGAACCATAATCTGACCCACCTACATTTAAGCAAGATCACTTTCTGCTTTAGCAAATTAAGTCAGATCCAAAGTGGACTCAATATTTCCCCAGCTGAGACATGTGGTTGGGACAGCTGGAATTGCTCTGATCCAGAAAGATCACAGCATTCAGTATGGCACATTGCTTCGGTGGATGCAGTGGGATGATGTTGAAAGTCGGAGTTTCACAAAATCATGTTGTGTGATACCACCATAGAGAATTTAGTGCAGTAACAAGTGTACTAGCTTCCTAAGTTTGTGGTTCCAGCACATGCCCATGCTGTGTAAAGAATCACGCATTCCTATTCCAGCTATCCACATTCCAAAAATATACAAACATGATAGTATGTACTTATGATTAGCAGAGATGTGCTAGTAGCACACCTGACCTGTTTGAGCTGAAATTTTTTTTAGAACAAGTGGCTTCCAGTTTTAGACATGACAGAAAATGCTAAAAAATCTGGGAACATAGATCTGGTATCTGTGATGCTGTCCTAATCACCCATACAGCACAGTTGACATAGAAAAAATACTGGTCAACCAACAAAAAGTATTTGTTTCTATTTTAGTAATAATCAATTATTGAAGTATTTTCTGTACATTATATATTTGCTATTCGACTAATGTTGAATTTTGAGGAGCCATTAATACATCAGTACATTGATACCACGATCAACTCTAATACCATAATGACTAAGGTGTCACTAGGTTTAGATGAGTTTGGTTTGCCAGGTGAGCTCACTATTAGCTCTGATATATTGATGACAGAGGTGCCACTAGTTCAATGAGTTGGGTTTGTGAGGCGAGCTCACTATCAACTCTAAAACCAGGACAACTATTTTAATAGCATTCATCCAGATTTATTTTGTGGGGTAAGTAGTTGCCATAACAGCAATGTTGGAGGTGTGAGTGAAGATAATTCATGTACTAAACCATAGTAACTAATGGGTGGGGTGGCCAATTCTCTTCCTTGCTGTGTTTACCTTCTCTAATTCATGCAACAGATACCAATTTAGAGATGGATCAACTGAAAAAGCAGCCATGTCAGGCGAGAAATCAAGGCCTATATTATTGTGTGTCCGGGCGTGGTTTTGAACGTTGCCCTTGGTAATAGAAAGCAAACTAATTATCAACTAGGCTACCTCGCTCTTTTGGGGGCATACTATATTTATGTCTACATAAATACAATATCAGACTGTTTGTTGCTAAGGGCAAATTATTTGATATTTTTAAGTATCCGTGTTCCGCCGAAGATTGATGTGTCGGGCCATTGGCGGAAATTAAACGGCGACACAGCGCATTTCCATTCTCTGGACTACATCCTGCTGGAAATCTAGAATGGATCATGGTCCTGCTACTAGAGAGATCCAGCAGGAGTTTGAGAATGAACGCTGAAGAAGAAGTATCCTTGTGTACTGTCTTTGATATCTTTTTCTGATTTTGTCTTTTCCACAGATGCAGTTAGGCATCATGGGGAGTTGAAGTTTTCTGTATTTAGCCATCTGTGTGCAATTGGTTGTTAATAATCTCTCTGATTGAATTGTCCAATTTGTTCTTGGTCTCCCTCTTGCTTTGTAGTCGTTCTCTTTGCTGTTGTATGTCTGGTTGTGATGGTTGCATTCTTATAAGGTGCTCTAACCAGTTGATCAGTTGTCTCTCTGTATATTGTTTGCATGATATGGTCTTTACTATCTTTCTGATGTCTTGATTTCTTATTCTGTCTCTTCTGGTGACATTTATAGCCTTTCTCAGGCATTTCATCTCACATGTTATAATCCTTGTCATGTGTGTTTTTGTCAAGGACCATGTCTGGCACTGATAACATAAAAAAGGTAAAGTTAGGTCATAGTGCATCTGCAGTCGGGGATGAAAACTCTTCATGTGCTAAGTCACAGGAACTATTAGGTGGGGGTGACATAGTTAACTGGAAGTGTGATCATGTCAAGCGAGCAATCACAACCCGGATTTTTTGGGTCCGGACGTAGCATAATGCTAAATTATGGTAACAAATGTTGGAATAAAGATGATGTTTCTTATCATTGTCTTGATTGTTTGCACTGTTTTATATTTTATCAAAGGTATGGAGAACTTAGCTCTGGCAATTTCCTATTGGGAGGATGCTGTGATGAAGCTATCATACCTGGATGATCAGCAAGGTGTCCTTGCTATTCCAGTAAGTAAACAAATCATAAACAGTTGACAGATTGTCCTCTTGGCAATAAATAGGGTAAGCAGTTGACAGGTTGTCCTCTTGGCAATAAATAGGGTAAACAGTTTACAGATTGTCCTCTTGGCAATAAATAGGGTAAACAGTTGACAGATTGTCCTCTTGGCAATAAATAGGGTAAACAGTTGACAGATTGTCCTCTTGGCAATAAATAGGGTAAACAGTTGACAGATTGTCCTCTTGGCAATAAATAGGGTAAACAGTTGACAGATTGTCCTCTTGGCAATAAATAGGGTAAACAGTTGACAGATTGTCCTCTTGGCAATAAATAGGGTAAACAGTTTACAGATTGTCCTCTTGGCAATAAATAGGGTAAACAGTTTACAGATTGTCCTCTTGGCAATAAATAGAGTAAACAGTTTACAGATTGTCCTCTTGGCAATAAATAGGGTAAAAATATTCAGAAAATAATATCTAGGTGGTCCATATCAGCTGATACTTGCAGGCTAATGTGTAGATCATTGTGGATATTTAAACACAGAGGTTCATTTTATTTATTGCAATGCATCATTTTATTTATTGCAATGCATCATTTTATTTATTGCAATGCATCATTTTATTTATTGCAATGCATCATTTTATTTATTGCAATGCATCATTTTATTTATTGCAATGCATCATTTTAAAATTGCTTTGAATAAGATTGAAGATGTGAGAGACACATTACAATGAATTACATCCACTGTTCTAGAGTGAAGGTAACAACAAGAAACACATACATAATCACATAACACATACATAATCACATAACACATACATAATCACATAACACATCGAAGCAAATGGAATTGAAGGACAAACCAGTTGCAATACATCACCTGCAAACATACCAACAGACTATACTGTTTCACATTAGAACAGGCCACTGCAGATTGAGGAACATCTTTATCAACTGAGAATCTCACACGCAGATGAATGTCCCCTGTGGATCTGAAATTCAATCTTTGAACCCAGACAGCAGGACTGGCCAGAGAATACAGATTTGAGGCAAAAGCAATGGGAAAACCACAATGACCTGGAGAAGACAGTGAGCTGTGCCCTGGCAACAGTCCTGACAATATAATATGACGACAAATTCTAAACTCAGAAGAAAGAAGAATTCATGATATTCCATAACATTAGATATCATCACCACTTTAAAAATTAAAACACAGATGAGGAGCCTTGTGTTTGCTGCAACATTCATGCCTGCTGATTGATTGCTGCAACATTCATGCCTGCTGAGTGGTTGTGGCAACATTCATGCCTGCTGAGTGGTTGCTACAACATTCATGCCTGCTGAGGCCTGCCTTTATAAAAAAGAGATAGTAACAAATTACTGTTAGCTAAAAGTGTGTTTGTGGTGGTCTTGACGACAGATGGTTTGTAAGATTACAGGAGGTAAAGCAAACTATTTGTCCTGTTCTACAACTTACAGTAATGACATTCTGTTGATGTCAGGCAAAGTAATGATGATTATATAATCTCTGTAGCTCTTAGAGGCCCATAGCTTTTCTGGAAAAAAAAACACAGGTACTTTTCAGTTGTGTAATTAATTAGCTACGGAGGTATTCTTAAGCATATGATGAAAAGCCACCAGCATTTTTGTGCAGAACATGACATACACAGCCCTCCAGTAGAGCTCTCTTAGATTCTATCAAGTTATTGTGTCTCATTCTCAGTCCATCTTTTAAAACATTCAAAATGGCACGCATCAATATGGATGGATGGCATATCATGGATATGCTAGCATCTCATGGATATATTGTCCTGGATGTGCTAGCATCTCGTGGATATGTTGTCCTGGATATGCCTTGCATCTCATGGATTTATTGCCCTGAATATGCTAGCATCTCGTGGATCTATTGCCCTGGATGTGATAGCATCTCTTGGATATATTGTCCTGGATATGGCTAGCATCTCATGGATCTATTGCCCTGGATATTGTAGCATCTCATTGATCTATTGCCATGGATATGCTAGCATCTCATGGATATATTGCCCTGGATGTGCTAGCATCTCATGGATATATTGCCCTAGATGTGCTAGCATCTCATGGATATATTGTCCTGGATATGCTAGCATCTCATGGATATATTGCCCTGGATGTTCTAGTATACGTGATAATGATAGACATATAATACTTCAAAGAAGATGAATAGAGGGGACATTCTGAAATAACTCTGAATAGTACATCCTGGTTGTGAAAACTGATGTATGGCACATCTAGACTGATTGAGAAAATGTGGGATTAAATTGGGCATGATTGGAACAATTAACATGTAGAGAGAGCAATAATATGTTTAGCCAATGAGCAATAAGAACTATCATCATGCTTAGGCTGAGCACTTTTGGGTTTGCCCAAAGTGCTAGGATATTGGTTCGCATCCAATCATTTTAAACATCTGAATTATTTGTCAAGATAGGTCACAATGATCTGAGATTATTCATCTTTTTCTTCTGTTGCATCTAAGTCCATTGTTTTTCTTAGTGTTACATATTAGTATTTTTGATTGTGTTGTCTTTGTTTTTTGTTAAAATAAATCAGGATTCAGACACCGCAAATTTACAACACAAGCTAGAGAACCTCTTAGACCTGGCCTACCGCATGCAGGACAACTATGAGAGGTTGTGCGAACGGCAAGTTGAGCACATAGCTTTAGAATCTGCTCTGGCTGTGTTTGCGGAGCGAGACAAGGACAAGAGTTTCGATGATGATTCTAGTGACCAGGAATCATTTGTGTCCGCAACAGACGTAAGTGCAATAATCATGTTCACATTTGTTACTATTTTTACTTGTAACATTTCCATTTAGAGGATCAGCCACAAACAAAATAATGAGAAACCCTCAAAATAATTTTGTCTTCTTTCATTCGCCTTTAGTGTTCTTATATCTGAAGTTTTGTCTCTTCTATAAACTTGACTTTGTTTTCTAACTCACACAGAGGTCCTTATAGATTTTCTAACTCACACAGAGGTCCTTATAAATTTTCTAACTCACACAGAGGTCCTTATAGATTTTCTTCTCTGGTCCTCTGTATGTCCCTCAGCATTTCGTATTCCAGGCATTCCTATAGAATATGGTCTGCTGTCTGTGTGCCTGTCCAAATGTACTCATGGTAATGTTGATTTTGAAATTTGTATACATGTGGCTGCGGAGCCAGTATTGTCATGTTCTGAGGTGCAGAATGACAACTTGTTCTGGTCTGTTCATAATTTGATAGACATCTTGTGTAGTTTGCTTTCTAATTTCTTTGATCATTTGTTTCTTTTGATGGTAAGTTACTGGCACATCTGATTTATCGTCAGCAGCTCTCAGTCAGATGATCTGCTCTCTCGTTTCTAGGTATTTCACAATGTGATGGTATCCACTGCACAGCTACTTTACGCTGATTGCTTACTTCTGTCAGTAGTATCTGCAGGTCTGACAGTTTTTTGGACTGAGTGTTTGGGATGCTGATCTTGCATTTATCATGAATACTACAGGCTGTGAACCAAAATTGGTGCTCAGCAGTTTTTCGGTTGCCGTCTCTCAAAATAAATAAATATGGACTTATCATCAAAAATGGTGACTTTGCGTTGATATGAATTATAAAACTAATAATGAGATCAGTAGTCCTCATAAGAGCATGACAAATTCTGTCCAGTTTACCCGGTCCTCAGATTTCCAGTCCAGGTTTTTCCATATTATATTGGCAGCTCTGAGAATTTTTTATTTTTTTTTCAAATTGTTCCGGACCTTTCCTATTTTGTTAGTACATGTCAGTGCTTGTCTTTCATTATGTATGAATATTAGAAAATTATATAGAAGTGGTTAAATAACAGTTTTATGTTTAAAATACAAAGAATTGATGTTTCTACCAAAAAGTCTCTGATCAAGATAGGAACACATATAGAATAATTAGATTATGCTGTATCTGCTTTTCCAAAATTTGATAAAGACTTAGTTGTTGAAACATTGAGTTTTTGTATTTAGCTTAACATAAATTTATATTTAATCCCTTCTTTCATCCATGTGGGAACCAGGACCTGAACTTCTAGTTTAGGACACAAAGACTGTGGCCACAGTCTTTTTTTCCAGGCATGTTATAGGCATGACGTTTGGGGAATGTGCTGAAAAGTCTGTCACCTGTGAAAAAATTGTCACACATTGTCTCAATTTCTTACTTTTGTCTTGTATAAAATTATTACCATGAATGACAAAGAGATACAGGCTAGCAGACATTGTTCCCATGTCTTTTTGTGGCAGACTCCTAGGTGACAGGGAATGTTAGAAGTGCTATACTTTCCTAAACATGATTTGTATGTAAACAGGAAACTACCCTGTTGTCATCCAAACTTCTCCATCTCTAATCTCATCTAGTCATGGAATGTTCACTATTTCTCTAATCTCATCTAGTATTTGTCATGAAATGTTCACTATTTCTCTAATCTCATCTAGTATTTGTCATGGAATGTTCACTATTTCTCTAATATCATCTAGTATTTGTCATTGAATGTTCACTATTTCTCTCAAGCATTTGTTGACAAATGTTTATAACTTATCTTAGAAAATTCATACTAGTTACTTACTGCAGCAAAACTAATGCAACAGGCAGAACATGGTAATTTTTTGTATGTATTTGCTGGCAACACATCAATATTTCAACCAAAAGAACTTTGTAGTCTTGTTTTGTTGTGTGTCTAGTTTTCTACTTATGTCTTGTTCTATTGTGTGTCTAGTTTTACATCACAGCACACTTTTTAACTTTGTTATTATTGACTTTTGTTGAAGATGGCTCACCTAACAGACCTTGACTTCAACCGTGACATCTTACATCATGTGCCGTTGTATGAAGCTGGGATGTTGGAGCTGAAATATGGCAATGTGCCATGTAGGACAATAAGGCAATGGTGGTGAATGTTCATGTTTGCTATCTTATCTACCCTATACTGTTGTTATGCTCTACACTTTGTTTAATTTCTATCATTGGTTACTCTGCAAAATGTAACACACAGAATCTGTGTACTCTATACACATGCTCTACACCATCATTTGTTAGTTATAATGTAACAAACAGCATTTGTTAGTTATAATGTAACAAACAGCATTTGTTAGTTATAATGTAACAAACAGCATTTGTCTACAATACACTGGTATTATCTTCACAATTGTCGGTTACACCACAGTATAACACACAGGGGATATGTACTGTAACTACTTCTTTCTGTCTATTCATCTTTAAAGAGACATCTGCCATCTTTTTTCTGTTTCCGTATAACGATCAAATACAACACTTCTATTCTGCTTTGTAGGAGCAAGCATGTACAGAATCTGAAGACGTTGTTGTCTATAAGTAGTAAAAAAAAACCGAATGTAAACCATAGCATTTATTAATGCCATAGGGGTGTGAGATGTTAAAGATCTCACATTACAGAGGCTATGCAAATGAGGGTGGTAGCCATCTCCTCTCCCTCACAGTCTTTACCTCCCAGATTAATCCGGTACCCATTTAAGGCTGGGTCGACCTGGGAGCCATTGCGATCTGAAAAACATTTCCGCTTTAATTGGAAATGAACCTAGGACCACTCATATGCAAAGCCAGTGCGCTAACTGCCGTACGGCTCCCTAATTACATAAATACGTCTATAATGAATACAGACTAATGAATAAGTGACTGTGGGTTCATTTTTCTCATATTCTTAAACTCCTCTGCAGTTTGTTGACAACATGACCACTGTGGTACTTATCTGCTGTGATATGTCTCATTTCACCTCAAGCAATTTGCACATAACTGAGAGAGGCTTACAGAATGGCAGTGAGGACATTATGCACAGGTCATTTCACATAGATAGATAGATTGTTGGCCAACAAAGTGTTTAAAGTCATGTCTACATCTGTGTCATACAAAGTCACATACATGCTGCATATAGTCATCGAGAAGACACCTTGTACGTGTGTGCTTATGTGGAATGATAGAGATATAGTCATCAAGAAGACACCTTGTACTTGTGTACTTATGTAGAATGATAATGCTCGACTGTGCTATTCAAGTTGTGGAGGAAACAATAGCATAGAAAGGAGTGCACTGTTCAACACACCCAGCAGATAGTAGCCACCTTTGATGTTACCAGATCTTGTGCCCAGCAGATAGTACTCACCTTTGATGTGGTTACCAGATCTTGTGCCCAGCAGATAGTAGCCACCTTTGATGTGGTTACCAGATCTTGTGCCCAGCAGATAGTACTCACCTTTGATGTGGTTACCAGATCGTGTACCCAGCAGATAGTACTCACCTTTGATGTGGTTACCAGATCTTGTACCCAGCAGATAGTAGTCACCTTTGATGTTACCAGATCTTGTGCCCAGCAGATAGTACTCACCTTTGATGTGGTTACCAGATCTTGTGCCCAGCAGATAGTAGCCACCTTTGATGTGGTTACCAGATCTTGTGCCCAGCAGATAGTAGCCACCTTTGATGTTGTTACCAGATCTTGTGCCCAGCAGATAGTAGCCACCTTTGATGTTGTTACCAGATCTTGTGCCCAGCAGATAGTAGCCACCTTTGATGTTGTTACCAGATCTTGTGCCCAGCAGATAGTACTCACCTTTGATGTGGTTACCAGATCTTGTACCCAGCAGATAGTAGTCACCTTTGATGTTACCAGATCTTGTGCCCAGCAGATTGTACTCACCTTTGATGTGGTTACCAGATCGTGTACCCAGCAGATAGTAGCCACCTTTGATGTGGTTACCAGATCTTGTGCCCAGCAGATAGTAGCCACCTTTGATGTTACCAGATCTTGTGCCCAGCAGATAGTACTCACCTTTGATGTGGTTACCAGATCTTGTACCCAGCAGATAGTAGTCACCTTTGATGTTACCAGATCTTGTGCCCAGCAGACAGTCACCTTTGATGTGGTTACCAGATCTTGTGCCCAGCAGATAGTAGCAACCTTTGATGTGGTTACTAGATCTTGTGCCCAGCAGATAGTAGTCACCTTTGATGTGGTTACCAGATCTTGTACCCAGCAGATAGTAACCACCTTTGATGTTACCAGATCTTGTGCCCAGCAGATAGTAGCCACCTTTTATGTGGTTACCAGATCTTGTGCCCAGCAGATAGTACTCACCGTTGATGTTACCAGATCTTGTGCCCAGCAGATAGTAACCACCTTTGATGTTACCAGATCTTGTGCCCAGCAGATAGTAGCCACCTTTTATGTGGTTACCAGATCTTGTGCCCAGCAGATAGTACTCACCTTTGATGTGGTTACCAGATCTTGTGCCCAGCAGATAGTAGCAACCTTTGATGTGGTTACCAGATCTTGTGCCCAGCAGATAGTAGTCACCTTTGATGTGGTTACCAGATCTTGTGCCCAGCAGATAGTAGTCACCTTTGATGTGGTTACCAGATCTTGTGCCCAGCAGATAGTAGCCACCTTTGATGTGGTTACTGCTGTTGGCCACTTGACTGATGCTTTCAGTTAGGTTAAAGGGGCTGTAGACCATGTACATCAAATCTGATACAGTTTTTGAAAATGTGACATAATATAATATAAGGGAGATCATGTGTTGACATAACAATTACCATGCCTGTGGTGTTTTAGAAGAATGATGAAAATTCCATAGACAACCAAGAAACCATGTAGAAGTTCTCAGAGAAATGGAGTAAAACTAATTTAGATGTTCTCAGAGATGCTGGAGTAGAACTAATTTAGATGTTCTCAGAGATGCTGGAGTAAAACTAATTTAGATGTTCTCAGAGATGCTGGAGTAGAACTAATTTAGATGTTCTCAGAAATTCTGGAGTAAAACTAACAAATTATAGCAACAATTGGAAGTATGATTCAAGATTTTTAACTCGATGAGAAAAGTAAAACTTCAACATTTAGTATCCACTGGAAAAATTAAAGGCAGAAGAGACCAAGGAAGACAACGAGAGAAGTTGTTGGATGGGCTGTCACTTTCGTGAAAAAAAAGTATAAACTGTAGCATTAATCTAGCTTGCATTCAGGTTAATGTCGTGTTTAAAAAAGGCAGCAGAAGGGAGAAGCTTTTAAAATGTCAGTTACCTTGTTATAATCTTCGCAAATCCATTAATAATGGAAGTGAAATTTGTATGAATTGTTTTTCAAATGATGTTTAATTGTTGGGAATTACGCTTATTTCCAAAGAAGATATTAGAAACAACTTAGTTTCATTATGAAATGAAATCGACAGAATTAGATCTGGACCTCGTACATTGAAAATAAATACCTTATGTGTGGAACACATGTTTTCTAAGGTCTACTGTTGAAGATTGGATCGAGAAGGTAAGTGATATCTGTTTTATTTCTTTTCACGGGCGATATTATGAGCACATTAGTTTGGTTATGAAAGGTAAAGGTTCTTCAGGGAATTGGACAAGCGCATGCGAGTCAATCATTTTTAAAAAATGGTTGAATGTTGCATTTTTTCCATCTTCATTATGCAATAGTCTGGAAACAATCTGGCATACAGCGGGGGATACAGGGAATAAGTTATGTCATTTGTATTGAGCATAGTCACGGTTGACTTGGTCTGGCACTTTATTCATTGATTGATTCACATTTGTCTCCTCAGACCTGAGATGGTTCAGTGTCTTTCAGATGTAGAATTTCTGGCAAAGCTACACGGTATTCGTCTGGCATTCCAGGTTTGTTTGTTGAAACTGAGTGTATTTAAATAGAATAAATGTGTCACTGGCTGTCATTATACATTATATTTGTATATATGAAGTCAGCTTGTTGTATCCGTCAGTTATAATTCATAAAGTTTGACCAACACTAGGTCAGATTATGACTGTCTTTACCTTACCACAGAGAGATGATGTCCCTCCTCCTCCACCACAATGAAACAAAATGACATACGTTCACGTTGCAGAGAGATGATTTCTCTCCTTCTTTCTTCCCCCCACCCCCAAATGAAACAATGGCGTATTTCTGCGTTATAATTGCTCTCGTTAGCGGATATTGAAAATCTTTTCATTCACAAGTGTGTTGCATGATACAATGGTTGCTGTGCCCGTCTTGGCCTGGTATCTCCGACTTCAGTACTTGTTCTTGCTTTGGCAGGAATATTGTCCTGCTTGATATAGGGGATGGCCCGACTAATATTAGTTTCCAACCTCTGTTGGCTGGACTAAACCCTATTTCCACTTCAAGGAGTTGTCCTCGATGTGTCTAATATTAGGAATAAAGGCTGTAGATCATTTGCACGCCTGTTATAATTCAAGCACATTCATTTGTAAAATAATAACTTCTTGTGGTCTGTCCAGCCAGAAAACTGATACCTAGAGCTCAGGAATCAAGTAGCTAGCACATATTTAGTAGATGGGTAACAGCCGCATCCCAAAACTACTGCTATATGAGGAGCTCTCATGTGGTTCAAGAAAATCACAGTCTAAAGATGCAGATTAAAGACTGCTAAACATTTAAAATGCCTTTTTTATCACATCCGAAAAATGAGAAAACCTGGTGGAAAATTGTATTGTATGGAGAACTAGCCTCCATAATGGTGCTAGGATATTTGAGAATTCAATAAATAACAGAGCAGAGGAATAAAGACAAAAAATAGCTACACACCAGCGATATGACATTTCTGTGCATCTTCTGTGGATGAAGACAAAAAATAGCTACACCCAACAATATGACATTCCTGTGCATCTTCTGTGGATGAAGACTAAAAATAGCAACATCCCAGCGATATGACATTCCTGTGCATCTTCTGTGGATGAAGACAAAAAATAGCAACATCCCAGCGATATGACATTCCTGTGCATCTTCTGTGACAGAGAAAATTGTTCATGAATCCGCAGATTCAGTGATGACAAGTCCTGATCTGCTTGTACAACTCCAAAAATTACCAGCAGACATCAAAGGAGTAGATATTCTATTGAATTCATGTTGATTGTTGGTTCAACACAGTTCTGTCAATGAATGTTTTGCTCTTTGTGATAAGATTCTATTGAATTCATGTTTGGTTCAACACAGTTCTGTCAACGAATGTGATGAGATTATTGCAGCATTTTCCGTACTTGACCTTAATCTCTGATCACCTTTTTGGGAATGTGGTTGGTCAAGTACAGAAAAACTGTTTACTTGCACTGCAAAGCGATTTGGTGCTGTTGGAACAGACCTGGTTCAATTCCTGTCAGCTGTAAGACTTATTTTCATTTATCCTCATGCTTCGTACTTGAATTTACGCAATGACACAGCATATTCCGTTCTCTGGACTACATTCTGCTAATCTGCAGGAGTTTGAGAATGAACGCAGAAGAAAAAGGTTCAGAATTACTTGATGAATGTTCTGCTTCCTTTATTAAAATCATCAATGCCAACATTTGAACAGATTAAGTATCTGCATTGCTGTATCCCGTACATTTTATGTCTCAAAATTGCATTTTCTGAGGATGCAAACTTTCATTCTCCTGTCTTTTATAAATGCTATGTTTTTTGTGTGTTCTTCCTTAGATGTTCACTTCTCTTTCATTGTCACTATCTCTTATGTTATGTTTTTGCTTTCTTCCTTAGATGATGTTTCAAGATGAGAGTAAAAAGGATTGGTTCAAGGCAATGGGTAGAAAGCTGATCGGAGACCTCTTGATTAAAGCGGACAGAGTGAGTGTTGTGATGGAGATTTGAAATAGAGGAAGGAGTATTTCAATGGAAGTAGTAGAGTGGCGCTAGTAATTTTATAATGTCCAAGTCACTCTAAAGTCACTGTGGCAGAAATACCTGAACCATGATTTCTTTTATGGGCATACAACGTAATATAAGCAAAATGAATGCATGTCACTAGTTAATAATGATGTGCCTTACCATAATACTGTGAAATTTTGATGTTAAAAATATTCTATATTTTAGCACTGCACACACTGTTCCAGGTAACAGTTTAAAGATAACACTATGCCAGGTAACAGTTTGAAGACTGCCGCTTAAATTAAAAATCAATGTTAATAATATGTTACGAGACGAGCTGATAGTTTGCTTGGGTCACCCATTGTTTGTCTATCCTCTAACGGGGCATTTCGCAGCCTGCAAGCTGTTCCTCGTGTAGGAAAACCATTCCATTACCACCCTTTGTATCCCTAGGTCCCAGACCAAATTTCTTCCGTGTGAGACATGTTGGGTAACAGTGAGAGTCGAATTAGACTCAGGGTTGATACACCTTCCTAGATGAGGTGCTGCTTTGCCAAACACGTTGATGGTCTGGGATTTGACCTGTGTATTTTGATTCTTCACCATTCTATACCCAAAGAAGTAGGTAAAATACGACTCGGACGAGGAGCTTCGCAGTGGGCCCTTGGGTACTGAACCCAATTCTCTCTGTATGGGCCGTTTTGGGCAGCGGCCACCAGTCGAGATGGGCTAGGTTTGCAGTATTGTTAGACTTTGCAGTCGTTTCCCGCAGTGTCCAGATTCCGAGTCTCAACACTGCTTCAGTCAGATATTTGAACAATGTGCTCCCGACATTTGTTCAATACTTGTTCTGTGTAGAATGGGAGCTGTATTCAAAACTTTCTTCTATACCCAGGAGTGCATGTTCAAGTTGGGTATATAATACTTGAGCCATGACTCCTACTTTGATTGGAGTCAATTGTGATGAGATATGAGAGCTTCTGTGTGTTCTTGAGCATGAACAGCACTTCCGCCAGTCAGTCTCGTGCTGGACTATTGTAGCTCCATTGCCACTGAATCAACTCACGTACACAATGATACCTTCTATCGTGTTACCTTTTCCAGATTCTGTGTGTACTCGTACGGTCACGGTATGTTATTGACATTGGTCGCCATTCCAATGTTCCTGCTGAGCAAGTCGGAATGTACAGATACCTTGCATATGTTGGATGTAATGCAGTAGAGGTTTCGGAGATATTTCCTGTCTCTCTGCAGGCAATTCTCATTCCATCTACAGCATCCATATCCATGGACATAAGTCTACAAGTGTTAGCCAGGAATACAGCAAGAGCAGCTGTATTTCTGTTGCCAGGGTGCACCACGAGGAGGTACTTTTAGGTTCTTGGTTATCTGCTAACCCTGGGTCCACATGAGAGTAATGCGAGACCCTTTGCACCCTATTTAAAGGCTGTAGAAATGTATGTATTTGAGGCAGATAAGGGCTATAGAAGAATGTATTTGAGACAGAAAAGAGCTATAGAAATGTATGTGTTATGGCAGAAAAGTGCTATAAAAACATCAGGGGCAAAATCAACATATATATGACCAACCCAAAGACAAAATTTATCTCCTGGGAAGGAAAGACCAAAGTATCATCTTAAACCTACCACAACATCAGCTTATCCAGGATGTGACAACACGATGGAACTCAGCGTTCTATATGCTACGACGTCTGTTAGAACAACGGGGCAGCATCAGTCTGTACTGTGTTGAATTGATTCGGTAACTAGGCTAACGGCACAGCGGTTGGCAGTAACGGAGAATGTGGTAGCTACTTTGGCACCATTTGAAGAACTCGCACGTGAAATAAGTGCAGCTCAGGCATCAATATCAGTTGTGATCCCATTAGTGAAAACACTCATGACTTTCCTCCAGAAAGAAGGTAGTGATGCTGGAATCAAAACTATGAAAGCAGCCCTGCTTGAAGCTGTTAGCAGCAGATTTGCGGATATTGAGTTTAACAGTATTTACACCTGTGCCACACTACTGGATCGTCGATTCAAGCTGTGCTTCTTCTCCGAACGTGGCAGAAGTGATGCACGGGCCCATCTGATGTTAGCAGCTAACTCTATTATTGATTCAGCAAACACAGTCAGTGCACAGGATCAATCAGCTACTAGTAGTAGTACTAGTGTTTTGACTTCTGTGAGCACTGCCACACAGTACGAGTCCAGCCTATAGGGCTGTTTTGACACAATTGTCGAGGAAAATCCCACCGCAGATCGTTCTGCAAGTGCCGAAGGCAACAGCATTAACACTGAGATGACACAGTACCTGTCAGAGCCACTTCACACTCGACAGTCAGATCCAGTTTCATGGTGGCATGCCAATAAGCAAAGATTTCCAAGTATGGCTAGACTGGCGCAGGCATTTCTTGCACCACCACCTACAAGTGTGCCATAGGAAAGGCTGTTCAGTACTGCAGGAGACATTATCACTGACCACCGTAGTAGCCTTTTATCACAAAATGCGGAGACGTTAATTTTCCTGAAATACAACTCGTCCCTTCTTGAATCTGAGAGTTCAACGTCACAGCCATAATGAAGACTGATTGACTGAAATAATGAAATTACTGAATGAATGTATTTCAATAAATTCAATCTGTTCAATGTACTGTTATTGTGAGTTGTAACTGAGCTGCCAATTTGCCAACTGAAAACAATGTGAAAACTATAAACTAAAAATTAAAATTACTAAATTATCATTATGTGCTTATGTGCTTATGTTTCATCTTGAACTTATAGAACTTAATATTACTTATTCTAATGTAAATATAATTATTTTACATTTAAATGATTTAATATGAGTATATGTCATCATTGTCATGTCTATAGTAATGAACTGCAATAATAAACAGTCGAGTGACTTCACTCACCTAAGTCATGTAGTACGTTATTTAATTTTAATTTTTTTCAACTCTTGTAATGTTTTCTGTTGCAGGATGTCGAGGAGTTTTATACAAGCTATGACAAAATGATGCAATTTGTCAGTGTGGAGTCTAACTGGCCGTTGATTGAAGAAGAGCTCCGAGGAAGGGGGGTAAGTAGATTTATTCTAGTGTTATTCTTGATTAGGAACCATATATGCTCTGCTTGTCGTTCCGTCTGCCATCTAAAAGTGTATAAACTCAGTGTATTGTTTATCTTACATTAGTAAGGATATGGGTGCAGATACAAATTCTTTGGACAGGTCATGTAATACATGTACCAGATCATGTGATATGTATACCAGGTCATGTGATATGTATGCCAGATCCTCGCCTGCCAAAGATACTTTTCTATGGCGAGTTGAAGGCCATGTGCTCTCAAGGTGGCCAAGAAGGAATACATGGGCTCGTTAAATACTTCACTGAAAGCCTATGAAATAGACCATGGGAAGAACCTGCAAAAAATAGATCTACATGGCGTTCTACCGTCAAAAAGATGCAGCATCTTGTGAAAAGTCGAGAAATGCAGCAGCTCAGAAGTGGAAAGTTGCAGGTAGATTTTTTTTAAACCATCTATGGCCGTCATCCCATGTCCGAATGTATTAGTCATCTAGGAACTCATAGTCAAGGACATAACTCTAACTGAATTTCAAAAGTGGATGTAAAATGGTCATCATGATCCTGTGATAGGCAAACAACAACATAAGGATATCATCTCCAGCACATTCTCTGTCATCCTGCAGCTTCAAATTTACAAAGCATCTCTCTCACAGCATGAACACATCATCTTCTTGCTGCAATCATGAAAACATGCCTCCCATATTCTTATCCTTGTGTCACACCACACAACATATTGTTGGTAAGTCAACTTTAATCCGTATTCATGTCTTCTAGGTGTCTTAGATTTTCTACTCCTTGTGTATCAAGTTTGTTGAGAATTCCCTCCAACATTCTTTCTGAGAAACAGTTAGCCATCAGATCATCATCATAGCTCTCTGCACAATTCTATATTTGCTCTCATCTCATATTCAGTATGTCCTTCAGCATGTGGTAACTTGACTGTTCCTTCAGCGTGTGGTAACTTGACTGTTCCTTCAGCGTGTGGTAACTTGACTGTTCCTTCAGCATGTGGTAACTTGACTGTTCCTTCAGCATGTGGTAACTTGACTGTTCCTTCAGCATGTGGTAACTTGACTGTTCCTTCAGCATGTGGTAACTTGACTGTTCCTTCAGTGTGTGGTAACTTGACTGTTCCTTCAGCGTGTGGTAACTTGACTGTTCCAGCACTGTGTTAGTTGATAGCTCTTCATTTGATTCATGTGCCGAAAGTGGGTGTTATTGACGCATACTCATTCAGATGCTGCCACTAACCAAAAGCTTGGTCACCATTTGCGACATGTGTCAATTGAATGCATCACCACTATCTGCGACATGTGTCAAGTGAATGTGTGTCACCACTATCTGTGACATGCTTCAATTGAATGTGCATCACCACTATCTGCAGCATTACTCAATTTTACAAGTTATTGAAACACCCCCCCCCCCCCTCCCCTCCCTATAGTAAAAGATTGCTCAGCTCATGGCTGTACACTCTGTAATCTCAACATTGAGTTCTCTCTCGCATAAAATATTTTGGGTAGACCACCACAAAAACAATGCCAGGAGATAACGCCAGTTTGGAGCTAAACGTAAAATCCTGCTGCTTGGCACAGGAAACTTGAGTTTTTTTAATCAGCATAAGAATACTTCTTTTTTTTTGGTTCTCAAACTCATCCGACTTTGGCATTGGCAACTGATATATTCAATGTATTTAAGAACTTGCACTGAATGGCGGACATCTGTAACCACATCACTAGTAGGTCAGTAGTACAAGAGAACTGCTTCTCATACGTGCATGCCGGTCACCAATCTTACGGCTAATAACGGTAGAATTCCATGAGAAGAAACTGGTGCCGACCAATGGAATATGTAATTAGCGAAGAATATGCTGGATGCAGTTATCTCTATATCAAAGAATAGACTTGGCAAATATTGGAAAAGTATTTCTCAGTCGGGAATTGTTTTGTTCTAAATGAAGTTTTACAGCTGCAGAAACTAAAGCTGTTTGACAACCAAACTGTACATATGCTTGTGTGTACTTGCAGGTACGTTGTATGTCTGCTTGTGTACTTGCAGGTACGCTGTATGTCATTCTATGACATTGTGTTAGACTTTATCCTGATGGATGCCTTCGATGACCTCGCCAACCCTCCATCCACTGTCATGACTGTAGTACAGAACAGATGGCTCTCAAATGGTTTTAAAGAAACGGTGAGTATTCATTGAGATTCGCTGTGCTCATCATCATCATGTGTCTTGCCGGGAGGTGTAGACAATCATTGATCTGTACTACATTCCAACACTACTGTGTATCAGATCTACTGCTGACTCTAGCCACTGTACTGTGTATTAGCTCTTTGTACCGCGTGTGAAACCAATACAGGGTTCATACACACATATGTACCTGAGATATGTGTAAGTTGTATAGGTATCAACAAATGCAGGGTTCATACAGACATTAGTTGCTTTACATTTCCATGTGAATATTTTGTTTTCTGGCGAGAAGATGGGCACCATTAGCTAAATCTTTCACCCACTGAAATGTTGCAGTGGATAAATCACTGGAGGACCATGTGTTGATGCATCCAATGTGATGCCCCTTCAACCCTGAGGGGCTGGCTATTGGTTTATAAATGGATAGTTACTATATTTGTGATGGTAAGTGTGTATATCATATTGCTTATTGTGTGCCTTGGATTGTATGTGCATATTTCAGTGTTATTATCTTCTATCTTCCTCGTAAGTTTTGTTGATTATGTTCATATATTATATGAGTTTCATTTTTCCATACAGGCTTTGGCAACTGCTCTGTGGTCAGTGTTGAAAGCAAAGAGAAGTTTATTGAAGGTAGGTACACTAGTGGTCAATGTTGAAGGATGGTGCACTAGTGGTCAGTGTTGAAGGTAGGTACACTAGTGGTCAATGTTGAAGGTTGGTACACTAGTGGTCAGTGTTGAAGGTAGGTACACTAGTGGTCAATGTTGAAGGTAGGTACACCAGTGGTCAGTGTTGAAGGTTGGTACACTAGTGGTCAATGTTGAAGGTAGGTACACTAGTGGTCAGTGTTGAAGGTAGGTACACTAGTGGTCAATGTTGAAGGTTGGTACACTAGTGGTCAGTGTTGAAGGTAGGTACACTAGTGGTCAATGTTGAAGGTAGGTACACCAGTGGTCAGTGTTGAAGGTTGGTACACTAGTGGTCAATGTTGAAGGTAGGTACACCAGTGGTCAATGTTGAAGGTTGGTACACTAGTGGTCAGAATCTGACATATATTTTTATTGCTGTCCAGCATTTTTTATGTTGGAATAGATAACAGATCTGACTGATAGTCATAAGGTGGTGGGCATGAGAATTTGAGATAAGAATAATATATAAGTGTAATGTCACGATCAATTAACACTTTGCTGACCAGCGATCCAGAGCGTACTTGTCCGCCATTACCGAGGGCGCACACAAATTGTATGCATTGACATCACCGTCTTTAAAAATTCGTATAAAATCAATCTAGCGCAAGAAAGCCTTTAAACTTTCTATGCGTAGTAACGACTATTTGCACTTTCTGAATGAATTTGAAAGCTCCAGAGTTATTTCAAATGCAAAATGCTACTTATCATAATGCTAGGCCTAGATTTACATTAATTTTTAAATATCATACAATATTTCCTTCGAAAACTCAGATATTTCTGGATAAAAACTCACTTACTAGGTCTATATCATTATTTCCGACATGCCACCATTTTGACAGAACATAATTTCCCGGAAACACTATTTTTAGCACATTATTGCAATGGGTATTCCCATTTTTCTGATGCATCATAGCAAATTCGACGATTGTCGAATTTGGTCTCCAAGGTCCAGTACCGGAAATTCGACTGTCGTCGAAATTGGTCAGCAAAGTGTTAAATTCAACAGCAGTCTACAGATGATATTCTAATGTCACAATCAATCAACTTCAACAGCAGTCTACAGATGATATTCTAATGTCACAATCAATCAACTTCAACAGCAGTCTACAGATGATATTCTAATGTCACAATCAATCAACTTCAACAGCAGTCTACAGATGACAGTCTGTCACAATCAATCAACTTCAACAGCAGTCTACAGATGACAGTCTGTCACAATCAATCAACTTCAGCAACAGTCTACAGATGATATTCTAATGTCACAATCAATCAACTTCAACAGCAATCTACAGATGATATTCTAATGTCACAATCAATCAACTTCAACAGCAGTCTACAGATGATATTCTAATGTCACAATCAATCAACTTAAACAGCAATCGACAGATGATATTCTAATGTCACAATCAATCAACTTAAACAACAGTCTACAGATGATATTCTAATGTCACAATCAATCAACTTCAGCAACAGTCTACAGATGACAGTCTAATGACATGATTAATCAACTTCAACAGACTGTGTTGTGTTCTAAAATTGTATGTTGTGTATCTAAACTTGTATGCTGTGTGTCTAAAGTTGTGTTGTTTATTTAAACTTGTATGTTGTGTTTCCTCCACAGTTCAATGATGGTTTCATATCACATTTTTACTCCATATCCGAGCACACAAGTCCACTTCTGGCATGGGGATTTCTGGGACCAAATTTAGAACTGAAGGACTTGTGCGTGTACTTTAAGGTTTGTTCGACTTCTTGTGTTTGTTTACATCTATATCATTCATCAGATTACACAACCAATAGAGAGACATTGTGACAACTTGTTGCTGAATAATTCACTTGCTTCTACTAGTGTTTTCCTATATGTAGCAACACAATAGCCAGCTGTCTGCCAACATTGTAGTTCAAACAATCCCCAAGCACATGAAAACATGTATGCCTGTACAAGATCTCGCTGCCTGATTTTCAACCTACATCTATTGAACACAAAGTAAATTTTCTAACCACTTCACCACAGAGATCCCAATCAATAGCTTCAATGAACTGCATTATTTGCTTGTCATATCCTGCTTCAAGAAGTTGCTAACTCTTCTAATTCAGGAATTGTTTCACTTGGTCTACACTGTAAGTCTAGTTTCCTGGGTAAATGTTGCATATAAGTGTTTCACTTGGTCTACACTGTAAGTCTAGTTTCCTGGGTGAATGTTGCATATAAGTGTGATAGGTTGCTTCATCGGAGAATGCCACACGATTGAGAAATTCATTGTCATATTTCTTGAGCTATCCATGCATTATCTGACAATTTGTTTATTTTCTTCACTGATCCTAAACATTTGCTGATTTCTATAGGATGTAGTCATAAACATTTGCTGGTTTCTATAGGAGGTAGTCATAAACATTTGTTGGTATCTACAGGAGGTAGCCATAAACATTTGTTGGTTTCTATAGGAGGTAACCATAAACATTTGCTGGTTTCTATAGGAGGTAGTCATAAACATTAGCTGGTTTCTATACGGGTTAACCATAAACCCATAAACATTTGTTGGTTTCTGTAGGAGGTAGTCATAAACATTTGATGGTTTCTATAGGAGGTAGTCATAAACTTTTGCTGGTTTCTATAGGAGGTAACCATAAACATTTGCTGTTCTATAGGAGGTAGTCATACACATTTGCTGGTTTCTATAGGAAGTAGTCATAAACATTAGCTGGTTTCTATACTGGGTAACCATAAACCCATAAACATTTGTTAGTTTCTATAGGAGGTAGTCATAAACATTAGCTGGTTTCTATACGGGTTAACCATAAACCCATAAACATTTGTTGGTTTCTGTAGGAGGTAGTCATAAACATTTGATGGTTTCTATAGGAGGTAGTCATAAACTTTTGCTGGTTTCTATAGGAGGTAACCATAAACATTTGCTGTTCTATAGGAGGTAGTCATACACATTTGCTGGTTTCTATAGGAAGTAGTCATAAACATTAGCTGGTTTCTATACTGGGTAACCATAAACCCATAAACATTTGTTAGTTTCTATAGGAGGTAGTCATAAACATTTGCTGGTTTCTATACGGGTTAACCATAAACATTTGTTGGTTTCTATAGGAGGTAGTCATAAACATTTGATGGTTTCTATAGGACGTAACCAGAAATAAAATATTTAGCCGACATGGATGAGGAAATAAGTGATATTTGTTATTGGTGGTGATTCTGATACACATTGTATTTGAAAGCTTCTCAAGATGTACACTTTTCTGTGAATCTGTCTCTGTAGGCCAGAGCTCAGTCCATATTTGATTGAGCTTACTGCCGTCTTGTAGGATATGCTCACCATCTGTGTCTACCTGTCTGATATGTTCACCATCTGTGTCTACCTGTCTGATATGTTCACCATCTGTGTCTACCTGTCTGATATGTTCACCATCTGTGTATAACCTGTCTGATATGTTCACCATCTGTGTATAACCTGTCTGATATGTTCACCATCTGTGTCTACCTGTCTGATATGTTCACCATCTGTGTCTAACCTGTCTATGTTCACCATCTGTGTATAACCTGTCTGATATGTTCACCATCTGTGTCTACCTGTCTGATATGTTCACCATCTGTGTCCAACTGTCTGATATGTTCACCATCTGTGTCTACCTGTCTGATATGTTCACCATCTGTGTCCAACCTGTCTGATATGTTCACCATCTGTGTCCAACTGTCTGATATGTTCACCATCTGTGTCCGTCTGCTTGTAACCATAGATGACTAAACTCCTGTCTAGATAAGAGACTGTTTCGTTTGTTCTGTTGTTTTGTTATATGAATGGGAGTGCAGTAAAACTGTGTACCATACTAGTTGATAGATATAAGCACACACGCACAGAATAATGGTTAAATTGCAGTTTTATGTGCAGCACATACACAGAATAAGCATTTCAACCGACATGCAAGAAACTGTTCCCTTTTGTGTTTGTTTATTCCTATCTTGTTTAAGACCCCTTGATTTTTCTTCTTCTTCTTTCGTTCACTTTAAACATGTCTATATCTGTAATTAGCTGTTTATAGATGCAGACATGTTTCCATTGTGTTTTGTGCGTGGCAACCTGATTATCTGTGCGCCTTTTGGCTGGTTGCCTCTGTCTTCAGCACTCTGCTTACTTGGGCCGGACTATGGACCTGCTCGAGTGGGAGTGCCCGACCAGTCTTAGTTTCCAGCCCCTGATGGCTGAACTAAGCCCCATCACCACTTCAAGGTGCTGGCCTTGATGGGGACCCCTTGATTGAAACATCAGTTATTTTTTCAACATTTCAACTACTATTTCAACACTGATTCAGTAAGTCAAGCTGCTGTTAAACTGTATAACAATAGTGCTCAAGTAAAACACAAGGCCGGTCACAGCTTGACAGTGAAGGCACAGACTATGAGGGCTGGTCGAATCAAGATACTTACCTGAAAATTGGTGTCAACTTTGGCCCTTCTCTATGTATTCACCCCTCAAAGCGATGTATTCCTCTCATCTCTTCTTCAGCTTCCTAATGCCTTGATTGTAGAACACCTCCTTCTGGGCCTAGAACTTGTCTTCACTTCAGTAATTAAGTTCTGGATGACAGAAAAATGACGCCCATGAAGTGGATTCTTCATGTTTGGTAACAGGAAAAAAACACTCAGTGCTAAGTCAGGTGGATGGGGTATGATTTCATACCCGCACTGCTGGGCACAGTCAATGGAATCATGAGCTGCATGGGGTGAGATTTCATACCCACACTGCTGGGCACAGTCAATGGAATCATGAGCTGCATGCGCATGGGGTAAGATTTCATACCCGCACTGCTGGGCAGTGTCAATGGAATCATGAGCTGCATGCACATTATCCTGAAACAGAGGAACACCATCCCACATCGTTTGCATATAATTTCTTCTCATAATTTCGTGAGAAGACTTTGGTAGTACATTGAGTTGATGGAGAAAGGTATTCAGTATTACCCAGCGACAGTCCCAAAAGTCTGTGAGCATGACTTTTCCTATAGAGGAAACTGGCTTTGCCTTCTTTGTTGGTAAACAGTAATGTTTCCATAGTTTGCTCTGGGTCATAGAGATGCACCCAACATTCGTCCACGGTAACAAATCTAAGAAAAAAATCATCATTGTCAGCATTGCAAATGTCCAACATCTTTGTGAATGCTTCAGCTCTGCGCTCTTTCTGGATTGACATGAGAAGACAGGGATCCCACCTTGTGAACACCTTTGACATGTGAAACTGCTTATGCAATATCTTCAACGTGGTCTATGATTTATTCCCAACTCTGCCATGATTTACTCGAAGGTAATGTGCATGTCTGAGAGGACTAGCGCCTCCACTCTTGCAATTTTGCTTGCATCATCTGCAATGGATGACCTGTCGCTCCATGGCTATCATGAACGCTGGCTTGTCTGTTTGAAAGTGATTTTTTCCAACACTTCACAGTAACATACGAAGGGCAGACATTCTTATAAAACAGCAAACATCTCATCATGTTTTTTTTTGCAGATTTACCCTGCAGTGCAGGAATTTGATTGCGCTAAGAGAGTCCGTTTTATCCATGACACCCCATCGAGGCCAGAACCTTGAAGTGGTGATGGGGCTTAGTTCAGCCATCAGAGGCTGGAAACTAAGACTGGTCGGGCACTCCCACTCGAGCAGGACCATAGTCCGGCCCAAGTAAGCAGAGTGCTGAAGACGGAGGCAACCAGCCAAAAGGCGCACAGATAATCAGGTTGTCACGCATAAAACACAATGGAAACATGTCTGCATCTAATAAACGTTATGGTGCCTGCCCTGTGGCGGACGTTCAGGCAGGGACGGTGCCGGGCCCTATACCTCGAAAGGGCCCAACCTCAGTTACTGGAAGTCCTTCTCAATTGCCCCGAGGAGCCAGGAGGCAAGAGAATAGAGCTACTGGCCAAACAAACAAACGACCAATAAAAATAATGCACTGGAATGCTGAGGGTGTCAACAGTAAAAGAGATGGATACAGCAAAAAATTGGAACTTGAAAATGTCCTCAGTGAAGAACAAGTTAATATATGCTGTATCCAAGAAACACACCTCAGCAGCGACATAGCCTTCAAAATCAGAGGCTACCAGTGCTACCGATCTGACAGAAAAGACAGGCGAAAGGGTGGAATTCTGACACTAGTTAAAAACAATATCAGCGCATGTCAGCTGGAAGTATACATGGACGGGGCAGAATACCAGATGCTCCACCTAAAAACAGACAGTGCAGAATTCCATCTCCTGAACTACTACTGCCCAAATGATAAACCATTGGCACTAGACACAATTCCAGACAAAGAAAGGCTTATGGTGTGTGGTGACTTCAACAGCCACTCTCAGAGCTGGGGCTACGATCATATCGACAAGAGAGGTGAGGAACTTGAGAGCTGGCAGGATGAAAATAATCTCATTCTTATTAACCAGCCAGCTGACTCACCAACCTTCTACTCGAGAGCATGGCACACCACCTCTACACCAGATCTGGCATTCCACTCACCAGGCCTGGAATGGAACATCACACGTGTCGTTGGAAAGCAGCTTGGGGGTAGTGACCACAGACCAGTATTTCTGGAAATTCACAATGAATATACCAAGGACAGCAGCACGCTCACTAGGTGGAACTATAAGAGGGCAGACTGGAAAATGTACCAGCATTTAACCAGTGTTCTAGCTAAGGACATGAACTTGGACAAAGACATCAATAGAGCAGTGAGTGAATTTAATAGATGTATACTACATGCTGCTAGTAAAACCATACCCAGGGGGGCACGCAAAAACTACACACCCTACTGGAATGATGAACTGGAAAAGCTGCAAAATGAGATGGAAACATCTAGAAAGCAGGCTGAGAACAGACCTAGCCAAGAACATCACAACAAATATCAGCAAACAAAGGCTAAATTTCAAAGAGCCAAGTTACAAGCCAGACGGAACAGCTGGAAAGAAAAAACAGAGTCGCTGAACCTAGAAAGAGATACTAGGAAATTATGGAAACTTGTAAAACAACTAAATGATGAAGGTACAGGGAGAAATACCAGGATCACACTTTATAAAGATAAAAACATTTTAACAGGTAAACATGCAGCTGATTACTTTGCAGATTCCTTTGCAGAAGACAATAACATCAAAGTCAGCCCAGACAAACAACAGGAGGTTCGAGAGAACCAGCAAAACATTGGACAAGGCGAACCTATACCTGAAGTCATGGAGGCACCAATCACAATGAGAGAACTGGAGCATGCAATATCCAAATTGAAAATGAAAAAGTCCCCTGGAGCTGATGGAGTGTCCAATGAAATGATTAGAAACCTGGGAATTGCAGCAAGAGCAAAGCTACTGCAGATCTTTAACACAAGCTGGTCCACAGGTAATGTACCACAGGCGTGGAGAGAAGCAATAATGATACCACTCCTCAAATCAGGAAAAGATGGCAACACAGTCTCCAACTACAGGCCCATCAGCCTCACAAGCTGTCTATGCAAAACAATGGAACGCATTATCAATCTTAGGATGCAGTGGTACCTAGAAAGTGAAAACCTTCTGGTATCACAGCAAGCAGGTTTCAGGCAGTGCTACTCTACTGAAGATCAGGCAACCTACCTCTCCCAAGAGATTGAGGATGCCTTCCAAGATAAGAAACTGGTACTAGCAGCATGGATAGACCTCAGGAAAGCATTTGATAAGGTCTGGAAAGAAGGGCTCCTAAAGAAATTGCGAAATTGCAGGGTTAGCTCAAGAATGTACAAATGGGTAAAAGCATACCTGCATAATAGAAGAGCCAGGGTACAATTAGATGGTCGCAAAAGCAAGAAAGTCCTACTGCGTCATGGAGTTCCCCAGGGAGGAGTCCTGTCACCCACACTTTTCTTGGTTTACATCAATGACCTAGTTGCTGAACTACCACACGGGATCAAAGTGGCAATGTATGCTGACGATCTGGTGCACGGAAGAACATGCGACAGTGGCCACTAAACAAATACAAAGAGCTATCGATGCCCTAACCTTATGGGCAAATAGATGGTGTGTCAGCATTAACACAGATAAGTGCAGCACTACACTCTTTACCCTCTCACCAAAACAAAAAGCCGGTCATATCAAGATAGACGGAGAGCTCTTGAAAGAAGACAAACAACCAACATACCTCGGAATTACTTTTGATGATAAGCTGACATGGAAGCAGCACATAAACAAAGCAACAACAAAAGCCAGGAGGAAGTTAGCTATCCTGAGAAAACTAAGTGGAACCACATGGGGAGCCAGTGGGAATATACTCAGTAAAGTTTACCAGCAAGGCATAAGACCACACCTGGAATATGGTTCAGCTGCGTGGTGTCCTGCATCAAACACCACATTACAAGATCTAGATAAAGTGCAAAACCAGGCACTTAGAATAATGTTGGGAGCAATGAAATCAACACCCATAGCAGAGATGCAGAAAATGGGAAGAATGCAAACACTTGGCGAACGCAGAGACACAAAAGTACTAATTCAAGCGGAAAAGTTTCAGTGTATGCCAAGTCATCCAATGAAGGAAAGATTCCAAAACCTAGCAATGGGGCGACTGAAAAGAAGCAGCTTTATCCATCAAGCTAAACGACTCCGTAGACAACTTACAGACCTACCTGAAGTTGACAGCCCCTTAAGGTCTGTACCAGAACAAACCCCATGGAGTGAAAGGCATGGAATGCCAATATACATTCAGACCCATGTGAAAGGAATACTAAGCGAGGACGAACAGAACAGTGTGCAGCGGAGGACAGTCACCCTCAGTTTCCTGGACGAGGAATATCCACAAGATATATGGGTCAGAGTATACACAGATGGGTCAGCACAGAATGCTGTGAGGAATGGAGGTGCAGGTGTATATATAGAATATCCACACAAGCCTAGAGATACAATCAGAACACCGACAGGAAAATTCTGCAATAATTATGATGCAGAAATCCAGGCAATTACTGTGGCAGCTAAAAAACTGCTGAACTCCAACTCTGACCTACAGCCTGTGGTATTCCTGACAGATGCAAGGTCAGTGCTTCAAGCTCTCCGGTCTGGAAAACTAACAGACTTGAAAAAACTACTTAGCGAATTGTCTTACCAGTATAGGGTAACCATGCAGTGGATACCCTCTCACTGTGGAATACCAGGAAATGAAAAAGCAGACCAACTGGCTAAGGAAGGTGCTGCCAAAGATCAACCAGATATACCAATCACCTACCATCAGAAAAAACAGATGATCAAGTCAATAAGAAAGCCACAAACACCAACACAAGATGACTATCACATTATGAACAGATCAGAACAAGTTATAATTCTACGTCTCAGAACAGGACACAACCGACTCCGCAGTCACATGTATACAAAGTTCAAGATTGGCAACACGGCCATGTGTACATGTGGACAGGCAGTACAGAGTGCCAAACATATACTTCAAGAGTGTTCTGAGCATGAAACGCTGAGGCAGACATATTGGCCAGAGGAAACAACACTGGAATCAAAGCTCTATGGGACACTGTATGAACTACAAAAGACAGTGAGTTTTATTAAGGAGACAGAATTGCAGATATAGACATGTTTCAAGTGAACGAAAGAAGAAGAAGAATCCATGACACTGCTCCATACACAACTAAACTAGTTTCTCGCCAATTTCTCTTTCATGTGCCGCACCACACGAACTAAAAACATGCGGGAACAACCAATAGCACATCTTTAAAATGATTCACAGCAATCATGACTGTCTTTACGATGTCTTAGTAAAGTGCAAAACCTTTCAACCACCCTTGTATCAGAATATTGAGTAAGGGTATGGAAAATGTACAGATAACAAAAATAAGACTATGTCTTGTATATACTGTTATCTGTATTGTTTGTATACCTTTACCCTACAGTCTGTGTGGGTCATTGTCAAGCTGGTGGACTTTGTGTGGTTTGACATAAGTACTATTGTTTATACAAAACAGCGTTTTATTTTTGCTTGTCTGACTGAAGGGTAGCAGAAATTGTCTGGCTGAAGGGTAGCAGAAATTGTCTGACTGGAGGACAGCAGAAATTGTCTGACTGAAGGGTAGCAGAAATTGTCTGACTGGAGGACAGCAGAAATTGTCTGACTGATGGGTAGCAGAAATTGTCTGACTGAAGGGTAGCAGAAATTGGTGCCTGCAACTTGTATTATTGTAAGTGTATATTTTGTGCTGACCTTGTAGGACTCTGGACAAGCTCATGTCTTCAGTGTAAACATAGCAGACATCTAACTTACTAACACCAGATTCATCTTGTGTGCATACCTTTCGTCATCTCTTAACAGAGACTAGGCAGCTATAGATTTGCCCAGAGCGCAATGATGTTTTATTGCTAATCATGATACACTAGAGAGTTCTGTGATTTAGGTTGCATTGGTAGTAACATCAAAATGGAATGAGCCCACAGTCTTCTCAGTCAGCAGACAACCAACGAATAGGTATGTCTTGTCAAAGGGCATGAGCCCATAGACCGCTGGATCAGCAACCAACCAACGAATATGTCTTATATTGTATAAAATCTGTATCTCATGCAACACTATTTGCTAGGAGCCAAAGATGTCATTTACAGACGCGGATAAGAAGATCCTGAATTTATAACATCTACGAATGGTCTGGGCAGGATTTTTCTACGCTCCTCCGAATGGTTGATAATTGAGATGTTTAGTGTGCTTTCTGTGCTTGGGTCTTTAGTGTGGCATCCCTACTACCTTAATGGGTTATGTCTCCAGTGTGGCGTAGCAGCAAAGGTGCTTGCACCAACGAGATGTGTAAAATCACAATGTGCTGTCCAAAAAGACAGAACAATAAGCAAACTGATGTCTAATTCTGATGATACATGTACTACATGTGACAATTCTGTTCATACATGTCCTACATGTGACAATTCTGTTATATATGTCCTACATGTGACAATTCTGTTATATATGTCCTACATGTGACAATTCTGTTATATATGTCCTACATGTGACAATTCTGTTATATATGTCCTACATGTGACAATTCTGTTATATGTGTCCTACATGTGACAATTCTGTTATATGTGTCCTACATGTGACAATTCTGTTATATGTGTCCTACATGTGACAATTCTGTTATATGTGTCCTACATGTGACAATTCTGTTATATGTGTCCTACATGTGACAATTCTGTTATATGTGTCCTACATGTGACAATTCTGTTATATATGTCCTACATGTGACAATTCTGTTATATGTGTCCTACATGTGACAATTCTGTTATATGTGTCCTACATGTGACAATTCTGTTATATGTGTCCTACATGTGACAATTCTGTTCATACATGTCCTACATGTGACAATTCTGTTCATACATGTCCTACATGTGACAATTCTGTTCATACATGTCCTACATGTGACAATTCTGTTATATATGTCCTACATGTGACAATTCTGTTCATACATGTCCTACATGTGACAATTCTGTTCATACATGTACTACATGTGACAATTCTGTTATATATGTCCTACATGTGACAATTCTGTTATATATGTCCTACATGTGACAATTCTGTTATATATGTCCTACATGTGACAATTCTGTTATATATGTCCTACATGTGACAATTCTGTTATATATGTCCTACATGTGACAATTCTGTTCATACATGTCCTACATGTGACAATTCTGTTCATACATGTCCTACATGTGACAATTCTGTTCATACATGTCCTACATGTGACAATTCTGTTCCTTCATGTGACAATTCTTTTCATACACGTCCCACATGTGACAATTCTTTTCATACACGTCCCACATGTGACAATTCTTTTCATACACGTCCCACATGTGACAATTCTGTTCATACACGTCCCACATGTGACAATTCTTTTCATACACGTCCCACATGTGACAATTCTGTTCATACACGTCCCACATGTGACAATTCTGTTCATACACGTCCCACATGTGACAATTCTTTTCATACACGTCCCACATGTGACAATTCTGTTCATACACATCCCACATGTGACAATTCTGTTCATACACGTCCCACATGTGACAATTCTTTTCATACACGTCCCACATGTGACAATTCTGTTCATACACGTCCCACATGTGACAATTCTTTTCATACACGTCCCACATGTGACAATTCTGTTCATACACATCCCACATGTGACAATTCTTTTCATACACGTCCCACATGTGACAATTCTGTTCATACACGTCCCACATGTGACAATTCTTTTCATACACGTCCCACATGTGACAATTCTTTTCATACACGTCCCACATGTGACAATTCTTTTCATACACGTCCCACATGTGACAATTCTTTTCATACGTGTCCCACATGTGACAATTCTGTTCATATGTGTCCCTCAGATGCCTAATTCTGTTCAAACGTTCCAAATTCTATGCCAGGGTTGGATTTTTTTCAGTCATCTTCGCAAACACCCGAGAGATGCAACAGCACAAGTCTGAAATTGTTGTCATCATTGCCTGCAATATACGGCTATTATTATTATTATAGGTGTCATAAATGAATAATGATTGGTCTGTTTACATTCAGATTATGGAAGCATCATCTGATCTGAATGGCTCTCATATTTCCTGACATTCTATAACAGGGATTGGTACTTGGTTTTATTCAAGATATCTTCAGTTTCGACAAAGTCAGGTTTACCACAGTGGAAGCTCTGGCTGAAGATATCATGAAACTGGCAGAGATTCAAAGTGACAACGCTGCAGACAGATTGAAAACTGGCAGCCCTGATGTGACACCTGTTGCATCTTACTGCTAGCACTCGACTTGGTAGGAAAAATTTCTGTTTGTTGATATTGTTTAATCATATAGAGTTTCCCTAGAGGTGGCGTTCTTAAACTTGTGCTAGCCAGCTCCCCACATTTGCTTACTCCACGTGAGTTAAAAAGTTCTCGTGAAAATTAACGATTAGTGTGGGCTGTGCTCAGCATCTGAAAAGGTTGAGAACCCATGCCCTGGAGTAGTGATTCTCAATTTTCCTAATTCCAGCCTCTTTAATACAGTTCCTCATGTTGTGGTGACCCAACCTAAAATTATTTTCTTTGCCACTTCATAATATGTGTTTTTTGATGGACTTGGGCGTGCCCTGTGAAAGAGCCGTTTGACCCCCAAAGGGGTTACGACCCACAGGTTGAGAACCGCTGCCCTACAGCAATACAGAAGAAAAACATTAAAAACTGGACTACCTAATTGAAGAAAGTCAAATAGTAGTATATGTTCTATCAGTATGTGTATCAATAAGAGGCTTTTATCTAACAATCAGAAAGTGACATAAAAGATAGCATAGGTACAAGGCATATATATATATATGAATCCACCAGCTGCCATGAATCCATCTTTTACCATGAATCCACCAGTTGCGGTGAGTCCATCATCTGCCAGTAATTCAGCTGTTTCCATGAATCCAGCAAAACACAGTGAATCCACCAGTTACCGTGAATTCACCATGCCACCAGTTACTGTGAATTCACCAGTTACTGTGAATTTATGCTGTTGAACTCTGCAATCATTTTCATGTTGTTACATCATTGTTGTGTTAGTTTGAAAATTATATTACAAACTTGAATCAGTGGAACTAAAAACATGACATCCAAACATCATTATATAGTGCTAGTCATTATATAGGAATTGAAACTGTGCACTGTATGAACTGATTCAGTGATCAGAAGATTACAATAAAATTGTACACTGTCAGCTCAGTCAATATTGGACCAAAACCAATATATAAAGTGTTGAATAGCAGTTTTATGTTGAACAATACACAGGACTGATGTTCTGACCAACAGGTCTTTATCAAGAAAGGGATAAACAAGTACAGAATGCAAGCACAGTATCAGAGAGACAACATGCAACAATGTTATAATATACAATATAGAGAGGGTCTGGAATACAACAAGTACAGACAAAAAGCTCTCTTATGTATGAACTTTTCGGATGTTGTCTGCATTAGAAACTATGAGTGGGCGTAGAAAAGTGTCAACAAGGGAGCTGTAATGATCATATATGCTCTATGTTCTTTATACAGAGTAAAACGTTAAACTCCACCGGGCAATAGTGGCAATATTTATACTCTTGTGGAGTTGACAAATAGGAAAGAATGGAAAAAATACGAGATGACATCTGTACATAATAGTTTGTACATCTGTACGCAATAGTTTGTACATCTGTATGCAATAGTTTGTACATCTGTATGCAATAGTTTGTACATCTGTACGCAATAGTTTGTACATCTGTACGCAATAGTTTGTACATCTGTACGCAATAGTTTGTACATCTGTACGCAATAGTTTGATATTTCTCATTATATTCTGGAATACATTTCATTACAGACATTCTCATTTTTTTCTACAGGTTCACTTTCAAGGATCACAACGTAACGAAGCAGGTATAGGCACTTTCAAGGATCACAACGTAACGAAGCAGGTATAGGCACTTTCAAGGATCACAACGTAACGAAGCATGTATAGGCACTTTCAAGGATCACAACGTAACGAAGCAGGTATAGGCACTTTCAAGGATCACAACGTAACGAACTCATCTTGTTTTATATATTGATACTGCTTCTGATTAAAACATGACTTCATGAGCAGCAAGTCAAGATTTAAGCACTGCTGTCATTTATGACTTCATGAGCAGCAAGTCAAGATTTAAGCACTGCTGTCATTTATGACTTCATGAGCAGCAAGTCAAGATTTAAGCACTGCTGTCATTTATGACTTCATGAGCAGCAAGTCAAGATTTAAGCACTGCTGTCATTTATGACTTCATGAGCAGCAAGTCAAGATTTAAGCACTGCTGTCATTTATGACTTCATGAGCAGCAAGTCAAGATTTAAGCACTGCTGTCATTTATGACTTCATGAGCAGCAAGTCAAGATTTCGACACTGCTGTCATTTATTGAGTTTAGTTTGGATATGTGTCTCATAGCATAACAGCGTAGAAGTATTTCAGAATTTACAGTTCTTCTTCTTTTGCGTTCATTCTCAAACTCAGGACCATGGTCCTGCTAGATTTCCAGCAGGATGTAGTCCAGAAAATGGAAATGCGTTGTGTCGCCGTTTTATTTGTGCCAATGGCCCGACACATCCGTCTTCGACTGAGAATTTGCAGTTCAAAATCATGGTTCATTTTAGAAGGTACAGTTCACAATCATGGTTCGTTTCAGAATTTAGTTGAAAGTGATGGTTTGTTTCAGAAGGTACAGTGTCATTATTTCTGAAGTTAGTGTCTCAGAAGGTACAGTATCATTATTTCAGAAGGTAGTGTCGTTGTTTCCTAATGTACAGTGTCATTGTTTCAGAAGGTATAGTGTCATTATTTCAAAAGGTAATGTCATTGTTTCTAAGGTAGTGTCATTGTTTCAAAAGATAGTGTCATTGTTTCAGAAGGTACAGTCTGATATAGTTTTGATATTGAAATAGAAATGATTGTTAGTTACAGAAATGTGGTTTAGATTTATTTCTATAATAGAATGTTATAAAACATGGCTTTGATGTTTTTGTGAAGTTTTATTAAATTTGGTTGTGAATGTGCTTTTTGTATTAAAAAAATATGAACAATCTGTGACAGAATGTTTGACATTTGCCTTATTGCATGTCACTAACAATAAGATCATATTCCGGTCTGACGTAGAATGAAAAATGGCTGGTTCAGAATGAGAAACAGCTGATTCAGAATCAGAAATAACTGGTGTAGAATGAGAAATAACTGGTATAGAATGAGAAATAACTGGTGTAGAATGAGAAATAACTGGTATAGAATGAGAAATAACTGGTGTAGAATGAGAAATAACTGGCTCAGAATGAGAAATAACTGGTGTAGAATGAGAAATAACTGGTATAGAATGAGAAATAACTGGTGTAGAATGAGAAATAACTGGCTCAGAATGAGAAATAACTGGTGTAGAATGAGAAATAACTGGTGTAGAATGAGAAATAACTGGTGTAGAATGAGAAATAACTGGCTCAGAATGAGAAATAACTGGCTCAGAATGAGAAATAACTGGTGTAGAATGAGAAATAACTGGTGTAGAATGAGAAATAACTGGTGTAGAATGAGAAATAACTGGCTCAGAATGAGAAATAACTGGTGTAGAATGAGAAATAACTGGTGTAGAATGAGAAATAACTGGCTCAGAATGAGAAATAACTGGTGTAGAATGAGAAATAACTGGTGTAGAATGAGAAATAACTGGCTCAGAATGAGAAATAACTGGTGTAGAATGAGAAATAACTGGTATAGAATGAGAAATAACTGGTGTAGAATGAGAAATAACTGGTGTAGAATGAGAAATAACTGGTATAGAATGAGAAATAACTGGTGTAGAATGAGAAATAACTGGCTCAGAATGAGAAATAACTGGTGTAGAATGAGAAATAACTGGCTCAGAATGAGAAATAACTGGTGTAGAATGAGAAATAACTGGTGTAGAATGAGAAATAACTGGTGTAGAATGAGAAATAACTGGTATAGAATGAGAAATAACTGGTGTAGAATGAGAAATAACTGGTGTAGAATGAGAAATAACTGGTGTAGAATGAGAAATAACTGGTGTAGAATGAGAAATAACTGGTGTAGAATGAGAAATAACTGGCTCAGAATGAGAAATAACTGGTGTAGAATGAGAAATAACTGGTGTAGAATGAGAAATAACTGGTGTAGAATGAGAAATAACTGGCTCAGAATGAGAAATAACTGGTATAGAATGAGAAATAACTGGTGTAGAATGAGAAATAACTGGTGTAGAATGAGAAATAACTGGCTCAGAATGAGAAATAACTGGTGTAGAATGAGAAATAACTGGTGTAGAATGAGAAATAACTGGTGTAGAATGAGAAATAACTGGTGTAGAATGAGAAATAACTGGCTCAGAATGAGAAATAACTGGTGTAGAATGAGAAATAACTGGTGTAGAATGAGAAATAACTGGTGTAGAATGAGAAATAACTGGTATAGAATGAGAAATAACTGGTGTAGAATGAGAAATAACTGGTATAGAATGAGAAATAACTGGTGTAGAATGAGAAATAACTGGTGTAGAATGAGAAATAACTGGTATAGAATGAGAAATAACTGGTATAGAATGAGAAATAACTGGTATAGAATGAGAAATAACTGGTATAGAATGAGAAATAACTGGTATAGAATGAGAAATAACTGGTGTAGAATGAGAAATAACTGGTATAGAATGAGAAATAACTGGTGTAGAATGAGAAATAACTGGTGTAGAATGAGAAATAACTGGTGTAGAATGAGAAATAACTGGTATAGAATGAGAAATAACTGGCTCAGAATGAGAAATAACTGGTGTAGAATGAGAAATAACTGGTGTAGAATGAGAAATAACTGGTGTAGAATGAGAAATAACTGGTATAGAATGAGAAATAACTGGTGTAGAATGAGAAATAACTGGTGTAGAATGAGAAATAACTGGTGTAGAATGAGAAATAACTGGTGTAGAATGAGAAATAACTGGCTCAGAATGAGAAATAACTGGTGTAGAATGAGAAATAACTGGTGTAGAATGAGAAATAACTGGTGTAGAATGAGAAATAACTGGTATAGAATGAGAAATAACTGGTGTAGAATGAGAAATAACTGGTATAGAATGAGAAATAACTGGTGTAGAATGAGAAATAACTGGTGTAGAATGAGAAATAACTGGTATAGAATGAGAAATAACTGGTATAGAATGAGAAATAACTGGTATAGAATGAGAAATAACTGGTATAGAATGAGAAATAACTGGTATAGAATGAGAAATAACTGGTGTAGAATGAGAAATAACTGGTATAGAATGAGAAATAACTGGTGTAGAATGAGAAATAACTGGTGTAGAATGAGAAATAACTGGTGTAGAATGAGAAATAACTGGTGTAGAATGAGAAATAACTGGCTCAGAATGAGAAAGGCTGGTATAGAATGAGAAATAACTGGTATAGAATGAGAAATAACTGGTATAGAATGAGAAATAACTGGTATAGAATGAGAAATAACTGGTGTAGAATGAGAAATAACTGGCTCAGAATGAGAAAGGCTGGTATAGAATGAATGGTCATGCAGGTGCCACCTAGCAGTGTGCCTGTAACTAACTTGATCAATGAGAACTAGATAATCTTTGCCTTGGACAGGGTTGAGGACTGCTTTGTAACCAGTGCACCAGTTGTTTTGACTTATTTCATAGGTTGTGGCCAAAGTGGATGCGTGTTATTTCATAAGTTATGGCTAAAGTGGATGTGAGGTATTTTATAGATTGTGGCCACTTATTTTACATATTTATCTGATCCCCAGGATTGTAAGCTTTCACTCTTCCTTGTACCAGGTGGTTGTAGGTGCATGTCTTCTTCAGCTGTATAAGTTGATGTGTTATTTCATAGATTTGTGGCAAGTTGATGTGAAATTTCATAGATTTGTGGCAAGTTGATGTGATATTTCATAGATTTGTGGCCACATCTGTGAATTACTTGGTGATCTTGTCACATCACAGAATGATGGTAATGAAATAATCTCTTGAGCTGTAAGCAGCTAGCTCTTGATAGCCCCCACTGCCTGTCAGACACAGGTTCTTCTCAGTTCTGTAACCAAGGTGATACCCAGACTTATGTAAGGCTGTATCAAAGGCATGGATGTATAAGGGGAGGTTTAATGGTACATGGTTAAACCCAGAAGAGAAGCATTTCAGTGTACAGGATTGCCAGGAACACATCATTATCCTGTAAGATCTGCTGACCCATCTGCAGTGATGGCACATCTAACATTCCCTGTCACTGAGGGGAGTCTGCCACATCTAACATTCCCTGTCACTGAGGGGAGTCTGCCACATCTAACATTCCCTGTCACTGAGGGGAGTCTGCCACATCTAACATTCCCTGTCACTGAGGGGAGTCTGCCACATCTAACATTCCCTGTCACTGAGGGGAGTCTGCCACATCTAACATTCCCTGTCACTGAGGGGAGTCTGCCACATCTAACATTCCCTGTCACTGAGGGGAGTCTGCCACTAAAGGACAAAGTTTCAATATCCGCTGACCTGCATCTCTTCATCATCCATGGGGGATTATTTGATAGCAGACAAAAGTCAGAAATTGAGATATTTGATAGCAGACAAAAGTCAGAAATTGAGATATTTGATAGCAGACAAAAGTCAGAAATTGAGATAAGATGTGACAATGATTTTTTTGTGACAGGTTGTCAGCATATCCCCAAACTTTCTTTAGTCACCAATGATATTCCTGGAAACAAAACTGTGGTCAGATGCCACATGGGAGCACACCACAGAATAAACTACATTGGGGGCACACCACAGAATAAACTACACTGGGGGCACATCACAGAATAAACTACATTGATCATAACTTCATTTTTGTTGTGTAAAATATCCTATATTGATCTCCAAGTTTCCAAGCAATCAAACTGCTTTGGCTGAAACCTGTGATAAATGTTGTTCTCTGAAATGTGTTTGCTTTATCACATGATTTGTTATCACACAATTTGAGTGTGTCTTCTTGATGTACTATATTTGCCCAATGTTCTTTATTAATGTACAAATATTTCAGTTGGATGTTACACAGACTAGCAGCTAGATTTATTCAGAGTTTTATTGCGAGAACGTTTTCTGCTGATGTATACGTGTGTTGTATGTGCACATAGAATTGTCATGGTAACGTAAACTGAACAAAGACATGATAAACAAAGCATGTTGAATGAATATTCATAATTTAATATCATTATTTTATATATCAGAGTTGTCTTGATCAACCTGTAAGATACAACTGTAAACAATTAGTTCATTCAGACAGACACAGCTAATGGTATACAGACAGACACAGCTAATGGTATACAGACAGACACAGCTAATGGTATGCAGACAGACACAGCTAATGGTATACAGACAGACACAGCTAATGGTATACAGACAGACACAGCTAATGGTATACAGACAGACACAGCTAATGGTATACAGACAGACACAGCTAATGGTATACAGACAGACACAGCTAATGGTATGCAGACAGACACAGCTAATGGTATGCAGACAGACACAGCTAATGGTATGCAGACAGACACAGCTAATGGTATGCACAATACTAGTTGCTAAAACTTGTTAGGTGTGAGTATTTCTGACAAGATACTGCATGTTCATGCCAAATTGAATGAAGCTAAGTTTGAATGGTGAATCATTTGGTCTCTTGTGTGGTTGACAAGAGCAGCCTGTTTCATGAACAGTAAAAACTGTTGCAGTACAACCGCTGTAAGATATGGGCTGGTCTGCCATGTTGTCATGTCAGAAAGCTAACTAAGCTAGACAAAATGAGCAAGTCTGTGCAGAACTAAAGCACATTGTTGAGTAAATGTGACGCTAGCACAAAGCAATACTGTGTGCAAAAAATGTGAGAAAATAGAAACAATAACGAAAGCCATATTCATGCTTGAGAACAAGTTTTCAGCTGTCTTTCCACTGCTGCTTGTCTGGAAAATGCAGGATACCATACCACCCTGGTATGAAGAAAATGTGGGTACATCCTACTTGGATGTCATTTCACGATGTCCATTGATGATGTCAGTAAATAAAACTTTGGCTAAGAGGACAAGCCAACTATGGTCCAGCTTTACTGTATTAGCAATTTCTTATACCGGAACCAAGTTCACAGTACAGAGATAAGGGTCAGTATCCATGGACACGAGGCGGTGATGACTAATTACATGAGACAAGTTCATTGACAACGGAACACTTTGTGCAAGATATATGTAGCTGAGTCAAGTCTAAATCCCTGCTCACCATCTTGTCACAAACTGCTCACCATCTTGTCAGAAACTGCTCACCATGGGGACACAATTTGATCTGCACAGTTCTATGGCTCATTGGATAATAAAATGTCATGGCATATAGCATTTACACGCTGGTTTGACAGATAGGAAGGCTGTCACAGGCTAAAGGAAGCTGACCTGAAATAAAAGCATGCAAACATCAGATGTGCTGGGCCTGAATGTGCAAATAGCACAACTTCCTTGTAAATCAGCAGAACATACTTGACACTCCCCAGCGGAAATCATGAAATATTTGGTTGATATCAGAGACCACATGCACATTATTGCAGTGTCCAGACTTGTACAGACAAATCCTGGCAGCTACTTTACTCTTAATACAGCTAGTATAAAAGTCACGGAATAAATATAGTGTTTAACACTAAAAAAAACAATAAGAAAAACATAAAATGAATATAAGGGTTGAGATGCTTAGTTGAAAGGTACATTTTGATTTACACATACGAGATGTGATCCCAGCCTTTGACTTTCATACATGAGATGTGGTCCCAGACTTTGATTTTCATACATGAGATGTGGTCCCAGACTGATTTTCATACATGAGATGTGGTCCCAGACTGATTTTCATACATGAGATGTGATCCCAGACTTTGATTTTCATACATGAGATGTGGTCCCAGACTTTGATTTTCATACATGAGATGTGGTCCCAGACTGATTTTCATACATGAGATGTGGTCCCAGACTTTGATTTTCATACATGAGATGTGGTCCCAGACTTTGATTTTCATACATGAGATGTGGTCCCAGACTGATTTTCATACATGAGATGTGGTCTCAGACTGATTTTCATACATGAGATGTGGTCCCAGACTGATTTTCATACATGAGATGTGGTCTCAGACTGACTTTCATACATGAGATGTGGTCTCAGACTGACTTTCATACATGAGATGTGGTCTTTGACTTTTATACATGGGATGTGGTCCCAGACTTTGATTTTCACACATGAGATGTGGTCTTTGACTTTCATACATGAGATGTGGTCTTTGACTTTCATACATGAGATGTGGTCTTTGACTTTCATATAGGAGATGTGGTCTTTGACTTTCATACATGAGATGTGGTCTTTGACTTTCATATAGGAGATGTGGTCTCAGCGCCATTAACAAGATGTCGCAGTACTTAACATGATATTTGACAGTTTTGTTGTTGATTGTAGAATACAGTTTGATTTATGATTGTTGATTGTAGAAAACAGGTTGATTGTAGAAATGTTATTCCTTCAATGATTTATTGAAAAACTTCTCTCTGCATAGTAGCACATAGAATTCATTAGATGTATGTGTACTTTTGTAATTAGATGTGCTGGATACTGCACTGGCTTCTATCCAGGTGGTATTTGTTTCAATTACCAATTGGTGGAAGAAATTCATCGCCCACTAACAACTCCCTACAGTGTCAGCACACCTCCGATGTGGAGGAAATTCATCACCCACCCACTAACAACTCCCTACAGTGTCAGCACACCTCCGATGTGGAGGAAATTTGTCACCCACTAACAACTCCCTACAGTGTCAGCACACCTCCGATGTGGAGGAAATTCATCACCCACCCACTAACAACTCCCTACAGTGTCAGCACACCTCCGATGTGGAGGAAATTTGTCACCCACTAACAACTCCCTACAGTGTCAGCACACCTCCGATGTGGAGGAAATTCGTCACCCACTAACAACTCCCTACAGTGTCAGCACACCTCCGATGTGGAGGAAATTCATCACCCACCCACCCACTAACAACTCCCTACAGTGTCAGCACACCTCCGATGTGGAGGAAATTCATCACCCACCCACTAACAACTCCCTACAGTGTCAGCACACCTCCGATGTGGAGGAAATTCATCACCCACTAACAACTCCCTACAGTGTCAGCACACCTCCGATGTGGAGGAAATTCATCACCCACCCACTAACAACTCCCTACAGTGTCAGAACACCTCCGATGTGGAGGAAATTCATCACCCACCCACTAACAACTCCCTACAGTGTCAGCACACCTCCGATGTGGAGGAAATTCATCACCCACCCACTAACAACTCCCTACAGTGTCAGCACACCTCCGATGTGGAGGAAATTCATCACCCACCCACTAACAACTCCCTACAGTGTCAGCACACCTCCGATGTGGAGGAAATTCATCACCCACCCACTAACAACTCCCTACAGTGTCAGCACACCTCCGATGTGGAGGAAATTCATCACCCACTAACAACTCCCTACAGTGTCAGCACACCTCCGATGTGGAGGAAATTCATCACCCACTAACAACTCCCTACAGTGTCAGCACACCTCCGATGTGGAGGAAATTCATCACCCACTAACAACTCCCTACAGTGTCAGCACACCTCCGATGTGGAGGAAATTCATCACCCACCCACTAACAACTCCCTACAGTGTCAGAACACCTCCGATGTGGAGGAAATTCATCACCCACCCACTAACAACTCCCTACAGTGTCAGCACACCTCCGATGTGGAGGAAATTCATCACCCACCCACTAACAACTCCCTACAGTGTCAGCACACCTCCGATGTGGAGGAAATTCATCACCCACCCACTAACAACTCCCTACAGTGTCAGCACACCTCCGATGTGGAGGAAATTCATCACCCACTAACAACTCCCTACAGTGTCAGCACACCTCCGATGTGGAGGAAATTCATCACCCACCCACTAACAACTCCCTACAGTGTCAGCACACCTCCGATGTGGAGGAAATTCATCACCCACTAACAACTCCCTACAGTGTCAGCACACCTCCGATGTGGAGGAAATTCATCACCCACCCACTAACAACTCCCTACAGTGTCAGCACACCTCCGATGTGGAGGAAATTCATCACCCACCCACTAACAACTCCCTACAGTGTCAGCACACCTCCGATGTGGAGGAAATTCATCACCCACCCACTAACAACTCCCTACAGTGTCAGCACACCTCCGATGTGGAGGAAATTCATCACCCACTAACAACTCCCTACAGTGTCAGCACACCTCCGATGTGGAGGAAATTCATCACCCACCCACTAACAACTCCCTACAGTGTCAGCACACCTCCGATGTGGAGGAAATTCATCACCCACCCACTAACAACTCCCTACAGTGTCAGCACACCTCCGATGATGGAAAGTAGAAGAAATATGAGAAAGTGACAGGCACAACTCTGATCTTATCATATAACACTACAGATACAGGCATGTTTCAAGTCAATTAAAGAAGAAGAAGAATCATCATACAAATGGTCACAAAGAACATATAATACTATATTCTATATAGATTTGAATTGGTGTGTCAAGAATTTTGTTACAATATGTATGTCTGAATGTATGTTTGTGCACTTGTGGGCATACAATGATTTGCTTGTGTGTAGAGAGTGTTCTGACTGATAGGTCATGTTTCTTATAATTGCCATGTTCCCAATAAAGTGGACCATCTTTCTCATGCATGTCTCTGAGTTGTTTTTTGGTCATATGGTGCCTATCTGTATGTTTTGTCATCCTCGGGCAGAAGTGTTAGTCTAACAATCCCACACTAGTTCACTGCAAGCCATTCGTGTTGCATTAATCCTATAACTGAACATTGATGTGGGACCTACATATTCTGCAATATGGTTAGCGGGTTAGCCTCAATCCCAAACTCTTTAGGTTTCTTTTCTTGAACTACACAATAAGACATCTGCAGTACACACATTTTATTTTCACTAGAAAATATAGACTGCTTCGATTGTGTTTTTGATATATCAGTGATTTGAGATTGAAATTATTTTTTAGCAATGATGGAAACAAAAACCGTCTCATTAATAAATAAGTAATACATTTGATAGCATATGGTATTCAGGATGCAGACATCAAACCAGCATTTTTGGCTGTATTGATATTTTAGACAATATAAATACTTACTTACAACTAATGATGAAAATACCCCATGGATAGCAAAGAAAACTAATGCAGAGGTTCTCATTGATGCTGATGTAAAAAGATCAAACATTAGGGGCAGTCACGGTTTCTAGGACATGTGCTGAGAAGAACACAGCTTGAGCACTTAATAACCAATGGAAAGATCAAGGGGGGAAAAGACGGAACAACAAAGAGAGAAATTTCTAGATGAACGAGTATTGTGGCACGGTAGAAGTTCAACAACTGAGATTATTGACAACACAAGAGAAACATGATCGCCTACACCATTTGGCATGGCACTTGATTGACTTACTTATCTGATCCCAAGGGTTGCGAGCTTTCACTCTTTCTTCCCTGTACCAGGTGGTGGTAGGTGCATGTCTGTATAAACATGATGTCTGTACCAGGTGGTGGTAGGTGCATGTCTGTATAAAGATGATGTCTGTACCAGGTAGTGGTAGGTGCATGTCTGTTTAAAGGGTGTTGGTGATGATACAGAAGTTTGGTGGTAACAGTTGTTTTTGTAGTGCAGGACATTCAATATGATAGTGTTTTATTGTTTCCTCATTGTAGTGCAGGACATTCAATATGATAGTGTTTTACTGTTTCCTCCTGTGCTCTGTTGCAGTATGGTTTATCATCATTTTCCTCTTATTCCAAGCTTGACAGATTTCATAGCTCTCCATGCTTGTTGATCAACAAGTTGTTCCAGAATGTTCATATGGTGTATGATCTGCGGTTATTCTTTGTACATGTTTGTTTAATTGTACATGTTATTAGCAGCGTAAATATTACGGTTTGATCTTTGTGATGTCTATTTATGATGTGTAGATTTGCTTGAGACATGTCTGCAAGTACTCTTCCTTTTGAGCAGTCTGCCCATCCATTCTTGTTTACATGATAATGTGTTTAGCTGTTCTAAGGTTGGTGGAAATTTCTGGCTGGGGCATACTTACTCCCTTTTCTGCCAGTTTATCTGCACCTTCATTCCCGCTAATACCTGTGTGGGGAAATATAAATACATCAGTTCAGTAGTTTACATTGAACTGCCCTCTGCCGAAGATGGGTGTGTTGGGCTATTGGCGAAAATAAAGCGGCGACGCAACACATTCCTTTCTCTGGACTACATCCTGCTGAACATCTAGTAGTCCTGCTAAAGAGAGATCCAGCGGGAGTTTGAGAATGAACGCTGAAGAAGAATTGTCCAGCTGCACTGTTGCCAGTGGTGAGATTTGATCCCGATGCCTTGGCATTAGAGAAAAGTTAGCATTAACATTTTATAGCAAAAACAAGGAATATTTGCATACAGCCAGTGATTTTGTATTAAAACAGACTAGAAATTTGATACAAGCGTAATTTTTGCATTAGAACAAAACTATACATTTGATACACGCATAATTTTTGCATTAGAACAGACTAGACATTTGATACAAGCATAATTTTTGCTTTAGAATAAGACATAACAGGCATAATTTTAGCATTAGAACAGACTAGACATTTGATACAAGCAATAACGTGTATTCTGCATTAACTATCAAACTTCTACAAGCTAGCAGGATGTAATCCAGATAATGGAATGCATGTATGGGGGTTTATTGTTTGACTGCAACAGCTTCAACATGACTTTGATCTTGCATGGAGGTAGGACGGTCAATTTCACCCTAAACCTTATTATTCACCTTCTATTTTGATACAAACAATTACATATACAGATTTTGTCTCAAACAATTACATATACAGATTTTGTCTCAAACAATTACATATACAGATTTTGTCTCAAACAATTACATATACAGATTTTGTCTCAAACAATTACATATACAGATTTTGTCTCAAACAATTACATATACAGATTTTGTCTCAAACAATTACATATACAGATTTTGTCTCAAACAATTACATATACAGATTTTGTCTCAAACAATTACATATACAGATTTTGTCTCAAACAATTACATATACAGATTTTGTCTCAAACAATTACATATACAGATTTTGTCTCAAACATATACAGATTTTGTCTCAAACAATTACATATACAGATTTTGTCTCAAACAATTACATATACAGATTTTGTCTCAAACAATTACATATACAGATTTTGTCTCAAACAATTACATATACAGATTTTGTCTCAAACAATTACATATACAGATTTTGTCTCAAACAATTACATATACAGATTTTGTCTCAAACAATTACATATACAGATTTTGTCTCAATTACATATACAGATTTTGTCTCAAACAATTACATATACAGATTTTGATACAAACAATTACATATACAGATTTTGTCTCAAAAAAGATATCCAAGTATCCATAAAGTTTGATTTTTGTGTATTCTACCATCAAGTATCTTGGAACGACAGCAGAAACTCCCACCCCTACGTTGTGTACTCTACCATCAAGTATCTTGGAACAAGAGTAGAAACTCCCACCCCTACGTTGTGTATTCTACCATCAAGTATCTTGGAACAAGAGCAGAAACTCCCACCCCTACGTTGTGTATTCTACCATCAAGTATCTTGGAACAAGAGCAGAAACTCCCACCCCTACGTTGTGTATTCTACCATCAAGTATCTTGGAACAAGAGCAGAAACTCCCACCCCTACGTTGTGTATTCTACCATCAAGTATCTTGGAACAAGAGCAGAAACTCCCACCCCTAGAGCAGAAACTCCCACCCCTAGAGCAGAAACTCCCACCCCTAGAGCAGAAACTCCCACCCCTAGAGCAGAAACTCCCACCCCTACGCTGAACATCAAGATATTATCTACTATCATTCCCCTAGAAAAAGACAACATAAATAAATACAATAGACAATGTTACTGTCTTGAAACTGGTGGATAAATTATTAGTAAGAATGTCCTACGTGAGCCAGCATGCTGCAGCCAAACAATTTGACATCATAATGTTAGTTAATAGATGGCCTTTCCACTACTGGCATTCATCAAACACAAGCAGTGATCTGTTATTTTTGTTACGAGTGAAGTAGTGAAACTATTAGAAATACATCGATGAATGACGGTCTAATACGATGATCCATGCCTGACAAACCAAGTGTATGATCGAAATATGAAGTTTCAATGTTGCGCGAGTTATCTAACAGATTATTATTTACTACCAGATCAATTTACTATGTTATATTAGAAAGCGTCGCTGGAATTACATCGGACACGCACTGCGAATGGATACTGAAAGACTCCCCTGTCAAGCTTTGATGTGGTCACCACAGGGCAAGAGAAAACGAGGAAGACCAAAAGAAACTTTACGTAGAACTATTACAAAAGACCATTTCACCATCGGCATCAGAAACCACGAAGAGCTAAAGCAAATTTCAATGAAACGCGAGACATGGAAATCTATGACATCCACCCTATGTGCCGCCTTTGGTCCTAGAGGAATAACTAACTAACTAACCAGATCAAGACACATCGAACACTGACCCTAGAGGTCACTGAATGCCAGGTACAAAAAACTGCTAATTGACAGTGAGTGAGTGACATAACAGCACATCTAGACATCAGTCAATGCTCAACATATCACATTGTCCATGATAAGCTTCAGTACCACACATTTCTGCAATGTGTGTGCAACAGCAGCTCACTCAAGAATTTGTTAATGGTAGATTAATTTATGTATCAATGGTACAGTGATGTCAGTCAATAATTGATCAATTGCGCACTGGTGCCTTCCCGAATGTTTGCAATGTTTTATAGACCGGTGGTGATTTCCTGTCAAGAATTGTTAATGGAGATGATAATATAAAGCTACTCCTCCATGGTGCATAGCAACAGTGGAGTGGTCATCTTTAAACTGCCACTATGATATCACATTGTTCGTCTGCACCGTGATAGCATGCACAGAACACTTGACATCCTTAAAAATTAATATTAACAGGTCACAAGACAATACTTATTGTTATTCTTATTTCTAACAAAATTTTAGAATTCTCTCATTTCTAGCGATTTTATATAGAATATTTGTTTTACATGTTGTATTTTATGGAATATTTGTTCTACAAGTTGTATTTATAGAATATTTGTTCTAGAAGTTGTATTTTGTAGAATATTGTTCTAGAAGTTGTATTTTGTAGAATATTGTTCTAGAAGTTGTATTTTGTAGAATATTGTTCTAGAAACTATTATGGAATGGATGGGTGATCAATGATGTTTTACTGAAAGAGTGACATTATGTGTTGGACTTTAGCTTCGTGGCTCTTTAGAATGGTGTCAATGTGGGTTGCTGGTAATTTCCATAGTAAGTGCCTGGACAATCCATGGATCACACTTGGATCCTTCACAAAATTCTTCTTTTGTGAGCTTGTCATCATGATTCTGTGAAATAAATGATGGAGAAATGATAAATTAATGGACGAAGAAATGGCCAGTTTGTCTGGATTCTGTGAAATAAATGATGGAGAAATGATAAATTAATGGACGAAGAAATGGCCAGTTTGTCTGGATTCTGTGAAATAAATGATGGAGAAATGATAAATTAATGGACGAAGAAATGGCCAGTTTGTCTGGATTCTGTGAAATAAATGATGGAGAAATGATAAATTAATGGACGAAGAAATGGCCAGTTTGTCTGGATTCTGTGAAATAAATGATGGAGAAATGATAAATTAATGGACGAAGAAATGGCCAGTTTGTCTGGATTCTGTGAAATAAATGATGGTGAGAGTACTGCACGGAGCTTTAATGACATTATGGTCTGTTGATGATGTGAAAGCTAAATATATGTCCAAATGTTGAGTCAAAGTTCAAGAACTGACTGAGAAGTAAATACACTGTGCTTGTACAGGTGTGTAAGATGTGTGTCACTATTGATCGATTGATTTCACCGATCTGATTTGTAGCCTGTTTTGTGGAATGGTTGATACAAAATTGCTTTGCTTTTCTATTTCCTTTCCTAGAAGAGGATTTTATTGAAAATAAATGGAGAAATTATGTCTATAATTACAATGCAGATTCTAAGACAATCAAGGTTGCAGCGAATAACAGCTGAGCGCCAATATTGGTCCACATCATGTAGTATTTCTAACAGATGCAAGATTAGCACTTGAAGCGCTGCAGTTGGTTTCCCTCCACATTCACGTTTCTGGGGACAATGGTAAGCGTGATTTTGCGTAGTGAGTCCCATAGTTTAGATCTCTCTAATGACTCCAAGACCCGTCGTACATTACTTGTTTCGACTTTCCGAATCATAGGCCTATTCATTACGTCACTTAGTAAGCATGCATGGGAATGGGCGTGTGATTCCTGCCAGTTGAATACATGTGTTACTGCAAATAGGCATGTGATTCCTGCCAGTTGAATACATGCGTTACGGCAAATAGGCATGTGATTCCTGCCAGTTGAATACATGCGTTACGGCAAATAGGCATGTGATTCCTGCCAGTTGAATACATGCGTTACGGCAAATAGGCATGTGATTCCTGCCAGTTGAATACATGCGTTACGGAAAATGCTTCCATTGTTATACTGCTTGTTGTTGCGGTAAAGGCCTTACTGACTTCGTATACTGTTCTTCCTTGCAGTACATGCACATGGACACCGCTAACACAAGGTTGTCAGCTGTATAGAAGACCTGTTCACAGAATTAATTAGGCCTTCTTTGTTCGTTTTCTTGATTATTCTCGTGATTTCCGTTGGTCATTATATATGTACTTGAAATCGCATGCCAAACATAGCCAAGGCTACTTCATGTATACAAATAGTATATCATGTGTATAGGGCCTATAATATATAGTGTATACATGTATACAAATAGTGACCAAAGGAAACATGATAATTATCAAACACGTTACGAATGAATTTAATTCTGTTGAAAGGTCTTCTATTGGAGATGTTCTAGGCTGGTGGTGGATGACTGATCCGTCCGTGTAATTCACAACACCCTGTGTCATCAGCAAGTTTCAGATGAGGGCTTGAACCTCAGTACCCACGCTCATATGGCTACGTTCACTCCATCCTATATTCAATTTAATGACTGTCTTGGCTGCCTCCTGGAAGACCATAGGAATAGTTATCCATTTCTCGGCAAGAGTTCGGCTTATACCCTCTGGGGCACAAATATTCAACGATATCCTTGGTGCGACCCATCCACAAGTTGTCTCTTTGGCCCTGCTTCCCTTCACATGCGAGAACTCAAAGTGTTGTGGGTGATCTGCGTCAGAACTCACTCTGAGGTAGACCTATACACGGGCATACCAGAAGAAACTGAACCAAGCCAGAAATTAAACTGGAGAGTTGGGAAACAATCTAGAACAGGAAAGTATTGCTTATTTAATTTATTTTGCTGACTTGAGGGTCAATGATAATATATTCTCTTGATGCTCAGACAACACCCCGAAACTGACCGTTGTATAGAAGACATATGTACATAAATAATTAGGACTTCATTCATTACGTTTGTGATTATTGTCGTGATTTTTGTTGGTCACTAGTTATATGCTTGGAGTCTCATGCCCACAAATGTGAAAGCCAACTAACGATATTCACGGAAATAATCAACATCGGCCTTTCAGGACATGTTTACCTTTCAGGACATGTTTACCTTTTAGGACATGTTAACCTTTCAGGACATGTTTACCTTTCAGGACATGTTTACCTTTCAGGACATGTTTACCTTTCAGGACATGTTTACCTTTTCTTTAGACAGGTCTTTATAGCGGTGGTCGGTCATGGGTAATCAATGAAAATAAATAACCATAGGTCCTATGTCAAGTGGTCAATGTTCAAGGATTGCCAGACAATTGAAGACACTTCAATTGAAGACACTGGCGTGTGCCAGAGTGTGTGTGTTTACAACGATATATCATGATTGATTGATTAATTGATTTCACTGCAATTGTTTCTCTGCATTGAAAAATGGTTGGTATAAAATTGATTTGCTTGTCTTCAGGATCTATTTTCCTGTATACAGTAGAGGATGTGATATAAATTTTCCTGTATACAGTAGAGGATTTGATAGAAAATTGGTTTTGATGCAGACTCTTATACATTGTAAGTATTATTTTATTGTGTGATTTAAAAAAAATGCTAAAGTCTTAATTATTTATATTCTCTCAAAAATAATGAATTTATGAGCGTGTACAGTGCACCCGCTCAAACTTTGATAAATACTTACCAAATCCATTTGTCGGAAGATTTTGTCTACTCTCTTCAGAGGAGTGTCCTCGTCTGTAGGCAAGTCCATGAGACTACCAACCATGCTGTAGATGGCATCGACTATTTCTACCATCTCCATCTTGGTGATCTGCCCATCGTTATCTAGATCATACAAGCTGAAGGCCCCTGGTTATAGAGAAAGCATTGATGTCATTGATGGAACACTGGTTATAGAAGAATCACTAGTGATAGACGGAACATTGATAATAAAAACATGGATTGTTGAATGAGCACTGGTTGTAGAAGCATTGGTTATTGAAGGAGAAATGGTTATAGAAGAATCAGTAATGATAGAAGGAGCACTTGTGAAAGAGGGGGAAATGATAATAGAAGAATGGATCATTAAAGAAACATTGAGAATATAAGAACTTACCATTGAAGCAACTGGTAAATGAAGGGACAATTGTGATAGAAGGTATAGTGATGACATAACAAGCTTTTGTGAAATGAATACTGGTGATACAATGTCCACAGATGATGTCATAATAAGCATTTGCAATAGGAGCACAAGGTTTAGTGATAGAATGAACGCTGATTATAAACGGAGCACTAAGCTTACTTATAGAATGAACGCTGAGTATAAACGGAGCACTAAGCTTACTTATAGAATGAACGCTGAGTATAAACGGAGCACTAAGATTACTTATAGAATGAACACTGAGTATAAACGGAGCACTAAGCTTACTTATAAAATGAACGCTGAGTATAAACGGAGCACTAAGCTTACTTATAGAATGAGCACTGAGTATAAACGGAGCACTAAGCTTACTTATAGAATGAACGCTGAGTATAAACGGGGCATAAGCTTATTTTTGGAATGAGCACTGAGTATAAACGGAGCACTAAGCTTACTTATAGAATGAACACTGAGTATAAACAGAGCACTAAGCTTACTTATAGAATGAACGCTGAGTATAAACGGAGCACTAAGCTTACTTATACCTCTTAGACCGTATAGACTTATATACTTAGACCGTTACCTCTTGTTCCCAGGACACTGAGAACGAAAGGGTCATATCGCAGTTTAAGATGACCGTTACCTCTTGACCCCAGGACATAGAGAACGAAAAGGTTATAGCGCAGTTTAAGATGACAGCTACTTCTTGGTCCCAGGATATAGAGAACGAAAGGGTCGTAGCGCAGTTTAAGATGACATATACTTCTTGGTCCCAGGATATAGAGAACGAAAGGGTCGTAGCGCAGTTTAAATTGACAGCGACTAATCTGGACAACTTCATTGTCATCTTCAAGATCCGAAATTTGTGAGACACAGCGAAGCAAGTTTCATCGATTGTGCGTACTATCTTTAGGAGATGCCACGCTCGAGGACAGAGTTCAGTGTAATCTATGGCACGCTCGAGGACAGAGTTCATTGTAATCTATGCCACGCTCGAGGACAGAGTTCAGTGTAATCTATGGCACGCTTTTAATAGAGATCAACTAAAACACCTGCCATAGTCAAAATAAAAGTGTCAAGTCTCACCTTCAGAAGAAAACTGCAGGAAACCAATTCAAGATAAAAGTGTCAAGTCTCACCTTCAGAAGAAAACTGCAGGAAACCAATTCAAGATAAAAGTGTCAAGTCTCACCTTCAGAAGAAAACTGCAGGAAACCAATTCAAGATAAAAGTGTCAAGTCTCACCTTCAGAAGAAAACTGCAGGAAACCAATTCAAGATAAAAGTGTTGAGTCACCTTTTCATCCCATTCCATAAACTATGTGGAAGCTAAAACATGGACCATGTTTATGAACGAAATCTCAGCTAATGTAGCAAACCAACCCTAGTACAATTCTACTGTCGAGCATTTTATACACTGAAACTATGTTCACAGATGGAGGAGGGAACAATTTCATACACTGAAACTATGCTCACAGATGGAGGAGGGAACAATTGCATACACTGAAACTTTGTTCACATATGGAGGAGGGAACAATTGCATACACTGAAACTATGTTCACAGATGGAGGAGGGAACAATTTTTGAAGGCACTTATGGGAAATGGACTGTCTAATCACGCAGGGCACGTTATCTGGCAGCGGAATACCTTATACAAGATAGACGTAGAAAACCCAAGTTAAATTCATTGCTTACCGTTTCCTTGAAAATTGCCACCCTGGGACAGGCTTTGGTCTGAAATTTAAGAACAAATTTTGAGATAAATCTATGTCCAGGGGTAGAGCTGTTATATTATCCACCTGGAGGCATATAGGAAGGCTGTCACACGATAGAGAAGCCCATCCGAATTAAAATAATGCGGAAATTAGATGCGCCGACTCTACTTGACAAAACTTGAACGGTAACACAATTATTTTACGCTCCCTGGCGGTAATCACACGAAATTGTGTCTGATTATTTGAGAGAAACCTGATCTGTGGAGGGCTGGTACAGAACGAGTCTGTGACGACCAATGTATGGGGATAGAGCTTCGCTATAGACATGTGTGCATCTGGACCGTTCAGAAAGCAATGGCAAACTATTAAAAGTATTTCTGTTGCCAGAAAATCAATACAGCCACAAAATACTGGGTTGATGAATACGTTCTGAATAGGATATACTACGAACTTTTTTATTAAAGATAAAACACATAAAATCCTGACTGTTCGATACCTATACTATACTCGTGTCACAATTCACGAAAAACGACGCAAAACAAACACACTAATTTGAGAATTGAAAAAATCAAAACAGATTCACGTTCAACAACAATGGATTGTATACTCACAAGCTAGCTTCTCATCCAGTGATCCCCTGGATGTTATGGACAATGCACGGATAAATTCACTGAATGAAATCAACCCGTCCTGCAAGTAGAAATAAAAAACGCTGCAACAATCTTTAAGAAGTTAGCTGGCAGGACAGAAATACTGTAACCATCTTTAAGAAGTAAGCAAAAAGTAATATGAGCTATTATTCATAGCATAGGTTAAGATAGCTGGTAGAAACTGTGAGAATGAGAGGTGGCATCGGTACAACAGGAGAATGAGAGATGGCCTGGGTACACTAGGAGAGTAAGAGGTGTCATGGACACACCAGGAGAATGAAATATGTCATATGGATTGAAGTCACAGAAGAAGATGATAGCAGACAGATAAGTAACTGCATTTTCTACACGTTAATGTGTTTACACATATTTACATTATCCTGCTGACAGGACATTTTCTGTTCACTTCTCAATCTACTTTCTCCATCAATGTACATACCAGGACATTTTATGTCCGCCTGTCAAACTACTTTCCAACAATCGCACATACCAAGTCATTTTAAGTCCGTTTCTCAAACAACATTTCCCATCATTGCACTTACCAGGTTATTTTATGTCCGTTACTCAACCTACTTTTCCCAGCATTGCACATATCATGTAATTTTATGTAAACATTATTGCTGCTAATTTATTCACCACCTTCTGTCCATGTACAAAACACCGCTACTAGTGTTTTAACATGAAACTATCTTCATGTACAGAACATCGCTACTCAAATATTTTGTAATAAGAGTAACTGCGGCAAAACTGAAATCCAACAGGTGAGTCTAGGAAACTGGTTAATGAAGTTTTGCTAATCACTGACAACACACATATACACTGCCAACACACATATACACTGACAACACACATATACACTGACAACACACATATACACTGACAATACACATATACACTGACAACACACACATACACTGACAACACACAAATACACTGACAACACACACATACACTGACAACACACACATGCACTGACAACACATATATACACTGACAACACACATATAGACTGACAACACACATATACACTGACAACACACACATACACTGACATCACATATATACACTGACAACACACACATACACTGACAACACACATATACACTGACAACACACATATAGACTGACGACACACATATACACTGACAACACACACATACACTGACAACACACACACACGCACTGACAAAACACATGTACACTGACAAAACACATGTACACTGACAACACACATGTACACTGACAATACACATGTACACTGACAACACACACGTACACTGACAACACACACGTACACTGACAACACACATGTACACTGACAACACACACGTACACTGACAACACACATGTACACTGACAACACACATGTACACTGACAACACACACGTACACTGACAACACACATGTACACTGACAACACACATGTACACTGACAACACACATGTACACTGACAACACACATGTACACTGACAACACACACGTACACTGACAACACACACGTACACTGACAGCATATAATAACACATAATAACACAGAAAAAGAGAATGTTGTTATGCTAAAGTGGACAATGACGTTTTTATTTTCGTACTATGTGAATGTGTTATTGATAAAGACCTTTTGGCCGAAACGGTTGATTTGTGTGTGTTATCATGTATGTTTCCAGTGATTAGCAAAACTTGATAACCCAGTTTTCTAGTTTTGCCTGTTCAACTATTCTTGAATTTTGAGCACCACCAATACAGCCAGTCGTATCGCCAGTACAGCGTGCGCGGTCTGTGTTTGAACCACGAGCTAATTCGACGAGTTGGGTTTGTGAGCATAATATCAGCTCTGCTAGGGAACAAACTTAAATCACTCTTGCAAGGTAGATAACACATCAAGTGGGACAGCACCCCCTCCCTCCTCCATATCAGCTACAAGTGCATATGTCTGTTTGCCCCTTCATAATTATAATGTTTTTTTTTTCTTCAATCGTTCTCAAAATCCGCTAGCAAGCAGGATGTAGTTCGGAGAACGTCATGCATTTTTAAGAGTACTATGTTCCTAGCTGTCGATCTCTAAATCCACGCATGTAACAGTGAGTGCTACAATTTGTTTAAGTTGAAAATTATCTTCATCTAGCATCAGTGTTTTGTTGATAGACATTTACTTGATCTAGTCTCAGTGTTTTGTTGATAGACATTTACTTGATCTAGTCACAGTTGTCTGTTGATGAGACATTTACTTGATCTAGTCACAGTGTTCTGTTGATGAGACATTTACTTGATCTAATCTCAGTGTTTTGTTGATAGACATTTACTTGATCTAGTCACAGTTGTCTGTTGATGAGACATTTACTTGATCTAGTCACAGTGTTCTGTTGATGAGACATTTACTTGATCTAGTCACAGTTGTCTGTTGATGAGACATTTACTTGATCTAGTCACAGTTGTCTGTTGATGAGACATTTACTTGATCTAGTCACAGTTGTCTGTTGATGAGACCTTGACTGTGTTGATCCACTAATCCATGAATATAACTGTGAGTACTCTGAATTTGGCAGAGGACTGCACCACATTGAGAATCAAAACCTCAGCCCTATCATCCGCCTATATGACGAAGTAAACAAACTAGTTAACTAACTCTTATTTTAATTGTTGGACATCGTAATTATCTATTGCATAAGTAGTTTGCTGCTGAGACCTTCACTCAAGTAATCAAACAGTTGTGATGGTATGTTGAATGCAGAATCATTGATTATGCTAGATTGTCCAAAAATCGATACTGACCTGATTGGAGTCAAATGCTTTGAAGACATAGCTAGCAAACTTGTCCGGGTTCCCATGGGGGAAAAACTGTTGGTATATTCCTTGAAATTCCTGCAACAATAGAAAACAATTATATTAATTATAACATGTCATTCATAGAAAATATAACACACAGATACAGAAATACATAACCAGGGGATCGGGTACACACATCGGATGAGTTGTTTATTAAATGTTATACTTGTAGAACTGGACGCTTGCTAGGCAGAAGGATGAACGTGCTCAATCAGAAACCATAGAAGCAATAAGCTTGCATACCCTTTGATATATCTGCTGGGAAGACTGATCAATTGTGCACTCGGAACTTGAATACAATCATACTGAGCAATAGCTAATAACAACACACAACATCAAAGCCCGGAGTGAAAAATATAAAGCAGTTATGCAGATTATATCTGTGATTCGAATGAAATAATTGTAGTGGAATGAAATAACCTGTACTCGAATGAAATAACATGTATAATTGAAATAATTCGAATTAATTCACTGTATTCGCATGAAATCACTGTATTCGCATGAAATCACTGTATTCGCATGAAATCACTGTATTCGCATGAAATCACTGTATTCGCATGAAAACACTGTATTCAAATGAAATCACTATATTCGCATGAAATCACTGTATTCAAATGAAATCACTGTATTCGCATGAAATCACTGTATTCAAATGAAATCACTGTATTCGCATGAAAACACTGTGTATTGACTATCAAATTTGACTTCTTAGTACCCTCTTACTAAATGTGTAACAGTGCTACTTTTCTTGTCTTCCCTGATGCTGTTACTATTCTTGTCTCCCCTATCGAAGGCCCCTATCGTAAAACGAACGCGGTCATAACTCATCAATTTTATTTGGCTTGCTGTTTCTCGTAAGAAGATCTGTATGTTCGGCGAACTTATTGCTTTAGCTCCTGACACTGTAGCAGCGCATGCAAACCGATCTGGTCTCTCGTTGCCTTGAACATCACTATTACCAATCACGGAAATGTGTGATGGCTTCCAGCTTCAACTCTGCACTGCCTCAGTCTACTGTTCATGAACACAGCCCATTTGTTGTACCAAAAGTCGCGGTGACTGGATTACCTGAACTGCGACCTGCACTAGTTTTTTATGGCTGTAAAACTCTGATATAACCAAGTTGGACTAGTGACGGCGGCTGAAAGAAGCGTGAATCAGCATGAGAAATACATTTTAATGATCTATTTGTAAATGTTCTATTATGCTTATCGATTCACACTCAGGATGCAGACATGAAGTGCACTTTCTGTACCCATAGACATGAGGTACACTTTCTGTATCCATAGACATGAGGTACACTTTCTGTACCCATAGACATGAAGTGCACTTTCTGTACCCATAGACATGAGGTACACTTTTTGTACCCATCGCAGTTCTAGACCATTGTCACTGCCGTAATCTGCATAATCATGCTGCTTGTATTGACAACAAACGTGTCATTCTCCTCTTTGTTTCTTTTCCGACCAGAAGCAGCCGTGAAAACACAAGTAAAACGCACATGTTTAACTACTGAGCCATCTGTGTAAATAAGCGTGCAACATTCCCTGCAATTCTCGCTGACCAGTGTCCGGACTACAAAAACATGATTTCTTTCATTATTTATTGAGAGTTTTTATTACTCGTATGAAGATCTGGCAATCTTGGAGGACACTTTTCCAATTCCGCACCAGGTACCAAGTCTTTCAACATGCACACACACACACACTGTGTATGACGTCTTCGGCACACCCTATCCACGACTTCCCTCTCCTTAGTCTATTACCTTTTTCTATTTTCTGTATCTATTACTTATTTCTGCTCTGTGGCAAAGTGGTACAGAGCGCGTCTGTGACGGCAAAGGTACCGAGTTCGATCCTCACCACAGGCAATTGTGCATCAGGACCGTTCAGAAAGCAATGGCAACCTACTTAACGTATTTATATTGCCTAGAAAATCACCACAGCCAACATATGCTGGGTTGATAGCTACGTCCTGGATAGGATATGCTACCAATTTTTTTATTACTTATTTCTGGATTTAAGAATGCAGTGGGTGTTATTTTTACGCGTTTATACGGGGTGCAAAGGGAACGCATTGCTCTAGGCGGACCCAGGGTTAGCAGATAACCAAGATCCCAAATGTACCTCCACGTGGTGCACCCTGGAAACAGAAATACAGCAGCTCGTGCTGATTCTGGCCAAATCATTTGGGGATCGTGTCCGAGAATGTGGAGGTAGCAGATGGAAAGAGATTTGACTGCACAAGAGACAGACAATATCTCCGACACCACCCGCATCACCACATATAGCGACACTGTTGACATACAGTGAAGCTAGTCAGTCCAGTCCGAACATTGGAGGGGCGGCCGATGTAAAATGCACGTAAAGGTAAATGCATGGCAAGAGACAAATATGTTTCATACAGAGTACAATGAAACAATGAAAGGGCAGAACAGCGCTAGAGGGCAGCGCGAACTGCAAACAGAAAGTGAAAAGTCCCTAGGAAAGGGAACTACAAGCTCCGTCAGCTCGAGACGGGCTTCTAGTTACCAGAGTTCCTAACAGGCAGAGACCCAGACCAATCCATCGGCGTTTGGTAAAGCAAAAGACCTAACCCAACTCTAATGTCGAGCCCTCCTAAACCGGAAATATGCTTGCAAAGAGAAAGGGTTCTGTACCCGATGGGTGTAGGCAAGAAAGGGACAACGATGGCAGTCCTGGCCCAACTCTACTGTCAAGGTTTCCTATACCGGAAGTAACTTGCAGAGAGAAAGGGTTCTGTACTCGATTCGCCCAGGCACAAAAGGGACAACGATTTAGCCCTGGCCCAACTCTACTGTCAGGTTTTCCTACACCGGAAATACACTTGAAGAGAGAAAGGGTTCAGTACCTGATGGGCTCAGGCGCTATTGGGACAAGGACGCTCAGCTCGAGAACGCCTTGCTCTCAAACGCGTGGTGTGAGACTCGAACTTGGACAAGGGGTACACGATGTCGGTGAATGACACCTCGGCTAAGAGGGCGAAAGAGCCAGGGTCCAACTCCTCTGTTGAGTTCTTCCCCTTAAGGAACCAGGCTCACGGATGAGAAACGGTTCGGTACCCAATGGGCACGGGCACAGCACGTCCAATTACACGAGACAAGTTCATAGACAGTGGAACACCTCGTTTAAGTCAGACTAAGAGCAAGAAAATAGTCTGGGCGAAGAGTCTCCACTACGCGTGCCTGGAGACAGATATAGAGGCTGTCACAGGCTAAGGGTAGCCCACCCGAATTGTCAAGGCATGCCGAAATCGGATGTGCTAGGCCTACAAGGCGCATAACGGTGGCACAACGTAATCACGCTCCCGGCGGAAATCGCACGGATATCCGTGATGGTTACAATGGAGCGAACGAAAAACAAACAAACAAACGCGTTTATACAGAAGTAGATTCGTGCTTGGTACACATGTATTCGGTGGGTCCGTAGTTGGGCAGTCGATTAAGAATAGTATAGCTAGATTTAGCATATTTTCTACATCGTATGGGAGCATTTAGTCCCTATATTCTCTTTTTTACTAAAACTATATCGCTTCCGATGACTGTGTGATGTTAATAGTAGCGCACAGGAAATGATTTGTGACGCAAATTAACATTCTTCATTCAGTGGGACTGTATTTCTGCTTCTTATGTTTAATGTTAAAATTTATATCCCCTGTAAATTAAACTCTAAATAGCTGTACTAAACTGACTGGGGACTAGTCTAGTCCTACTCGTCCAACGATCACAAGACATTGCTTATTATAATAATACAAAATCTTGTGTCATGAAGATGTCAATATAATTTCTAGATAGTGAGAACCTCTGCTTGATTGATTCTTTGAAACATGTCAGAGAAGATATTGACAGCGAAAAGTAAGCCTCTCAACTCTCCAAGTCTAAGCCGTTTCCTTCATTAAAAGCATTCAATTTAGTTTTTCTTCGAGATTAAGAACATCCAAAAATAGTTATGTAGAAAAGTATCCATTTATCTTTACCCTTGGTGCTTGTCTGAGTAGGTACATACTAACGGACATATAAACGGTTATAACTAGCACGATTTGTTTGGGGGAAAAATATTTTTAAAGTCCATTATTACAGCGTTTTGAGACGTTCATTCGATATTATTTCTATATCTATTTTCTGAACGATGCGATCTGTCTTACCTCCGACGTCTTTACATTTCGTATCTAAACGGAAACATATTTCCCGAGACAGAGCACGGATCTATAGGTACGAGGATGTACAGTGTCCGACACTACCAATAAGAAACGTCAATATTTCTTATACTGTTAATGGCAGACTGATCGCATTGTGATTTTCTGTTAGGCATACATAACAAATTTCAGTAGCAACTCAAGTTTCAGTTACAAGTCACCAGTCACCAAGTTTCAGTAGCACCTCACCAAGTTTCAGTAGCAACTCAAGTTTCAGAAACAAGTCACCAAGTTTCAGTAGAAACTCACCAAGTTTCAGTAGCAACTCACCAAGTTTCAGTAACAACTAAAGTTTCAGTAACAAGTCACCAAGTTTCAGTAGCAACTCACCAAGTTTCAGTAGCAACTCACCAAGTTTCAGTAGCAACTCAAGTTTCAGTAACAAGTCAAATTTCAGTAACAAGTCATGAAGTTTCTCAACATTAACATCTCTAGAATCCCGAAGAATGTCAAGACAGTATTCTATCTCTTTGTGTTTTGGGGCATCTGTTGTGTGCACAAGCCTCAGTTTTGGGGCATCTGTTGTGTGCACAAGCCTTGGTTATTATCTGCCACAGATTGTGCAGATTCTGCATCAGAGATTCGAAGACAGAGGTTTTTTAACCAATCCCCATAGAAAGAAATCTAAAGGTGTAAAATCTGGTGAACATGGTGAGCCATTCAATGGGATCCCATCTTCCTCAACTCAGGGATCCCATCTTCCTCAACTCAGGGATCCCATCTTCCTCAACTCAGGGATCCCATCTTCCTCAACTCAGGGATCCCATCTTCCTCAACTCAGGGATCCCATCTTCCTCAACTCAGGGATCCCATCTTCCTCAACTCAGGGATCCCATCTTCCTCAACTCAGAGATCCCATCTTCTTCAACTCAGGGATCCCATCTTCCTCAACTCAGGGATCCCATCTTCCTCAACTCAGGGATCCCATCTTCCTCAACTCAGGGATCCCATCTTCCTCAGCACAGGGATCCCATCTTCCTCAACAAAGGGATACAATCTTCCTCAACTCAGGGATCCCATCTTCCTCAACTCAGGGATCCCATCTTCCGCAACACAGGGATCCCATTTTCCTCATCTCAGGGAACGCATCATTCTCATTTCAGGGAACCCATCATTCTCATCTCAGGGAACCCATATTCCTCATCTCAGGGAACCCATCATTCTCATCTCAGGGAACCCATATTCCTCATCTCAGGGAACCCATCATTCTCATCTCAGGGAACCCACATTCCTCTTCTTAGAGACTCCATCTTCTTCATCTCAAGGAACCCATCTACCTCATATAGTCATGTTTCGGATTGTCCCTCCTTCTCATGGCTAAATACATGCACACTTGGTCAGGTCATACAGCTTGGTCAGGTCATACAGCGTGGTCAGTCATACAGCTTGGTCACGTTATACAGCTTGTTCAGGTCGTCAGGTCATACAACCTAGTCATGTCGTAAGGTCATGCATCTTGTTCAGGTCATACAGCTTGGTCAGGTGATACAGCTTGGTCAGGTGATACAGCTTGGTCAGGTGATACAGCTTGGTCAGGTCATACAGCGTGGTCAGTCATACAGCTTGGTCAGGTGATACAGCTTGGTCAGTTTAATTATTATAGATTCTGATCTCGTTGTTTGGTCATCTGATATTTGTATAATGATAGAGATTTACTGCGTGAGTGCCACAAAATGGGGGATTGGATCTGGACGGGGGGGGGGGGGTGGAATGATGTCTGAGAGAGTTATTCTGAGGTGGACATATTTGCTGTACATGGATACGTTGTCGAGGTGTTCCATCGTTGTCCTTCATGTTTTCTTTTTCCTCCTCTTCCTGTGATATCCTCCGTATCTGTGAAGTTTGTTCATGGTCTGTATTCGACTGACCATTACGTTGTTCACGGTCTGTATTCGACTGACCATTACGTTGTTCACGGTCTGTATTCGATTGACCATTACGTTGTTCACGGTCTGTATTCGACTGACCATTACGTTGTTCACGGTCTGTATTCGACTGACCATTACGTTGAAGTCATTTAGTTTTACATTTTAGTTCACATTTCAAACAAGTAGTATTTTTCTGTTATTGAAAATGCTCTTTTGCGTTTACTCTTTCATCTGTTCTTGTTGCACTTGTCTTCCGTATTGTTTTGTTTTTCTTTCTCTCGTCTTCTCTCCTTCATGATCAACTTTTCCCCCTTCTTACACTCTGTATGAAAAATCAAGTCAAAACACAGTCTCTTCTTTTAAAAAAAAAAAAGAGATGATATTTTAATTGGATCGTGGACACTTTACAAGATGGAAGGATTGAAAACGTAAGGAAAGAAATGAAGAGAATGAAAGTAAGTATTTCTGGGGCTTATGTGAGACGAGACACAATGATGCTGGAGATTTTCTTTTTGAAAAACATAATATATTCAGGCGGCCGTAAACACGAAAGAGGGGTAGGAATAATATTAGACGAAACCAAGGCTAGATCATGGATAGCTAATTTCAAACCAAGCTATTTCAGATAGAATTCTACTTGTATATTGCCAGAAAACATCTGGAGGCCACAGAGATGTTGTTTTATAGAAGAATGTTGAAAATATCATGGACAACTGAAAAGAGTAATGCTATAATTCTACAACTGGTCAACTCAAATAGAGAAATTATTAGCTGTATTGGAAGACGGCAATCACAGTGCAGGGGTCATGTCATGAAAGAGGTGGATTGCAGAACATCGTAACAACTGGAGAGATCGAGGGTAAGAGAGACAGAGGAAGAAAACGTGAGAATATATTGGATGGCTTGAAAGCTTGGCATGATGCAGAATCATCAGAAACTTTATTTAAATGTATAACAAATAGACGACTGTGGAGAGACATGATCGTCTACGCCCGGAAGGCATGGTACCAATGAATGAATGAACACTATGAATCTCTTTTTTTGTAACATTCACTTTTTATTTGTCCCGATGAAGACATTTTAGTCGTAGCGTCGTCTGTGTTTGTTGATGTGTTATGTACTTTGTTGCAACACTCCTTACTTATTTTTGTCTTTCCGCCATATTGTCCTGTGCTGCACCATCCCTCATTATTAGTGCGTTGGGTTGTACCCAGACACTGAGGATTGGTCCCTTCTGCGTAAATTTTAACCGGTAAAGTTTCACATTAACAAAATTCACAATACCGTGAAGAGACTCTCGACATTTTCTGCATCCAACTGTTATTGTGACCTGTCCAATCATGTAGCATATCATTGTGTCTAGAAAACCATGGACTAAATCGATCTGTAAATCAAATGTGGACCACTCAGCTCGGACCATTGATCAATGTGGACGACTCAGCTAAGAGTCAGTGTAGTATCTATTGATCAATGTGGACCACTCAGGTAAGAGTCAGTGTAGTATCCATTGATCAAGTGCCATCTCTGCAACGAATGTTGTCTACAACAGACCCCAACATTCTCTGTCTCTTGCTTTGGTGGTGCACTCTGCTAGAGTGCATGCTATCTATTTCGTGATGTTTCCATAATATGTCGAAAATATGTTATTTGTGTGATTTTGATTTCCTTTAACATTTTTATTTTTGACGAAGTGTTAAATCTCTTCGTTTGTATTCTTCTATTTCCACGAAATTCTCCATATTCTTCTATTTCCACGAAGTTCTCCCTATTCTTCTATATATCCACATCTCAAAGGAAACAATTCTGTCTTCTTGTTGTTTGTTCATTGTCCATGTTTCTGAGCCATATATTAATGTAGAATAGATTAAGCATTTCATAATTATCATTGTATGTTTATTATGTGTGTGGCTGGTAAAGGGAAGTTCACAAATGTGTGTGGCTGGTAAAGGGAAGTTCACAAATGTGTGTGGCTGGAAAAGGGACATGTAAACAAATGCTGATGGCTGCGAAGTGGTTTTGAAAAATTATAACAGTGATTGACAAAGGAGAGTTGGGTGTGGAGACGTCTGACAAAAGTTGAAGTCAACAATACGGTTTTTATACATCGATTAGATTTTTAAATATTTTTTTTCTAATATTCCTGAATAAAAGTTGTTCGTTTTAGCGTTCTTTGTCTGAGAAAAACGTTGTATTAGGAGGGTGAATTGTTGCAGATAGTTCATAGTGGGGTATCTCAGAGTTCTTGGCCGTTGTTGACAAGCGGGATGAATGGGAAAACAATTGGCAATAAATGGTTATCGTAATATATGGACATTCTCTCATACAGTCCCATGAATAATGTAGTCGTATTCCGTTATAACAACTTGGTCCGGACACACCAATTATGTATGTAATAACAGAAATTCACTATATAGAATCAAACCCGCTTTAACAACTTGGTCCGGACACACGAAATATCTATTAAATAACAGAAATTCACTATACACAGACAAATCCCGTTATAACAACTTGGTCCGGACACAGTAAATCTGTATGTAATAACTGAAATCACCATATGAAGTACACACAAAAAATAACGAATAAAAATAACTGAGAATTTTGAAAAGTTTAGTATGAGAAAATATGTTATAAACGTATGCGATATAGAGATTCTCCAGTGTACGACGAAGACCATCTCCTCTATTGGGAACACTGCGATATAGAGATTCTCCAGTGTACGACGAAGACCATCTCCTCTATTGGGAGTACTGCAATAACAGACTAACCTACGTGACTTAGCAAGTACGGGTATTGTCTATTGTCTTTTCCCAAGTGGTTTGTGATCCACTCTTGCCGTTAAGCGTAGGGGTGATTGGAGCTCGAGCTTGCGTCTAATGCCAGATGTGTCGCCTCGGCTGTGCTATGACCGTGTTTGTACAGAATGTCCCTGACGTTTTCTATCCATCTTTTCCGTGGTCTTTCTCTGACTTTGTACCCTGATCTCAATTGGTTATATGCTTGTACGGGCAACTTGTATTATGTAATTAAATCAGCTCAGTTGTAGACCCGCAAATGAAGTACTTGTTATGAATGAACTATTTCGTCTGCAGCATGTCAAGTGGTTGCAAGATAGTTGTGGAAAAGTCGCCCTGATAATGAACAGACTGTCAAACTCGAGGCTCGTAGTATCACACCCTACAACAACAGCACTCAGTAAAACAATACTCTGGAACTTGCAAAAACTCTTGGAAAATCTCCCTATCTTCTTATACTTCTTCTTTGCGTTCGCAGTTTGATATGTCTACACATCAGTCTGGTTTAATATGTCTACACAGCAACTCTGATTTAACATTCCTACACATCAAGTCTGGTTTTCTGAATACATTTGGCTGTATTTGAAAGCTTCTCGGTGTTCCCATACAGCTTTATGTGGAAATCCATTTATGCGGGTCAGTGTTCTTCCACATATAACTCTATTAAGAAGTTTAAAATAAAACTCGACAGCCTGGCGTCGGAAACTTGAGTGACAAACTCGTTTATCTTGGAGCCCTTCATTAATCGTTCACGTTATCTGTCAAATACAATGTTGTTGTTTTGTGTGTCTTTACGTAGTGTCCTGTTTCTGTTTCCATGTTCTTCGTTGTCATGACAACCGTAAACACTTTCTCGTCTCACCACAGTTCAAAAAAAAAATTAGCAAGTAAAATGGTTCGATCACTTTATGAGAATGATGCCAAACCAAATACAATGTATTCTTGATTAAACCACAGTGTTGCCAATGTGTGATAGGGGAGCAGAGATTAGCAACACCGTAACCTGCTGGGTTTGTTGTAAGACATGAGAGAGAAAGAGCTGGTTCTGAAGGTGGCATTCCTGTGGGATATGTCCTGACTACACGATATTACAGAATTCTGAACTAAACAACAGAGAAATTGGAAATGCAGAAATTCTAGTAGATGAAATAAAAGAGGCCATACGAACATTGAAAGGAGGGAAGTCACCTGGTGTAGACAACATTCCAGCAGAATTGTTGAAATACGGGGGAATTAATGTGGTAAATATTATGACCAAAATATGCCAAAATATATGGAACACAAAACAATGGTCCACTGATTGGACACAATCACTAACAATACCAATTCCCAAGAAAGGAAATTTGAAAGTGTGTACAAATTACAGAACAATTAGCCTTATAACACACCCCAGTAAAGTGATGCTCAAAATACTACGTAACAGAATAAAACACAAGTCAGAAGAAATAATTGCAGAAGAACAAGCTGGCTTCAGAGCAAACAGAAGCACTGTTGAACAAATATTTAAAACCCGAACACTAATCGAAAAACATATTCAGCACCAACGTGATCTATACCACAACTTCATTGACTTTACAAAGGCCTTTGATCGTGTTTGGCATGATGGTCTGTGGCACATACTGAGGAAATTTAATTTTGACACCACAATTATAGACATTATTGAAGCTCTGTACGAAAATTCAAATAGTGCTGTCTTGTCACACAATACAATTGGAGAGTTCTTCAAAACAACTGTGGGAGTTCGAAAGGGATGCATAATGTCCCCAGTAATTTTTAACATATACTTAGAGCACATCATACAAGAGATATTACATGACTACAACACGTCTATATCGATCGGAGGTCGCCCTATTTGCAACTTGCGTTTCGCTGATGATATTGATCTTATAGCTGGGTCAGAACAATCATTGCAAGAATTAACATCAAAGTTAGAAAAAGTTACCAGCAAGTACGGAATGGAAATCAATTCAGATAAGAGCAAAATCTTGGTAAACAGCAGAGACACAGAAAACCAGACTAATATCATGATGAATGGACACAAGCTTGAAGAGGTGAATACCTTCAAATACCTCGGATCCAGTATATGCAGTGATGGTAAATGCAAAGCAAACTAAAAATAAGGCTGGAGATGGCTTTAGCGTCCTTGTCAAGGCTAACTGTGATTTGGAAAAGCAACATCAGTGTTGGAGTGAAAATCAAACTGTATAGGTCGCTGGTGCTTTCTGTTGTGTTGTATGGTTGTGAGAGTTGGACACTCACTGCGGACATGGAGAGAAGATTACAGTCTTTCGAGTATAAATGCTACAGAAGAATTCTACGAATTTCCTATAGGGAACATAAGACCAATGTGTACGTAAGAAATATAGTAGAGATGTGTGCAGGTGTCCAGGAGCCATTGCTTTCAATAGTGAAACGACGAAAACTAGCATGGTTCGGACATGTATGCAGGCAGGATTCCTTGTCAAAAACAGTACTGCAGGGAACTGTCGAGGGTGGAAGAAGCAGATTAGGACAAATAAAGACATGGACAGACAACATCAAGGAATGGACAGGGCTAGATATTTCCACACTCATCCGCATCGCTGAGGATAGAATTCGCTGGAGGACTCTGTGTGCTGAAGCATCCAATGTGGTACCCCTACGACCCTGAAGGGTTATGGGTTTATTGATTGATTGATTTGATTCCTGGGGGATGATGGGGTTAGTGGGATGGCGAGGGAGGGCGGCCGGTGGAGGTTGTCTATTCCATCCCTTAGGTCATAGTAACCTCAAATAATATGCAAATCTTATAAGAAACGTCATGATGCAGCAAATGGGATTTGAACCAGGTTCATTCACATGACACCCACTCTCCTTGCAACTTGAGTCAACACGTTTTCCGTCTTTTACCACATCGCATCCCTACAGTTGATCTCCCTACAGTTGTTCTCCCTACGGTTGTTCTCCCTACGGTTGTTCTCCTTACTGTTATTCTCCCGATGTGGTCAAAGACGGATAACGTATTGACTCAAGTTGCGAGGCGAGTAGGTGCTATCTGAGCGTACCAGGTTCAAATCTCGTGTGTTGTATTATGTATTTTCTTGAATAATAAATCCTGGATGTTTCTAGATTATTTTATCCATGCTAAAATTATTGGTGCCAGGTTGAAAGATATAGATATTGCAGACATTCTGTAAACCATGACACAACACGTTCCGTTATCGTGGGCTGGCCAAACTTGGAGAACGGTAACAAAGTTTGGCTAATTACTGATAACACATGATAGCAAACAAAAATTCGACGTTTCGACCAAAATTCCTATAATAAGAACACAAGATAATACGTGACGATTAAGAAAGGAATTGTCCACATACGAATTACTTGTTTGTTACCAGAATGAGTAAACAGGACCGTGGATACCTCAATGGAGGTTCCCCCTACAAAAAAGGCCATTCGTGCGTTTTCGTGCATTCTATCTACTTTTTGATGAATATTGTGATTATCTTTTTGTGAAAAACCGCTAGGAAAGGGGGATTGCTTCTGGCCCTAGAGAAAGAAGTGTGTTGGTTCTGACCCTCTTGAAGGGAAGGGAGTTACTTCTGGACCTAGGGAGGGGGTTGCTTCTGGCCCCTGAGAAGGGGGGGTTCTTCTGGACCTTGGGAAGGTGTGATTGCTTCTGGCACAAGAGAAGGGGGAGATTGATTCTGGAACTAGGGAATAAGGGTGTTGTTTTTGGCCCTAGGAAGGGAGGAGGTTGTTTCTAGCCCTAGGACAGAGGGTGTTGCTTCTGACCCTAGCGAAGGGGGTTGCTTCTGGCCGTAGGTAAGGGAGGGTTACTTCTGGCTCTAGAGAAGAAGGGGTTGCTTCTGGCCCTAGGAGAAGGGGAGGGGGGTTGCTTCTGGCTAGTATTTTGGTTTAGTTCCTAGTACTATTGTACTAATGTTGCTATTTGCTGAAAGGGAGGGGGGGGGGGGTGGTTTCTTCCTCAAACCCACCCCTTAACTAAGGAAGTGTTATCAAAACTTCGTTACCCTTTTCCAAGTTTTGCCTGTTGGATTACAGTTTTACTGCAGTTGTTTCTTATTATCGGTTATCTGGACTATATAACAGAAGTCTGAGAACAGCAGGAATGTGAGAACAGCAGGAATGTGAGAACAGCAGGAATGTGAGAACAGCAGGAGTGTGAGAACAGCAGGAGTCTGAGAACAGCAGGAGTCTGAGAACAGCAGGAGTCTGAGAACAGCAGCACATGAAATATTGTGTAACATTTTCTTGATCTGGAAGTATATAAACACATACACTGTTATAAATATTGCACACAAGTTCAAGGATAACAGCTGACATATTCGGCTAGAAAATCGATAATAATGACAAAGATAGCAATGGCAGATTATTACACAAAAACATGTATAAAACATGACTGTGCAAGAAAGGACGATCAAACAGCAGCAGATGTTATAATGTGTTGGTTAAATAGTTGCAGATAATTTTGATCATGAAGCATACATTAGATTACTGATATCAATTGTCAGAAGGAGTATCCAAAGAAAAAACAAATGCTTCTAATAAGCAATATCAATATTGAGAAGAGGAAAAAATCATGTGCACAGATCTCTGATCTTATGCCATGTTCGTCTATGAAAAATACACAACACAGGATAAATAAATGGAAACTTTAAAGCTCCCTGCAGGTGAAGAGTAATTTGGAAGTCGAATAGTATAGCTATCTCAGAAGGAGGCTAGGGCGAGCACTATCATCATGTGCCTGACACCAGTTTTTAGAGTTTGTCAAAGTGTACTGTTAACTCAATTATAAATTTCAAGAAAGAGAGAGAGAGAGAGAGAGAGAGAGAGAGAGAGAGAGAGAGAGAGAGACGTAACAGATGAGTGAGTGGTTACTCACAATATTTGTGTATATGATCACTACTTGATTGATTGCCAGTTGCAGCAAATTCTTGTCTGTGAAATATCTTCAGCGTGGAGACATGTTTGTGAGCTGCTCTACACGTCTATATGTACTGAGTGCACTCCCATTGTTTAGAAATCGAATGTGCGAGCCGTTGCATAAGCCTCTGAGATTATATTATGTGTGGAGGATGTAGAGTCGATCATGGTTCATGGATGCTCAACCAAGGAACGGTCTTCTCATGCTTCCGTCTGCTGTTGTTAGAAAATGTGCCAGCTTTTGTTTTCGCTCGACGAATCATTGTGCAGAATTCGATTATAATTGTCTAGAAAATACTTTTCACAGATTCAAGGCTCTTATGTAGATTATCAGATTATGTGTCTGAATGTCAAGCATTTGCTGTGATAGTTCCGCGAGGATTGACAGGTATCAGTCTACCCGTTCTGACTGCTGACGTTTAGGGAGTTGACACGGTATGACCGAAACTGATCGGCTTCTGATAGACGGGAATATAAGACAGTGCTCATACCTAAGATGGTGCCAAGAACTAGAGTGCTCATACCTAAGATGGTACCAAGAACTAGAGTGCTCATACCTAAGATGGTACCAAGAACTAGAGTGCTCAAGCCATTAGATGAAAGGGCTACGTTATATATTGTGCATGTCTTTGTATTAATTAATTGGTTAGTTTATGGTTGTCAATTAATAATGCAGTGTAGAAGTTATGAGTGACTTTGTAAAACCCGTGTTATGATTAAATATTAAATTGTATAACTTTATATTTCGGCTAGGACATGCGGATGTTGACGATAATGAGTGAATCGATAAACTGGAGAGCACGGCCACAGTTTCACTAGGAACATTAATATCTAGATCTCAAATAGTTCATGCGTTGACCGACCTCGTCCGCTCAGAAGATTTTTGTAAAGTGTGAATCATGGTCACTGTCAAGACTGAATGAGATTGTGTGAATCATGGTCGCTCTCAAGTTACATGAAATTGTCTGATTAATGGTCGCTGTCAAGACTGAATGAGATTGTGTGAATCATGGTCGCTCTCAAGATAAAATGAAATTGTCTGATTAATGGTCGTTGTCAAGACTGAATGAAATAAATAAAGATCATTATTAGATCTCCTCCTCAAGAGACACTGTCAAACTCCGTGTATGTACATGAACATATGCATGAAGTATTACTTTCATACAAAATGTAGAGTGTGGTAGTAGAGAAACGTCGAGGGCAACAATATGTAGAGTGTGTTAGTAGAGAAACGTCGAGGGCAACAAATATGTAAAGTGTTAGAAAAGAAACGTCGGGGGCAACAAGATGTAGTGAGTGTTAGTATAGAAACATCAAGGGCAACAATATTTGAAGGGTGTTAGAAGAGAAACGTCGAGAGCAACAATATGTGGAGGGTGTTAGAAGAGAAACGTCGAGGGCAACATTATGTGGAGGGTGTTAGAAGAGAAACGTCGAGAGCAACAATATGTGGTGGGTGTTAGAAGAGAAACGTCGGGGGCAACAATATGTGGAGGGTGTTAGAAGAGAAACGTCGAGGGCAACAAATATGTAAAGTGTTAGAAAAGAAACGTCGGGGGCAACAAGATGTAGTGAGTGTTAGTATAGAAACATCAAGGGCAACAATATTTGGAGGGTGTTAGAAGAGAAACGTCGAGAGCAACAATATGTGGAGGGTGTTAGAAGAGAAACGTCGAGGGCAACAAATATGTAAAGTGTTAGAAAAGAAACGTCGGGGGCAACACGATGTAGTGAGTGTTAGTATAGAAACATCGAGGGAAACAATATGTGGAGGGTGTTAGAAGAGAAACGTCGAGGGCAACAATATGTGGAGGGTGTTAGAAGAGAAACGTCGAGGGCAATAACTATGTAAGGTGTTAGTAGAGAAACGTCGAGGGTAACAAATATGTAAGGTGTTAGAAAGGAAACGATGAGGGTAACAAATATGTAAGGTGTTAGTAGAGAAACGTCGAGGGAAACAAATATTTAAAGTGTTAGTAGAGAAACGTCGTGGGTAACAAATATGTAAGGTGTTAGTAGAGAAACGTCGAGGGTAACAAATATGTAAGGTGTTAGTAGAGAAACGTCGAGGGAAACAAATATTTAAAGTGTTAGTAGAGAAACGTCGTGGGCAACAAATATGTAAAGTGTTAGAAAAGAAACGTCGGGGGCAACACGATGTAGTGAGTGTTAGTATAGAAACATCGAGGGAAACAATATGTGGAGGGTGTTAGAAGAGAAACGTCGAGGGCAAGAATATGTGGAGGGTGTTAGAAGAGAAACGTCGAGAGCAACAATATGTGGAGGGTGTTAGAAGAGAAACGTCGGGGGCAACAATATGTGGAGGGTGTTAGAAGAGAAACGTCGAGGGCAACAAATATGTAAAGTGTTAGAAAAGAAACGTCGGGGGCAACAAGATGTAGTGAGTGTTAGTATAGAAACATCAAGGGCAACAATATTTGGAGGGTGTTAGAAGAGAAACGTCGAGAGCAACAATATGTGGAGGGTGTTAGAAGAGAAACGTCGAGGGCAACAAATATGTAAAGTGTTAGAAAAGAAACGTCGGGGGCAACACGATGTAGTGAGTGTTAGTATAGAAACATCGAGGGAAACAATATGTGGAGGGTGTTAGAAGAGAAACGTCGAGGGCAACAATATGTGGAGGGTGTTAGAAGAGAAACGTCGAGGGCAATAACTATGTAAGGTGTTAGTAGAGAAACGTCGAGGGTAACAAATATGTAAGGTGTTAGAAAAGAAACGATGAGGGTAACAAATATGTAAGGTGTTAGTAGAGAAACGTCGATGGAAACAAATATTTAAAGTGTTAGTAGAGAAACGTCGTGGGTAACAAATATGTAAGGTGTTAGTAGAGAAACGTCGAGGGTAACAAATATGTAAGGTGTTAGAAAAGAAACGATGAGGGTAACAAATATGTAAGGTGTTAGTAGAGAAACGTCGAGGGAAACAAATATTTAAAGTGTTAGTAGAGAAACGTCGTGGGCAACAAATATGTAAAGTGTTAGAAAAGAAACGTCGGGGGCAACACGATGTAGTGAGTGTTAGTATAGAAACATCGAGGGAAACAATATGTGGAGGGTGTTAGAAGAGAAACGTCGAGGGCAACAATATGTGGAGGGTGTTAGAAGAGAAACGTCGAGGGCAATAACTATGTAAGGTGTTAGTAGAGAAACGTCGAGGGTAACAAATATGTAAGGTGTTAGAAAAGAAACGATGAGGGTAACAAATATGTACGGTGTTAGTAGAGAAACGTCGAGGGAAACAAATATTTAAAGTGTTAGTAGAGAAACGTCGAGGGTAACAAATATGTAAGGTGTTAGAAAAGAAACGATGAGGGTAACAAATATGTACGGTGTTAGTAGAGAAACGTCGAGGGAAACAAATATTTAAAGTGTTAGTAGAGAAACGTCGTGGGTAATAAATATGTAAGGTGTTAGTAGAGAAACGTCGAGGGTAACAAATATGTAAGGTGTTAGTAGAGAAACGTCGAGGGTAACAAATATGTAAGGTGTTAGTAGAGAAACGTCGAGGGTAACAAATATGTAAGGTGTTAGTAGAGAAACGTCGAGGGTAACAAATATGTAAGGTGTTAGTAGAGAAACGTCGAGGGTAACAAATATGTAAGGTGTTAGTAGAGAAACGTCGAGGGTAACAAATATGTAAGGTGTTAGTAGAGAAACGTCGAGGGTAACAAATATGTAAGGTGTTAGTAGAGAAACGTCGAGGGTAACAAATATGTAAGGTGTTAGTAGAGAAACGTCGAGGGTAACAAATATGTAAGGTGTTAGTAGAGAAACGTCGAGGGTAACAAATATGTAAGGTGTTAGTAGAGAAACGTCGAGGGTAACAAATATGTAAGGTGTTAGTAGAGAAACGTCGAGGGTAACAAATATGTAAGGTGTTAGTAGAGAAACGTCGAGGGTAACAAATATGTAAGGTGTTAGTAGAGAAACGTCGAGGGTAACAAATATGTAAGGTGTTAGTAGAGAAACGTCGAGGGTAACAAATATGTAAGGTGTTAGTAGAGAAACGTCGAGGGTAACAAATATGTAAGGTGTTAGTAGAGAAACGTCGAGGGTAACAAATATGTAAGGTGTTAGTAGAGAAACGTCGAGGGTAACAAATATGTAAGGTGTTTATTAGAATGTTGTCATTAAGTTCATACGTCAATGATAAAGACAAAAATAGAAGAAAAAGAACATAAATAACAAATAGAACAAAAAGAACAAATAGAATACATAGAACAAATAGAATACATAGAACAAATATAATACATAGAACAAATAGAACACAAAGAACAAATATAATACATAGAACAAATAGAATACATAGAACAAATATAACACATAGAACAAATAGAACACATAGAACAAATAGAATACATAGAACAAGTAGAATACATAGAACAAATATAACACATAGAACAAATATAACACATAGAACAGATAAAACACATAGAACACATTAAACACATTAGAATAAATAAGTCCTGTGATCGTTGCAATCATGTTTACGTTTCCATAGAGGAAGTCAAACTGCGGCAAATAGGGCGGCTTGAGCATATTGTCGCGGCGTAATGTGCAGATTGTGTTTAATTCTGCAATGTGAATGAATACTGGATATCCTTGCACGAGAGTTTGAACACGGATCGTTAAGCTGCATGGTTGAATCTTCTAGCTGTTAGCTTCACGTGTATCAATCAATACATCAATCTGTCCATCAGACATCACAGACCTAGTCCGCGAGCTCAGTCATCCGAAAACTCAGAGTTCAAACCAGCTCTCTCTATCTCTAACTCTTCTACTCACTCACTCCATCTCCTGCTTTATCTCTCTTTCTGTTCTCTCTTTCTTTCTCTCTATCTCACTGTTTCTCTCTCGCTGGCTCTCTTTACTTGCAATATCTAAACTTGTTTCATACCCCCCCCCCCTTCTTTCAATTCCATCTGTGCTTCTTCTTTATCTTGTCTCAAACTCCCGCTGATGTTCAGGATATAGTTGAGACTATTTAATGTGTTGTATAGCTGCTTACAGTTGTGTTAGGATGTCTGCACCTCTTCGCCGTAGACATCCAGTTACAAGATGTTGGGCCATTTTGACCTTTTTGGATAAGATAACAAATCTTATCCTGAAACCACCTTATCTACTTCTTATAGCATGTATTGAATCTCAGATGTTGTATTATTGCAGGCAACGTTGTTGTATTACTGCGGTATACGGTGTTGTATTATTGCAAGCCATATTGTTGTATTATTGCAGACCATATTGATGTATTATTGCCGCCCATAAAGTTGTATTAATGCATGCTATATTGTTGTATTATTGCAGGCAATATTGTTGTATTATTGTATGCCACGGTGTTGTACTATATTGTGTAATGCCCAATCATATCCCAGCAACTCACGACATCAAATATTTGCTAGCATTTGTTTGTCTAGATGGGACATATGTTGCTAGCGTTTGTTTGTCTAGATGGCACATATGTTGCTAGCGTTTGTTTGTCTAGATGGGACATATGTTGCTAGCGTTTGTTTGTCTAGATGGCACATATGTTGCTAGCGTTTGTTTGTCTAGATGGCACATATGTTGCTAGCGTTTGTTTGTCTAGATGGCACATATGTTGCTAGCGTTTGTTTGTCTAGATGGCACATATGTTGCTAGCGTTTGTTTGTCTAGATGGCACATATGTTGCTAGCGTTTGTTTGTCTAGATGGCACATATGTTGCTAGCGTTTGTTTGTCTAGATGGCACATATGTTGCTAGCGTTTGTTTGTCTAGATGGCACATATGTTGCTAGCGTTTGTTTGTCTAGATGGCACATATGTTGCTAGCGTTTGTTTGTCTGGTTGGGACATGTGTTGCTAGCATTTGTTTGTCTGGTTGGGACATATGCTGCTAGCATTTGTTTGTCTGGTTGGGACATATGTTGCTAGCATTTGTTTGTCTGGTTGGGACATATGTTGCTAGCATTTGTTTGTCTGGTTGAGACATATGTTGCTAGCGTTTGTTTGTCTGGTTGGGACATATTTTCTAGCGTTTGTTTGTATGGTTGGGACATGTGTTGCTAGCATTTGTTTGTCTGGTTGGGACATGTGTTGCTAGCATTTGTTTGTCTTAATGGGACATATTTTCTAGCGTTTGTTTGTCTGGTTGGGACATATGTTGCTAGCGTTTATTTTGCTGGTTGGGACATATGTTGCTAGCGTTTATTTGTCTAATTGGGACAAATGTTTCTAGCGTTTGTTTTTCTAGTTTGGACATATGTTGCTAGCGTTTTGTTTGTCTGGATTAGACATATGTTGCTAGCGTTTGTTTGTCTCGATGGGACATATGTTGCTAGCGTTTGTTTGTCTAGATGGGACATATGTTGCTAGCGTTTGTTTGTCTCGATGGGACATATGTTGCTAGCGTTTGTTTGTCTCGATGGGACATATGTTGCTAGCGTTTGTTTGTCTGGTTGGGACATATGTTGCTAGCGTTTGTTTTTCTGGTTAGAAATTGTGACCGGACTAACTTTCAACTGGAGCAGCTGTTTGTCTGGTAAGTATTCTAAAGAGAACATACTTTTAACTATAGCTGCAGTTTGTCTGTGAAGTCTGGAGAGAAAATACTTTCAGCTGTTGCTGCTGTTTTTTATATTAAGTCTTGAGCGAACTTACTTTCATCTATAGCTGCTGTTTGTCTGTTGAGAAGTTTAGAGAGAACATACTTTCAACTTTAGCTGCTGTTTGTCTGGTGAGAAGTTTATAGAGAGAACATACTTTCAACTTTAGCTGCTGTTTGTCTGTTGAGAAGTTGAAACATAACGTATTCTCAACTGTAGCTTTCTTTCCGTTTGTATTGTTAGAATTTGGGACATAAATTCCATTCAAATGTAGTTGATGTTTGTTGGTGAGGTGTTGTACACATCTTACTTTCAACTGTAGCTATTGTTTGCTTGGCTAGAAGTTGGGACAGAACTTACTTTTAAATGTAGCTGTGGTTTATCTTGATAGAAGTTACGACAGAGCTTACTTTCAACTGTAGCTATTGTTTGTATGGTTAGATGTTGGTGCAGAACTTACTTTCAACTGTAGCTTTCCTTCCGGACAATCTCTCATGAAATCTTTAAACCATTGCTGTAGCTCCCTCCTGTCAACTGAAATAGACAAACGATTATTGTAAACAGTTTATATAAACAGACAAGCGATTATTGTAAACAGATTATATAAAGAGATTAACGATTCTTGTAAACAGTTCATATAAACAGACAAACGGCTGTTGTTAACGAGCTCAAAAGAATGATGACAGTTAACATTTGCAATATCAAAAGACTGTTAATAATTTAAGTATGTAGGCTTCATGGACTGTTCACAGTTCGGATATGTAAGTTCTAAGTAATGTTCACAGTTCGGATATGTAAGATCTAAGTAATGTTCACAGTTCGGATATGTAAGTTCTAAATAATGTTCTCAGTTCAGATATGCAGACAAACTGTTAGTATTCCATTGTTGATTTAAACCAAAAATAATTAAGACAAAGTCACACAAATTGACATGGAAGAAGTCAGACATAGTAATTCAACCAACCTGTGTAACGGACATTTTCCCACAGACATAGTAATTCAACCAACCTGTGTAACGGACATTTTCCCACAGACATAGTAATTCAACCAACCTGTGTAACGGACATTTTCCCACAGACATAGTAATTCAACCAACCTATGTAACGGACATTTTCGCACAGATACAATAACTGGTTGAACATTACCCTAAGTAGAGTATCAAAAATTGATAATTAGGTACCACCTATCAGTGCCGTAGGAACTATAAGGCTTTACCAGAGAAATGGGAACGGGTTTCTAAAAGAAGCTTTACAACTTGCTTTTTTAGCGGGTTCGCATAAGCATTATGCGGTCCAGAGTTTGTAAATAAATCTCCACATGAGTATGACACGGCTCATTGAATTAGTAAATAAATCTCCACATGAGTATGACACGGCTCATTGAATTGGTAAATAAATCTCCACATGAGCTCCTGCTCCAAGTTAAAGGGAAAACTCCGATTGAGGCTAAATCCTTGCCTCGGAGATAGAGCTTAGTTTAGTCAACAGAATCTGAAAAATAAGACTGGCCAGGTCCTACTAAATTCGATGAAGACCACAGTCTGCTCTAGCAAGGACACAACGTCAGTGAATAGAAGGTAGTGATGATGATGTTCGTCCGTCGTGATCGACGATGACCAAAAACTCAACCATAATAATAATAACAATAAATAATAAAATAATAAAGTTAATAGTGCGTTTTTAAATGACTAGCAAGTCCAATGCGCGCACAAAATGTTCTTTTACAGAATTGACAACAATAGAATGTATCTGTGTGAGGTTGAGATGTTTTTTCTTTTCTACGTGTCCGCTTCTGTCTTGCAGTTTCTTGTCTGAATTCTTCTGCCGCTAGTGCTCCCGTTCTAATGCTGTAACGCCAAGCCGTTCTATCCTGAGCGAGGCTCTCCCAAGCACCTACGTCAATGTTAAGATGTTTCAAGGATGACTTGAGCGTGTCTTTGAAACGCTTTTTCTGTCCACCAGCTTTTCGAAATCCTGCCTTGAGTTCTCCATAATATATTTGTTTTGGCAATCGCGAGTTCTCCATGCGCACAAGATGGCCTGCCCAGCGTGCCTGCGCCTTCATAAGTATTGTGTGGATGCTTATTGAGGTTGATTTTTCCAAGACCTCGTAGTCTGGTACTTTGTCCCACCAATGGATGTTTAGTAATTTACGTAGGCAGGTAAGATGGAAATGATTTAACTTTCTTGCATGTCTAGCATACACTGTCCACGTTTCGCAGGCGTATAGTAAGGTTGGTATAACAGCAGCATGATATACTTGTAGTTTGGTGGTTGTTCTTATACCTCTTCTGTCCCATACATTTTTGCGTAATCCGCCAAATACAGCACTAGCTTTTGCCAGTCTCTTGTTAACTTCCACATCAATGTTGACATCGCGAGAGAGAGTGCGTCCAAGGTAAGTAAAATTGTCGACTACCTGCAGTTTTTCCTTATTGACGATGATGGAAGTAGCAGTATGTTGGCTATTTGATGTTGCTAGAAGGTAGTACACTAAGGAGAACGACATTAAATAGGGAATAGAAGGTATTGCACTAAGGATATCGTAATTAAATATGGAAAAGAAGGCGCGGGGGGGGGGGGTAGTAGGGGTCACTAACAGTCTGACACGAGACAGCAGTTTCTAAGAGTCTTATATCGATACTTCTGTGTTTATTAGCGCGACAAACAATACTTATCAGAAATCTATGTATCGATACTTCTGTGTTTATTAGCGCGACAAACGATCTATCTATCTGTCCGCTGAAATCCTTTGTTGCCTTTCGCCTTTCGGGTAGAAGCGTTTTCTGGAGACGGCCCTCTTTTGTGCTGAGTATATCTCTGTATCTGTGTAGCTTAGCTTGCTGTGGTATGCTGTCTGATGGTAGTCTGCTGATGTGTGCAAACCATTTGATCTGTTGTCTCTTGATATATTCTAAGATTGGGGTGGTGCCCATTTTTGTCGGATGTCCTCATTCCTTACCTTGTCTCTTAACGATATTCCTAGAATTCTGCGTAATTATGCCAATTCAGCTGTCACAAGTTTACGTTTGTCTTGTGTTGTCGTTGTCCATGTTTGGCATTGGTAGCACAGCGTTGGTATAATAATCGTTTTGAATAGTGTTATTTTGGTGTTAAATCTACGTATTTGTTTCTGAAGATTGGTGTCATTTGTCCTATGGCTTGGTATGCTTTCCTACATCTAGTGTGTATTTCTTTGCTGCTTTTGCCGTCTTTTGTTATATTACTTCCTAGATATGTGAATTCTGTCACTTGGTTAAGTCTGTTGTTATAATTATATATATATATATATATATATATATATATATATATATATATATATATATATATATATATATATATATATATATATATATATATATATATATATATATATATATATTGGTGTTTCTTTCTGTTCTTCCTATCTTCATTACTTCGGTCTTGTCTTTATTTATCTTCATGTTAAAGGTGTGGTATGCTTGATTTAATCCATCTATTTGTCTTTTTAGTTCTTCTTCCAATGATGCCACTAGTGCTTGGTCGTCTGCAAATAGTAGATCGTTTAAGTTATCCTTCAGATTGTTTTCCTCTGTTGTCTTTGCTACTGTACAGATGTGGTCTTTGTATGTTATGAACAATAGGGGGTATAGCACATATCCCTGTCTCACACCCGAGTTAATTTGAAATTTATCGGATGTACCTGCGCTAGTTCTTACTGAGCATTGACTCTTGACGTATGTGCTCTGACATAGGTTTATCAGATGTTTGGTGAACTCCATATGTCTGTATTGTTATCCATAATTGGGCTCTATCCACTCTGTCAAAAGCTTTCTCTTGGTCTTCGAAAGTCAAATATAAGTCTTGGTTATTTTCTATCGCTCTTTCTGAAAGTTGTTTGAAGGCGAAGATTGCATCTGTACAGCTTTTATTTTTCCGAAACCCCATTTCGCGCAAACGATACTTATCAGAAATGGAAGCTCCCTGACGCCCATCTTCTATACAAAATTGTTTTTGGTTAGTTTATTTTAAAGTGACTTCTGTTCTTGTGTTGTTGATATATTACTGTGTATTTTTATATACCAAACTCAGAGAAGTCACTTTTAATTTTACGCCCTTAGCAAGCTCTGCATCAGCAGCCTCCCTTCCCTTTGCATAAACTAAATTCGATTTGGTTGTGGGTCCTTTGGGATTGTTCGTCCCAAACAAACACATTCGTTTTATTATCCTCCGTTTGAATTGTGCTCATGGTAAAGGTTTCTTGGTCGAAACATTGATTCAGTCTGTTTTATGAAGCAATATTTGTGGTAATATTTCGTCTGTTGTGTACAAACTATGTTTGTTATATTGTGATTTAATATGTTGTGTGAACTGTTCATAGTATTCTTCTTGTGATTCAGTTCATTTTCCGAGTTGTTCATACTATTACTTCGTAACCTACATTCCCTCTAATTTTCTGCTGTGAGCAAATCTGAAGATGTCTGAGCTGTAAAGATATCCATTTGAAGGTTCCTACTACCTAAACAAAATTATCATCCGCTCGTACTCTATGTGCACTGACGGTACATTTCGTGAGAGATACCATGTGTGTTCGTCCATAATATGTGATATGACAATTTTGTACATCCACTATTGAAAATTCAGTTAGGATTATTTCCATGCCTAATATTTCGTAGATGACTAATGAGTCCTATTCGAGCTGTAAATGTCCATGGACAGTTCAGGTATATAATGACCACTGTAGACGGATTTTGGTATATCCGTGACTTTATATTTACTCTCCGCTGTTGAGCTGCTGCATTTCTCCACTTTTCACAAGATGGTGCGCTCTTTTTTTTTTATTGTAGAGCACCATGTAGATATATTTTGTGCAAGTTCTTCCCATGTATCGTGGTCTATTTCAAAGGCTTTTAGTGGGGTCTTTAACGAGTCCTTGCAGCGCTTCCTTTGGTCACCTTGAGATCTTGTACACTTCTCCAGCTCACCATCTTTGGCAGACGATGATATGGCATACGTACACAGTGACCTGCCCAACGAATCTATGTCTGCATCAGGATAGTGTAAATGCTGGGGATACCAGATCTGCGGTATAAGGATACAAGGACAGTGGTAACTGGAATCTCTTCTTGCCATTTGATGTTCTTGACTTATCGGAGACAAGTTGTGTGAAAGTGATTAAGTTTCCTCACATGACGTCTATACTCAGTCCATGTTTCGTTAGCGTATAACAGCACTGGAAGTACCGCTGCTCTGAAGACTTTCAGCGTAGTCTGTAGGTTAATGCAATTTCTACGCCAAACATTTGCTTACAATCTGCCGAAAGTAATGCTTGCTTTGGCGATCCTTGTATACACTTCATCATCAATGTTGGCATTTTGTAATAACGTACTGCCTAGATATGTGAATCTATTCACAACTTTCAGTGCTACACCATTTACCTTTATGCAGGGCTCGAGATAGCTTTTGTCAGGTGCTGGTTGTAACATGACTTCTGTTTACCTCTGAGTTAATAGTAAGTCCAAAGTTGGTATAGGCTTTGGAGAATCTGTCTATAATATTTTGTAGATCAGCCTCAGAGTTGGCATTTAGCACACAGTCATCAGCAAATAGAAGATCGTTGCTTGTGTCTGATTTATATAATTGTTTAATCCCTGAAATTTTGTGGAACAGTTTCGCATTTCCATGAGTGTTGGAAAATTATATGAAGTTTCTCAATGAGATTTTTACCACCATACCTATATATTTTGATTGTATTGAGTTGGAGCCAGATACTTTTCCACTAGAAAGCTGATTAATTGCTTTACAAGTTTCTTCTAAAGTAGGAATGTCACCTAGCAGTTTGATGTCACCTAGCAGTTTGATGTCACCTAGCAGTTTGATGTCCCCTAGCAGTTTGATGTCACCTAGCAGTTTGATGTCCCCTAGCAGTTTGATGTCCTCTAGCAGTTTGATGTCCCCTAGCAGTTTGATGTCACCTAGCAGTTTGATGTCACCTAGCAGTTTGATGTCCCCTAGCCTCTTCATTTATTGATGATGGGTTATTCAAAATGTGTTCAAAGTGTTCTACCCGGAGCTACAGAATGTTATCTTTCTCTACGATTAATTGTGTTTCATTTGCATTGAGAAGGGGAGAAGATCCTGATGAGGTTGGACCATATAACGTTTTAAGTGCATCATAGAAGTTTCTCAAATCCATGGTGTTTGCATATTTTTGTATCTCATCTGCTTTCTTATTCAGCCATGAGTCCCTCATATGTTGCCTTAGTTTAATTTTGTATTATTTTCCGTTTGCATTTGAGTGGTTTTTTTCTAGACGTTGATTTTGGATTATTAAAGTACGCTTTGAGATGGTGGTGTTTGTGAAGGTGGTGTTTGTGAAGGTGGTGTTTGTGAATGTGGCTTTGAGAAGGTGGTGTTTGTGAATGTGGTGTTTGTGAATGTGGCTTTGAGAAGGTGGTGTTTGTGAAGGTGGCTTTGAGAAGGTGGTGTTTGTGAAGGTGGCTTTGAGAAGGTGGTGTTTGTGAATGTGGCTTTGAGAAGGTGGTGTTTTTCATCCAACATTTCTTTATTATCATTCTCATCAAACCAGTCATTTTGTTTGTGGATAGAATGACCTAGTTCCTCCGTAGCAGTATCGTAAATTTGCTAGCTAAAATATGTCCAGTTCGCATCCACATCTTGCTCTTGTAGTGCAGATTTCAGACATTCATCTAGAGTAGAGGCTAGGGACTTGTGTGTTTACATTCGATAGCTTTCTTACGTCTATACGTTTCAATCCTTGCCTGTGGGCGTCTATGGGCATCTGTGGGCGTCTGTGGCCATCTGTCAGTGATACCTAATAATAATGTGCGCGGCTACTAGGTATAGATCTGATAATGTGCACTGACGGGCCCCGACAACACACGGGCGAGGTATAGATGTGATAATGTGTACTGACGTGCCTCGACAACACACGGGCGAGGTATAGATGTGATAATGTGTACTGACGGGCCCCGACAACACACGGGCGAGGTATAGATCTGATAATGTGCACTGACGGGCCCCGACAACACACGGGCGAGGTATAGATGTGATAATGTGTACTGACGGGCCCCGACAACACACGGGCGAGGTATAGATGTGATAATGTGTACTGACGGGCCCCGACAACACACGGGCGAGGTATAGATGTGATAATGTGTACTGACGGGCTCCGACAACACACGGGCGAGGTATAGATGTGATAATGTGCACTGACGCACACGTTACAAGAAATAGTTTTCCTATCAACTGTCATTAACTATAGATATGCACAATACACATAGAACACACATGACAGACAGGACACACATGACAGACAGGACACACATGACAGACAGGACACACATGACAGACAGGACACACATGACAGACAGGACACACATGACAGACAGGACACACATGACAGACAGGACACACATGCCACGCAGTGTACAATTGACAGAAAGGAAACACGGCACACATGACAGAAAAGACACACAGTGGAGAAATGACAGAAGGACACACTGGCAAACATGACCCACATGACAGAAAGGGCGCATAAGAAAACAAGACCCACAGGACACATATGATAGAAAAGATACATAGGACAAGAAAGATCTACAGGACACATAGGCTGCACACAACATACAGGACACATAGGCTGCACACAACATACAGAACACACATGACAGACAGGACACACGAGATAAACATGACAGCCATTACAAAAAGTGCACACATAATACGTATGACATTATGGACATACAGGAAAGAAACTACACACATGATACACTTGACATATAGGGCACACAGGACAGAAATTACACACATAATACACATGAAACACGAGACACATATGACACACAGGACAGAAAGTACACACATGACATGCATCTGAGATTTAACAAGAAAATTATCCTACCCTGACACTGAAAAGTAAATCAGGATAGTTAATGGATAAAAATACGTGAAAACACAATTTAAAAAATATTTCTTTCCAAGTATTCCGTGTTCCTGTTAGAGTTTTGTTCCTTTAGATTAGAGGCGGGGAACGGTTTTTGTGTCAAGTTTTTCATGGTCCTGTTAGAGTTTAAATCCTGTAGACCAGAGGCGGGGAACAGTTTTTTTGGGTGCCCAGAGCCATTTGTAAGTCTTTATCATTCACAAACCATTTGTAAAATTATTATTTTAATACAAATTATCAAACTGAAAAATCAGCCTGCAATATCTACTCAAACATGTTAGTAATTCACTCCTAATTTGATGGATGTACGAGAACTGCTTGCCTTGAAAAGTCTAAAAGACCTTTTGGTCGAAACGTCGATTTATTTGTGTTATTATGTGTGTCTCTAGTTATGAGTAAAACTTCATTACCCCATTCCTGGATTTACCTTTCTTGCAATACCTCGTTTCACTCCCAAGACCTGCATTCTAGACATAGACACGGAAGGAGAGATACACTTTTACTTGTCTGTGTAATGTCGGTCAAGACAATCATGCTTGTCTGTGTAATGTCAGTCAAGACAATCATTCTTGTCTGTGTAATGTCAGTCAAGACAATCATGCTTGTCTGTGTAATGTCAGTCAAGACAATCATTCTTGTCTGTGTAATGTCAGTCAAGACAATCATTCGTGTCTGTGTAATGTCAGTCAAGACAATCATGCTTGTCTGTGTAATGTCAGTCAAGACAATCATTCTTGTCTGTGTAATGTCAGTCAAGACAATCATTCTTGTCTGTGTAATGTCAGTCAAGACAATCATTCTTGTCTGTGTAATGTCAGTCAAGACAATCATGCTTGTCTGTGTAATGTCAGTCAAGACAATCATTCTTGTCTGTGTAATGTCGGTCAAGACAATCATTCTTGTCTGTGTAATGTCAGTCAAGACAATCATGCTTGTCTGTGTAATGTCAGTCAAGACAATCATTCTTGTCTGTGTAATGTCAGTCAAGACAATCATTCTTGTCTGTGTAATGTCAGTCAAGACAATCATTCTTGTCTGTGTAATGTCAGTCAAGACAATCATGCTTGTCTGTGTAATGTCAGTCAAGACAATCATTCTTGTCTGTGTAATGTCAGTCAAGACAATCATGATTGTCTGTGTAATGTCCGTCAAGACAATCATTCTTGTCTGTGTAATGTCGGTCAAGACAATCATTCTTGTCTGTGTATTGTCAGTCAAGACAATCATGCTTGTCTGTGTAATGTCAGTCAAGACAATCATTCTTGTCTGTGTAATGTCGGTCAAGACAATCATTCTTGTCTGTGTAATGTCAGTCAAGACAATCATGCTTGTCTGTGTAATGTCAGTCAAGACAATCATTCTTGTCTGTGTAATGTCAGTCAAGACAATCATTCTTGTCTGTGTAATGTCAGTCAAGACAATCATTCTTGTCTGTGTAATGTCAGTCAAGACAATCATTCTTGTCTGTGTAATGTCAGTCAAGACAATCATGCTTGTCTGTGTAATGTCAGTCAAGACAATCATTCTTGTCTGTGTAATGTCAGTCAAGACAATCATGATTGTCTGTGTAATGTCCGTCAAGACAATCATTCTTGTCTGTGTAATGTCGGTCAAGACAATCATTCTTGTCTGTGTAATGTCAGTCAAGACAATCATGCTTGTCTGTGTAATGTCAGTCAAGACAATCATTCTTGTCTGTGTAATGTCGGTCAAGACAATCATTCTTGTCTGTGTAATGTCAGTCAAGACAATCATGCTTGTCTGTGTAATGTCAGTCAAGACAATCATTCTTGTCTGTGTAATGTCAGTCAAGACAATCATTCTTGTCTGTGTAATGTCGGTCAAGACAATCATTCTTGTCTGTGTAATGTCAGTCAAGACAATCATTCTTGTCTGTGTAATGTCCGTCAAGACAATCATTCTTGTCTGTGTAATGTCGGTCAAGACAATCATTCTTGTCTGTGTAATGTCAGTCAAGACAATCATGCTTGTCTGTGTAATGTCAGTCAAGACAATCATTCTTGTCTGTGTAATGTCGGTCAAGACAATCATTCTTGTCTGTGTAATGTCAGTCAAGACAATCATGCTTGTCTGTGTAATGTCAGTCAAGACAATCATTCTTGTCTGTGTAATGTCAGTCAAGACAATCATTCTTGTCTGTGTAATGTCAGTCAAGACAATCATTCTTGTCTGTGTAATGTCAGTCAAGACAATCATTCTTGTCTGTGTAATGTCAGTCAAGACAATCATGCTTGTCTGTGTAATGCACATTTACATGTGACGTTTTTCTCATTGATTTTATTTGTGCTATTGCAGATACACCATTGACATGTTCTAGGATGTGAGTCACGACCTATGAGCTCACTTTAACTTATGGAATATTTCTATAGCAAATTCACAATTTATTATATTGCTTGTTAGTTAATGAAACGACGTCAATGTACTCTCGGCAGACCAGTACGTGCTCTAACCTTTAGACTCAAGTGTATCTTGATTTATCCCCAATAATTATGGAAGCGGACAATTTGTAATTAATTTTTTAGCTGGAGACCTGTTTGATTTCACAAATAAATGACACGCTGAATTTGATATGAATATGGGGTAAGTTCAGTGTTACCACTGAAGTTGTTTTTTTTTGGGAGGGGGGGACCAGTTGTTACAACGCTGATAAAGGTGTAGTTGATTGAGATGTTTTGAAGTTTCTGGAAGAGAACAGCTCTTCAGATAAATATTGACATTTTCTACAAATAAGACCATGCCATTAATTAAATACAAAACCTTCCGAAATTTCTCAAAAAATTACAATTCTAGGAACGTAACAGCGACAAATACGTTTTCATTGAAGGAATCTACTCTCAATTACAAAATTATTTATTTCTATGACCTGGAACTACCAGCGACGAATATCTACTTTTATATGTGCCGAGCTCGTAGATATGGTGTGCAGTAAATATCTACTTTTATATGTGCTGAGCTTGTAGATATGGTGGGTGATGACTTTTCCACAAAATGTAATTAACATTCTATTTAAAAAAGATAAAATTACATATGAAAATGTGCAAAGAATAGCATCACCGTTCTACCGACCATGAATGTGGTAAGAAGCGACTAAGCATGTTATGAGATGAAGTTGGCTGTTCCATTAAATACGAGTTCACAGTGATACATAAGCCATGCTGAAGACAGATGTGTCAGACAGATAACGGAGATATCGCAGAATAGCTGTAAACCATGACATAGCGCGTGCCCTTCTCGGCACTACATTTTTGCTAATCTGCAGAAGTTTGAAAATGTACGCTGAAAAATATAAAACCCAATAAAATATGCTACACCCTGCCCCCTCCCCTTGAACATCTGAAAAGTGTTCGACTGTGTCATCCAGCCGCGACCGTCTCATGTATAGGAGACCTGTCAACTAGAAGGTAAACATGAACTAATCTTCTATTTGCTTGAAATCTATTGGTTAGTCTTGTTTACTTTTGGCTAGAGACTTCAATTATGTAAATAGGTACCAAATAAAAGTCCAACAACAATCAGACGTAACGAACGAGGTCTAAGTTAATTCAGCTTGGAGGTCTGTATGATTCTAAGCTACAGTCCAACTTTTAAAGAAATCAAGAAAAGATAACCTCTACCTGCGTGCTTCTGTTTCCATATTTTTTGTGGAGTCATATTGTTGCTAGGTTACGGCGCCATTAATATGTTCATATAAAAATGGTTGTCTGACTAGTGTTAGGATGTCAGAGTTTCCCGTCGGGCAACATTTCATGCTGAATTATTGATAACTGATTATGAGAGTAATTTAGCCTACAGGAAACTTGATGTAACTGACATTTCTGGAGTGTTCCGATAAAACGTGAAAGTTCCTTGATATAACATTCAAAAAATCAATAGGATATTAAATGTTAAAAGTCAAGTCGTTCAACGATAACTGGAAATGAAGCTTTCATCTATTGCCAGTCATGTTTGGAGTCATTAAGTGACGTGTAAAGTCAGTTGTACCGAGTGGTAGATAGATCACGACGATGGGCAAGTACTTAGACGACAGAGTTGAAACTGAAAATGTACATCTAATATTGTCAATACTAGACATTCAAGAGATGTTTCATCTACAAGTGACGTAACAGCGTCCAATGTTACATTTAATGTAACATAAGACTGTCAAACATTATATGAAATTTGATGTAAAACCGCCCAACATTTGATGAAATGCAACGTAAGACTGTTCAACATTATATGAAATTTGATGTAAAACCGCCCAACATTTGATGAAATGCAACGTAAGACTGTTCAACATTATATGAAATTTGATGTAAAACCGCCCATCATTTGATGAAATGCAACGTAAGACTGTTCAACATTATATGAAACGTGACGTACGACTGTTCAACATTATATGAAACGTGACGTAAGACTGTTCAACATTATATGAAACGTGACGTACGACTGTTCAACATTATATGAAACGTGACGTACGACTGTTCAACAAATGATGAAATTTAACGTAAAACTCTCAAACACTAAATGCAATGTGACGTAAGGCTGTCCTAGATGTAATTACATATTGATTTGTCATAGATATGTAAGTATACCTGTACGTAAATCCTTCATGACACGTAAGATTGTCCAATATGAAGTGTAGTCTCATTATATGACATTAAGTGACATGTAAGGTCTTTATATATGACATTAAGTGACATGTAAGGTCTTTATATATGACATTAAGTGACATGTAAGGTCTGTATATATGACATTAAGTGACATGTAAGGTCTTTATATATGACATTAAGTAAACATGCAAGGACTTCATATATGACATTAAGTGACATGTAAGGCCTTTATATATGACATTAAGTGACATGTAAGGTCTTTATAAATGACATTAAGTGACATGTAAGGTCTTTATATATGACATTACGTGACATGTAAGGTCTTTATATATGACATTAAGTGACATGCAAGGACTTCATATATGACATTAAGTGACATGTAAGGTCTTTATATATGACATTAAGTGACATGTAGAGACTTCATATATGCCATTAAGTGACATGTAGAGACTTCATATATGCCATTAAGTGACATGTAGAGACTTCATATATGCCATTAAGTGACATGTAGAGACTTCATATATGACATTAAGTGACATGTAGAGACTTCATATATGCCATTAAGTGACATGTAAGGTCTTTATATATGACATTAAGTGACATGTAGAGACTTCATATATGCCATTAAGTGACATGTAGAGACTTCATATATGCCATTAAGTGACATGTAGAGACTTCATATATGCCATTAAGTGACATGTAGAGACTTCATATATGCCATTAAGTGACATGTAGAGACTTCATATATGACATTCTTCTTCTCGAAGCCCAGTAAATGAGAGCAGTTAACTCTTACTTCATATATGCAGTGGGGAGGTTTCTCCTAGTTTTCTTTAATACCCAGAAGGCTTCAGCTTTCAGCTTAGTGCAATGCCTATTGAAGGAACCTTCTACTCAGAGCCGGTAAAATATATGACATAGTATTCTCATATGTGTGACATGAATGAAGTGTAATAACATCACATGTAATAACATCACATGTAATAACATCACATGTAATAACATCACATATGACAGTATTCTCATGTAAGATTGTGAAACATTACGTGCAATAACACTACAAACATGTCATTAAATCTCCTTCCCCAGTAATACTTACAGTATGTGTTTGCTTCCATGTCCTTGAGTTCTTCCTCTGTCAGTTTTGCTGACCTGTTACCCATGACGTTAGACCCGGAAAAGTTGCCAATGAAGTTTCACATAGACATGAAGAAGCGACACACTTGTTGAATATCCTTAGAATCCTAGCTGTTACATTGATTTCTACAGCAAGAAAAGTCGAGAGATTTCTTTGTTTAGTTGAAATTATGCAGAACTAGCATGGCAATCTCATTGATTTCAGCAGCATGAATATTCAGAGTTTCTGTGTAACTCTGTCAAGTGAATGCCAATAGTGCCGTTCTTACTCGTTGTCTTTTGTTGTTGTGAATGTGTTCTTGATAAACTCCTTTTGGTCGAACGTCGTTTTGCCTGTGTTTATTATGTGTGTTTCCAGCGATTAACAAATCCGCCTTTCCTGTTTCAAGTTTAGCCTGTTGGATTTCAGTTGTCCTGGAGTGAGTATTTATTATCACAAATTTCTGTGTTCGCTTTGATTGCTATAAAAACTAGCAGTTGCAGATTTAATACGTTCTGACATAGTATACTATAACTGGTCACACGAAGAACTCTGAAAGAAATTTGCAAAAAAAAAATTAATTAATATAGTCTATTTGGAATAAGAGATTGCCATTAAATCTATGTGATTGTATGAGATTCTCCTTAAACCGATGTGTTGTGAAATTCTCCTTAAACCGATGTGTTGTGAGATTCTCCTTAAACCGATGTGTGATTATAAGAGATTTGTCATTAAATCTATGTTATTGTATGATATTCTTCCTATACCGATGTGTGATTCCATGAGATTCTTCTTAAACCCACGTCTTATTATATTTCTCCTTAAACCGATGTGGGATTCTGACATAATCATCATTAGATGTCATGTCGGCTGCGTAGGCGATCATGGCTCTGTACAACTGGTGATTCTGTTTTATTTTCCTTAAACCGATGTGTAATTCTATTTCTGCTTAAAACGATGTGTGATTCTGTGAGATGTTGCTGTAACACGGCAACTGTATCCGAATGTACGGACTCCCTGATGACAGACAGGCCACCTGAGACAGAAGCTCTACTTATCAGATTTAAAGCCATCTATACCGGACATTATCTCTCACAATTATCTTGTCTGTTTTCAACTGACCACTATTCTTACTGTGTCCGAATCTCAATCTTCGTGGGGGTCAAGATGGACTAGTCTCAGCACGAGTGTGTGTGCGCGTGTGTGTGTGTGCGTGTGTGTGTGTTGAGAGGGGGAGAGGGAGCACTCTTGCTGGAATGAACACAACATAGATAGAACACAACAGAGATAGAACACAACAGAGATAGAACACAACAGAGATAGAACACAACAGAGATAGAACACAACAGAGATAGAACACAACAGAGATAGAACACAACAGAGATAGAACACAACATAGATAGAACACAACAGAGATAGAACACAACAGAGCTAGAACACAACAGAGATAGAATACAACATAGATAGAACAAAACATAGATAGACCACAACATAGATAGAACACAACAGAGATAGAACACAACAGAGATAGAACACAACAGAGATAGAACACAACAGAGATATAACACAACAGAGATAGAACAGACAATTATAAGAATCAATGCACATGTTCAAGCAGTATGAACGTTGCAAACAGTATCATTCTATTTTACGTATATTGCCTTTCCCCAAGGTGACAGATGCTTGGTCTTATCCACTTGAGTAGGTGTTGGAGCAACAGCTGTCGTTCCAAGGCCATATGTGTCACCTTGGTGTGCCTTCGAGTCCATGCTTTTTCAATGTTATCCACCGTTTTGATTCTTGATTCTAAATTAGGAACAAGCTCCATATCTTTGCCACATGTTATTGATGACATTCCCATATATGCTCTGCTTGCCGCTCCGTCAGCCATCTAAAAATGTATAAGCTCAGTGTCCCAGTCAGTTGCTGATTACGCGTTCTTCTGATCTTTCCGGAGAGGGAGCACTTTCTGCCATCGTCTTCTAGTCCCTTCTATTTCTACCATTCTCTGAATATGTACATTGTCTCGTCCGATCTACTCCTTGTCTTCTCGTAGGATATCCATGACTGATCTAATCAATTCAATCCTGTCTCTTCTTATCTCGGTGCCGTTGACCAAAGCGTTACCAGCAAACATATCGGCTCTTTCGTTTCTCCTGACCCCAGCATGGCCTGGACAGTAGATCTGTGTAATACTCTGCGCGTTGTTGAGAGGAGTGAGCTATTCAGTTCTGATCATGCAATTTTCTATCTTGCGCAGCATACTTTCAGAGTCCGATAGAATCACTAAGTCTGTTGGTGGTTGCGTCACTAGCTAAGTGAGATCAGTTGTCACCGCTTCTATTTCCATTCTCATACCCGATGTTGTAGTCGGGTACGCAGCTGACTTCTCAGCTAATTTCTTGCCATTTTGATAGACGACGAAACCCCAACCACACCTGTTTGTTTCTTGTGTTACTGAGCCATCTGTGTAAATTATTGTATCGTGTGGCTTCGAGTCCTGCAGTATGAGTTCTTGGATCATTTCATTTGTTCTGTTGGCAGCCCAGTCACGGCACCTCTTCCCATCTGTATCACAAATATTGTCAATAACTTTTTATCTTTGCCAAATGTCACCCATTCACAGCCATTTCCCACTTCCTCCAGCTCACAAACTCTGAGTAGGGTATTTTCTGCTTCTGCCATCCAAGACCTTCCTGTCTTGATACACCTTCCTTCTGTGTTGTCTAGAGATTGGTGTAAGAGGTGATGATCATTATTGGCGACCTTGAAACATTCTTTAACATAAGATACTTTACGTCTTGTTTTGATGCTGGATAGGTTTAGGAGAAATCTTATGACCACGATAGGTGTATCTCCCGTGCATCCTAGGACAGCTCTCAAGACCTCGTTTTGAACTCTCTTCAGTCTATTCACATGTGTTTGCGACATTGTAAGTAAACCTAAACCATAGTTCAACTATGTACCACTGTCTACATCATCTGAAAATGGGTTCACTTCGGCATCTCTGCAGATGCCATGATGTTGATTGCACTGACACACTTCCTAACTTTCTGAATGACAGTGTCCACATGTTTCCTGAAAGATAGACATCTTTCAAAAGTGACGCCTAGATATTTGTTGATGCTCATGCAGGTGGCTGCCGATACAACCGTGTTTTTGTTTTTTATTGGGGGGGGGGTCTACCTTTAGCTGTTATCCGTATACTGTTTTGTTATATTCTCTTATTGATATTTAGTTTGCGTACATTCTCATAATGTGAACTGAATCATTTTACTTGCTGTCTCTCGATATGCTCAATATATAATACCATACCTGCCTTTTTCCTAGTTTCTTCATTTCCTATTTTATATAGTTTTGTTTACATTTATTAAATGTACTTACTGCAGCTAAACTGAAATCCGGGATATAAAGCTAGGAGTAAGGTAATAATGTTTTATTATATTTGTGTCTGTCTGTGTGTGTGTGTGTGTGTGTTATTATGAGTTTCCGTGGATTCATCATCATCAAATTCGTAATCCTTCAGGGTCGTAGAGGTGTCACTCTGGAAACATCACAACATTTTTCACCATGTCTCTCTTTTATGAGTTCTTTGTGTAAACAAAACAAAGTTCGTTGCTGCAATATTTTCCTGTGAAGGAGTGCAGGGACTGCATGTTTTCCTGTGAAGGAGTGCAGGGACTGTATGTTTTCCTGTAAAGGAGTGCAGGGACTGCATGTTTTCCTGTAAAGGAGTGCAGGGACTGCATGTTTTCCTGTGAAGGAGTGCAGGGACTGCATGTTTTCCTGTAAAGGAGTGCAGGGACTGCATGTTTTCCTGTAAAGGAGTGCAGGGACTGCATGTTTTCCTGTGAAGGAGTGCAGGGACTGTATGTTTTCCTGTGAAGGAGTGCAGGGACTGCATGTTTTCCTGTGAAGGAGTGCAGGGACTGCATGTTTTCCTGTGAAGGAGTGCAGTGAGGTTTTCTATGGGCCGTAGGAATAAAGGCCAATTTGCCATAGCAGACGCCGTGACATGTACAGGAAGGATTTTGACTTTACCTCCGAAAGAAAAAATCCTGTTTGAACAGTGGACTGAACCCGAGACCTTAAGGGTCTGAGAAGGCGTTATACACGACCACTTTCTTTGAATGTTCTTTGTATGAGAGTGGATAATTTTAATTCTGTTCAATTTTTGAATATTATCTATCAATAGTTTCTTCTGTTCTTCTTCTTTCACCCTTAACTGTTCTCTGCAAGATATATTTGGAAAGAGAATCGCGCCCCTAATCATGTGGCCAAACCGCACAACTTTTACAACTTGTCACCGCTACAATAAGATGTTCATGTACTCCTTCATAAAACTTCATTGCCCCTATTCCTTAGCTTTGACTATTCCTTAGCTTTGACTATTCCTTAGCTTTGACTATTCCTTAGCTTTGACTATTCCTTAGCTTTGACTATTCCTAGCTTTGACTATTCCTAGCTTTGACTATGAGTATCCATGGCAGTTTCTCTCAGCCACTTCATTTCACTTGTAACGATTTTACTTTGCTACCAGACTATGTTAAAGATCGTGTTTGACATTGGTAGCGGAGTGTTGTAGATAGTATCTGTAAAAAATTGTAGATATTATCTGCCGTAGTAACAGTAATCTATTTTTTTAATTGTCGTAAACTAAGAAATGTTCATATGGTTAGGAGGGAGATTGAGAGAGGCGTATATGTGGATATTGTTAGGAAGGAGATTGAGAGAGGCGTATATGTGGATATTGTTAGGAAGGAGATTGAGAGAGGCTTATATGTGGATATTGTTAGGAAGGAGATTGAGAGAGGCTTATATGTGGATATGAACATACTTGAGAACTGTTGAATATAACTAGAACATTTGTGTGGGAATTTACTTGCTGTGGATGGGTAGTTAATGGTTGAGGGCACTCTTCAATAATAATCTCTGAAGAAGAGTCAAGTGTAATTTAGTACGGGGAAAAATCCATTAATTTGCAACTATAACTATAACTATTGCAACTATAACTATTGCACCTATAACGTGATAATTAATGAAGAAGTTATAGCATGATAATTGATGGGACAGCCATTACGTGAAAATTGAGGGGGTATGTTCCCATAAACGTAGTCTAGTTATGAACGGATGACTTAATGACATCCATATTTATAGTCTTGCTAAAGAAACCAGGGACCACCGAATGTGAAGAACACCGTACAATCAGCCTCATGAGCCAAATAACCAAAATACCTCTCAGAATCATCATGAAGAGAGTGAGAAACAAAATAAAATCAGAAATAAGTCCAGGACAATGTGGCTTTATAGAAGGCAAAGGTACCAACAATGCTATTTATATATTGAGAACACTAATAGAGAGGTCTACAGAGGTAAAAACAGATCTGTACCTCTGTTTTATAGACTACACAAAAGTATTTGATAAAGTTAAACATGGTAAAGTTATACACATACTAGAGAATTTCAACATTGACAATAAGGATTTTAAAATACTCAAGAACGAGCACTGACAACAAACAGCAGCAATAAGAGTAGGAAATCAATTTGGCCCTTTTCAACAAATAAAACAAGGAGACAGACAGGGATGCGTGCTTTCACCAGACCTGTTCTTTTTATAAGGTGCAAACATAATGCATACAATAGGCGATATCCCAGGAATATAAGTGGGGGCATAAATATTTTGAGATATACGGATCACACTATTCTGATTGCAAAAAGTGAGGAAGATCTTAACGATTTAATTAATGTAGTAGTCACAGAAAGTAAAGAGAAAGGCCTCTTCCTGAATATCAAGAAAACATAAGTAATGGTTATTTCAAAGAAAGAAAATACCACACCTTGCAAGATCAAAGTGAATGATATAGTATTAAAACAGGTCCACCAATTCAAATATCTAGGTATAATGATTACAGCAGATGGAAGAAGTTCAACAGAAATAAGATGCAGAATAGGACAGGCAAAAACAACATTCAGAAAAATGAAATATATATTGTGTAATATGACCTTGTCATTAGAGGTGAGAAAGAGAGTTCTGCAGTGCTATATAACCCCTATACTAAGATATGGGTGTGAGTCTTGGACAATAAACAAACTGGAAAGTGGGAGATTGGAGGCAACAGAGATGTGGTTCTACAGAAGAATGCTGAGAATACCATGGACTGCCAGAAAAACTAATGTAGAGGTGTTAAAAGAGTCAAATGCGAAACGGACCTTAATCAATAATATAGAAAAAATAAATCTTCATTTTTTTGGCTACTTCATGAGACAGGGAGGTTTGGAGAACTTCATGAGACAGGGAGATTTTGAGAACTTAATCACAACAGGCAAGATTGAAGGCAACAAAGACAGAGTGCGACAACGTGAGAAAATATTAGACAGTTTTACGACCTCGCACGGCTGTGAGTCAACAACGATCTTGATAAATAATGCTGGAGATAGAGAGCGGTGGGGAGCCATCATCACCTTCGCCAGCCGGCATGGCACCTGATGATTATGAATTATGAATCAGCCACACAGTATGAACTCATAAAGGTTGTTAACGTTTGATTTAGCCACACTGTATGCCCTTAGTGTTGTTAAGTTTCGCTTCAGCCACACTGTATACCCTTAAGTGTTAAGTTATGATTCAGTCACACTGTATATCCTTAAGTGTTAAGTTATGATTCAGTCACACTGTATACCCTTAAGTGTTAAATTATGATTCAGTCACACTGTATACTCTTAAGCGTTAAGTTATGATTCAGTCACACTGTATGTGCCCATAAACGTGGTCTATTTGTGATCCAGCTACACAGTCTATAGTCAACTGTCTATCTACCAGGTGATGGTGTTGTCGTAGCTTCCACACTTGCCGTTGAGTGTTGGAGTTTGTGAAGGAGATGTAGTTTGTGTTCCAGAGCCAGGTGTGTTGCTCTGATTGAGGGGTAGTCCATGTTTATTATGGATGTTCTTGATGTCTATCCATCTTTTCCTGGTCATTCCTTGGCTCCGTATCCTGATTCCATCTTGCTATAAGCCCTTATGGGAAGTTGATCGTTCATCCTCATAAGATGTCCAAACCATTGTATCTGTTGTTTCTCTATATATTCGATGTGTGATGTGATACCTATTTTCATCCTGATATTCTCTCTGCGCATTTTGTCGAGTCTGGAGGCTCAAATAGCCTTTATTTTACATAGCATTTCGCAATTTCGATCTTTCTCTTATGTGTAGATGACAGTTGCCAAGTCTGGCATTGGTAGCATAGTGTTGGTATAAAGATGCTCTTAATCATTTGGTTTTTTTAAATTCCTTGTTGATTTTTCCGTGCAATAGCCACGATGACAGGCGGTATGTCACTGCATTTGTGTGTTGACATTTATTTATATCTTTCTATCGAGTCATCCGTCTTCTGTGAAGATACTTCCTAAGTACTTGAACTCTTTGACATGTTCGTGTCTCTTCTTGGATGTTTACAGAGAGCACAAGAATACACAGTATGTACACAGTATGTACACAATATGTACACAGTATGTACACGGTATGTACACAGTATGTACACGGTATGTACACAGTATGTACACAGTATGTACACAGTATGTACAGTATGTACATAGTATGTACATAGTATGTACAGATTATGTACAGAGTATGTACACAGTATGTACACGGTATGTAAGTATGAACATAGTCTAGTTATAATTCAGTTACAAAGTTCCCATAAACTTCAGTTGTCAAGTGAAGAAACAGCCACATAGTATGCAGTTTTGCCCTAAGTACCCAGTTGTCTTAAGTACCCAGTTGTCTTATATTAAGTACCTAGTTGTCTTAAGTACCCAGTTGTCTTAAGTACCCAGTTGTCTTAAGTACCCAGTTGCCTTAAGTACCCAGTTTTCCTAGGTACCCAGTTGCGCTAAATACCTAGTTGCCTTAAGTACACAGTTGACTTAAGTACACACTTGTCCTGAGTACACAGTTGTTCTAAGTAAACTGTTGTCCTAAGTACACAGTTGTCCTAAGTACACACTTGTCCTAAGTACACACTTGCCCTAAGTACACAGTTGTTCTAAGTACACAGTTTCCCTAAGTACACACTTGCCCTAAGTACATACTTGCCCTAAGTACACAGTTGTTTCAAGTACACAGTTGTTCTAAGTACACAGTTGTGCCAAGTACACACTTGCCCTAAGTACACACTTGCCCTAAGTACATACTTGTCCTAAGTACACAGTTGTTCTAAGTACACAGTTTCTTAACCTAAGACTGACCAGAGATCACATGACTGGTGTCACCACCAGCCCGTGCATGATATCGACGATGACGTAATTCCTAAATCCTACTAGGACACTGACGATAGCGCCCCTATCTGAGTGGTTACGTCGAACATCCTACCAGGACACTGACGATAGCGCCCCTATCTGAGTGGTTACATCGAACATCCTACCAGGACACTGACGATAGCGCCCCTATCTGAGTGGTTACGTCGAACATCCTACCAGGACACTGACGATAGCGCCCCTATCTGAGTGGTTACATCGAACATCCTACCAGGACACTGACGATAGCGCCCCTATCTGAGTGGTTACATCGAACATCCTACCAGGACACTGACGATAGCGCCCCTATCTGAGTGGTTACATCGAACATCCTACCAGGACACTGACGATAGCGCCCCTATCTGAGTGGTTACATCGAACATCCTACCAGGACACTGACGATAGCGCCCCTATCTGAGTGGTTACATCGAACATCCTACCAGGACACTGACGATAGCGCCCCTATCTGAGTGGTTACGTCGAACATCCTACCAGGACACTGACGATAGCGCCCCTATCTGAGTGGTTACATCGAATATTCGTAACAAGTTACGACTGTGACGTGAACTGTAATCTAGATACCTTTGTCAGCGACACAGCGGTGAAGTGAACTTTGTCAGCGTCACAGTGGTGAAGTGAACTTTGTCAGCGTCACAGTGGTGAAGTGAACTTTGTCAGCGACACAGCGGTGAAGTGAACTTTGTCAGCGACACAGTGGTGAAGTGAACTTTGTCAGCGACGCAGTGGTGAAGTGAACTTTGTCAGCGACGCAGCGGTGAAGTGAACTTTGTCAGCGACACAGCGGTGAAGTGAACTTTGTCAGCGACACAGCGGTGAAGTGAACTTTGTCAGCGTCACAGCGGTGAAGTGAACTTTGTCAGCGACACAGTGGTGAAGTGAACTTTGTCAGCGACACAGCGGTGAAGTGAACTTTGTCAGCGACACAGTGGTGAAGTGAACTTTGTCAGCGACACAGTGGTGAAGTGAACTTTGTCAGCGACACAGTGGTGAAGTGAACTTTGTCAGCGACACAGTGGTGAAGTGAACTTTGTCAGCGACACAGTGGTGAAGTGACTTTGTCAGCGACACAGTGGTGAAGTGAACTTTGTCAGCGACACAGCGGTGAAGTGAACTTTGTCAGCGACACAGTGGTGAAGTGAACTTTGTCAGCGACACAGCGGTGAAGTGAACTTTGTCAGCGACACAGTGGTGAAGTGAACTTTGTCAGCGACACAGCGGTGAAGTGAACTTTGTCAGCGACACAGCGGTGAAGTGAACTTTGTCAACGACACAGCGGTGAAGTGAACTTTGTCAACGACACAGCGGTGAAGTGAACTTTGTCAGCGACACAGCGGTGAAGTGAACTTTGTCAGCGACACAGCAGTGAAGTGAACTTTGTCAGCGACACAGCGGTGAAGTGAACTTTGTCAGCGACACAGCGGTGAAGTGAACTTTGTCAGCGACACAGCGGTGAAGTGAACTTTGTCAGCGACACAGCGGTGAAGTGAACTTTGTCAGCGACACAGCGGTGAAGTGAATTAGCAACGTGGTTATGAACTGCAGTGTTAAGACACGAGTACATTAGTTATTCTGATGCAGTGACTCAGTAAATATAACAGATTTACTGTAATTGGGTAGAGCTTTGATTTTGCCGCCATTAATTATATAACAAGATGGCATTAATTACATGTAGGAAATTGTGGGGATTTCGTTCAGAAGTACGTGAACATTAAATTGTTCAAACACTGGGCAATCGTAAAACACTGGGCACTCGTCGAGCACTGGGATTTCGTCAGACATTGGGCACTCGTCAAACACTGGGCACTCGATAAAAATTTATGCAAAAATGTTGCTAGTAGCTTTTCGAATTTCCATGCAATATTATTCTGTTGTGTTATATAGAAAGGTTTAAGATGCAGTTCTTGCCGGTGGTGAATGAGGCTAGCGAGAGCAATTTGAGCCACAAAGAGTTTTCCACAGTGTGTACCCTATCAGGAATAGCATCACCCCCACTTGTACCATCGTGTGATGTCTGCCTTCTCTTGACCTAACTGCTGTCACTTTCTATTTTGTCGATTACGACCCTGATCCATCCAGCTGTCACCCCTACGACCCTTATATATATATGCAGTGTGTCACCCCTATGTCACTCAAGTCTTCAGTATGGCCCCCCTACTCCCCTGATATTTTCAGTGTGGTATCCCTACGACCCTAATGTCACAATTGTGTCAAATCTAATACATTGATTTCTCCAGTTTGTCAACCTAATACCCTGAAGTCTCTTGTGTGTCACCCTTACTACCCAGATGTCTCCAGTGTCGCACCTCTACTCCCTAGATGTCTCCAGTGTGTCACTCCTACTGCCCAGATTTCTCAAGAGTGTCACCCCTACTACCCAGGTGTCTCCAGTGTGTCACTCCTACTGCCCAGATGTCTCCAGTGTGTCACCCCTACTGCCCAGATGTCTCCAGTGGGTCACCCCTACTGCCCAGATGTCTCCAGTGCGTCACCCCTACTGCCCAGATGTCTCCAGTGTGTCACCCCTACTGCCCTGATGTGCTCAGTGTGTCACCCGTACTACCCAGATGTGTTCAGTGTGTCAGCCCTACTACCCAGATGTGTTTAGTGTGTCACTCCTACTACCCAGATGTGTTGGATGTGTAACTCCTACGATCCTCAATTCTCCAGTGTCGCACCCCCATGACCCTGATATATCCAGTGTGACATCCATACAGTCCTCATGTATCCATTGTGGCACCCATGCGTCAGTGATATATATATATATATATATATATATATATAGTATGGCTCCCTTACGACCCTGATGCATCCAGTGCGTTACCATAACGCTCCTGACGACTCCAGTGTGGCAACCCTACGACCCTGATGTATTCAGTGTGGCACCCCTATGACCCAGATGTCCCCAGTGTGGCCCCCCTGCTACCTATTTGACACCAGTATAGCACCCCCTGTTACCTATTTGACACCAGTGTGGAACCCCCTGCTACCTATTTGACACCAGTGTGGCATCCCTGCTGTGTTATGGGTTTTATTCATATTATTATGTCACGGACATCTAGATACAAGCAAGGACTAACTACGAAATTTTCACGTCATATTAGCAGGCGGTTGGTAAACAATCGGTGCTCGGATTCCGTTTGCAATAATTATATTTAAAACTTAGTGTCAACAATTGGTTCAAGGAGATGATTCTCATGTTACCATGTTTTATCAGTCATCGATCTATATATTGTCTTTGCTCTGTTTTTGCCGTAGCGTCGCATGATTCAATGACGTCACATGATTTAATGACGTCACATGATTCAATGACGTCATATGATTGATGACGTCACATGATTTAATGACGTCGCATGATTGAATGACGATCGGTTTTCGGGCTATGACGCGTTTGTTCGCTTAATATACAATAACATTTTGATGTATCGGGCATTTAAAAAATTATTTTGCAAGTAACAGTTTAGGGTTCAAGGAAAAGAGGACGTTAAACAAAATCCTACATTGATAACATCAAGGACTGTTCTAAGCATACGTTTTCTACACTTATTCGAATATCTGACGATGTTTGGAGTGATTTTTTGTGCTGCTGACATCTCCATTATTATTATTCGCAATCACCCTAGTACAGTGATTATACAAGTCTCCCTAGTACAGTGATTATACAAGTCTCCCTAGTACAGTGATAAGTATACCAGTCTCAAGTCTCCCTAGTACAGTGATATATATATATATATACACGTCTCCCTTATACAGTGATATCTATACAAGTCTCCCTAGTACAGTGATTATACAAGATTCCCTAGCACAGTGATATATATATATATATATATATATATATATATATATATATATATATATATATATATATATATATATATATATATATATACAAGTCCCAAGTCTATTTAGTACAGTGATATATATATATATATACACACAAGTGTCAAGTCTCCCTAGTACAGTGATATTTATAAGTGTCATCTCCCCAGTACATTGATATATATATATATATATACAAGTGTCAAGGTAAGAGTTGACGACACCCCGACATCCTTTACTACTGTTTATGTACTGTTGTAAAGCCATGTTTTGCAGTCCGTGTTGCGACCGTGGTTGCTGGTGCGCGTCTTGTCCTGGTATCTCTGACTTCAATAGTGATCTCTTGAACAGGACTGTTGTCTTACTCAATCTGTCACGGATGACCCGACCAATCTTATTTTCCAGCTTCTACTGGCTGGACTAAGCCATCATCTCCACTTCAAGAGTTGGCATTGATGGGAAATCCTTATGTTGGCTGGACCAAGATCCCATTGTTTGTGTTGACTGGACCACATCGTTTGTGTTGTCTTGACCAAGCACCCATCGTTTGTGTCGGCTGGACCAAGCCCTCATCGTTTACGTTGGTTGAACCAAGCCCCCATCGTTTGTGTTGTCTTGACCAAGTACCCATCGTTTGTGTCGGCTGGACCAAGCCTCATCGTTTACGTTGGTTGGACCAAGTCCCCATCGTTTATGTTTGCTGGACTAAGCCCCCATTGCTTGCGTTGGCTGGACCAAGACCCCATCGTTTGTGTTGGCTGCACTGAGCCCCCATTGCTTGCGTTGGATGGACCAAGCCCCCATCGTTTGTGTTGGCTGGACTAAGCCCTCATTTTCACTTCAAGAGTTGGCATTGATGGTAAATCCTTCCTATGACTATCAACCTTCTGCCATTGACAAGTCACGACCCATCCAGTCCATCTCAGGACATCTCCTATGGTCCATACATCTACTCTCCTCCGACATATACTCTTCTCCAAACCTCTACCCTTCTCCAGAAATGCACTCATCTACAGACGTCTACGTTCTTCCAGGCATGCAACGATTTTCTCCAGACATGCAACAATTTTCTCCAGACATGCAACAATTTTCTCCAGACATGCAACAATTTTCTCCAGACATGCAACAATTTTCTCCAGACATGCAACAATGTTCTCCAGACATGCAACAATTTTCTCCAGACATGCAACAATTTTCTCCAGACATGCAACAATTTTCTCCAGACATGCAACAATTTTCTCCAGACATGCAACAATGTTCTCCAGACATGCAACAATTTGGGGTTTTTCAGTAATTCCCATATCTGAATGTGATAGATTAGAACACAGTGTTACCAGGTAGAAACAATGAAACAATGCCGTGACATCGATGAAACACAGTGTTACCAGGTAGAAACAATGAAACAATGCCGTGACATCGATGAAACACAGTGTTACCAGGTAGAAATAATGAAACAATGCCGTGACATCAATGAAACACAGTGTTACCAGGTAGAAACAATGAAACAATGCCGTGACATCGATGAAACACAGTGTTACCAGGTAGAAATAATGAAACAATGCCGTGACATCGATGAAACACAGTGTTACCAGGTAGAAACAATGAAACAATGCCGTGACATCGATGAAACACAGTGTTACCAGGTAGAATTAATGAAACAATGCCGTGACATCGATGAAACACAGTGTTACCAGGTAGAAACAATGAAACAATGCCGTGACATCGATGAAACACAGTGTTACCAGGTAGAAATAATGAAACAACGCCGTGACATCGATGAAACACCATGTTACCAGGTAGAAACAATGAAACAACGCCGTGACATCGATGAAACACAGTGTTACCAGGTAGAAATAATGAAACAACGCCGTGACATCGATGAAACACAGTGTTACCAGGTAGAAATAATGAAACAACGCCGTGACATCGATGAAACACAGTGTTACCAGGTAGAAATAATGAAACAACGCCGTGACATCGATGAAACACAGTGTTACCAGGTAGAAATAATGAAACAACGCCGTGACATCGATGAAACACAGTGTTACCAGGTAGAAACAATGAAACAACGCCGTGACATCGATGAAACACAGTGTTACCAGGTAGAAATAATGAAACAACGCCGTGACATCGATGAAACACAGTGTTACCAGGTAGAAATAATGAAACAACGCCGTGACATCGATGAAACACAGTGTTACCAGGTAGAAATAATGAAACAACGCCGTGACATCGATGAAACACAGTGTTACCAGGTAGAAATAATGAAACAACGCCGTGACATCGATGAAACACAGTGTTACCAGGTAGAAACAATGAAACAACGCCGTGACATCGATGAAACACAGTATTACCAGGTAGAAACAATAAAACAACGCCGTGACATCGATGAAACACAGTGTTACCAGGTAGAAATAATGAAACAACGCCGTGACATCGATGAAACACAGTGTTACCAGGTAGAAACAATGAAACAATGCCGTGACATCGATGAAACACAGTGTTACCAGGTAGAAACAATGAAACAATGCCGTGACATCGATGAAACACAGTGTTACCAGGTAGAAATAATGAAACAACGCCGTGACATCGATGAAACACAGTGTTACCAGGTAGAAATAATGAAACAACGCCGTGACATCGATGAAACACAGTGTTACCAGGTAGAAATAATGAAACAACGCCGTGACATCGATGAAACACAGTGTTACCAGGTAGAAATAATGAAACAACGCCGTGACATCGATGAAACACCATGTTACCAGGTAGAAACAATGAAACAATGCCGTGACATCGATGAAACACAGTGTTACCAGGTAGAAATAATGAAACAACGCCGTGACATCGATGAAACACAGTGTTACCAGGTAGAAATAATGAAACAACGCCGTGACATCGATGAAACACAGTGTTACCAGGTAGAAATAATGAAACAACGCCGTGACATCGATGAAACACAGTGTTACCAGGTAGAAATAATGAAACAACGCCGTGACATCGATGAAACACAGTGTTACCAGGTAGAAACAATGAAACAACGCCGTGACATCGATGAAACACAGTGTTACCAGGTAGAAACAATGAAACAACGCCGTGACATCGATGAAACACAGTGTTACCAGGTAGAAACAATGAAACAACGCCGTGACATCGATGAAACACAGTATTACCAGGTAGAAACAATAAAACAACGCCGTGACAGCGATGAAACACATGGCTTTTTTAAAATGAAGAGTATTCAGGGACAAAACAAACAATACCAGTATTAGATATACATCAAGAGACAACAGATGAAGTCGTTTTCACACACAGCCACCAGACTACCGGTAGATAGAAGGCCACACATCCACCAGACTACCGGTAGATAGCAGGCCACACATCCACCAGACTACCGGTAGATAGCATGCCACAAATAGCCATGACACACATCCACCAGACTACCGGTAGATAGCAGGCCGCACATCCACCAGACTACCGACAGATAGCATGCCACAAATAGCCATGACACACATCCACCAGACTACCGGTAGATAGCAGGCCACACATCCACCAGACTACCGGTAGATAGCAGGCCACACATCCACCAGACTACCGGTAGATAGCATGCCACAAATAGCCATGACACACATCCACCTGACTACCGGTAGATAGCAGGCCACACATCCACCAGACTACCGGTAGATAGCAGGTCACACATCCACCAGACTACCGGTAGATAGCAGGCCACACATCCACCAGACTACCGGTAGATAGCAGGCCACACATCCACCAGACTACCGGTAGATAGCATGCCACAAATAGCCATGACACACAGACATAACGGCTATAAAGCCAGAGGTAGACCATGTGAAAAATGGACCACAGAAATCAAAGAGGCTGCAGGAACAAGTCTACAAACAGCACACAATGAGGCAATCTCCATTCTTCTACCCCTTACGCCGCGAGGCACAACATGGACACATCGTATAGATAGACATAATCTTCTCCAGACATCTTTTCTCTCCGAACATCTTCTCTCCTTCAGAAATCTCTCCTGCATACATCTTCTATCCACCAGATACCTTTTCTCCTCCAGACATCTCTCCTGCATATATTTTCTCTCCATCATACATCTGTTTTCCTGCAAACATCTACCATCCTGCAGATATATTATTTGCTCCAGACAGGACAACAAACATTGTTCCGGATGAACGATCACCGCCACCATGACGACTAACATAAAAGATGTCACTTATCAAAAACTCAGCACGCACTAGAAGACATTTTTTTTCTCAGAACATAAGTTCACAATAACTGCCAACACGGCACGACATAGCCAATTATAGGTTTCGTTCTTTGATCAAAGGTGTCGTGCCTTGTCAAGATGCTTCAATATCAGTTTAAACGAAGTTAAACCCTTTCGGAACCAATTCATCTTTATGAAAGCCAAGCATGAACAACAAACAAAAGAACCCAAGATAAGCTGGAGGCAACTTGAGATGTGGTTTTTAAGAAGAATCAGGAAAATTCCATAGACAGACAATAAAGCTGATGTAGAGGTTCTGAGAGATGCTGGAATAAAACGACAAATTATAGCTAAAATTAGAAATAGACAACCACGATTTTTAGGGCATGTCATGCGAAAAGTACAACTTGAACAAATGTACTAAATAGTAATCACTGGACAAATCAAAAGATCAAGGCGAGAAGAGACAAAGGAAGATAAATAGAGAAATATCTGGATGTGGAACACTGTGGAACAAAAGTGATCAACTGTACTTTATAACAATTCAAGAGACGGAGCTGTGGTGAAGCATGATCGCCTATGCCAATCGGCATGATACATGATTGATTGAAATACTTCTGTTAAAAAATGTTACCAAAAAATGTTTGTTAGCATTTCCTATTCAGTCGTAACCATCAAAATAGCAGCATTTTTTGGCTGTAGTAATTTATCTATTTTCTGATGCTTTTATCGATATTCTAGGCATTATGAATACGTTCAGTAGTTTGCCATTGCTTAATAACAGTCCGGATACACGGTTTATGTCTGGAGTACCCCTATGGTAAGATTCGAACTCGCTACTTTATCCGTCACAAACTACACTCAAACAAGAAATGTGAGGCCTATACATTTCAAAAAAATGTCCTACAAGAGACAAATCTTACCAGGATATTCCAGAAAATTTAGTCGATAAAATCCATATCAGTTTCTGACTTGGACTGGTAAACATGGATGATATTTTCTAATAGAATGTCTTCAGCAGAAGTTATATGCACAACTTCATAAATAACTAGTCCGTTGTTGTATCATGCAAGTTATCCCCGACACTGCCATGACTATTAGTGTCACGGAACTGGCGCGGTGTGTAAAGATTGACTACAGATTCAGATGTACCTCGGAGTGAGCGGGCACTGCTGGAAATTGAGTGCTGGGAATGACTATACATTTTTTTAAATAAACATAATAATTATTCAGCTTTCATTGTCTTTGATGTAAGTATTTCAGGATAAACGGTTGGTTATGGTAAATAATGACGAATTCGATCTATCAATCTATGTTCCTTCAGTGTCGTATAAGGTGCATACAAGAATAAACCAGAGCTCTCCGGTTCCAGCGACGTGATGCTTGTGGGTGTAATTCGTGCATTTTGTTGATATCCATAGTCAAACCATAGTTTGATAGTTGTTCTGCGAAATGTATCGCTTGGTCTTCCTCTTTTTATTTTGCCATCTGGCACCCATATTAATAGATGTGTTACCAAAATAAAACATAACACAACCTAACAACGTTCTTTTTTTCTCCTTTTTTTTCTCTTTTCTTTTTTTCTCTTCTTCTTCTCTCTTTTCTTGTTCTTCTCCTCTGCATTCCTCTCATCCTTTTTTTATCTGTCTCTATGACTATTTGTAGGAGTCACGGTTTTAACTTTTACCCGCCTCGGGTTTCTCTCTACGGCCCTGCCTATTATTTCAGTCGGTCTCTCGTCATAATACTGGACCTTTATACTTATCGCTCAATCTTCCCTGCGGCCATTTCTGTAGTCCTCTTGCTTCCTGTGGTGTGACAATCTGGCATGTTGGTATTTTATTGACACTACTTGCCTTACTAGCTTTCATTGTCCATTGACCCTGACCCACCAGTGTGACTGTTGGTTTCAAGCTAGCCAGTTCTCAACGTATCAGATAAGTTCTTTTTTATATATTATCACCTATATTTTATATTTTACTCTCACTTACATACATCATTGTATTATCACTGTATTTTCTTCCCACTATTATCTACTCCTACTTATAGTCTCTCTCCACTGCCTATATCTGCTCGGTCGTTTCTTTCTTTTCTCCCTTTTTTCTCTTATTTATTCTTCATCTCCATCTCTCTCTCCCTCATCTGATCTCTCCTACCATCCTCTTTTGCGTTTCCATGACGACTGTATGCTAATACTCATTGCCTGTTGCCATTTCAGGTAAGTATCTGAATTTATCCTCATTTATCTTAGTTTACTTGCTATTACACCTTAACTATTTTCACTCCTCATCTCCTTCTGTGCACTTTCCCCTCCTCACTTCTTCCCATACCCTCTTCCTCCCTGCTAGGCTGCTCCATCTCTGCTTCCTCTGCTATCTATTCGTTATACTCATTGCGTGTTGCCACTTTTGAGGTAAGTATCTTAATTTAACCTTATCTATTTTACTTACTACCACACCTTATCCATTTTCGCTCCTCACCTCCTTCCGTGCACTTTCTCTCCTCACTTCTTCTCCCCATACTCTCTTCCTCCCCAATATGCCGCTCCTTATTTACTTCCTCCACTATCTATTCACTATCTCTCCTCCTCTTTCCTCCCTATCAACCACGTTTGTTTCCATGTAAGATTCGTTGTACCGTTGTCTTTCGTTTGTCCTGATGAAGGCTTAATAGTCGAAACGTCGTCTGTCCCTGTATCTCGTTGTTAGGTTGTGTTATGTTTTATTTTGGTAACACATCTACCTATTTTTGTTTATCTTGACATTTGCCCGGTGTTACTCCAGCCACCTGCTTCCTGTTTAGGGTTGTTACCCAACACTGGAACATTTAACCCATATTAATACTAGTCTGCTGTCATTCATTCTAAGTACATGTCTGAGATAAGTCCATCGTTTGTTTCTTATTGTTGTGGAAACATAATACTGTTTGTTAAGTAGTCTTGTGTACAGAATTAACTAGGACTTCATTTCTTACGTTTTTTTTAAATTTATTCTCGTGATTTCGTTGGTCACTATTTATATAAGTGGAGTCACATGTCAAAAATAGCTAAATAGCGACAGCTGACCAACGAATAGCACGGAAATAATCAAAATGAAACTTCTACGTCATGTTTACGTTTCCTACGCACAAATCTTCTATACTGTCGAAGATCACGGTGCGATGTCCAGGTTACTGCGTAGTTCTGGTCAAATTAACATCACATTAACATATTGGGATATGTGATGTCCAGTTTATTGCGTAACTCTGATCAAATTAACATATTGGGATGTGTGATGTCCAGTTTATTAACATATTGGGATGTGTGATGTCCAGTTTATTGCGTAGCTCTGGTCAAAGTAACATATTGGGAGGTATGTGATATCACAAATGTCATTCACAGTGCAATAAGTACAATAATTCATCCACAGTGATCTATGAAACGTTAAAGTTAGGTCCCATGGCAGCAACCTGCCGTCGGGTGATAACGCTTCATTTACTAAGCCTATTAGATGAGGTGTTCAATTCCTTCTTAGCTGTGCTTACTTTCCCTAGCATATTCGTCAGAGACCCATGTACAGCTGGATCGACTGGAGGAGAGGTTGTCACGACCCAGATTGTGATCCTGCCCAGACATGGTTTCGAACCTAACACGCTGTAACCCGGTGATAGTAAGCAAGCTGACTGCCAACTGGGCCACCGCACTCCTTGTATACGGAGTTATATTGAGACAGATTTTAATGATTCATATTCTTATCTGGTTTTTATGTTGTCGGCATCCAAGCAGGGTACAGAGAATAAACAGTGTATTGCCATGTATGTAGTAAGAGACGAGTTAGGAGTTTAAGCATGAGGTTAGCTACATTATCTCTGCCGTGATCAAGCTCGTGGTAAAGGGTGAGAGGAGTGTTGTTGTTTTCAATCGTACACCCCCTCAACCCCACTCCCCCCCCCCTCAGCTACGTAATTAGAACATGATGAGAATAGGTGCTGGGTGTGACTGAGCTGATGTTGACCCATGCAAGGTCACTTTTGGAAAGAAATCAACCATTTTTTTAAGCTTGAAGATTGTAAGAAAGGAATTATATAGTTCCCTACGGGGTAGAAGCTTGGAGATTGTAAGAAAGGAATTATATAGTTCCCTACGGAGTAGAAGCTTGAAGATTGTAAGAAAGGAATTATATAGTTCCCTACGGAGTAGAAGCTTGGAGATTGTAAGAAAGGAATTATATAGTTCCCTACGGAGTAGAAGCTTGGAGATTGTAAGAAAGGAATTATATAGTTCCCTACGGAGTAGAAGCTTGAAGATTGTAAGAAAGGAATTATATAGTTCCCTACGGAGTAGAAGCTTGGAGATTGAAAGAAAGGAATTATATAGTTCTCTACGGAGTAAAATATTCTTCATCTGGTGGCATTGTACTCAACAGCAACATTATTATTAATAATAATAAGACATAAACCCTGACACTCGAGACATCAGCACAAAAAGCTCTCTCCAAACATCTCTGTCCTTAGACTTTCGGAGAAGGAGAGAGAAATCATGCACATAACATTCATTTGATATTATATACACCTGCACCTCCATTCCTCGCAGCATTCTGTGCTGACCCATCTGTGTACACTCTGACCCATATATCTTGTGGATATTCCTCATCCAGGAAACTGAGGGTGACTGTCCTTCGCTGCACACTGTTCTGTTCGTCCTCGCTTAGTATTCCTTTCACATGGGTCTGAATGTATATTGGCATTCCATGGCTTTCACTCCACGGGGTTTGTTCTGGTACAGACCGTAAGGGGCTGTCAACTTCAGGTAGGTCTGTAAGTTGTCTACGGAGTCGTTTAGCTTGATGGATAAAGCTGCTCCTTTTCAGTCGCCCCATTGCTAGATTTTGAAATCTTTCCTTCATTGGATGACTTGGCATACACTGAAACTTTTCTGCTTGAATTAGTACTTTTGTGTCTCTGCGTTCGCCAAGTGTTTGCATTCTTCCCATTTTCTGCATCTCTGCTATAGGTGTTGATTTCATTGCTCCCAACATTATTCTAAGTGCCTGGTTTTGCACTTTATCTAGATCATGTAATGTGGTGTTTGATGCAGGACACCACGCAGCTGAACCATATTCCAGGTGTGGTCTTATGCCTTGCTGGTAAACTTTACTGAGTATATTTCCACTGGCTCCCCATGTGATTCCACTTAGTTTTCTCAGGATAGCTAACTTCCTCCTGGCTTTTGTTGTTGCTTTTTTTATGTGCTGCTTCCATGTCAGCTTATCATCAAAAGTAACTCCGAGGTATGTGGGTTGTTTGTCTTCTTTCAAGAGCTCTCCATCTATCTTGACATGACCAGCTTTTTGTTTTGGTGAGAGGGTAAGGAGTGTAGTGTTGCACTTATCTGTGTGAATGCTGACGCACCATCTATTTGCCCATAAGGTTAGGTCATCGATAGCTCTTTGTATTTGTTTAGTGGCCACTGTTGCATGTTCTTCCGTGCACCAGATCACCAGGTCGTCAGCATACATTGCCACTTTGATCCCGTGTGGTAGTTCAGCAACTAGGTAATTGATGTAAACCAAGAAAAGTGTGGGTGACAGGACTCCTCCTTGGGGGACTCCATGACGCAGTAGAACTTTCTTGCTCTTGCGACCATCTAATTGTACCCTGGCTCTTCTATTATGCAGGTATGCTTTTACCCATTTGTACATTCTTGAGCTAACCCTGCAATTTCGCAATTTCTTTAGGAGCCCTTCTTTCCAGACCTTATCAAAAGCTTTCCTGAGGTCTATCCATGCTGCTAGTACCAGTTTCTTTTCTTGGAAGGCATCCTCAATCTCTCTTCGAATTGTCTTACCAGTATATGGTAACCATACCCTCTCACTGTGGAATACCAGGAAATGAAAAAGCAGACCAACTGGCTAAGAAAGGTGCTGCCGAAGACCAACCAGATATACCAATCACCTACCATCAGAAAAAACAGATGATCAAGTCAATAAGAAAGCCACAAACGCCAACACAAGATGACTATCACATTATGAACAGATCAGAACAAGTTATAATTCTACGTCTCAGAACAGGACACAACCGACTCCGCAGTCACATGTATACAAAGTTCAAGATTGGCAACACGGCCATGTGTACATGTGGACAGGCAGCACAGAGTGCCAAACATATACTTCAAGAGTGTTCTGAGCATGAAACGCTGAGGCAGACATATTGGCCAGAGGAAACAACACAGGAATCAAAACTCTATGGGACACTGTATGAACTACAAAAGACTGTGAGTTTTAATAAGGAGACAGAATTACAGATATAGACATGTTTCAAGTGAACGAAAGAAGAAGAAGAATTTGATGTTATAAATCCAAGATGTTCTCTTGCCTCATCTCCTTCTTCAATCCTCGATTGTTCTGTGGAATATAATTGTAGAAAGTGAGTAGTGTCTCGTTAATGCCCAAACTAAACAAGTTGACGCCGTTTCACTAGTGTCAAAAGTGGTTCTTGATGTCCTGCAAGTTTGTCTATTAGCTGCTGGACAAATATATTTGTCCTATGTTCTATATCACTAATTCTTAACAAACATTTGTAACACTTGTTTGTAACACTTGTTTGTAACACTTGTTTGTAATGTGATAGTATCTGGTTGCAGAACCCTTCACAGACAGGGGGTTTTACAGTAAGAAGTGAGAACCCTTCACATATAGCAAAATATGGACGGCGTGAAATGCAACACATTGAATGTTTTGCTCTTGCGTAAATGTTGTCACTATGGAAGCTAGTGGCACACCATGCAAAGGTGTGTTTATCTAAGAACGTGTCAAGCGACGATAAAACACAAACGTGTGTTTTTATAGGAACGTGTCAAGCTGTGATCAAGTGCAACGTTTGTTTACCTAAGAACATGTCAGATAATAGACAGACGGGAATCATACCAGGTAGAAGCTTCCTGGTTGGTCTGAGGCAACGTGGGTTTATTGTAACCAGAAGGATCAATTTCTGATTGGCCAGAGCTTTTCCTCTGGGGAAATGAAAGCTTTTGATTGGTTGGAAGTTTCTGGAAGTTTGGAGAAACTTAGGAGTGGAGGAGGAAGAAGATTGCATTATCGACCGCTGAGCAGGGCGGTCGCATTTCACTCAAGAATCAGTCGACAGGATCACACAGAGTCCCCGGGACGTGTGTGGAGAGAGTTAGCACTTGTCTCACAGGAGACAAGTCCCTTGTTGACTTCAACAACTGGAAACAAAGTTAGTTGACCAAAAAGTGAGATTAGTAGTAGATTAATGAGATGGTCTAGAATCTCATTAAGCTTATACCACGACGTGCGCCAAATTCCTGGATGTGCTAGGATAGTTGTGAAACTTTAGCATTTTGTATTTGTGAAGTATCATAGAGATAAATAGTAGAATAATGAGATAGTCTATAATCTCACTACGCTTGTACTAGAACGTGTGCTTAATTCTGGAAGTGTTAGAATAGTATGAAATCTTGACATTGTATATAATATAGTTGTGATATATTATACGTCTCGGAGATATCAATAACTCCAGAGTTTAATATTGATTTGTGTCATTGGCTTGATGTTTATATTAAACGACATTTTATTTCTGTAACAAGAAGTGTCTCTGCATTCATTGATAAGCATTCATTGAAGTCAAGAAGAGATCATCGTAGATCACCAGTCATTGTTGATCAAACATAGAACCCAGGGTTCGGAACGCAATAATAATAATGCTTATCGTCACAAGAATATACTGTTACAGTAACACTTGTTGTAACACTTGTATGTAACACTTGTATGTAACACTTGTTTGTAACACTTGTTTGTAACACTTGTATGTAACACTTGTTTGTAACACTTGTTTGTAACACTTGTTTGTAACACTTGTTTGTAACACTTGTTTGTAACACTTGTTTTAAGATTTCAATGCTTCTTTCTGTGTCTGCAGTGAATGCACAGCATTCATATCCCCGTATAAAAGTATACTTGGCACTAGCAGATCTGAATAGATTGATCTTTACTGTAATACTGATCTTACTTTTCCAAATCATATTCAACCTTGACATGGCATCCGTCGCCATCTTGATTATAGTCTTTATCTTAACTACAACAACAGTCATCGAGAATTTTGGGAAAGCTTCGACCCCAATCAAACAGAGTGTCAGGAAAGACACAAATCTGGAGCAAAAACTGCACTGCTTGGCACCGGGTACTAGAGTGACAAACACATACTCCCAGTGGGCCCTATCATCATCACTAGATGTTGTTATGAACTAACTGGGGCAAAAAATTTAGAATTTCTTAAAATAATAGTCGAATATTGCAGACGATGATGGCAACAGTTTCAGACTTGTGTTGTTGTCTCTCTCTGGTGTGTTCGCAGATGGCAACCGTTTCAGACTTGTGTTGTTGTCTCTCTCTCTCTCTCTGATGTGTTCGCAGACGGCAACAGTTTCAGACTTGTGTTGTTGTCTCTCTCTGGTGTGTTCGCAGATGGCAACAGTTTCAGACTTGTGTTGTTGTCTCTCTCTGGTGTGTTCGTAGATGGCAACAGTTTCAGACTTGTGTGTTGTTGTCTCTCTCTCTGGTGTGTTCGTAAATGGAAAGTTTCAGACTTGTGTTGTCTCTCTCTCTCTCTGGTGTGTTCGCAGATGGCAACAGTTTCAGACTTGTGTTGTTGTCTCTCTCTCTGGTGTGTTCGTAAATGGAAAGTTTCAGACTCGTGTTGTTGTCTCTCTCTCTCTGGTGTGTTCGCAGATGGCAATAGTTTCAGACTTGTGTTGTTGCCTCTCTCTCTCTCTCTCTCTCTGATGTGTTCGCAGACGGCAACAGTTTCAGACTTGTGTTGTTGTCTCTCTCTCTCTCTCTGGTGTGTTCGCAGACGGCAACAGTTTCAGACTTGTGTTTTTGTCTCTCTCTCTGGTGTGTTCGTAGATGGCAACAGTTTCAGACTTGTGTTTTTGTCTCTCTCTCTGGTGTGTTCGTAGATGGCAACAGTTTCAGACTTGTGTTGTTGTCTCTCTCTCTCTGGTGTGTTCGTAGATGGCAACAGTTTCAGACTTGTGTTGTTGTCTCTCTCTCTCTAGTGTGTTCGTAGATGGCAACAGTTTCAGACTTGTGTTGTTGTCTCTCTTTGGTGTCTGCGGAGATTACTGAAAAGTCAAATCCTGCAATCGAATATACTCCCACATTTGTGACACGTGTGCTCAGATTTGGGCGTGTGTTTATTGTACTCTTATTTTTTTCGGGCAGCCAATTTTCTTTACGAATCTGAGATTGAATGTGTCTCAATGATAAATGCACCATTTCCGGTGTTACTTTGCCACGATGAAGTTTTTCAACTGCAGCGACTTCGTCGCTTCTTAGAGACAGAAAGGAATATCGAGGAAAGGTAAATAATATGTGCCTGTAAGTAGAGTTATATGGTTGTGAGTAATCACGTATAAACATGCATTATAAACTCGGAGTTCCCGTATGGAAGACCAGAGCACACTTGACAATCCTAAGCTCAGTATAACAGCGAGACAGTCGGCGATGGAAGACACTTTGGCAAATGGGATAACATCATTCTAATATGAATCATTTGACTGCCCCCCCCCCCCGATTTTCATTGGTTTTTATTGATTATACTTTGAGGCAGCAGACAATGAAAATGACGAGAAACGTTACATGAATCATTAAATACATCACAACTGTCAGAGGATATCCGTAGTTGCTATCATTATAGAAGTATATTTTCCCATTAGCAAACATGGCATATATAGTCGACGGTCTAGAGGTCAGTCTCCTAAGGTATCACTGCACATGAAAACACACGAGAGAAGCCAACATACTAGAGCCATCCCACTAGAGAAGCCAACACACTAGAAGACAACACACGAGATGAGCCATCACACTAGAGAAGCCAACACACTAGAGAAGACAACACACTAGAAGACAACACACTAGAAGACAACACATTAGAAGACAACATACTAGAAGACAACACACGAGAGGAGCCAACACACTAGAAGACAACACACTAGAAGACAACATACTAGAAGACAACACACTAGAAGACAACACACTAGAAGACAACACACTAGAAGACAACATACTAGAAGACAACACATTAGAAGACAACATACTAGAAGACAACATACTAGAAGACAACACACTAGAAGACAACACACTAGAAGACAACACACTAGAAGACAACATACTAGAAGACATCACACTAGAAGACAACACACTAGAAGACAACACACTAGAAGACATCACACTAGAAGACAACACACTAGAAGACAACACACTAGAAGACAACATACTAGAAGACATCACACTAGAAGACAACACACTAGAAGACAACACACTAGAAGACAACACACGAGATGAGCCAACACACTAGAAGACAACATACTAGAAGACAACACACGAGATGAGCCATCACACTAGAGAAGACAACACACTAGAAGACAACATACTAGAAGACAACACACTAGAAGACAACACACTAGAAGACAACATACTAGAAGACATCACACTAGAGAAGCCAACACACTAGAAGACAACACACGAGATGAGCCATCACACTAGAGAAGACAACACACTAGAAGACAACATACTAGAAGACAACACACTAGAAGACAACATACTAGAAGACATCACACTAGAGAAGCCAACACACTAGAAGACAACACACGAGATGAGCCATCACACTAGAGAAGCCAACACACTAGAGAAGACAACACACTAGAAGACAACATACTAGAAGACAACACACTAGAAGACAACATACTAGAAGACAACACACGAGAGGAGCCAACACACTAGAAGACAACACACGAGAGGAGCCAACACACTAGAGAAGCCAACACACTAGAAGACAACACACGAGATGAGCCATCACACTAGAGAAGCCAACACACTAGAGAAGACAACATACTAGAAGACAACAGACTAGAAGACAACACACTAGAGAAGCCAACACACTAGAGAAGACAACACACTAGAAGACAACATACTAGAAGACAATACACTAGAAGACAACAGACTAGAAGACAACACACTAGAGAAGCCAACACACTAGAGAAGACAACACACTAGAAGACAACATACTAGAAGACAACACACTAGAAGACAACACATTAGAAGACAACACACTAGAAGACAACACACTAGAAGACAACACACTAGAAGACAACACACTAGAAGACAACACACGAGAGGAGCCAACACACTAGAAGACAACACACGAGAGGAGCCAACACACTAGAAGACAACACACTAGAAGACAACACACTAGAAGACAACACACTAGAAGACAACACACTAGAAGCCAACACACTAGAAGACAACACACTAGAAGAAAACAGACTAGAAGACAACACACTAGAAGACAACACACTAGAGAAGCCAACACACTAGAAGCCAACACACTAGAAGACAACACACTAGAAGAAAACAGACTAGAAGCCAACACACTAGAAGACAACACACTAGAAGACAACACACTAGAAGACAACACACTAGAAGACAACACACTAGAAGACAACACACGAGAAGACAACACACTAGAAGACAATACACTAGAGGATCCATCACACTAGAGAAAACACACTAGAGGAGTCAAAACACTAGATGGGCCAACACACTAGAAGACAACACACGAGAGGAGCCAACACACTAGAAGACAACACACGAGAGGAGCCAACACACTAGAAGACAACACACTAGAAGACAACACACTAGAAGACAACACACTAGAGAAGCCAACACACTAGAAGCCAACACACTAGAAGACAACACACTAGAAGAAAACAGACTAGAAGACAACACACTAGAAGACAACACACTAGAGAAGCCAACACACTAGAAGCCAACACACTAGAAGAAAACAGACTAGAAGCCAACACACTAGAAGACAACACACTAGAAGACAACACACTAGAAGACAACACACTAGAAGACAACACACTAGAGGAGTCAAAACACTAGATGGGCCAACACACTAGAGCCATCCCAGTAAATATAAGTAGGAAGCCAGAGGACAATTTTTAAAACTTTTTTAGACTAACGGGAATTAAACCAGTCCGTTCAACGGCACCAAATCGCCTAGCAACTATTGAACACGCGTTCTTCCGCATTTGACTAACCGCATCTCCACAAAAAGATGCGATTTCATCAAGCCTTTCAAACCGTGCGCACAAAGTCACCAGAACGGACCGATCGAGACAAGGACTATTACAACAACAACAAACATCCCGTACAGGTATTGAAATATCCTCAGTAACAACAAACATATAAAATAATATCCGTATTAGTTATAGAAGGGCCGATAGGTCTTCTTGTAAACTTGGATAAAAATGTTTAGAGCCATCCCACTAGATGAGTCAACACACTAGAGCCAACACTACACACGGCAACACATTAGAGCCAACACTGCACACGGAAACAGATAGAACCAACACACTCGAGGCGCCAACACACTCGAGGAGTCAACACACTTGAGGAACTAACACACTAGAGCCAAAATACTAGAGGAGCCAACACACTAGAGACACACACTAGAGGAGTCAAAACATTAGAGCCAACACTGGAGAAGCCAACACACTAGAACCAACACACTAGAACCACCACACTAGAGCCAACACACTAGAGCCAACACACTAGAGCCAACAAACTGGAGGAGCCAATACACTAGAGCTAACAGACTAGAGAGAACACACTGGATGAGCCAACACGCTGAAGGAACCAACACAATAGAGCCAACACACTAGAGCCATTGCCCAGAGACATGTGCATACATTCTTCGTTGTAGCTGGTCCATCGTCTTCCTTTTTCTTCTGTCGCTGACACTCTTCTAGCACACACACACACACACACACAAACAACCAACACACATTAATCATGAACTGAGCGTCTAGTGTCTCTAGCTGCAGTACGAATTGTTTCAATAAATGTTCTATTTTATTGTGAAGATGACATGATCAACTTGCACATGATAAGAATATTATAACATGTTCAGACTTTACAAAATCACAGCAGACATTATAAAAACACAGCACCTGGACCAGATGGCATTAGATACAATGACATTAGTTGGAGAACGGATGAGGAGTTGGGAGAGTTGGCCGATATGTTCAATAATAGCCTTCTAAAGGGCACAGTAAAAGAAGACTGGTTGCACAGTTATTTAGTTCCACTACCCAAACCTGGGAAGGACCACACCAGGATACAAGGCTACAGAATAATAATGCAGAATACAATAGGCAAGCTTTTGGAAAAAATTGTGGCCTGGATATATCGTGTCATCTGGAGAGAAATAAGTGTTTACCACCGTTGTTAGGAGGATATCGCCCAGGAAAGAAGACATGGCAGAATGCAGCCATATTTGCACAGGATCTTTTTGAGGGGTTCGATTCGTGCATGGAGACATGTGCGGTCGCAATAGATCTTGAGGATGCTTACAATAGATCTTGAGGATGCTTACAATAGGGTGCCCTTGGCTATCTTGATGGACCAGCTGTTAAATCTTGCAGTAAATCCTTTTGTCGTGCGGTGGGTTGGTGCGGACCTGATGCACAGGATAGTAGTTTTTAAGTGTGGTAAACTGGGTATCGGCACGAACGGTTATTAGCCGTGGTCTGCCACAGGGAACGCTTTTATCTCCTGCGCTTTTCAATGTATACACAGTACAGATCACTAGCAATCAAATCACAGGTGGTGGCAGAACGATGTCATACGCCGATGATATCCTGGTGTATAGGCAGGGCAGAAGAGTGCGTCGTGGAACTACAGAAGGAGCTGGACAGACTGACGAATTGGTGTAGAGATACCGGAGCAGTGGTAAATCCTTCTAAGGTATTCGTGACGTGGTTTTCCTGAACAGTCACATGGTAAAGACACCCACGCTATCGACAAGAGCTATGCGGTACCTATTTGACTGTCAAACAGCAGAGCATAAATTACAGTATTGCCGAGCACGGGCGTACATTGAAATACATGCAAATAAGGAACACCCATTGCATTCCGAAATACAGAAAATTAAAGGCAGCAGACTTAAGAGAGGGAAGTCGTGGATGGGACGTGTTGAGGATGTCATACAAAGCGTGTGCAGATTATAAGAAGTGACTGCAGGTGCGGAATGGATAAGTCTACCCGTGATTTCGAAACTCGTTTGAGAGTAGTAATATCACTTAGCAGGAAATGCAGAGAATGGTGTCCCACAGATGTGGAGAAAGAAGTGCAGGCTTTGGTCAGTGACAATACCGAAGAGGGGGATGTGATGATATACACTGATGGATCTGTGAGTAGACATGTTCGCAGTGCTTGGGCCTTTACAGCTCAGTGCGCAGGTAAAATGATCAGGGAGGAGAGTGGGGTTTCTGCGGTTACTACGAGTAGCATGACCATGGAGACTATGGCGGTGACCATGGCATTTGAATGGGTATGCACACAGAAGGTAACGCAGGTCTGCATCTTGAGTGACTCTATGAGTATGATTATGAAGGTACAAGCGGGCCTCGTTCGCGAACAGTGGATTGAGGCCTTGAGAAAGGCGAGACTGAAAGTGGTTACATTTATTTTCGTGTCGGGGCATGTAGATTTTCGAGGTAATGAAAGAGCATATCAACTGGCGTCATGCGCGATTGTGGCACAGGGCAATGGATCAAGCTGACGTTTTGAACTTCTTAAGAGATATAGCACGCGAGAGTGAGACTAGTGTGGATCATGATTCCTTTTCAGTGGCCAGGATTGAAGATCAGGATTTGAATTTCTGTGTTGCTAGACATGAACATTTTGGAGGGCGCAGGAGAACGATGGTCAACCAGCACAGGACCGGTACCGTCAGCAGAAGTGTAATGACGCATACACTCAGAGAGAGATCGGAGCAACCACGGATGTGTACAGTTTGCAGTGATGATGATCCGACAACTATCTTACTAATAGACTTCACAAAGTCACAACATACATAAAAATATGTTCAGACTTCAGAAAGCCACAACATACTCGTACATAGGAACAATAGATTGAATAATCCAAGGATATTAATTTATGGTTTGAGCGTGGCTATAACACAATACAACAGTAAAAAGTTGTCTGTCCCCCACAAACGTGATTCACACATAAAGAACTAGGACAAGTAATCTATGCAAAGTTGATCAAATGTGGAGCCAATCTTAGTCCACTAGCTATAAATCAGAAACTTACAGACGAGATTTCAACCTGGTCAGATCAGTTGACACAAATTCGTCTAGCAACCTGAGTTATCACGATTTCCAAATTTAGATAGTCCCCATCCATAAAAACTATTAGATTGTAGCCAATATTTCCACTGTGTGTATGCTCAAGTTACTATCAATCTGAACTGATATACCAAGATGCTGATAACAAAACACACATTTCACAGGTCTGTTAAAATCTCATCTGTTATCTTACGACTGTCAATAATTCCTAGACGCTGTCTACTAACGGTATTCTGTGACAGTTATAATTGAATTATGCTGCTAATTTCTTTCTTATAATACTGTATTTAGATCACTTCATTCTTAATTCTCTCTCTATAAACCTTTCTGAGCCTCAAACGTTTATTTAGATGGTGTATTTTGTTTCGAAATATAGAACAACTGGTTTTTAGTGTGGGTTTTAGAAAATACACGTGACGAATGATCAGCACTTGGGAATGCACGAGTTAAGCATAGACCTCTATGACAAATTTCATGTTTATAATCCCTCCTCGTTCAGTGTAACCTTTGGTTTGAAGATCAGCCACTGAAACATCACCAACCATCCATGTTTTATCCTTGCACAAATTACAAGAAATCTTGCCCACCAATAGATCAGGCACTTTTTCTGTCTTGTCCACAATGTACGCAGAATAGTCGAAGTTACCATTTTTATTTTCCCGCGGAGACATCGCCATATGAATGAAATCACCAGAAACCTTTACGCAGAACCTTCCATCTCTAGTACAGACTGCCCCAGTAATTACCTTGAAGTCCATCTGCCCTACTAAGTATGACTGACTGGACGCGGTCTGCTGGTGCTTCACCATACTATTCAAGTTGCCTACCTCCCATTCGAATGTTTGTGCGTATTTCTGCAACGTTTGGTTTTCACGTCTTGCTTCATGTGATTTGAGTGTCATGATGTCTCGTCTAACATCAAAGATTTGTTTCCCAAGATGGTCATTGTTCTCCAGAGTCTGCAGATGCATCTTGTCCATGTTGGAATGTAAGTATTGGAAGGAGTCTCTGATTGTTTCATCCAGCGAGTTATTTAGTTCTATGATATTTCTAATGGAAAGTTCAAGTGACTTAAGGTTTTTAGCAATATCGTCTTTGAATTGATTCAACTCGCTACGGATTCGTGTCTGATTGTCCTCTATTTTACGAAGTCTGATGTCCATGCTGCTCTCATTGGGTACCTGCAGAAGACATGCAATATTGTAACAGATCCCCAGGTGTATATATCAAATATAATGTTCAAAAATTATGTTCGAGTCAAGATTACTTTAACATCAGAATTATGTTTGAGTCAAGATTACTTTAACATCAGAATTATGCTTGAGTCAAGATTACTTTAACATCAGAATTATGTTCGAGTCAAGATTACTTTAACATCAGAATTATCTGCAGATTCAGATTATGTTCAACTCACGATTATATTCAAATCGACATTCTGCTCGAGTCAAAAGTATTGTTCACTTAAAGATTATATTTAAGTTTAGATTCTGTTCAAGTAAAATAGCATGTTCCTGTCAAGATTGTGTTGAAATCCAGATTGTATTTAAATAAACGTTACGTTCAAGTCAAGCTAATATTCGCCAAAATGATGTTCAAGTCAAGACTATATTAGCTATAATTATGTTCGTCAAGGTTATATTAGCCAAAATTATGTTCAAGTCAAGGTTATATTTAATTCAAGAGTATGTTCATCAAGACTATATTTAAGTCAAGATTAAGTTCAAGTCAAAAGTATGTTGAAGTAAAGAATATGTTTAAATCAATATTATATGAAAGTAAAAATTATGTTGAAGTCAATATTATATGAAAGTAAAGATTTTATGTCCTAAGTAATTATTATATGTCCAGTGGAGGGGTGGTACAGAGCACGTATGTTACTGCCAAAGTACCGAGTGCGAATCCCGTCAATTGCACCAAAACAATACTGATTTTATAGTAACTTCCTGAATACAATGCTGGTTTGATGGCAACATCATGAATCCAATGATGATTTGATGGCAACGTCACGAATCTAATGCTTGTTTGATGGCAACGTCATGAATCCAATGATGGTTTGATGGCAACGTCATGAATCAAATGCTCGTTTGATGGCAACGTCATGAATCTAATGCTGATTTGATGTCAGCATCCTTAATCCAATGCTCGTTTGATGGCAACGCCCTGAATCTAATGCTGATTTGATGGCAACGTCCTGAATCCAATGATGGTTTGATGAATAAGTCATGAATCCAATGCTCGTTTGATGGAAAAGTCTGAATCCAGTGCTACTAAATATTTTTTTAAATATGCTATTTGCACAGTTTATTTTAGAAAGATATTCTTTTTACTAAAGACTATAAGTATGTAAAATGGAATTATATAACGTGATGAGGTTGGGATGTTGATGGTGAAGATGTTGATTGTGGGGATGTTGATGATGGAGATGTTGATGTGGGAGATGTTGATGTGGGAGATGTTGATGGTGGAGACATTGATAGCTGGATTGTGATTGTTGATCGTGGGAGTGTTAATGGTAGGAATTTTTATTGTTGGATTGTTGATGGTGGGTGATGTTGATGGTAGGGATATTGACGGTGGGGATGTTGATGGTAGGGATATTGATGGTGGGGATGTTGATGGTGGGGATGTTGATGGTTGCAATTATTGTGATACGAAACTCAGTAATGATGATTGATGACGAAAACGATAATAATACAGAGACAGAACAAGGAGCAGAGACGTTCATTGTAAATATGACAGCTCATCCTGTAACAAATTTTAGCAACTTGTAACATCCTGTAACAACTTGTAACATCCTGTAACATCTTGTAAAAACTTGTAACAACTCACTTCAAAAGTCACCAGCGGCTCATACTGGTTGATCTGACATTCTCCCAGATGATTATCTAGAATAATGCCATCATACTGATGCTTGCAGTTCTCGTCATGGCTGCTGCACTCTAAAGACAAAGAAGCATGGTGACTCCGCTATATATCTTGTAACTAATTAGCATAAGTGTAGTGACTCCGCTATATATCTTGTAACTAATTAGCATAAGTGTAGTGACTCCGCTATATATCTTGTAACTAATTAGCATAAGTGTAGTGACTCCGCTATATATCTTGTAACTAATTAGCATAAGTGTAGTGACTCTGCTATATATCTTGTAACTAATTAGCATAAGTGTAGTGACTCCGCTATATATCTTGTAACTAATTAGCATACGCTTAGTGACTCCGCTATATATCTTGTAACTAATTAGCATAATCTTAGTGACTCCGCTATATATCATGTAACTAGTTAGTATAAGTGTAGTGACTCCGCAATATATCATGTAACTAACTAGATAGCATAAGCTTAGTGACTCCGCTATATATCTTGTAACTAGTTAGCATAAGCTTAGTGACACCACTATATATCTTGTAACTAACTAGTTAGCATAAGCGCAGTGACTCCGCTATATATCTTGTAACTAGTTAGCATAATCTTAGTGACTCCACTATATATCATGTAACTAGTTAGCATAAGCTTAGTGACTCCACTATATATCATGTAACTAACTAGTTAGCATAAGCTTAGTGACTCCGCTATATATCATGTAACTAACTAGTTAGCATAAGATTAGTGACACAGCTATATATATCATGTAACTAGTTAGCATAAGCTTAGTGACACAGCTATATATCATGTAACTAGTTAGCAGAAGCTTAGTGACTCCACTATATATCATGTAACTAACTAGTTAGCATAAGCTTAGTGACTCCACTATATATCATGTAACTAACTAGTTAGCAGAAGCTTAGTGACTCCACTATATATCATGTAACTAACTAGTTAGCAGAAGCTTAGTGACTCCACTATATATCATGTAACTAACTAGTTAGCAGAAGCTTAGTGACACAGCTATATATCGTGTAACTAGTTAGTATAAGTTTGAATAATCATTTTAACTTTAGATCTGGCGTTCACAGTCTGGTGCTCACGAGCACTCTGGTTGTTCAGGGAGTAGTGAAGCTTGCAGTATGAACAAGTTGAGAATCCCTGATTTAGAGGTACCACGGTAGAAGCAGACACAGTTAGTGAGAGAGACAGAGAGCAGAGAGATACAATGTTTGGAGGATTTTGAGAGAGTCAGAGAAAACAACAAAGAGTGGAGAGATGCTGGCAGAAAGATATTGAGAAAGATAAATGGGAAGAGAACAGAGATATAGGTCAGAAAGATATTGTCGGAAAGAGTCTGAGAATATCAGAGAAAGGGACAGAAAGTAGAGATGTACAAAGTCAGAACGATATATATATATATATATAGAGAGAGAGAGAATGTGTCAAAGAGAGAGAGAGTCATATATACATTTATAGTGAGAGAGATATGGACAGTGATAGTGTTTAAAATAAATTCTTGGTTGATGGTTTCAGTATGTTGTATGGTTGATGGTTTCAGTATGTTGTATGGTTGATGGTTTCAGTATGTTGTATGGTTGATGGTTTCAGTATGTTGTATGGTTGATGGTTTCAGTATGTTGTATGGTTGATGGTTTCAGTATGTTGTATGGTTGATGGTTTCAGTATGTTGTATGGTTGATGGTTTCAGTATGCTGTATGCTGCTAATCTGTTTCATAAATATAACTCTTGTATAATTTGTTTACACATATGCCCCCCTACCCATGAGTCATCCGCATACGCCCATGTTTAGACGAACTACAGTTTACAATACACTATTCTATCAAATGTTATCTTGCGTGACAATCAGACATTCAAACATTAACAGTGAACTTACTGTATTGTAATAATGCGAAACGAAAAGTGTATTTACAAAAATCACGATTTACTTCCTGATAGAAGCTGTTGTTCCCATTCTCGCTCATTCCAAGAAAACCTACACACTTGTGTTTATTGTTTTATTTCCTTCAACCCGTGATGTTACCACAACAGCATTTACGCCAACAATTTTCCCCACAACTCCATGAACAGACAATTATTTTCCCCCACAACTCCCTGAACAGACAACATTTTTCCCACAACTCCCTGAACGGACAACTTTTTCCCAACAACTCCCTGAATAGACAACTTTTTTCACTCACTACTCCCTGAACAGACAACTTTTTTCACTCACTACTCCCTGAACAGACAACTTTTTTCACTCACTACTCCCTGAACAGACAACTTTTTTCACTCACTACTCCCTGAACAGACAACTTTTTTCACTCACTACTCCCTGAACAACAAGAAGTTTCCCCGGAGAAACACTAGACATTGTTCTACCGTCTAGAAGTTATCTCAGTTAGGTGGATACGATTCGGAATCGAGCAGTCCACAGGTTAAACAGTAACTGGAAGAATGATCTCACTGAAGTTGAAGATGACAGTGTTTTTTGAAGTTCAATTAAGCTCTCACAGACTACATTACTTGCTAAGCAGTTGAAGTTTATATTTATTGCTGAAGTAGAACTAAGCAGTTGAAGTTTATATTTATTGCTGAAGTAGAACTAAGCAGTTGAAGTTTATATTTATTGCTGAAGTAGAACTAAGCAGTTGAAGTTTATATGGATGTTGGAACTTGAAGTTTATAATTGCTGGATGTTGTACCTCGATACATATGTTGTGGACTTATCAATTTGTAATAAAGTTACTGATGTATGTATATAATATACATGTGTTGTTCTTCACGTTGGAGTATTGTTTTAGTAGAAGTTCAGCCATCACTGTTTGTTGTGTCAGTAGAAGGAGTGCTTCAGAGAGAGGATATATAGTGGATTAACGTACAAGTTATCCTTCATTACTTCTTCATATTCATTATCTTCATATAATTACCTATGACACCCAGTACGTTACACTGTCATAAACTGCATGTATTAGCTCGGACACCTGGTGTTATAGATATGCAAATGTGCTTTCGGGAACACGTTGATCATGTATTGCAAAGGCTCGCAAAGGACTTTCAGCTGTGAGATTGATGGTAGCAGCTGTGAGATTGATGGTAGCAGCTGTGAGATTGATGGTAGCAGCTGTGAGATTGATGGTAGCAGCTGTGAGATTGATGGTAGCAGCTGTGAGATTGATGGTAGCAACTGATACTAAACGAAGGACTTTCAGCTGTGAGATTGATGGTAGCAGCTGTGAGATTGATGGTAGCAGCTGTGAGATTGATGGTAGCAGCTGATACTAAACAATCACAGCTCGTAATTTTATATTATGCTCTTGTTATCCCTATCATTGAATATGCAGCAACGATCACCGTCGGTCACAGACAGATTGGGAGGTTGGAGAGAATTCAAAATGAAGCGATACGGATCAACCTTGGTTGCACAAGGGACACACCGTGTGTGGCTGGGACACGCCGTGTGTGGCTGGGACACACCGTGTGTGGCTGGGACACACCGTGTGTGGCTATGAGATTTCTCCTTCTATTTTCGAGCATATCTCACAGAATTGATATGTGACTTGCCCGTGCATGCCTCAGAGTGAGTTCTGAAATAGACCACCCACTACACAGTGAGTCATCTCGTGTGAAGCAAGTAGGCTCAAGAGAGGCAAATCGTGGACGAGTCGTGCCAAGTATACTGTTACAGAGATTTGCGCCACAGAACGCATACCTTCTGGCGAGGAATGGATACCTATTCCTAAGTTTTTTCAAGGCGCAGTCAAGACCGTCATTACACTCAATAAAGAGTGCAGGGAACACAGTCCCGTGATCGTGGATTTTGAGTTTTAGGCACTCATCTGCGAACATGCCTACGACACAGATGTTGTGATTTACACGGACAGGTCGGCCATCCGTCACCACCGATGCGCATGGGCATTAACTGCCATATCACACGGAAGAACAGTGCACGACAACAGCGGAGCTTTTACCGCAACAAAAAGCAGTCTCAATGGAAGTATTTGCCGTAACGCATGTAGTTATCTGGCTGGAATCGCAAGCATATTCCCATGCGTGCATACTGACTCAATGAATACAATTCAGTCAAAACAGCTTATCTACGTAGCTGATGGGCGGGATCATTAGAGAGAGCTACAATGTGGGGCATCACAACGGAAATTAAGCCTGGACACGTGGGCGTGGAGGGAAACGAACGGGCCGACCAAATAACTAGCTTAGCCACCATAACAGATGGTCAGCCTCTGGATCGAGCAGACATACTCATTGCTCTCGTGAATAGTAACGCAAAATGAGGTAAACAGGTTACTAAAACACTTACCTAGCCTATTAATAAAAATATATTTTAAAAAGTATATATTAAAAAAAACATACAATAAAACTAAACAGGACAATTCTCCACGTATCGTACCTGTTTACCTCATTTTGCGTTACTATTTGTTCATTAGGTTACTGCGGCACCATCCACTTTGTCGGACACCCTCTGACCATTTGGTTATTTATATTTGCTCTCGTGAACTCGTACGATCAGAGGATTTTGAGATGAATTTCTCAATATCGAGAATGTGCGAGTTTGGAGTGAAGATGGGCGTTGCCCGTAGAGAACATTTGACAAAGATTTGTAAAAGAGCAGTGAATCAACATAGAACCGGAACTGTCAGCCGTTATACCATGAGATATTTACCGAAGCGGAGATCTGAGCTCCTATGGAAGTGTCCGGTGTGCGAGGATAATTATTAGGATAATCACTAAACTAATAAAATATACCTAAATATGCTGCATCCTAGTCAGTGGGTGTCTCAAGTTATACATGACATTCCACCACAAGCATGGACAACTGTAACATGCGCCCTATGTGCCAAACTTGGCAAAATAGGAACTGGCTGACTAGTGTTATAAATATGCATCTTAGTCAGTGGGTGTCTGGTGTTATAAATACGCATATGTTCAATACCGTTATAAAGGTGACCATATCGGGGGTTCAATTCTCCCACCCCCGTCATGTATGAAGTCGGAACATGACATTTAATACCAGGAAGTAAGCACCAAAAAGTGAGTAAATTGCTTCCCTCCCCCCTCTTCCCCATACTTGTTTTCTCTCGCCCCTGCAGAATTTAAAAAAAACCACCAGAATGTTTAGGAATCAGTATAAATAACCGAAGATATATCTACAGGTCTCCATGTATAGGAAATAACCGAAAATATACGTGTTTGTACATACACTCTACCTATCGACACTATTCCACCCCCCCCCCTCCCCATTTTGTGTATTTAGGTATCCTATCTACTATTACTTAAACGTCATCAAACTAAGACCTTCCCTTTAGAAACTATTTATGCACAAATAATAGTATTACTGTGTCAAATACTACACACCACGAATACTGCTCTGTGACACGTTACTGTGTCAAATACTACACACCATGAATACTGTTCTGTAACACATTACTTCATAACTAGATCAATCTCATGTCCGAGCCAAGTGTGTTAGTTAGCAGAGTAGATTTAACAACACGGCAAGAGGAAAGTAACAGTATGCACTTCACTAACAATAACACCGATAACACAAGACAACAGATAAAGCTTACTTGAACACTTTCTGTTTGATATCGGAAAGATTTGTCTTTCGGTGTCGGGGGTGCTGGGTATTGAGGCACGAGTTTCTGGCCTGTTCTTGTAGGTGGAAGTGGTGGGGGAGTTAGTGCACTTGTAATTTCTTTGTAGGTTTTCTACATATTAAAAATATTAATTCCAGAATACATTTAGCAGTAAAGGTAATGATAGAACATATATGAATTATAGGCTTTATATAGAACATTAAATGATAGAACATATATGAATTATAGGCCTTATATAGAACATTAAGTGATAGAACATATATGAATTATAGGCAGAACCTTACATGGTGCGACATCTGATGTTGTGTCAGAATATCTATGCAACCCATGTGCAATTATTCCGTCTTTCCAGAGCATAAGCCTGGTACCCATTTCCTGACGACTAGTCAATTTCCAAATTATGTGTTTCAGCCAAACACAGAAGTTGCTTGATCTACAATCCAGCTCTCCTGTTCACTGTCTCGTCACTAAGATATCTTAAACGCGTCGATTATGTACGATCTGGACATTAGGTATAGTTGTTTAGCCACTGTCCAGCTTCACCGTGTCTCATAATGTCCTGTCTGCACATTAGCTATAGGTGTCTAGTCACTTAACCAGCTTCATCTAGTCCTCTCATGCCCTGTCTGAACATTAGCTATAGTTGTCTAGTCACTGAACCAGCTTCAGTGTCAACCTTCACTTGTCCAGTTTCACCGTGATACGTTACCTGCACATTACATGTGACTTGTGTTACCTGCACATTACATGTGACTTGTGTTACCTGCATATTACATGTGACTTGTGTTACCTGAACATTACATGTGACTTGTGTTACCTCCACATTACATGTGACTGTTGTGTTACCTGCACATTACATGTGACTGTTGTGTTACCTGCACATTACATGTGACTTGTGTTACCTGCACATTACATGTGACTTGTGTTACCTGCACATTACATGTGACTTGTGTTACCTGCACATTACATGTGACTTGTGTTACCTGCACATTACATGTGACTTGTGTTACCTGCACATTACATGTGACTTGTGTTACCTGCACATTACATGTGACTTGTGTTACCTGCACATTACATGTGACTTGTGTTAATAAATAAACACCTACACACCACACGCAACACTCTTTTATCACATTTAAACACCCTAACAAACAGTCATATTTTACATTGAAGTTACCATTTCGTCAGTAGTTTGTTTCTTCAGCGGCATCTCGTAATCTTGCACCTCCAGGAACCTCTAGGTCCAGGAAAGTTGTGCACTGTTTAAGATGAATTAAACAACATGAAATTAATCATTAAATGAAGTGCTTACCTGTGGCTGCGGACCCTTAAAGTCATCCTTGGCATTGTCCTGAATTATTTTTCCACTCATTGCGTAGTTCAACTTGTTGGTCAATTATGTCATCCAATCCCTTAGAAGAGACACTTTGGAGAAGAGCAATCAATGCAGCAGCATTACTAGTGAAATCAATCTTGCAACAATAATAGTTTATACAAGTAAATATAAGTAGGAAGCCAGAGGACAATTTAAAAACATTCTTGAGACTAACGGGAATTGAACCAGTCCGTTCAACGGCACCAAATCGCCTAGCAACTATTGAAGACGCGTTCTCTATTGACTATGATTGAGATGTGGGTATATAGAAGAATAGGGAGAACATCATGGAAAGAGAAGAAAACAAATAAAAAGGTGCTAAAAACACTTAATATGAAGAAAGAACTACTAAGAGAAATAAAGATCAGGCAAATAAAATACTTTGGACACATTAAAAGACATGACACCCTATTGAAGACCTTACTTGAGGGTAAAGTCAAAGGGAAGCGAGCAAGAGGTAGGCAGAGATACAAGTGGGAGAGTAACATTACACGATGGACAGGTTACAGTCTAGCAGAGTGCACCACCAAGACAAGAGACAGGAGATGTTGGAGATACGTTGCAGCCAACCTTCGTTGCGGAGACGGCACTTGATGATGATGATGATGATATTGACTATAGAACTAGCAATTTTGATTCTAGTCCTAGATTACCTGCGGATTAACAAGCACAACAGCGAAGTTTTACAGAAGAGAAGGTCTAGATGACGAGGTATATTACAAGAGACGTACAAAAATACGATTGGATAAAAAAAACCTTTTAAGGTTACACTATCACTGAAAGTCATGTTCTCCTGTGTGTTCAGCGGAGGGTGGATGGACGGGTTAATACCCAAAACCACGGCATGCGCATTTTATCTAAGGTGCTTGGCAAGTTTTGACACATTTTGTACACGTTCATATTATACACATGTTCAACACGAGCACATCAAGTATGCGGGATAACAAGTTGAACTGTTAGTGTGTACTTGTGTTGTCTGAGACTGTGGGATAACAAGTTGAACTGTTTGTGTGTACTTGTGTTGTCTGAGACTGTGGGATAACAAGTTGAACTGTTTGTGTGTACTTGTGTTGTCTGAGACTGTGGGATAACAAGTTGAACTGTTTGTGTGTACTTGTGTTGTCTGAGACTGTGGGATAACAAGTTGAACTGTTTGTGTGTACTTGTGTTGTCTGAGACTGTGGGATAACAAGTTGAACTGTTTGTGTGTACTTGTGTTGTCTGAGACTGTGGGATAACAAGTTGAACTGTTTGTGTGTACTTGTGTTGTCTGAGACTGTGGGATAACAAGTTGAACTGTTTGTGTGTACTTGTGTTGTTCGATCCGAAGAAGTACATTCAACATGATAGGCTGTAGATGCATGTGTGTGTGTGTACTTGTAGATGTATGTGTTTATGTGTGCATTTTATTCAAGTTGTTCAAGGTTGATTGATACATACAGACTGCATCAGTATGGAACAGTGGTTCTCAGTGTAGGCCAGTTGTGGGAACCACAGAAAGAGAACTATTTCTTCTTCTTCTTCTTCTTCTTCTTTCGTTCGCTAATAATGTCTAGATCTGCAGTGTTGTTTCTTGTATAAATTGGACAGTGTTTTCCATTTCTTATTTTGTACCATAAAGTTTAACATTCATCGGTGTATCAGAAGGCCAGTATGTGCATCTTAATGTGTCATAGTTTGCACATTCTTGAAGGATATGTTCTGAAGTCTGGTTTACTTGTCCACAATTACACTTTGCTGTTGTGCCAATTTTAAATTTTGTATACATATGGCTGTTTAGTCTATTGTGTCCAGTTCTCAGTCGAAATATGATGACCTGTTCTTGTCTGTTAAGTAGATGGTAGGCGTCCCGTGGAGGTAAGTTAGGCTTTCGTTGTGCCTTTATCATGGATTTCTTTTGGTGATAGCTGATTGGTACATCCGGTTGCTGCATGTTAGCACCTTCCTTGGCGAGTTGATCAGCTCTCTCATTTCCTGCTATTCCACAGTGTGATGGAATCCATTGCAGTATAACTCTACACCTATTTTGTATTATGGACAATACCTCTTTTAACTCTGGAAGTTTATTGGATTGTAATGCCTCTAGTACTGACCTTGCATCTGTAAGTATTACAATAGGGTGTGAGGTCCTGTCCAATGTTAACAGTTTCTCTGCAGCTGTATAAATAGCTTTGACTTCAGAGTCATAGTTTTTGCAGTAATTCCTTGTTGGTATACAAGTGGTATCAGTGGTGCCATCTGGGTATTCTACATATACACCACTTCCTCCATTTTTTACTGCATTCTGTGCTGATCCATCTGTATATACTCTGGTTCATAGATCACTTGGGTAAACATCATCAAGGAAACTGAGAGCTGCTACTCTTTTCTGCAGATTATTCTGATGTTCATCCCCATGCACACCTGCTACTGTTGTTTGGATGGTCACTGGTACGCATGTCCGTTTTTCCCATGGGGTGTGTTCTGGTTGAGATGTCAGTGGTATTGTTACCTCTGGCAGATCCGATACCTGTCTACGTAGACGCTTGGCCTGGTGTATGAAGCTGCTTCTTTTAAGCCGTCATTGTGACAGATTCTGGAATCTTTCCTTCATTGGGTGTCTATGGTGGGAAAGAAACTTTTCTCCATGAATTATAATTTTAGTATCTCTACGCTCTTTCAATGACTGCATCCCTTCGATATTCTGCATTTCTATGATTGGTGTGGATCTCATTGCGCCTGTAATGATTCTAAGTGCTTGGTTCTGTACTCTATCTAGGTTTTGTAGTGTAGTGTTTGATGAGGAACTCCATGCTGTAGAACCATATTCCAAGTGTGGTCGAATGGCTTGTTGGTATACATTTTTTAGAATTATTTCATTAGCTCCCCAAGTTGTCCCACTCAGTTTTCTTAGTATAGCTATCTTCCTTCTAGCCTTTGTTTCTGCTTTGCTGATATGATGTTTCCATGTCATTTTGGCATCAAATGTTACACCAAGATATGTGGGTTGGTCGTCTACCTTTAAGATAGTTTTATTTACATAGATGTTTCCTGCTATTTGTTTTGGTGAAAGTGTAAAAAGGGTTGTTGCTGACTTCTCTATATTGATACTTACACACCATTTGTCAGCCCAATTGGTCAAAATGTCCATGTCTCTCTGAAACATTTTTGTGGCAACCAATGCGCTCTCATGTGTGCACCATAGAACCAAGTCATCTGCATATAGTGCTGCCTTAGTTCCACATGGTATTTCTTCAATTAGATCATTGATAAATATGAGAAAAAGAGTGGGTGATAGAACTCCTCCTTGAGGCACTCCATGGCGTAGTAATACTTTCCTACTTTTTTTGCCATTTACTTGTACTCTGGCTCTTCTATTGTGAAGAAAGGCTTTCGTCCATCTGTACATATTTCCACATATCTTGTAGTTTCTCATTTTTTAAAGCAATCCTTCTATCCATACTTTATCACAGGCCTTCTGTAAATCAATCCATGCCACTAAAACTGATTTTTTTGTCTTGGAAAGCATCCTCAATTTCCTGTGAGAGGTATGTGGTTTGATCCTCTGTGGAGTAGCATTGCCTGAAACCTGCCTGCTGTGGTGCAAGGAATTTTCTACTTTCCAGGTGAAATTTTAGTCTTAGGTTTATGATGCGCTCCATTGTTTTGCACAGGCAACTTGTAAGACTTATTGGTCTGTAGCTAGTTGGTGTCGTTCCATCTTTTCCAGGTTTAAGCAAAGGGACCATAATTGATTCTCTCCAGATTTGTGGTATTTTCCCAGTAGTCTAGCTAATATTTAGGATGTCCAATAGTTTCCTTCTGGCTGTTGTTCCTAGATTCTTTATCATTTCATTTGATATTTCATCAATACCTGGGGACTTATTTAGCTTTAGTTTAGAGACTGCTAATTCCAATTCACTATATGTGAACAATGTATCCATAATTTCATCTGCGCTGTTTTCATCACTGATTCTAGTCTGAGCATATTCCAATTTACTTTTTTGGTCGCTCCGCACTGTATGCTGTTTCTCTGGACTAATTTCAATATTGCAGTCTTGAGCAAATATCCTAGCGAAATTATCTACTGCTTGCTTTCCTGTAATCATTTTGCCATTCTGTACGAGTGTTATGTTTGTGCTTCTTCCTGTTCCCTCGTCATTTAGTTGTTTGACCAGTTTCCACAGTTTTCTTCCATCCTTATCAAAATTTAAGGATTCTGTTTTCTCTTTCCAGCTCTTTCTTCTAGCTTCTAGTTTGGCTCTTTGGAATTTAGATTTTGCGTGTTGATGTTTGTTGTGATGTTCCTGGCTTGGGTTATTTTCCACTTCTGTCCGTGCTTTTTCTAATTCCTCTTGCAGCAGTTCTAGTTGTTCACTCCAGTATGGCTTGTATTGTTTGCGGGCTCCTCTTGGTATTGCTTCCTTGGCAGCTTGATGAATACATTAATATAACTCTTTGACTATGGCATTTATGTCTTTTCCTTCCATATCTATTTGTCCAGCTAAAACACTACTGCGGTGTTTAAATAGTCCCCAATTTGCTTTTTTATAATTCCATCTTGGAATGCTACATGCATTTCCTGTGAGTTCATTTTTAATACTAAGGAGGACTGGTCGATGGTCGCTACCTCCAAGTTGCTTCCCCACTGTTCTATTGATTTCCCAGTTTAGGTCTGCTGAGTACAATGCCAAGTCTGGCGTGGAAGTGGTTTGCCATGCTCTTGAGTAGTATGTTGGAGGTTCTTTTGGCTTATTAAGCAATAGAAGACATTTATCATCTTGCCAGCTTTCAAGTTCTTCTCCTCTTTTATCTATGTGGTCATAACCCCAGCTTTGTGAGTGACTATTAAAATCTCCACATACTATCAGTCTTCCTCTGTACGGTATTGTGTCCAGGGAAAGGGACTGGTCATTTGGACAATAATAATTTAGTAGGTTGAAGTCTGTGTTCTTGGTCTTTAGTTGAAGGACCTGATATTCTGCTCCTTCCAATTATAGCTCAGTTTGATGTGCGCTGATATTATTTTTGACTAGAGTTAGTATACCTCCTTTTCTTCTGTCTATTCGATCAGCTCTAAAGCACTGATAACCTGCAATTTTAAAGGCTACATCTTTGCTGAGGTGTGTCTCTTGTATGCAACAAATGCTGACCTGTTCCTTAAGAAGGGTGTTTTCTAATTCTAATTTCTTGCTAAAGCCATCTTTTTTGCTATTTACACCCTCAGCATTCCAGTGCATTATTGTAAGTGATGTCTCATTGGTTGGTAATATTTGTTGGTCAGTGATATTACTCTTGTGCCTCCTGGCTCCACAAGGCAATCGAAGAGGACCTCCAGTCGTATGGGGTGGGCCCTTTCGAGGTATAGGGCCCGGTGCTACTCCTGCCTGGTGAGTCGTCACAGGGTTAGCACCATAACGGGGTAATGCAGATATAGACATTCATGTGCGATAATGCATGACATTCTGATTGTTGCGGTGCGCCTTCTGGCCAAATGTCGCTGACTTTTCAGCACCTTTACTTGCTAGGCAAGACTGTGGTCCTGCCCGAATGTGGGAGGGCCCGGCCAGTCTTAGTTTCCAGCCTCTGCTGGCTGGACTAAGCCCCATCTCCACGCCAAGGAGCTGGCCTCGATGGGGAGAACTATTTCAATTAAATAGACAATATGTGCAAGGGAAGAGTGTCTATCTGGAAAGATCAGAATATCATCGTCAGTGTTGTATGGGTGCCACACTGGAGACATCAGCAGAAAAGTACCTCCATACACCTCTGCCTATAGCCATTCTAACGATTGTATAACAATCGCGTCCATGCTATTCCTTGATATTGTCAATCCAGAATTTTTTCTCAACCTCTTTTCCTTTCACCTTCGACTGTTCCTTACTGAAATAATTAGTGAAAGCCAATGGTATCTCATTACACGCCCAACAATGGTTCATAGGTCAAGCTGAATAGATTATATTACTTGTTTAACAATTTCAGCAGCCATTTATAATGAAACTAATAACAGCTGACTGGTTGAAAAGCACTTATTTTGAATACAACTTCATCAACTGGCTGCTTTTGTGTAGATACTTCTATAGTACAATAATCTTTAAATGTACACGTATTTTCCATCGCCATTGCACGTTCGACCAATAAATATGTGTTTATATGTTTTATATTTTTGGCACTGGAAGATCTCAATAGCAGAATGCAAACAAAATAGTTGCTGCAAACTTGTCAACTGACACAAGTCTCATTCTGTAATACAATTTGTGTATAGTACAAATAAATTCCAGAAGACTCAATGTATATTCTAGCACAAATAACTTTCAGAAGCCCTAATCTATATTCTAGCACAAATAACTTACAGAAGCCCTAATCTATATTCTAGCACAAATAACTTACAGAAGCCCTAATCTATATTCTAGCACAAATAAGCCTTTAGATAAAAGAGGGATGCGAGGTGTTGATCTCCCTCCTTCTCCAACTTACTGAATGCATATCTACGGCACTGAGCACAAATAACATCCAAAATCGTAATTGCGTATTTTGAAATAACTAACTTCTGAAATTCGGTATTTTGACATAACTAACTTCTGAAATTCGGTATTTTGACATAACTAACTTCTGAAATTCGGTATTTTGACATAACTAACTTCTGAAATTCGGTATTTTGACATAACAAACTTCTGAAATTCGGTATTTTGACATAACAAACTTCTGAAATTCGGTATTTTGACATAACAAACTTCTGAAATTCGGTATTTTGACATAACTAACTTCTGAAATTCGGTATTTTGACATAACTAACTTCTGAAATTCGGTATTTCGACCTCCAAATCCTGCATAAAGGCTATGCATACATTTGAGAAAGTAAATAATAGAGGTAAATACAGATGTAGGCCATATTCAATGAAACCAGGAAAGCCTACGTTCTGTAAGAATATAATAATCCGACCTCTTTTTTTGGGTCAAAAATGCCTTATTGTCATCATTGTACAAGGAGGGAGCATCAAAGTTGGATGTATTGGGCCAATGGAGCAAATACAGAATGCATATATTGTAACCCTATTCTAACACAAATATCATTCAAGTGCCTTATTTAAAAAGAGATATATACAGAGATATCCACAGAAAGATATCCACAGAAAGATATCCACAGAAAGATATCCACAGAAAGATATCCACAGAAAGATATCCACAGATATATCCGCATAGATATCCATAGAGATATGCACAGAAAGATATGCACATAAAGATATCCACAGAGATATCCACAGAAAGATATCCACAGAGATATCCACAGAAATATATCCGCAGAGATATCCACAGAAAGATATCCACAGAAAGATATCCACAGAGATATCCACAGATATATCCGCATAGATATCCACAGAGATATGCACAGAAAGATATGCACATAAAGATATCCACAGAAAGATATCCACAGAGATATGCACAGAGACATCCACATAGATATGCGCAGAGAAATCCACAGAAATATATCCACAGAAAGATATCCACAGAGATATATCCACAGAGATATCCACAGAGATATGCACAGAGATATCCACAGAAAGATATCCACAGAAAGATATCCACAGAAAGATATCCACAGAAAAATATCCACAGAAAGATATCCACAGAAAGCTGTATGGGAGCATTGATGAACTTTTGGACTTAGTGTGTCGACATGTGAAACTGTATAGGAATCATGAGGAGCTTTCAAATACAACAACATTTATCAAGAAAGCCAGTTAAACAGTTAAACAGCCAGCGAGAAGAAGAAGAAGAGGCATCCCCTTTCTGTATTCTAGCAAAGGTAACCCTAAAATGGCATATTTAGACCACCACGTTATGCATGAAAAGAACATTGCTAAAAGTAAATCATATAAGCCCGTAAATGTCAGGGTCGTACGGGTATGACACAATGGATGCATCAACAGAGTCCTTCTTCGGTCGATGTTGGAAACTGAGTCTGTATCTTCGGTAGCTAATCTAGTCATGCTGACGCAGTTCTGAAGTTGCGTCAGTCTCCAGAAACGCTTCGTTTAATGCCAGTCACTGAGGGCTATTGTTTTGGTTTCATCAAGAGACATTGTGTGCATTGAAATATCTGGTCTGCCACACGGATCCCCTCTGTCCATGTTTCTATTTAATGTTTATACGTTAAATATTTCTCACTTGCAAACCTCAAGCAATTGTAGAGTTCTAGCATACTCTGATGATGTCCAACATGGATACAAGATGGGCAGGAACAGAACAGATATCTCTAACAGTGTACAGAGTGGACTAGAAACGATATCTCTGATAATGTACAGATTGGACTAGATCAATTGTCGATATGGCGCAGAACATACAAATCTGTGATAAATCTCTCGAAAGCAGAGGTCATCTGGAACTCTTTAAATAATAATCTGGTCAATGACACACTGCCAGCTGGTAGTTGCATGGGCTCATTCAATAAAAGAGAACAGGACCTTAAATATCTTGGGATAATCTTTGATAGAAAATCTCTCATTTCAAACACTTCACAAATATGATAATCTTTGATAGAAGTCTCTCATTTAACAAACACATCACAAATATGATTCAGAAGGCTAAAAGAGACATCAGTGTTATCAAGGTTATGTTGACCTTCGACATGCAGCAATGAGTACTTTTTCTGCTTCTACAAGTGATGCTGTTATCTGTCATAGATTATGGCATCGATCTATTAACACTGTCACAAGTAGATCGATTGAAAAAAGCCAAAAATGAGACAATGAGAGCGGTACTGGGGTGTACTAGGGATACACCCATCTCTGCTATGAGATTTCTACTTGATCTCCCCAGCATTAAAGTGCGACATCAAGTAGCACAAGTTAGGTCGTACCTTAAAGTGTACCACCACCCATTACACCAACGTCTAGATGAGTCAAAGGGAAAACGAATCAAGCTTGGCAGATCATGGATGGCAGAGGCTGAAGACACACTGCGAAGAGTATGTGAATTGGAAGAAATAGGAAAGGGCAGTGAATCGGTGGAGGTAGACACTGAGAAGAAATCACTGACTAAAGTAATACTACAACTAGATAAAGCGTGTCGATGGACGGGTGTCAGGGCTTAGGATACTGTGCATGAATTCGCACAGCTACTCTCGAAATCACAAGACATAATTATACACACAGATGGCTCTGCTAACAGAAACATAAATAAAGGCGGATGGGGTTATGTTGCCTCCAGAAGCGGTGTGAAGTTTGTTGAGAAATATTCAACATATTCCACTGTCACATCGAGCATGAGGATGGAGTTACAGCAGCACTTAATTGGTTGATAACTGATACATCAACATACTCTGTAATAGTCACAGACTCTCAAAGTATGCTGCGCAAGATAGAAACGTCAATGCTGGAAAAAGAAAGGTGGGACTTATTGAATAACTCAATTGTCCAGATCATTACATGGGAATACTGATCTGGTCATGCTGGGGTTAGAGGAAACGGAGAGAGCCTATGTAAAGAAATGGGAGTATCTAGAGAAGGGAAGGAAAAGTAATTTTTTTAAAGTCCCAAAGATCACACAAACAATATGTGACCGGAACCTTGAGTCTACATACACTGAAATAGCTACTGGAATAGAGGGCAGAGCACATATGGGAGTGTCCCACGTACTGTAAAGCTAGCTTCTTATCAAGAATCAAGAAGAATATCTTTAGTTAAAAACATACTCTTAACATATCATGGGTCATATTTCTGATGAAGAAGTATATATTAAAAACTAGCACAAACACTGAAGAAATTTCTGATAAAAACTAGCACAAACACTGAAGAATCTGTGTAAACATTGATACTGACCTCATGGAGTTGGACAAGAAATAAATGAAATCTCCAATAACCGATAGATGACTGCACGACCAACAACAACCGATTTAAGACATACTTCATGTGAAAGGTCAACCAAGTTTACAGACACATAAGTAGCGGAAAATCGTCGTGTATATTTTTACTTCCCTGTTGCATAAATAATGTTATGACATATTCTGATAAGTGCTATATTTAACCTTTCTATTGTTGAAAAGTTTATGCTCTAGTCATGACCGTCTGTGTATACAAGTCCTATGTACATAATTAATTAGGATTTTATTCGTGGCGTTTGTTTATTATTGTCCTGAATTTTGGTGGTCACTATTTAAATACTTCGGAGTGGTTTGCCAAAAGTGGCCACAGGCTATCGTTCATGAACCGATCTCAGTTGTTCATGTACACATCCGAGTTGTTTATGTACCGATCTGATTGGTTATTGTTCATGTACAGATTTGAGTTGTTCATGTACAGATATAGCAATGGTATCATCAGCGATTGAATACCTTTAGCAATGGTATAATAAGCGATTGAATAACTTTAGCAATGGTATCATCAGCGAGTGAATACTTTTAGCAATGGTATCATCAGCGATTGAATACCTTTAGCAATGGTATCATCAGTGATTGAATACTTTTAGCAATGGTATCATCAGCGATTGAATACTTTTAGCAATGGTATCATCAGCGATTGAATACCTTTAGCAATGGTATCATCAGCGATTGAATACCTTTAGCAATGGTATCATCAGCAATGGTAACAAATGTCAATGTCAGATATTATGTGTAACATATGTCAATGACAGAGATTATATGTAACATGTCAATGACAGAGATTATATGTAACATGTCAATGATAGAGATTATATGTTACATGTCAATGACAGAGATTATATGTTACATGTCAATGACAGAGATTATATGTTACATATGTTAGTGACAGAGATTATATGTAACATATGTTAGTGACAGAGATTATATGTTACATATGTCAATGACAGAGATTATATGTAACATATGTCAATGACAGAGATTACATGTAACATGTCAATGACAGAGATTATATGTAACATGTCAATGACAGAGATTATATGTTACATGTCAATGACAGAGATTATATGTTACATATGTCAATGACAGAGATTATATGTAACATATGTCAATGACAGAGATTATATGTTACATATGTCAATGACAGAGATTATATGTAACATGTCAATGACAGAGATTATATGTTACATGTCAATGACAGAGATTATATGTTACATGTCAATGACAGAGATTATATGTTACATATGTTAGTGACAGAGATTATATGTAACATATGTTAGTGACAGAGATTATATGTTACATATGTCAATGACAGAGATTATGTGTAACATATGTCACTGACAGAGATTATATGTAACATGTCAATGACAGAGATTATATGTTACATGTCAATGACAGAGATTATATGTTACATGTCAATGACAGAGATTATGTGTAACATATGTCACTGACAGAGATTATATGTAACATGTCAATGACAGAGATTATATGTTACATGTCAATGACAGAGATTATATGTAACATGTCAATGACAGAGATTATATGTTACATGTCAATGACAGAGATTATATGTTACATGTCAATGACAGAGATTATATGTTACATATGTTAGTGACAGAGATTATATGTAACATATGTTAGTGACAGAGATTATATGTAACATATGTCACTGACAGATTATATGTTACATATGTCAATGACAGAGATTATATGTAACATGTCAATGACAGAGATTATATGTAACATGTCAATGACAGAGATTATATGTTACATGTCAATGACAGAGATTATATGTTACATATGTCAATGACAGAGATTATATGTAACATATGTCAATGACAGAGATTATATGTTACATATGTCAATGACAGAGATTATATGTAACATGTCAATGACAGAGATTATATGTTACATGTCAATGACAGAGATTATATGTTACATGTCAATGACAGAGATTATATGTTACATATGTTAGTGACAGAGATTATATGTAACATATGTCAATGACAGAGATTATATGTAACATGTCAATGACAGAGATTATATGTTACATGTCAATGACAGAGATTATATGTTACATATGTCAATGACAGAGATTATATGTTACATATGTTAGTGACAGAGATTATATGTAACATATGTTAGTGACAGAGATTATATGTAACATATGTCACTGACAGATTATATGTTACATATGTCAATGACAGAGATTATATGTAACATATGTCACTGACAGATTATATGTAACATGTCAATGACAAAGATTATATGTTACATATGTCAATGACAGAGATTATATGTTACATATGTCACTGACAGAGATTATATGTAACATGTCAATGACAGAGATTATATGTTACATGTCAATGACAGAGATTATATGTAACATGTCAATGACAGAGATTATATGTTACATGTCAATGACAGAGATTATATGTTACATATGTTAGTGACAGAGATTATATGTAACATATGTTAGTGACAGAGATTATATGTAACATATGTCACTGACAGATTATATGTTACATATGTCAATGACAGAGATTATATGTAACATATGTCACTGACAGATTATATGTAACATGTCAATGACAAAGATTATATGTTACATATGTCAATGACAGAGATTATATGTTACATATGTCAATGACAAAGATTATATGTTACATATGTCAATGACAGAGATTATATGTTACATATGTCACTGACAGAGATTATATGTTACATGTCAATGACAGAGATTATATGTTACATATGTTAGTGACAGAGATTATATGTAACATATGTTAGTGACAGAGATTATATGTAACATATGTCACTGACAGATTATATGTAACATGTCAATGACAAAGATTATATGTAACATGTCAATGACAAAGATTATATGTAACATGTCAATGACAGAGATTATATGTAACATATGTCACTGACAGATTATATGTAACATATATCAATGACAGAGATTATATGTTACATGTCAATGACAGAGATTATATGTTACATGTCAATGACAGAGATTATATGTTACATATGTCAATGACAGAGATTATATGTAACATATGTCAATGACAGAGATTATATGTTACATATGTCAATGACAGAGATTATATGTTACATATGTCAATGACAGAGATTATATGTTACATGTCAATGACAGAGATTATATGTTACATATGTTAGTGACAGAGATTATATGTAACATATGTTAGTGACAGAGATTATATGTAACATATGTCACTGACAGATTATATGTTACATATGTCAATGACAGAGATTATATGTAACATGTCAATGACAGAGATTATATGTAACATGTCAATGACAGAGATTATATGTTACATGTCAATGACAGAGATTATATGTTACATATGTCAATGACAGAGATTATATGTAACATATGTCAATGACAGAGATTATATGTTACATATGTCAATGACAGAGATTATATGTAACATGTCAATGACAGAGATTATATGTTACATGTCAATGACAGAGATTATATGTTACATGTCAATGACAGAGATTATATGTAACATGTCAATGACAGAGATTATATGTTACATATGTCAATGACAGAGATTATATGTTACATATGTTAGTGACAGAGATTATATGTAACATATGTTAGTGACAGAGATTATATGTAACATATGTCACTGACAGATTATATGTTACATATGTCAATGACAGAGATTATATGTAACATATGTCACTGACAGATTATATGTAACATGTCAATGACAAAGATTATATGTTACATATGTCAATGACAGAGATTATATGTTACATATGTCACAGACAGAGATTATATGTAAAATGTCAATGACAGAGATTATATGTTACATGTCAATGACAGAGATTATATGTAACATGTCAATGACAGAGATTATATGTTACATGTCAATGACAGAGATTATATGTTACATATGTCAATGACAGAGATTATATGTTACATATGTTAGTGACAGAGATTATATGTAACATATGTTAGTGACAGAGATTATATGTAACATATGTCACTGACAGATTATATGTAACATGTCAATGACAAAGATTATATGTTACATATGTCAATGACAGAGATTATATGTTACATATGTCAATGACAGAGATTATATGTTACATATGTCACTGACAGAGATTATATGTTACATGTCAATGACAGAGATTATATGTTACATATGTTAGTGACAGAGATTATATGTAACATATGTTAGTGACAGAGATTATATGTAACATATGTCACTGACAGATTATATGTAACATGTCAATGACAAAGATTATATGTAACATGTCAATGACAAAGATTATATGTAACATGTCAATGACAAAGATTATATGTAACATATGTCAATGACAGAGATTATATGTAACATATGTTAGTGACAGAGATTATATGTAACATATGTCACTGACAGATTATATGTAACATGTCAATGACAAAGATTATATGTAACATGTCAATGACAAAGATTATATGTAACATGTCAATGACAAAGATTATATGTAACATGTCAATGACAGAGATTATATGTTACATGTCAATGACAGAGATTATATGTTACATGTCAATGACAAAGATTATATGTAACATGTCAATGACAAAGATTATATGTAACATGTCAATGACAGAGATTATATGTTACATGTCAATGACAAAGATTATATGTAACATATGTCAATGACAGAGATTATATGTTACATGTCAATGACAGAGATTATATGTAACATATGTCACTGACATATTATATGTAACATATGTCAATGACAAAGATTATATGTTACATGTCAATGACAGAGATTATATGTAACATATGTCACTGACATATTATATGTAACATATGTCAATGACAGAGATTATATGTTACATGTCAATGACAGAGATTATATGTTACATGTCAATGACAGAGATTATATGTTACATATGTCAATGACAGAGATTATATGTAACATGTCAATGACAAAGATTATATGTTACATATGTCAATGACAGAGATTATATGTTACATATGTCAATGACAGAGATTATATGTTACATGTCAATGACAGAGATTATATGTTACATATGTTAGTGACAGAGATTATATGTAACATATGTTAGTGACAGAGATTATATGTAACATATGTCACTGACAGATTATATGTTACATATGTCAATGACAGAGATTATATGTAACATGTCAATGACAAAGATTATATGCAACATGTAAATGACAGAGATTATGTGTGACATGCATTTTTTGCTGTCTATTTGAGTCCAGCTGAAGAGCTACATCAAAGTATCCAGAGAGTCCCTGTACTTGAAACAACCAAGGAATGCGATACTCAAGCCAGGAACTACAACTTATAAATATATCGTATACTAATAGAACTGTCAAGAGTTGCCTGCTCATGGCGAAAGGGATTGAATCATCATCATCATCAAATAACACAGACGACTCGTGTCTGTAAACAACACATGAGACTCGTGTCTGTAAACAACACATGAGACTCGTGTCTGTAAACAACACATGAGACTCGTGTCTGTAAACAACACATGAGACTCGTGTCTGTAAACAACACATGAGACTCGTCTCTGTAAACAACACATGAGACTCGTGTCTGTAAACAACACATGAGACTCGTGTCTGTAAACAACACATGAGACTCGTGTCTGTAAACAACACATGAGACTCGTGTCTGTAAACAACACATGAGACTCGTGTCTGTAAACAACACAGACGACTCGTGTCTGTAAACAACACATGAGACTCGTGTCTGTAAACAACACATGAGACTCGTGTCTGTAAACAACACATGAGACTCGTGTCTGTAAACAACACAGACGACTCGTGTCTGTAAACAACACATGAGACTCGTGTCTGTAAACAACACAGACGACTCGTGTCTGTAAACAACACATGAGACTCGTGTCTGTAAACAACACATGAGACTCGTGTCTGTAAACAACACATGAGACTCGTGTCTGTAAACAACACATGAGACTCGTGTCTGTAAACAACACATGAGACTCGTGTCTGTAAACAACACATGAGACTCGTGTCTGTAAACAACACATGAGACTCGTGTCTGTAAACAACACATGAGACTCGTGTCTGTAAACAACACATGAGACTCGTGTCTGTAAACAACACATGAGACTCGTGTCTGTAAACAACACATGAGACTCGGGTCTGTAAACAACACATGAGACTCGTGTCTGTAAACAACACATGAGACTCGGGTCTGTAAACAACACATGAGACTCGGGTCTGTAAACAACACATGAGACTCGGGTCTGTAAACAACACATGAGACTCGTGTCTGTAAACAACACATGAGACTCGTGTCTGTAAACAACACATGAGACTCGTGTCTGTAAACAACACATGAGACTCGTGTCTGTAAACAACACATGAGACTCGTGTCTGTAAACAACACATGAGACTCGTGTCTGTAAACAACACATGAGACTCGTGTCTGTAAACAACACATGAGACTCGGGTCTGTAAACAACACATGAGACTCGTGTCTGTAAACAACACATGAGACTCGGGTCTGTAAACAACACATGAGACTCGGGTCTGTAAACAACACATGAGACTCGGGTCTGTAAACAACACATGAGACTCGTGTCTGTAAACAACACATGAGACTCGTGTCTGTAAACAACACATGAGACTCGTGTCTGTAAACAACACATGAGACTCGTGTCTGTAAACAACACATGAGACTCGTGTCTGTAAACAACACATGAGACTCGTGTCTGTAAACAACACATGAGACTCGTGTCTGTAAACAACACATGAGACTCGTGTCTGTAAACAACACATGAGACTCGGGTCTGTAAACATCACATGAGACTCGTGTCTGTAAACAACACATGAGACTCGGGTCTGTAAACAACACATGAGACTCGGGTCTGTAAACAACACATGAGACTCGTGTCTGTAAACAACACATGAGACTCGTGTCTGTAAACAACACATGAGACTCGGGTCTGTAAACAACACATGAGACTCGTGTCTGTAAACAACACATGAGACTCGTGTCTGTAAACAACACATGAGACTCGTGTCTGTAAACAACACATGAGACTCGTGTCTGTAAACAACACATGAGACTCGGGTCAACTATTAACAACACATGAGACTCGTGTCTGTAAACAACACATGAGACTCGTGTCTGTAAACAACACATGAGACTCGTGTCTGTAAACAACACATGAGACTCGTGTCTGTAAACAACACATGAGACTCGTGTCTGTAAACAACACATGAGACTCGTGTCTGTAAACAACACATGAGACTCGTGTCTGTAAACAACACATGAGACTCGTGTCTGTAAACAACACATGAGACTCGTGTCTGTAAACAACACATGAGACTCGTGTCTGTAAACAACACATGAGACTCGTGTCTGTAAACAACACATGAGACTCGTGTCTGTAAACAACACATGAGACTCGTGTCTGTAAACAACACATGAGACTCGTGTCTGTAAACAACACATGAGACTCGTGTCTGTAAACAACACATGAGACTCGTGTCTGTAAACAACACATGAGACTCGTGTCTGTAAACAACACATGAGACTCGTGTCTGTAAACAACACATGAGACTCGTGTCTGTAAACAACACATGAGACTCGTGTCTGTAAACAACACATGAGACTCGTGTCTGTAAACAACACATGAGACTCGTGTCTGTAAACAACACATGAGACTCGTGTCTGTAAACAACACATGAGACTCGTGTCTGTAAACAACACATGAGACTCGTGTCTGTAAACAACACATGAGACTCGTGTCTGTAAACAACACATGAGACTTGTGTCTGTAAACAACACATGAGACTCGTGTCTGTAAACAACACATGAGACTCGTGTCTGTAAACAACACATGAGACTCGTGTCTGTAAACAACACATGAGACTCGTGTCTGTAAACAACACATGAGACTCGTGTCTGTAAACAACACAGACGACTCGTGTCTGTAAACAACACATGAGACTCGTGTCTGTAAACAACACATGAGACTCGTGTCTGTAAACAACACATGAGACTCGTGTCTGTAAACAACACATGAGACTCGTGTCTGTAAACAACACATGAGACTCGTGTCTGTAAACAACACATGAGACTCGTGTCTGTAAACAACACATGAGACTCGTGTCTGTAAACAACACATGAGACTCGGGTCTGTAAACAACACATGAGACTCGTGTCTGTAAACAACACATGAGACTCGGGTCTGTAAACAACACATGAGACTCGTGTCTGTAAACAACACATGAGACTCGTGTCTGTAAACAACACATGAGACTCGTGTCTGTAAACAACACATGAGACTCGTGTCTGTAAACAACACATGAGACTCGTGTCTGTAAACAACACATGAGACTCGTGTCTGTAAACAACACATGAGACTCGTGTCTGTAAACAACACTGACGACTCGTGTCTGTAAACAACACATGAGACTCGTGTCTGTAAACAACACATGAGACTCGTGTCTGTAAACAACACATGAGACTCGTGTCTGTAAACAACACAGACGACTCGTGTCTGTAAACAACACATGAGACTCGTGTCTGTAAACAACACATGAGACTCGTGTCTGTAAACAACACATGAGACTCGTGTCTGTAAACAACACATGAGACTCGTGTCTGTAAACAACACATGAGACTCGTGTCTGTAAACAACACATGAGACTCGTGTCTGTAAACAACACATGAGACTCGTGTCTGTAAACAACACATGAGACTCGTGTCTGTAAACAACACATGAGACTCGTGTCTGTAAACAACACATGAGACTCGTGTCTGTAAACAACACATGAGACTCGGGTCTGTAAACAACACATGAGACTCGTGTCTGTAAACAACACATGAGACTCGTGTCTGTAAACAACACATGAGACTCGGGTCTGTAAACAACACATGAGACTCGTGTCTGTAAACAACACATGAGACTCGTGTCTGTAAACAACACATGAGACTCGTGTCTGTAAACAACACATGAGACTCGTGTCTGTAAACAACACATGAGACTCGTGTCTGTAAACAACACATGAGACTCGTGTCTGTAAACAACACATGAGACTCGTGTCTGTAAACAACACATGAGACTCGTGTCTGTAAACAACACATGAGACTCGGGTCTGTAAACATCACATGAGACTCGTATCTGTAAACAACACATGAGACTCGGGTCTGTAAACAACACATGAGACTCGGGTCTGTAAACAACACATGAGACTCGTGTCTGTAAACAACACATGAGACTCGTGTCTGTAAACAACACATGAGACTCGGGTCTGTAAACAACACATGAGACTCGTGTCTGTAAACAACACATGAGACTCGTGTCTGTAAACAACACATGAGACTCGTGTCTGTAAACAACACATGAGACTCGTGTCTGTAAACAACACATGAGACTCGGGTCAACTATTAACAACACATGAGACTCGTGTCTGTAAACAACACATGAGACTCGTGTCTGTAAACAACACATGAGACTCGTGTCTGTAAACAACACATGAGACTCGTGTCTGTAAACAACACATGAGACTCGTGTCTGTAAACAACACATGAGACTCGTGTCTGTAAACAACACATGAGACTCGTGTCTGTAAACAACACATGAGACTCGTGTCTGTAAACAACACATGAGACTCGTGTCTGTAAACAACACATGAGACTCGTGTCTGTAAACAACACATGAGACTCGTGTCTGTAAACAACACATGAGACTCGTGTCTGTAAACAACACATGAGACTCGTGTCTGTAAACAACACATGAGACTCGTGTCTGTAAACAACACATGAGACTCGTGTCTGTAAACAACACATGAGACTCGTGTCTGTAAACAACACATGAGACTCGTGTCTGTAAACAACACATGAGACTCGTGTCTGTAAACAACACATGAGACTCGTGTCTGTAAACAACACATGAGACTCGTGTCTGTAAACAACACATGAGACTCGTGTCTGTAAACAACACATGAGACTCGTGTCTGTAAACAACACATGAGACTCGTGTCTGTAAACAACACATGAGACTCGTGTCTGTAAACAACACATGAGACTCGTGTCTGTAAACAACACATGAGACTCGTGTCTGTAAACAACACATGAGACTCGTGTCTGTAAACAACACATGAGACTCGTGTCTGTAAACAACACATGAGACTCGTGTCTGTAAACAACACATGAGACTCGTGTCTGTAAACAACACATGAGACTCGTGTCTGTAAACAACACATGAGACTCGTGTCTGTAAACAACACATGAGACTCGTGTCTGTAAACAACACATGAGACTCGTGTCTGTAAACAACACATGAGACTCGTGTCTGTAAACAACACATGAGACTCGGGTCTGTAAACAACACATGAGACTCGTGTCTGTAAACAACACATGAGACTCGGGTCTGTAAACAACACATGAGACTCGTGTCTGTAAACAACACATGAGACTCGTGTCTGTAAACAACACATGAGACTCGTGTCTGTAAACAACACATGAGACTCGTGTCTGTAAACAACACATGAGACTCGTGTCTGTAAACAACACATGAGTCTCGTGTCTGTAAACAACACATGAGACTCGTGTCTGTAAACAACACTGACGACTCGTGTCTGTAAACAACACATGAGACTCGTGTCTGTAAACAACACATGAGACTCGTGTCTGTAAACAACACATGAGACTCGTGTCTGTAAACAACACAGACGACTCGTGTCTGTAAACAACACATGAGACTCGTGTCTGTAAACAACACATGAGACTCGTGTCTGTAAACAACACATGAGACTCGTGTCTGTAAACAACACATGAGACTCGTGTCTGTAAACAACACATGAGACTCGTGTCTGTAAACAACACATGAGACTCGTGTCTGTAAACAACACATGAGACTCGTGTCTGTAAACAACACATGAGACTCGTGTCTGTAAACAACACATGAGACTCGTGTCTGTAAACAACACATGAGACTCGTGTCTGTAAACAACACATGAGACTCGGGTCTGTAAACAACACATGAGACTCGTGTCTGTAAACAACACATGAGACTCGTGTCTGTAAACAACACATGAGACTCGGGTCTGTAAACAACACATGAGACTCGTGTCTGTAAACAACACATGAGACTCGTGTCTGTAAACAACACATGAGACTCGTGTCTGTAAACAACACATGAGACTCGTGTCTGTAAACAACACATGAGACTCGTGTCTGTAAACAACACAGACGACTCGGGTCAACTATTAACAACACATGAGACTCGTGTCTGTAAACAACACATGAGACTCGTGTCTGTAAACAACACATGAGACTCGTGTCTGTAAACAACACATGAGACTCGGGTCTGTAAACAACACATGAGACTCGTGTCTGTAAACAACACATGAGACTCGTGTCTGTAAACAACACATGAGACTCGTGTCTGTAAACAACACATGAGACTCGTGTCTGTAAACAACACATGAGACTCGGGTCTGTAAACAACACATGAGACTCGTGTCTGTAAACAACACATGAGACTCGTGTCTGTAAACAACACATGAGACTCGTGTCTGTATACAACACATGAGACTCGTGTCTGTAAACAACACATGAGACTCGGGTCTGTAAACAACACATGAGACTCGTGTCTGTAAACAACACATGAGACTCGGGTCTGTAAACAACACATGAGACTCGTGTCTGTAAACAACACATGAGACTCGTGTCTGTAAACAACACATGAGACTCGTGTCTGTAAACAACACATGAGACTCGTGTCTGTAAACAACACATGAGACTCGTGTCTGTAAACAACACATGAGACTCGTGTCTGTAAACAACACATGAGACTCGTGTCTGTAAACAACACATGAGACTCGTGTCTGTAAACAACACATGAGACTCGTGTCTGTAAACAACACATGAGACTCGTGTCTGTAAACAACACATGAGACTCGTGTCTGTAAACAACACATGAGACTCGTGTCTGTAAACAACACATGAGACTCGTGTCTGTAAACAACACATGAGACTCGTGTCTGTAAACAACACATGAGACTCGTGTCTGTAAACAACACATGAGACTCGTGTCTGTAAACAACACATGAGACTCGTGTCTGTAAACAACACATGAGACTCGTGTCTGTAAACAACACATGAGACTCGTGTCTGTAAACAACACATGAGACTCGTGTCTGTAAACAACACATGAGACTCGTGTCTGTAAACAACACATGAGACTCGTGTCTGTAAACAACACATGAGACTCGTGTCTGTAAACAACACATGAGACTCGTGTCTGTAAACAACACATGAGACTCGTGTCTGTAAACAACACATGAGACTCGTGTCTGTAAACAACACATGAGACTCGTGTCTGTAAACAACACATGAGACTCGTGTCTGTAAACAACACATGAGACTCGTGTCTGTAAACAACACATGAGACTCGTGTCTGTAAACAACACATGAGACTCGGGTCAACTATTAACAACACATGAGACTCGGGTCAACTATTAACAACACATGAGACTCGGGTCAACTATTAATTATATTTCTTAAGGATGTGAGCGACTTTCTTGATGTTGTTGCCTGACATTGGTAGAATCTCTGCAATAAATCCCTACGTAAAACAATGTCATAATAGCACATGCAAACATCACGTAAAACAATGTCATAATAGCACATGCAAACATCACGTAAAACAATGTCATAATAGCACATGCAAACATCACGTAAAACAATGTCATAATAGCACATGCAAACATCACGTAAAACAATGTCATAATAGCACATGCAAACATCACGTAAAACAATGTCATAATAGCACATGCAAACATCACGTAAAACAATGTCATAATAGCACATGCAAACATCACGTAAAACAATGTCATAATAGCACATGCAAACATCACGTAAAACAATGTCATAATAGCACATGCAAACATCACGTAAAACAATGTCATAATAGCACATGCAAACATCACGTAAAACAATGTCATAATAGCACATGCAAACATCACGTAAAACAATGTAATAATAGCACATGCAAACATCACGTAAAACAATGTCATAATAGCACATGCAAACATCACGTAAAACAATGTCATAATAGCACATGCAAACATCACGTAAAACAATGTCATAATAGCACATGCAAACATCACGTAAAACAATGTCATAATAGCACATGCAAACATCACGTAAAACAATGTCATAATAGCACATGCAAACATCACGTAAAACAATGTCATAATAGCACATGCAAACATCACGTAAAACAATGTAATAATAGCACATGCAAACATCACGTAAAACAATGTCATAATAGCACATGCAAACATCACTTAAAACAATGTCATAATAGCACATGCAAACATCACGTAAAACAATGTCATAATAGCACATGCAAACATCACGTAAAACAATGTCATAATAGCACATGCAAACATCACGTAAAACAATGTCATAATAGCACATGCAAACATCACGTAAAACAATGTCATAATAGCACATGCAAACATCACGTAAAACAATGTCATAATAGCACATGCAAACATCACGTAAAACAATGTCATAATAGCACATGCAAACATCACGTAAAACAATGTCATAATAGCACATGCAAACATCACGTAAAACAATGTCATAATAGCACATGCAAACATCACGTAAAACAATGTCATAATAGCACATGCAAACATCACGTAAAACAATGTCATAATAGCACATGCAAACATCACGTAAAACAATGTCATAATAGCACATGCAAACATCACGTAAAACAATGTCATAATAGCACATGCAAACATCACGTAAAACAATGTCATAATAGCACATGCAAACATCACGTAAAACAATGTCATAATAGCACATGCAAACATCACGTAAAACAATGTCATAATAGCACATGCAAACATCACGTAAAACAATGTCATAATAGCACATGCAAACATCACGTAAAACAATGTAATAATAGCACATGCAAACATCACGTAAAACAATGTCATAATAGCACATGCAAACATCACGTAAAACAATGTCATAATAGCACATGCAAACATCACGTAAAACAATGTCATAATAGCACATGCAAACATCACGTAAAACAATGTCATAATAGCACATGCAAACATCACGTAAAACAATGTCATAATAGCACATGCAAACATCACGTAAAACAATGTCATAATAGCACATGCAAACATCACGTAAAACAATGTAATAATAGCACATGCAAACATCACGTAAAACAATGTAATAATAGCACATGCAAACATCACGTAAAACAATGTCATAATAGCACATGCAAACATCACGTAAAACAATGTCATAATAGCACATGCAAACATCACGTAAAACAATGTCATAATAGCACATGCAAACATCACGTAAAACAATGTCATAATAGCACATGCAAACATCACGTAAAACAATGTCATAATAGCACATGCAAACATCACGTAAAACAATGTCATAATAGCACATGCAAACATCACGTAAAACAATGTCATAATAGCACATGCAAACATCACGTAAAACAATGTCATAATAGCACATGCAAACATCACGTAAAACAATGTCATAATAGCACATGCAAACATCACGTAAAACAATGTCATAATAGCACATGCAAACATCACGTAAAACAATGTCATAATAGCACATGCAAACATCACGTAAAACAATGTCATAATAGCACATGCAAACATCACGTAAAACAATGTCATAATAGCACATGCAAACATCACGTAAAACAATGTAATAATAGCACATGCAAACATCACGTAAAACAATGTCATAATAGCACATGCAAACATCACGTAAAACAATGTCATAATAGCACATGCAAACATCACGTAAAACAATGTCATAATAGCACATGCAAACATCACGTAAAACAATGTCATAATAGCACATGCAAACATCACGTAAAACAATGTCATAATAGCACATGCAAACATCACGTAAAACAATGTCATAATAGCACATGCAAACATCACGTAAAACAATGTCATAATAGCACATGCAAACATCACGTAAAACAATGTCATAATAGCACATGCAAACATCACGTAAAACAATGTCATAATAGCACATGCAAACATCACGTAAAACAAACATCTGAAAAATACAAGAATGAACGCAGAAATTGATATGTATTTCCAAACATTTAATTATGAAAAGATAACATAAATAGGAAAAAGCTGGCAACATTGACATCGACCCGCAAGAACCCTCAACATGTCATTCTGACATAACATGTTTGAACTATTATCACATTCTCAGAAAACGTTGGCAGAATTTCACATTTTCAAAATGTCCCTGACCATGAAATATAATGATTGTAGTTCATACCCAGTCCGCCTGCATTACGTACTATTTTCTCTGTAGTTATCACACTTGACAGATGTTGCACGGAAACAATATCCAGTTGCTGGTAATGCAAAAGTCATGGTGTTGATTGACTCTAACACTGCAGAAACTGAAGTATTAATATACACGTATGGTTCAGTCATTCGCTATCGGTGCTGTGTTGGAATATTGTTTATGTACGGCCCGATAGGAAAATTGTGACAAATTCCGGCGGTTCCTTTACTTCAACAACGGGCAGTCTTACAACAGAGATAACAGTTGTGACGGAGGAACTGTTCATGGCTGATGTCACAGAACTATTCCCATGTGTGACTTAGTGACTCAATAAACATGATGTCACAGAACTATTCTCATGTGTGTATGACTTAGTGACTCAATAAACATGATGTCACAGACCTATTCCCATGTGTGTATGACTTAGTGACTCAATAAACATGATGTCACAGACCTATTCCCATGTGTGTATGACTTAGTGACTCAATAAACATGATGTCACAGAACTATTCCCATGTGTGTATGACTTAGTGACTCAATAAACATGATGTCACAGACCTATTCCCATGTGTGTATGACTTAGTGACTCAATAAACATGATGTCACAGACCTATTCCCATGTGTGTATGACTTAGTGACTCAATAAACATGATGTCACAGAACTATTCCCATGTGTGTATGACTTAGTGACTCAATAAACATGATGTCACAGAACTATTCTCATGTATGACTTAGTGACTCAATAAATATGATGTCACAGAACTATTCCCATGTGTGTATGACTTAGTGACTCAATAAACATCATCTTCAAAGTTGAAGAGGGAGTCACCCGCCATCAATGGGTGTAGTTATTGGCACACTCTCTGACAAGAAAAATCACCTTTATATTCCTGCCAGGACATGCGGGTGTTGAGGATAATGAGCCCGTCGATACACTGGCGAGCAAGATCAGTGTTAATATGTACATTAATGGAATAATCTGACATAATTAATAAGTTACGTCCGAACTGGTGATTTTCAAAACTGCCAATCACGGTCGCTGTCAAGACTATCAATCACGGTCGCTGTCAAGACTGTCAAGACTATCAATCACGGTCGCTGTCAAGACTGTCAAGACTATCAATCATGGTCGCTGTCAAGACTATCAATCATGGTCGCTGTCAAGACTGTCAAGACTATCAATCACGGTCGCTGTCAAGACTATCAATCAAATCGTTGTCAAGACTGTCAAGACTATCAATCACGGTCGCTGTCAAGACTATCAATCACGGTCGTTGTGAAGACTGTCGACTTCATTATATTGTAGTAAAGATCGAAAGGCCAATAAAGAGAAATATAATTTATGCACATAGAAACTTATCAATCAGCGTCAAACTGGAACTGTCAGCCACTACACCATATGGCTTTATTTATATAAGGGATCGGAGCATATATGAACTTTTTCTACATTCGCTGATGATAACATATGCAGTCATATCACATAACAAATCCCCTTCTAAGTTCACATGGCAAGTTCACATAACAAGTTCACATAACAAATCCACACATAACAGTTCACATAGCAAGCTCACATAACAAGTTCATACATAACAAGTTCACATAAAAGGAAAAATAACAAGTGCACATAACAAGTTCATATAACAAGTTCACATGAAAGGTTCACACATAACAAATTCACATAACAGGTTCACACATAACAAGTTCACATAACAAGTTCGCATAACAAGTCCACATATCAAGTACTCACAACAAGTTTACATAACAAGTTCACATAACAAGTTCACACAACAAGTTCACACAACAAGTTCACATAACAAGTTCACATAACAAGTTCACACAACAAGTTTACACAACAAGTTCACATAACAAGTTCACATAACAAGCTCACATAGCAGGTTCACATAACAAGCTCATATAGCAAGGACATATAATAAGTTAATATGACAAGTTCACATACCAAATTCACATAACAAGTTCACATACCAAGTTCACATACCAAGTGCACATAACAAGTTCACATACCAAGTTCACATACCAAGTGCACATAACAAGTTCACATAACAAGTGCACGTGACAAGATATACACTGACTTCTCGATCACATTGTATGTGTATGTGTTATTTCAATATACAAAATCTATTTCAACATAAAAAAATCTACCTCTAATGTTGCGATACTCTCCCTTCTAACGTATATATACAGAAAATATATATATATACAAATGTGTATTGATATAATATACTCGTTTATATAGTTTTAGCAAATACCTATCTTTATTACAGGTCTAAAGCAAGTCCACAAACTTATTCATTTCTATGAAAATATTTCTCCTTAATCTCAACGCAAGCTTCTCACGTATAAACATCTTGTATGTACTGTCTCATGGAGACACCTCGTGCATGTAGTGGGTCTAATATCACAACAGAAACCTCTCCGCCGTACGCAGAAAAACTACATGCATGTAATGTTTCTTGCATATTAATAAAACTCCTATGTCAAGTGAGATACTCAGCTCCATCTCGAGTAGAAGTTCCTGTTCTCTTGTATTGACTTGAAGCAGACACACCACCGATGCCAGTCTTCATTAGCTGAGAAACAAACTTACCTGTATAGTTACTATCTAATTTGTCTCACTGCCTCACACACTTGTTAATTAACTAAACAAGAAACTCAGATCATCATCAACATGTGCACATATTCTTTCCAGAACAGGGTCTTCCTTATGGATTCTCTGAACACTCCGCGATTCTGGGCGAGTTCACCTGCAGCAGCTGGAGACATGTTTAAGCAATCTAATGTATCACTGCACAATTCTCGTTGTGAGCGAGCTCTTTTCCTGTTGTCATTAACTCTGCCTTCAGCTATTAATCTTTCCATGCTGCAATGTCTCTTTAGATGACCAAATAAACAACAACTCAGCGTTCTTGTTATGATATTGTTAAGGAGACAGCCCTCTTCGATGTTTATTGATCTTAACACTTCTTGATTTGTCTTTTTAGCTGTCCATGGAATACATACAATTCTTCTGTAGCATCTCATTTCGAAAGCAGCGATTTCTATTGCTATTGTTTTATTCAATGTCCATGCCTCACAGCCGTATATTGCCACTGGAAATACTCATGTTCTAATTATACATAGTTAGGTTCTGCTGTTGGTACCTTGCCAAAGATGTTTCAATTGGGCAAGTTTCAACGTTACCATTGAAATTCTTCTCTTGATTTATACAGCGCAGTCTCCTGAACTATTTATGGTTGTGTCCAAATACTGCATATTTGTTACGTCCTCTAGTACGAAACTGTCAGTTATTATCTTTGGTTGAACTATCACTTTATCTGTTGCCATAATTTTGGTCTTCTTCATATTTAAGAACAGGTTTTGGCTTCACTATATTGTACTGTTGATAGCAACATTTTCTTTAGACTATCTTCGTTTGTTTTTAAGAGAACGGTTTTGTCATCGGAGTATCCATAATATAATTACTAGGCACATCACTCCTGTAGTTTGCCATTGCTTTCAGGAAGAAATGCGTTTATCGAATAGTCCACAACGAAAACATACATTCATTTTCTATGCCACTTTTGAGCGGATCTCAAATCACGCACTCAATCAATCAATCAGTCATTGCCATGTCGAATAGCGTAGGCGATCATGTTTCTCCACGACTCTCTGTCTCTTGTGTTGTCGATAAGCTCGGTTGGTGAACTTCTACCATGCCACAATACAAGTCCATCTAGTAACTTTTCTCTTTGTCGTCCCCTAGCTCTTCTTTCCTTGATCTTTCACGCTCTACAATTGTCAAGTTATCATTTCGGTTATGTCACACAATTGTCAAGTTATCATTTCGGTTATGTCACACAATTCTCAAGTTATCATTTCGGTTATGTCACACAATTGTCAAGTTATCATTTCGGTTATGTCACACAATTGTCAAGTTATCATTTCGGTTATGTCACACAATTCTCAAGTTATCATTTCGGTTATGTCACACAATTGTCAAGTTATCATTTCGGTTATGTCACACAATTGTCAAGTTACCATTTCGGTTGGTCTCGTAAACTTATCAAACAAAATAACTCATACATTCAAATGCTTCATTGATCGTGTAAAAGAGAATGGATTCACACCGGTCAAGTCATGTCAAAACTTTAAAACCTAGAATCCAACAATATGGCCAGCAGCCGTGATGCGTATCATTTTACATTTCAGATCCCGCACAAGAAAGTATTTGCTGAAAATTATTTATTTATGCTTCATAGAATTGCAAAGAATTCGAATATCCTATGATAAGTTATGTGACTGTTTCCTTATCCCGTCCATCGAGAACTCTATGCTGCCCCTTGTCGTATGAACGTTGGTCTATTTGTTTGTGGGAGTTTCTGCTGGGAAAACTCAGCTGTTGCAGTAAATCAGAGGTTGTTCGAATCTGCGCATTGATATTGTCTATGCTCTCCTGCAGATTTTCTAATGATTCACGCATTGATTTCTCAAGATGTTTGTTCATTTCTTGAACTTCCTTGACCGAGGTCCGCAAGTATTTGATGTCCCTAGTCACATCGGCTTGAAACAGTTTGAACTCATTCCTCAGATCTCTCTGGTTATCGTTTTCTCGGTGACTCTGCAGAAGAGATCAATACAATTCAAATAAAATGTGTTTATTGTTATTGACGTCACATATCAACTATCATCATGTGTGCCATGATACTCTGTCCGATTATACTTCTGCTGACCTGTTCAATATTTTAGTTCAAACATTATTTCTAACGGGCAGCTCTTACTTCCTATATGCAATGTGTGGTGAAGGGGGGGATGTCTTCTTCAGAGCTGTATTTCATTTCCAGAAAACTAACTCCCGACGGGAGTATAGAATGCTTTATGAAGACGTCCCCAACTTAGAGCAGACAAGTCTAGACGTCCCGAACGTAGAGCAGAGAAGTCTAGAGTTCGTGTCATTATTGTGGATTGTATATCTTCCCGCAAAACGCAGAGTTGGTGTCATGTGAATCAGCCCCCCCCCCCCCCTTGCCAATCATTCTTGTCTGCCAAAAATGTAGGCAGCAACACAGCGCTGGAATGTGCTGATTGGAATGGATGCGGCAGACAGTTATGCATTCCACTGTGATGATCCAACCTGCTTGATAGGTTGCATTTTGGTGATTACGCGAGCTCGTTAGGTCGCACTGTGGTGATCAAACCAGCTTGATAGGTCGCACTGTGGTGATCAAACCAGCTTGATAGGTCTGTGGTGATCAAACCAGCTTGATAGGTCTGTGGTGATCAAACCAGCTTGATAGGTTACACTGTGGTGATCAAACCTGCTTGATAGGTTACACTTTGGTGATCAAACCTGCTTGATAGGTTACACTGTGGTGATCATACAAGCTTGATAGGTTACACTGTGGTGATAAAACCAGCTTGATAGGTTACACTGTGGTGATCAAACCAGCTTGATAGGTCGCACTGTGGTGATCAAACCTGCTTGATAAGTTAAACTGTGGTGATCAAACCAGCTTGATAGGTTACACTGTGGTGATAAAACCAGCTTGATAGGTTACACTGTGGTGATCAAACCAGCTTGATAAGTTACACTGTGGTGATCAAACTACAGCCAAAACCGCATAAGTATTACAATGTGCTGAAGGAATTATTATATAGTTGGGACATTAAAAGTGTGCTTCCGGTGGATGTTATGACAAGAGGAGTCATTGACAATGAAGGTGTGATTCCGGTGAATTGTGACAAGAGGAGTCACTGACATTAAAGGTGTAATTCCGGTGGATTTTATGACAAGAGGAGTCACTGACATTAAAGGTGTAATTCCGGTGGATTTTATGACAAGATAAGTCACAATCAATTCGCAAGTTTACATTAAAACGTTGAAAAAAATAATTCAATCAATGGTTCTTCAGAGTTCAGGCGCACAAGAATCCAACTCCTTCCTTCGGACAAAGATAAATAGACGTATACCAAGACTACGAGGAACACATGTCATCGAAAATCTTCTGAACATGACACTGGAAGAAGCTGGGCAGCTTGCACAGAACATAGAGGCTACAGAATGGCAGTGGGGACAACGTTCTGCAGAGGACACGTCACAGAGAGAGACATGGTATGAAGCTTGACATCAAGTCATCATATTTGATATTGCGGATTATTACGTTAGCCAACATAATTGACATGAAGTCTCTTACCTCTTCCAATATACGTTTCGGTAAAATGTGTTTACTAGCATCAGAAGGTTTGTCATAGCGTGGATCAGCATTGTTACAATCTGAGGAAGCATGATACAGGGTTTGCTGAGAGAAAAATCTCTGCGAGTCTTACTTTAAGGAGAATAACTGGCATCATTTGAGATGGAATCTCACATGTCTAATTGCTATGTAAACATAATTTTTCTAATTGCTATGTAAACATAATTTTTCTAATTGCTATGTAAACATAATTTTTCTAATTGCTATGTAAACATAATTTTTCTAATTGCTATGTAAACATAATTTTTCTAATTGCTATGTAAACATAATGTTTCTAATTGCTATGTAAACATAATTTTTCTAATTGCTATGTAAACATAATTTTTCTAATTGCTATGTAAACATAATTTTTCTAATTGCTATGTAAACATAATTTTTCTAATTGCTATGTAAACATATTTTGTCTAATTCTCTTCAATTTTCACGTATACAAAGTTAACACAAGAATGGTGCTATCATCATCGTGTTGCTTATACAAAGTTAACACAAGAATGGTGTTATCAACATCGTGTTGCTTATACAAAGTTAACACAAGAATCGTGTCATCATCATCATGTTGCTTATTATGTATGTGTTGTCTTTTTGCATCAACAACGAATATTATTCCCCTCTGTCTTTGACTATTCCCTGAGCTTTGTTTCATTTGTGTCTCATTTTCTTCAGTTCTCTGTTCACTGTTCTCCGCGCTGTGATGAATATTTTATCTTTCTCTCGATCGTTCGTCTTAGAGAATTTTTTCACTTAAGACATAAACACTCAAGCGACAGAACTAGTTACTACTTGTGTACAGGTAACAATAGGTGTAGAGGATTGACAACATTATAGTCGGGTCACTCTCATATGGACTCTGCCCCACTCAGTGATGCGGCACGCCGCTTGTCGAGATTACCATTTCTAGCATGTACTCCGTAACTCCCAGCAATATCTCCAGGGATGTCCTAAACAAATGCAAATTATAAACAAGACTCTACCCGCATTCGAACCCACAAAGTCTTGAGCTCATAACGAACGGCTTCTTAACCACTACCCCTACGAAGATCCCCCTATCATTTGGTATTTTTCTCCCGCATTTCTCAATCAGGTAACCTGAGACTCAAATCACACATTACACTCAAATCACACAGTACACACATATCACACAGTACACTCAAATCACACATTAGACACAAGCCACACATTAGACACAAATCACACATTAGACTCAAATCATACAGTGCACACAAAAATAACACAGTAGACACAAATCACACTTTAGATACAAATCACACATTAGATACAAATCACACATTAGACACAAATCACACATTAGATACAAATCACACATTAGATTCAAATCACAGATTAGATACAAATCACACATTAGATACAAATTACACATTAGATACAAATCACACATTAGATACAAATCACACATTAGACACAAATTACACATTAGATACAAATCACACATTAGATACAAATCACACATTAGACACAAATCACACATTAGATACAAATCACACATTAGACACAAATCACACATTAGACTCAAATCATACAGTACCCAAAAAAACACAGTAGAGACAAATCACACAGTAGACACAAATCACACAGTAGACTCAAAATCACACAGTAGACTCAAATCACACAGTAGACTCAAATCACACACTAGACTCTACTCTTGCCACATTAAACCTCTCTGTTTTTTCAGCAATGTAACCTCTTATCTTTGCTAACAATTTAACGTCTCAGCTTTGTTAACAATGTAACCTCTCACCAATGTTAACAATGTAACATCTTATGAATGTTAACAACGTAACTTCTCATAAATGTTAACAATGCAACTTCTCATCAATGTTAAAATTGTAACCTCTCATCAATGTTAACAATGTAACCTCTCTTCAGTGTTAACAATGTAACCTCTTATCAATGTTAACAACATTGTAGCTTGTCCTTCTGTGGTAGAATGCTAGATAATTGGAAACGCTAAATGTCCAGTCACTGTGAATGAATCAACCAATCTGTTAGAGGAATGATGCGGTGTATGTGTTGTGCATCTGGTGGGAGCCCACTAGATAAAAACCCGCTAGATATACATATGTTATTGGAAGGTGAGAGAAAGTCCGCTAGATGTGCGTACTGAACTTACTTTGTGATGTAATGTAAAGAGAGAAAGTCCGCTAGATGTGTGTACTGAACTTACTTTGCGATGTAATGTAAAAAGAGAATGTCCGTTAGATGTGTGTACTAAACTTACTTTGTGATGTAATGTAAAGAGAGAATGTCCGCTAGATGTGTGTACTAAACTTACTGTGTGATGTAATGTAAAGAGAGAAAGTCCGCTAGATGTGTGTACTGAACTTACTTTGTGATGTAATGTAAAGAGAGAATGTCCGCTAGATGTGTGTACTGAACTTACTTTGTGATGTAATGTAAAGAGAGAAAGTCCGCTAGATGTGTGTACTGAACTTACTTTGTGATGTAATGTAAAGAGAGAATGTCCGCTAGATGTGTGTACTGAACTTACTTTGCGATGTAATGTAAAGAGAGAATGTCCGCTAGATGTGTGTACTGAACTTACTTTGTGATGTAATGTTAAGAGCAGACGTAGTTCTTTGAACTCTTGGGTCTCGCACTCCTACTTTAGAGTACAGCCATGACTTGACGTCTCCAGTTGTCTTCCGGTTAGAGAGCACAGACGGCGATGCCGGGGCAGATCGTTGTACTAATCTGACATCTGCTCGATATTCCTGATCGTGATATCAAAGGCGATGATGATGATTAATATTGATATTATTCAATAAAACAATGATTGCGATTACATTGATTTCTATATGAATAGTTTGTGTTCGAAGATAAGCAGCAGATCGATACATGTCAATGTTGTATGGCTTGATATAATGGACCAAGATGGCAGACAGTAAACTAGGTGTGCGTGTACTTGTGTATGTGTGCGTGTGTGTGTGTGAGTGCGTGTATACATGTGTGACTGTGCGTGAGATAGAGAGAGAGCGTCTGCGCGTGTGAGGGGCTTTACATCCATCCATCTACACACTCGTAACACGTCAGGATTGTAGTAGTACCACATGAGATGTATCAATACACAGTGTCAGGATTGTAGTGGTACCACATGAGATGTATCAATACACAGTGTCAGGATTGTAGTGGTACCACATGAGATGTATCAATACACAGTGTCAGGATTGTAGTGGTACCACATGAGATGTATCAATACACAGTGTCAGGATTGTAGTAGTACCACATGAGATGTATCGATACACAGTGTTCCATCAATTTCTATATTTAACGATGAGCAAAAAATCCCAGACTTTCCATTAGATAAAAATTTTTCCATGGTGTCTTTCCATTATTCTCTGATCCCTTCTTTGCTTCTTTCACCATCGTATTCTTCTCATAGTATGGTGTAGCGTGCGCACATTCAAGATGCACACCATAATACATTTGTCGGTACGTTCTAGGCCTTTGTCATTTCTCTTATGTGTTTGATTATCCATTGCAATATTTCAGTCGGCGAAAGGTTTAACTGATGGCGCCCATCTCCTCTTCAGTTATTCTTACAACATAATTACATAGCTATGTTTCCTGATGTTACATAGACTTATATTGGTTTAGAGTGTCGGCATTAAATCACCCTTTGCAGCCCCGTCGTAATCAATCTCCATCAAAGTGCACTCATTATAGAGAAAACCTGAAGCTATCACACGAGATTTGAACTTTGGCCGTTCAGCTGAAACCTATTAATCCCACAATTTGATTCATTTCTTCTTCTTCGGCATTTATTTGCATATACCCGATGGATCACTCTTGTAACAGGACAATGTTCTCAAACTCCCGCTATCAGGCTATAGCCCATAGAATGGGAATGCGCTGTCTCACCGTTCTATTTAAACCAATGACTCGATACATCCGTCTTCAGCTATCTATGCATACAATACGGTAGAAGATACCTCTTCATATACACCCATATAGATCCCCCCTTGTCAGTAGGCTCCTTCATGTCAATGTACTGCCTCATGTCAATGTACTGCCTCGTGTCAATTGTACTGCTTCATGTCAATGTACTGCCTCGTATCAATGTACTGCTTCATGTCAATGTACTGCCTCGTGTCAATGTACTGCATACTGCTGAGTGTTGCAATTTTCTCTATTTATCGTCGTTTTTTTTTGTAAGGCGTAGAGGGACTGAATGACGAGCTTCTACGCTCGATATTCTTTGAAGTCGAAACAAACAAATCTGCGAACGCAACATAATCAAATACAATTGTATCAATGAAGAAGAAACCATAACTTTAGTCATTGTTTTACTCTTGAGTTTCTGTTTTACTCTTGAGTTTTTATTTTACTCTTGAGTTTTTATTTTACTCTCAATGACCAGCACAATGTACCGTGTGATTTGAGTCTTAGATTGGTAATAACTTACACTTCAATAGCATAGCTCTTGATATTATATGTATGTAGCAATCTTCTATTTTATATGTATGTAGTAATCTTCTATTTTATATGTATGTAGTAATCTTCTATTTTATATGTATGTAGTAATCTTCTATTTTATATGTATGTAGTAATCTTCTATTTTATATGTATGTAGTAATCTTCTATTTTATATGTATGTAGCAATTTAAATTGTTTGCTGTTAGAAGAATTTAGCAATCATCTACTTACTGAAAGTGTATTTAGCAATTGTCTACTTACTGAAAGTTTAGCTTCAAGTGCATCTACTTTTGTCATCAAACGTATGAAGTCAGCCTTTGTGGCGTATCCGCTGTTTGTTCCAATTTTTCCGCTCATGATTAAGTCTCTTCAGTCAGCTGTCCCTTTAGTATTCTCTTCACATCCGTTTAGAAGATGTTTTTAATTACAGAAGCTGCAAAACAAATAAAACTGTGCAAATTTTAAATTATTTAATGTAGTCAATATTTAACTTAAAAACAGAACCACCATACAATACGCGTGATTAGTGTATGTGTAAACTTACTCTCAACATGTCCAGCCAGATATCAGAGAGAGAGAGAGAGAGAGGGCAAGTTGAGGGAAATAGAACGAATTTTAAAACATCAATTACCATAAGTACACTAACACGAGGCCTGCGTACATGTGTAGCCCTTTAGGTTATTCAATACGGTCCGTAGTGATGGTATTTTGCAAAATAACACGGCTGAAAAACATATGGAAAAACAACAAAATAGAAACGAAAGTGCTGATGTTACGAACTTTTATTTTTCCGGTTGCAACATACGGCTGTGAAACATGGACTCTAAGTAAAACAGCGGCAAAGAAGATCAACGCCTTCGAGCTGAAATGCTACAGAAAGATACTTAGAATATCATGGAAGGATAAAATCAGAAACTCAGATATTATAAACACACTGAATATTCCAGAGTGTTGGTTACTAAACACAATAACAAAAAGAAAACTACGCCTGTTTGGTCATATAAAGAGACATAACTGTTTAGAAAGACAAATAATGGAGGGAAGAGTACCTGGGAAGAGGAGAAGGGTCAGACCAAGAAGACGATGGACTGACGACATTAAAGATAATATGAATACATCGCTAGAAAATGCAAGCCACATCGCCCAAGACAGAGAGAGGTTCAGAGAGTTCATTGGGAAGACAACGTTCTGGAAGGAATACGTCACATGACACAGTGATGGTATTTATAAATATTTGTATAAAATCATAGTCATCTTGAATGGTGTAGATTTATTTGCATAATGTACATGTTTATATGGTGTAACCATCTATCTATTATTTTGTCTGAATTGGATTTGATTTTCTAGACAATATTTTTGTCCAGCAATTGTGCATTGCATAGTACAGAACTTAGTTATTAGGTATGTTGATTGTCCTCTTCGCACACCGGACACGTCTATAGCTGCTCAGATCTCCGCTTCAGTAAATCTCTCAGGGTATAACGGCTGATGGATCCGGTTCTATGTTGGTTCACTGCTCTATTAGATATCTTTGTCAGGGGTTCTCTTCGGGTCATGCCCATCCTCACTCCCAATTCAAGCATTTTGACATTGACTCATGCTCATCCGTCTAAAAATCCTCTGAAAGTGAGGACTCGCGAAAATCAATGAGTATGTCTGCTCGGTCCATAAGCTTACCATCTGTTGTGGTGGCGAGGCTAGTTAATTGGTCTACCCATTCGTTTTCCTCCCAGCCCGCGTGTCCGGGGACATATAAGAGTGAGTTTTCGTAGTGATACCCGTATTTTAGATTAATTACATCACCTGTATTGACTTTCTGGATCATATTCATTGAGTAACAGTATGCACACATGGGAATAGGCTTGCTATTCCAGTCAGTTAAATGCCGGCGTTACGACAAATACTTCCATTATTAGACTGCTTTCTGTTGCTGTACATAACTAAATGCAGCTGGATTGTTATCTGGCACACTTCAGTCTCCCCGATACTCGTTCACCTCTCACAAACATTATTCAACAGCTTACCATTGTTAGAGGTATATTAGTGTACATCTAGTAGATTCACACAGACGTACCACTATTTGATTCACGCAGACGTACCACTATTTGATTCACGCAGACGTACCACTATTTGATTCAAACAGACGAATCACTATTTGGGGAGCCTCGTAGCGCAGGGAGAGGAGATGGCTACCACCCTCATTTTCAGAGCCTCTGAAATGTGAGATCGCTAACATCTCACACTCCTACGGCATTAATAAATGATATGGGTTACTTTACTTTTTTTAACCACTATTTGGTTCAAACAGACGTACCACTATTTGATTAACGCTGACCTACCATGATTTTGAGGTACATTTTTGCTGTGGACGATCGCCTCGACATTCGAAAAATAATTTATTTAGTTGTATTTATCATAAATAAATTCAATTTTACAATTATTATATCTCACATGATTTAGTAACAGTTCGACAGTACTAAGTTATGTAATGTTTCACAATTCGACAGTACTAAGTTATGTAATATTTCACAATTGGACAGTACTAAGTTATGTAAAGTTTCACAATTCGACAGTACTAAGTTATGTAATGTTACACAATTCGAAAGTACTAAGTTATGTAATGTTACACAATTCGACAGTACTAAGTTATGTAATGTTACACAGGTAGACAACTTTTCTTTTTTACGTCCCGTATCTCTTCTCCCCTTGATTTGTCCAGCGCTTATTAAGTGTTTAAGTTGTGTTCTTCTTAGCACATGTCCTAGTAATCTTGACTGTCTGTCCCTAATGTTTGATAACATCTAACACAAACATCAACTTTGACAAGTTTCTCTCTAACACAAACATCAACTTTGACAAGTTTCTCTCTAACACAAACATCAACTTTGACAAGTTTCTCTCTAACACAAACATCAACTTTGACAAGTTTCTCTCTAACACAAACATCCACTTTGACAAGTTTCTCTCTAACACAAACATCAACTTTGACAAGTTTCTCTCTAACACAAACATCAACTTTGACAAGTTTCTCTCTAACACAAACATCAACTTTCTCAACTACTACTCTAATACAAACATCAACTACAAGATATAACATTATAACACAAACATCGACTGTAACATCTAACACAAACATTAGCTATAACATCTAACACAAACATCAACTATAACATCTAACACAAACATCAACTATAACATCTAACACAAACATCGACTGTAACATCTAACACAAACATCAACTGTAACATCTAACACAAACATCAGCTATAACATCTAACACAAACATTAGCTATAACATCTAACACAAACATCAGCTATAACATCTAACACAAACATCAACTATAACATCTAACACAAACATCAGCTATAACATCTAACACAAACATTAGCTATAACATCTAACACAAACATCAACTATAACATCTAACACAAACATCAGCTATAACATCTAACACAAACATTAGCTATAACATTTGACATCCTAACATAAACATCATCTACAGCTACCATTCTTTCACAAATATCATCAACTTTTCTTTTTACAACAAAATTACCTTGAACATAATCAATCCTTCTCTGCTAATATGATTATGTGAAACTTGAAATGCAACATCGAACATACACACAACAAGTTCAACAACTACGACTGAAGGTAGGCAACATTATGTATGAACATAACCAACACATTATCCATCACAACACTAGAACAAAACATTCCAGTTCCATTTCTACGTTTCTATTTATCCGATATCCATGATACACGTCTACTCGTTTATCAATCAAAACGTGTTTGTCCCAAATAAAAGAACGTTATTTATGAATCAGTTAATTTTTCGCAGGCTAAAGAAAGGATTCTTAAATTGTTGGCCCGAGGCGGACTTGAGTATGTTCGCATAGGCCTACCAATAGCAGTCACCCGTCCGGAAATGGTGTCACTAAACTAGACTCTTCAAATATCAATGTTGTCTGTCTTTTGTCACATTTCCAACCACTCTTCAAATATCAATGTTGTCTGTCTTTTGTCACATTTCCAACCACTCTTCAAATATCAATGTTGTCTGTCTTTTGTCACATTTCCAACCACTCTTCAAATATCAATGTTGTCTGTCTTTTGTCACATTTCCAACCACTCTTCAAATATCAATGTTGTCTGTCTTTTGTCACATTTCCAACCACTCTTCAAAATACAAATTTCTTCTATAAGCCAAATATACTGATTGTGATAACTTGTAATAGTTCATGCCGTGTAATAGTTCATGCCGTGTGGTGTTGGTTATCATGTCTGTACACAGCCTTCTATTTGTTTTGATCTCGATCATGTCCGAAACCGATGTTCTCCCATGCCACAATTTTAGGCTGTCAAGCATTTGCTCTCTTCATCTTCCCCTACCCATATTTCTCTTCAACTTGCTTGGTGTTACAATGTGTTCCATCTTTCCTTTTCTCTTAATGTTTCCACACAAAAATGTTGACTGTCTCGTTCTATGAGGGTAAGTAGCTCTCTTTTTTAACTAATTTCTTTCAAGATATCTTCATTACACTTTTTATCTGTCCAAGGTGTTCTTAACATTCTATAAAACCACATCTCTACTGCCTCAATATAATGTTTCACTATCTGTTGAGTGGCCATGATTTACTTCCATACATCATAATTGGTTATATATAACTTGTAATGTTTAATACATCTTCCATCTGATGTTATTAATGTACACAAATATTTGAATATGTTGACTTACTTCAGGCTTATCACATATACTTTGTTGTATTTTAATTTTCCCGTGAGTTTCCAGCGCGGGCCTTCTATAAATAAGAGTATTCTATAAATAAGAGTATTCTATAAATAAGAGTATTCTATAAATAAGAGTATTCTATAAATAAGAGTATTCTATAAATAAGAGCATTCTTCTAAAAGTGGTGTGCACTGTTGAGACAGTCTTCCGGGTATAAACGAAATATTTGCAAACCTCCCACTCCTCAGGACCTTCCCGGTTCTCAAAACAAACATGCATGGTCAACAAAAGTTTCACCGCTCATAATTTATTGGGGTCGCAACAAATGCTAGAAATCTCATGTAAGCAGAGACAAACAATAAATACATCGAACAATGATTCTGCTAGTTAGAAAAAGTTTTGGGCCATGCATTCCGAGCAACGTGAGAACCATTGATTCCAAGAACATATCTGTCCGGTTGACTAACGTATAATGTAACGTGCCACATATATTCATACTCCACCTCGCATTAATTGCTTGTATGTTTGCATGATTGTTTGTATGATTGCATGATTGCTTGTGTGATTCATTGCTTGTGTGCAGCAGACCATATCTATGCCAATTATTCACCTTATTAGTTTTGCAACATTTTCCACATATCTTTAATCCTGGTACCTGTGTCACTAGAAAATTAGAGACTATTTCTTAATGTCATAACACAATGATGGCTTGCCCGTAATGTCTCGACGTAACTGCGCGTGTAGGGCATTTCATTTTGTTGTAAAAGACCAAACTGATATGCCATACTGAGTTAAGCTGGTGCCACCAAGATTCGAGATTAGTTGCAGAAACACCACCACCACCAGACCCTCAACATCTTTGTAAATCTGAATACACCAGTTGCAACTGTTTATAAGTAGCAGCAACGAGACAAAAGACAACGTTTCAACTAAAAACCTTCAGTCGTCTGTCGCTTTGCTAGTATATGTTTAGTGGTTCTACCAACATCGCTTTATGCTGCGTCATCCTGGACTGTCTGTGCGAGACAAGACCGACATCTTAACTTTTTTCACTTTTAGTGCCTAAGAAACCTCATGGGAGTACCTTGGCAGGATCAAGTACCAGACATGGAAATCCTTCAAAAGCCACGTATGCAAAGCATCCATGCCCTGCTGAAGGTCCCAATTCCGTTGGACTAGCCACATCGTCCATATGCCAGACAAGCGCCTTCCAAAGAGATTATTCTATGGGAAGCTGTTCGATGGTAAACGTTCAAGCGGAGAGCAAAAAAAGCGCTTCAAAGATCACCTAGGAAACTCTCTCAAGCACTGCAGCATCAATCCTAGCTCCTGGTAAACTACAGTCCTTGATATCTCACTTTGGCACACCCAGATCACTGTTGGCATCACTAAATTTGAAAAAAGAACACTGCGGGAAATTTACAAGCGACGGAAGCGGAAGGACAAATCCGAAAACTCTCCTACTCCAAACCATCTACACACCTGCATGCACTGCAATAGAACTTTCCTGGCACGAATCGGACTCATCGGACATCTACGAACTCATAAACCAAATAAGACATTCACACGGGTATCTACGAACTCATAAACCAAATAAGACATTCACACGGGTATCTACGAACTCATAAACCAAATAAGACATTCACACGGGTATCGTATTGTGATTTTACACGTATGATTGTGATTTTACACGTATGATTTTGATGTTACTCGGCGTTAGCATGCCGCACACGGTAGGTCTATATAAACAGTGACCAACGAAACCACGACAATAATCGAAAACATTACGTAAGCAGACCGATTTTGCTTTATTTTTATTCTGCCGTTTGATTTGGTGGTTGGTACCGATCGCTATGTAAACCTGGCCAGGGCACTTGTATGGAGTTCTGATAGAGAATTAACTGTATTATCTGCAGATTATCTCTCCATTGTAAGGAAGTAACGGCAATGTCTTCTCTATTGCAGCAGACTGTTCATCTTGTGACATTTAACCCACAATCACTTTATGACTATACATAGAACTGTGTCATACATGGAACACAAGTGACAAGCGTGTTCCCCCCTTGGGAATTAGATCATCATTATCAACAGAGAAAGATATTCTTTTCATCTAACTTGTACCTGTATACTTGTCGGTAAACATGAAAGAAATCTGTCTGAAACTGTCTTGTGGGCGTTGTCATGAATAATTGACCTCGCACCTTACTAGTGTGCAAAAAATGTCGTACGTTTAGATGTAACTGACCTCATTGCTGTTTACATACACGTTTCAGCAACCGTGGTTTTATTATTCTGACTTATGATTCAGTTTATCTTATTTCTCTTGATACAGCAGGACTTTATACTTGTGTGTCCATGCAGAACTTAGCTGTACATCTTGGGAGTTGCAAGAGAATAGTGAAAGTCTAGCCCACAACTGTGTCTAAATCATATTTTCTATGTTTAACGGTTGAAGGTTTGACTCTTGAAGGTTAAAGTTGTTTGCCCCTTCTTTCATGGCTGATAAATGAATACACGTATTTTATGGCGGATAAATGAATACACGTATTTTATGGCTGGTAAATGAATACACGTATTTCATTGCTGATAAATGAATACATTTGGGTGATTCACATGAGATGTTCACATGAGATGTTCACATGAGATGTTCACATGAGATGTTCACATAGTTTCTGTGCATTCATAGATTAGTTATCAGTTTTACAAAGATACATATTTGTACACACACAATACGAACGTGTCCGCATACATAAGTGTGTGTGTACATATATGGGAGAATGTGCATATACGAACGTGTCCGCATACATGAGTGTGTGTGTGTATATGTGAGAAAATCAGTGACAGTTCGGTTCTCCTGCTGCGCCATTTTATTTCAAATACGTAACATAAAACTAGAAGCAATGAGAGTAACACATCATTGACATTATGAAACTGTGAACACGCATGTGTTCAGTCGAAAATTATGAAACTGTGAACACATGTGCATTTAGCCAGGAATAAGGTATAAACTTCAGTGTAGTACATTGTGTACATATTTGTATCAGTGTTACTATTATTTCATTGTGTTTTTTTTTCAGAACTAAAGAATAGACTTCAAACACTAAAATACAGACTTTCAACACTAAAATACAGACTTTCAACACTAAAATACAGACTTTCTATTTTAAACTACAGACTTTCGATTTTAAACTACAGACTTTCAACACTAAAATACAGACTTAAACAATAAAATACAGACTTTCGATTTCAAACCACAGACTTTCAACACTAAAATACAGACTTTCAACACTACAATAAGGACTTTCAATACTAAGAAGACAGACTTCAAAACCTAAAAAGCAGACCTTCAGTTCTTCTTCATCTGCGGCCATGTTATATTGTCAGTCATGTCGTCGCGGCGAAGTCTACTGTCTTCTCCAGAGGCTGCCCCATAGCTTTTGCCTGAAGTCTGTATCTTCTGGCCAGGTCTGCTTTCTCTGTTCTTTGTATGTTGGGCAATCCTGAAGTATGTGTTCAGGAGTCTGGGTTTCGGATCCACATAGGCATTAAAACACTATAAGACAGACTTCCAACACTATAAGACAGACTTCCAGCACTATAATACAGACTTAAAACACTATAAGACATACTTCCAACACTATAAGACAGACTTCCAACACTATAAGACAGACTTCCAGCACTATAAAGAGATTTATAACACTCTGAATCATATGACCTTGTGTTGTCTTCAGCGTAGGAAAAAAACAGATGTCAGTAGCCTGTACTTGACAGTTAGATAGTACTTGACAACTAGACTGTACTTGACAACTAGACTAGACTTGACAGCTATACTCTACTTGACAGTTAGACTGTACTTGACATCTAGACTGTATTGGACAACTAGACTGGAATTGACAGCGAGACTGGACTTGACAGCTATACTGGAATTGACAGCTAGACTGTACCTGACAGGTACACTGTACTTAATAGCTAGATTGGACTTGACAGCTAGACTAGACTTGACAACTATACTAGACTTGACAGCTATACTTGACTTGACAGTTAGACTGAACTTGAGAGCTAGACTGGACTTGATAGCTAGACTGGACTCGATAGCTAGACTGGACTTGACAGCTAGACTGGATATGACAGCTAGACTGGACTTGACTGCTAGACTGGACTTGAACAAGGTCCATTTAACTGGCACATATTTGTCGTGCCATTTGAGATTTTCAAAAAAGATGGCTACTCAAATTGCGAGACGAATAGCTGACAGATGAATGTATCAGGTTCAAATCCCATTTATTGACTTGTGATTGTTTCATATAATTGCTGGATATTTACTGTTTATATTTGTCGGAGACACGGACTCACTTATAAGCTCTTTGTTTGTGAATATTTGTCGGAGACACGGACTCACTTATAAGCTCTTTGTTTGTGAATATTGATTATGCGAACTAGAGCTGAATGCACTTTGCTTTCAACCATTGACGCTAATTTACATTGGTTATATCAAGGTGTATGACCATTCAATCATTCAATCATTCATCATCATCATCAATTGTCATCTCCGCAACGAAGGTTGACTGCAATAGATCTCCAACACCCCCTGTCTCTTGTTTTAGTGGTGCACTCTGCTAGACTGTATATTGTCCATCTTGTGATTTTACTCTCCCACTTGTATCTCTGCCGACCTCTTGCTCGCTTCCCTTTGACTTTACCCTCAAATAAGGTCTTCAATAAGGTGTTGTCTTTTAATGTGTCAAAAATATTTATTTGCTTGATCTTTATTTCTTTTAATAAATCTTTCTTCACATTAAGTGTTTTAGCACCTCTTTATTTGTTTTCTTCTCTTTCCATGGTGTTCTCCCTATTCTCCCATGATGTTCTCCCTATTCTCCCATGATGTTCTCCCTATTCTCCCATGATGTTCTCCCTATATATCTACATCTCAAAGGCATCAATTCTGTCTTCTAATTGTTTATTTAGTGTCCATGTTTCTGATCCATACATTAATATAGAATAGATGTAGCATTTTATCATTCTTATTTTTAACTTGTTTGTAATCTGTTTAGATTTTAATAATTTCCTCATGTCATTGAAGGTACTTTTAGCCATTCCTATTCTCCTTTTAACTTATGTTTCACATCTGCCATCATTTGTGACTATGTGTTCAAGATATTGATAATGTTTTACTTGTTGTAGTTTCTCTCCATATATGTTTATGTTTAGTTCTTGTTCTTCTGTGACTGCTGATTATCATGGTTTTTGTGTTTTTTTATATTTATATCCAGTCCATATTCATTACTTGATTTATTGACTTGATCTATTAGTCTTTGTAGTTCATGTTCACGTTCTGTTAAAAGAAAAGTGATCAAATCATCGCGTGTATCGAAATATCGTGTGATGTGATGTTTGAGGGAGACAACAATACTTGTCTTAAGTTTATATATGTATTTCTTGGATTACCTACCATTGCTGTACAAACTATTGTTCTAGCTCAGAATGTGTGTGTTAACGCAGATCGGCCATTTGTTTTCCAATCTGATAAGAAATGGTTTATGCGCTGAGTGTCACAGATTTTGTATGATGTATATAAGGACTTAACTGCTTGTGGACCTGTCACTGATGGCTCGCGGACCAGCATCGTTCCACAGATTACCACTTTGCGGCAGTTATAAATAACGCTGTCCTCACTGCCATTCTGGAAACCTCCCAGTTCCGTGCAAGCGGTCTAGCTTCTGTCTGTCTAATATTCAGAAGGTATTTGGTTACCTGTGTCCATCGGCATCTTGGGTGTCTTCTTTTCTCTCGCTAGAACCCTTCCCTCCTTGATAAGTCTTTCTTATCCATAATGTCTATTTTGTGTGTCCAATATTCATTTAGTCTTATCGTCTTTTGAGGAGCCAATTGTCGTCTTTATTCATATCCTCCTCCTCTTCTTCTTCTATTACCCTCAACTTTTCTTTGTAAGATAGTTTTGGAAAGAGAATAGTGCATCATGACATGACCAAATCACGCAAGTTTAAGACTATTCGCCATGACCAAACGTGCAACAGCCCAAAATCCGATCGTCATTCATTCCTGCGATACATCGCAGAGTAAGCATAATAAAGATAACTCATATAAACAGACAGACAGACAGACATACCGACCGACAGACAGACAGACAGACGGGCGGACGGACGGACAGACAGATAGATAGATATATTGATGGATGGATGGATGGATGGATGGATTAAATTAGATAGATTAGATTAAATGGATGAATAAATGGATGGATGGATGAATAAATGGATGGATGGATGAATAAATGGATGGATGGATGAATAAATGGATGGATGGATGAATAAATGGATGGATGGATGGATGAATAAATGGATGGATGGATGAATAAATGAATGGATGGATTGTTGGATGGAAGGATTTATTAAATTAGATAGATTAGATTACTGATAGAATAGATTAGATAGATCCTGTTACAAGAGAGATCCAGCGGGAGTTTGAGAATGTGTCCTGCTACAAGAGAGATCCATCGGGAGTTTGAGAATGTGTCCTGCTACAAGAGAGATCCAGCGGGAGTTTGAGAATGTGTCCTGTTACAAGAGAGATCCAGCGGGAGTTTGAGAATGTGTCCTGCTACAAGAGAGATCCAGCGGGAGTTTGAGAATGAACGTTGAAGAAGACGAGGAAATACTATATCATAGTGGAACATGTTGTATCAACCATCTCTACTTTGTCAACCATCTCTACTTTGTCAACCATCTCTACTTTGTCAACCATCTCTAGTTTGTCAACCATCTATATCAATGACTAACATCTGTTATGTCAACCATCTATATCAATGACTAACATCTGTTATGTCAACCATGTCAACCATGTCAACCATGTCAACCATCTGTATCAATGAAGACAGCACAATGTAGATGAGCTAACAACTCCTTGAGATGACATACAAGTGATGTGGTCATGTAACACCAGCGTTGTAGGATGTTCAATAATCGTGTCATGCTACCTCTGTTGAAGTAGCCATCATCGTCTGATTACGAATCTTACCTCAACTTGACTCTTGTCTTCTTTATTTCAAGTGGTTAGAGAGCTGATATAGTCAAGTCAAGTGGTTAGAGAGCTGATATAGTCAAGTCAAGTGGTTAGAGAGCTGATATAGTCAAGTGTTTATAGCGCTGTAGTTCTTTTCAAAATGCTCGCCATCAAATCCGAACGAGTACTTTAAATAACCATTATTCGTTGTAGCATTACTTTTTGCAAACGATCTTGCATTTTGCTAGCTCCCATATTTTTATTACGTCAAATCCTCCATTACTACTGTTTGATTACAGCGGCATTATCTGCTTACATAGACAGTTTGCTTACATCGGTACTTTTTGCTTACATCGACACTGTTTGCTTACATCGACACTATTTGCGTAACGTAAACTAGTGACACTCGGTCACTCCACTGAGGAGGACCCGTAATTCGGTGGTACCTCGGTTACTCAACTGTGGGGGACCTGCGCTTTTGTCGGAAAGGATACGAGCTGTCAAAAGCTACCTTCTCACATCATCATCATGTGTCACGAGCTACCTACTCACGGGTAAATGGATTAATTCATCATCAAGTTTAATACATTCCAAGAATCAGACGTGTAAGAACAAGCCGCAGAAGATGATTCATTTCAGGGAAACATCAATTACAGCTTGGCCACGTGTACATTTACGTCGACGCAACATTGTTACAACAACTTAGGATATCATCGCGATCACAGAAACAACATTGTTACAACAACTTAGGATATCATCGCGATCACAGAAACAACATTGTTACAACAACTTGAGACACTATCTACAACACAGATACAGCGTTGCTACAACAGACACCGTGTACATCACAGATACAAACTTTGCTACAACAGACACCGTGTACATCACAGATACAAACTTTGCTACAACAGACACCGTGTACATCACAGATACAAACTTTGCTACAACAGACACTGTGTACATCATAGATACAAACTTTGCTACAACAGACACCTGTACATCACAGATACAAACTTTGCTACAACAGACACCGTGTACATATAGATACAAACTTTGCTACAACAGACACCGTGTACATCACAGATACAAACTTTGCTACAACAGACACCGTGTACATATAGATACAAACTTTGCTACAACAGACACCGTGTACATCACAGATACAAACTTTGCTACAACAGACACCGTGTACATCACAGATACAAACTTTGCTACAACAGACACTGTGTACATCATAGATACAAACTTTGCTACAACAGACACCTGTACATCACAGATACAAACTTTGCTACAACAGACACTGTGTACATCATAGATACAAACTTTGCTACAACAGACACCGTGTACATCACAGATACAAACTTTGCTACAACAGACACCGTGTACATCACAGATACAAACTTTGCTACAACAGACACCGTGTACATCATAGATACAAACTTTGCTACGATAACATAGCAAACATTTATCATCTATACCGTGTATGCCAAACATGTCCCACGAACTGAGATATCATTTATACTAATGGATCTCCCCTATTCTAGTGGATCTCTTTTTTCTAATGGATCTCCCTATTCTAATGGATATATGTATTCTAATGGATCTCCCTATTCTAATGGATCTCCCTATTCTAATGGATATATCTATTCTAATGGATCTCCCCTATTCTAATGGATATATTTATTCTAATGGATCTCCCTATTATAATGGATCTCCTTATTCTAATGGATATATCTATTCTAATGGATCTCCCTATTCTAATGGATCTCCCCTATTCTAATGAAGCTCCCCTATTCTAATGGATCTCCCCTTTTCTAATGGATCTCCCCTATTCTAATGGATCTCCCCTATTCTAATGAAGCTCCCCTATTCTAATGAAGCTCCCCTATTCTAATGAAGCTGCCATATTCTAATGAAGCTCCCCTATTCTAATGGATCTCCCCTATTCTAATGAAGCTCCCCTATTCTAATGAAGCTCCCCTATTCTAATGAAGCTCCCCTATTCTAATGAATCTCCCCTATTAGGACAAAAGCCGTAGTAACCTAATCTTGTGGTTTAAAAAATGGAGAATTAATTATTTTTAGCAAGTAACCGAATGTTTGTAAACGTTATCGCTATAACCCTTGTTTATCTTTCAAGTAATTACCTTCGTGTGCTCTCACGGACGGACCTGTGCACCACCCCATCCTCCCCTCCTCAATTTCCAGGCACCATATATACAACATAAACAGCGGCTGTATAACGGTCGTTTTATAAAAACCTTCCCAATGATAAACAACATGAACTAGTGTAAACGTTTCCTTATTTAACAAACCAGTCACCTGAAAATCTCCAAACAAACACTCAATCATTTAATCCTTGACTGTCTACATTCCGTGAGACAACAAGTATTATCGTGTGTAACGCTCGCATGAAGACAAGTCAAGCTGTACCTGTCTCAAGGTTTGCCTACGTGTCTTACTCTGATCTAGTTGACTTTGACTTAACACTGAGACTTTGACTTGACTATGCCATATGTGTTGTCATTCACTTCTCATGGATTCTACCAATCACTGGAACTTGTTTGTTTTACACACGACGTAAGCACATCAGTCTGCTGTACCAGGGAATATGTAAGTCTGTTGTACCAGGGAATATGTGAGTCTGTTGTACCAGGGAATATGTCAGTCTGCTGTACCAGGGAATATGTGAGTCTGTTGTACTAGTGAATATTTGAGTCTATTGTGCCAGGGAATATGTCAGTCTGTTGTACCAGGGAATATGTGAGTCTGTTGCACCAGGGAATATGTCAGTCTGTTGTACCAGGGAATATGTGAGTCTGTTGTACCAGGGAATATGTGAGTCTGTTGTAACTGACGGGAATTGAACCAGGTCCATTCTAGCAGCACCAAATCGCTTTGCAACACAAGTAAACAGGGTTTCCGTACTTAAGCAACCACATCCCACACTCGTCTACTGCGCTATGGAACATACCACTATTATACCAGGGAACATGCCAGTCTGTTATGCCAACAAAAGACTGATTTGTCTCAAATTACGCATAGGTATATCTGCAACATCACACTAATCGGGTTCCTTAACCAACAGAAACATGAAACATATATATATATATATATATAGCTGTATTTTGTACACAATCACTTAAAAATCTGCCTGGAAAAAGTTGACTGCTTGTAATATCTGACAGGAAAATTCTGACTCATATTACTGAAATACTTATAGAAGATATAACAATATAGTCTTCTAACTGTGAGGAAGACCGGAATCACCTTATTGGAAATCAATGTCCGGCATTCGTGCGTCATCGATCATGGTTTGCAGAGAAAAAAAAAAGCACTGGAATTCTAACACGAGTTCATTCAATGATTGTATACAATCAAATGTGTATGCATCGTGCATGATTATTTCCAAAGTGGGGCAATAAATTAAGAATCGAAAAACAACAATACAAACATTGGAATAAAAGAAGTAAAACTTGATGTAACGAAGCAAATCTTGAAATAGATGACACTTTAAATAGTTTCATCTTAACGATGAAATATAAAATGAGATAGTGATCAAATCTATTCAACCTATGGTCTAGATAGTTGTTTCATCATAGTGAGGGGAAAATATTCAAATAGTGAGGGGAAAATATTCAAATAGTGAGGGGAAAATATTCAAATAGTGAGGGGAAAATATTCAAATAGTGAGGGGAAAATATTCACATGACCTGGTACAATTGTTGTTTTGTGTTTGCGAATGTATTATTTGATGTATTATTTGATGTATTATTTGATGTATTATTTAATGTATTATTTGATGTATTATTTGATGTATTATTTGATGTATTAGTCGGCGATGTGTCCTTATCACATGAGAGAATAGAGAAAGAAGTCTTGTTGTGTCCATGTAAACCAGGAAATATTTGACAATACAAGCATTAATAAATGAGCATTAGTTTAACATCAGGAACATTTCTTCCTTGTGGATAGCATGTCCTAGTTCGCAGAAATACTTGAGATCACGCTGATGGCAGTTGGTGTCAAAGGAATGTATACCAATGACCTTGCGTGCGACCTTCGTATTTCTAAAGTTCATGCCGGTTACCATTATGCAGTTGTGTAAATGTATAGTCTGTCAGCGATGTATGCGCCTTAGTTTCCCTCCACACATGACTACATGTGCATATTACAAATGTCAAGCACACACGAGCACCAGAAACAGATGCAACTGGTGGGCCCAACAGAAGAACACGTGACGACAACTTCCTTGCAGCCTGTCAGCTCTCTACGTCTTGATTATGTGTGGAGTGTCGTCTTCTAGACAGAGATGTGTCACACATCAACGATATTGTCAATGGTAGCATACATTAACTACTCAGATGATGTCCATTGTTGCAAATATGCAACGCGTGGCTGCAATATACGTGGCGGTGGAAGATCCTCTCTGACTACGAGCCCTTCTCATAGGACACTGTCTATAGGACAGTGTGGGATGTTGAAATCCCCCCTCCCTTCCACCATATAACATGTAGTACTATGTTGCATGTAGTACTATGTTGCATGTAGTACTATGTTGCATGTAGTACTATGTTGCATGTAGTACTATGTTGCATGTAGTACTATGAATGTATTCAAAATGTTGCAAACAATTTAGGGGTCTCCATTAATAAAAAGGTCAATCAGCACACACACGAAAATGCGCTTATTTAATTCCTGCGTTATTCCGGTGCTATCATATGGATGTGAGAGCTGGAAAAGCTCTTTATCTTCAGAAAAGAAAATACTGAGTTTCGAGAACAAATATCTTCGTAGGATAACTAACACCCATTGGAGTGAATTCAAATCGAATGATAAAATCAGAGAAGAGACACATCAATATTTCATCACAGATGTTATCAGAAAACGCCGTTGGTCATACATCGGGCATGTCCTACGCGCAGACACCAACAGAATACAACACCAATCTCTTGAATGGATACCTACAGGTAAAACAGCAAGGGGTAGACCAAAAGAAACACTCAGAAGATCAATACTTAGAGAAAGTAAAACAACCAATATTCATACTATTCAAGAAATGCACAGAATAGCTTTGAACAGACCGAATTGGAGATATCTGAGCTCTGCCCTATGCGCTAACTTCAGCGCAAAAGGAAAATTAATTAATTAATAAAAAAAATAGTTGCACGAAGGCCTGTAGATAGTGGGGAAATTGAGGTATTTATACCCCCCCCCCCCAGCAAATCGAACATAACTTTTAGTACTAGGTACTTAGCCAAAAGCCAAACCTTCATCCTTGGCGAAGTTTTGCAAAAAGGTCATCAAATTTGTCATCAAAATAAATATTTGACACGCGAATGAAATCAGCCAGATGCCCCCTCCTCCTTTAGAAGAATATATATACGACCCTGGTTGTATGCAAATATATCTACGACCCTGGTTGTATGCAAATATTGGCCAATTACCTTGTCTTAGTTAAACCCCCTCCCTATTTCTGAAGACTTATCAACGACCCTTCAGGCATACAACAGCCACATCGATCCTGAGTAAATTCTGTCCTGCAAGATTCATTTTCACAACATCGCACGAAACATCAATTCTGAGATCGCAAAATTCCATCGGTTTAACAACAATCAATTGAATGCTACCTAATCCGGAATTAACCTCTTAGTGATAAATATTACATCACCTGGGGGTAGCTGTGCCATGCCGATCAGTAGTTCTCACAGTAGGCCATGTGGCCCACAGGGGACCACCACATCAATGTCCATGGGGTGGGAACCACACAAAAATATTACACTGGAAAGCCACAGACCTATAGGGAAACCGAAGGAACGTGACTTGTTGAATGATATTTTAATGAGATCTTTTCTAATAAATCTCAGAGTCTTGGAGACATTCATAGTTTGTGTTTCATAGTGGCAAGATACAAATATACTAACGATTTAGTACAAGTGCAATGTTTTTGAGTTTATTAGTCGGTGTATTAGTTGATGTATTAGTTGGTGTATTAGTTGCTGCATTAGTAAAATTATATATTACTGGCGAAAGGAAGAACTCCCACCACTGTGTCAACCATGTGTGACAATACTGGCGAGAGGAAGAACTCCCACCACTGTGCCAACCATGTGTGACAATACTGGCGAAAGGAAGAACTCCCACCACTGTGTCAACCATGTGACAATCTCCATTGTGATAAAGACGTATAGCTTTTTTTTAAGGACGTTTGTCTTCTCGACCGTTTATTGAATGTTTAGCCACAGTTTTACAGAGAGCAAAAAGTAATCAAATAATAACACCCGAAATTTTTAGTAAAACACAAATAAATTATATACTCCATATTTGAATAGACAGAACACAGTTTTTATGAAAATAGTTCAATGTCATTCTAATAACGAAAAGTAGTCACCGGTTTGAGTTACGCCATCTCATTTTTATCTCTCAAGGTTGTGAGTTGGACACTGTCATTTTTTGTAGTTTTCCCTTATGTAAAAAAACTGAAACGAAAGAGCACCCCTTTTGTTGAGGAATCTCTCTTTTAACACTGATAGGGATCTCTCTTTTGTTGAGGCCTCTCTCTTTTAACACTGATAGGGATCTCTCTTTTGTTGAGGCATCTCTCTTTTAACACTGATAGGGATCTCTCTTTTGTTGAGGAATCTCTCTTTTAACACTAATATGGATCTCGCCCTAGAATCACGGTCATCTTTAGGAAGTACAGTTTTCGGAGAATTCTGCAGACTATCGCTTGAAGCTAGAGTTACTAGAACATGAACAATTAATCAAATGTCTTCAATAAATATGCATAGATGGAAAAGACATCACACTGATTAGAAATATATATTGGGAACAGACTGCATCAAAAAGGTGTGAAAACAGCTACTCACCATACATAGAAATAAGAGGGGTAAGACAAGGATGTATTTTATCACTAAACCTATTTAATATCTACACAGAGAATATCTTTAAAAATATAGAAGAAATGCCAGGATTCACGATCAATGGGAAAATAATAAACAACATTAGATATGCAGATGACACTGTTCTTTTAGCAGAAAGTGAACATGAACTACAAAGACTAATCGATCAAGTCAATAAATCAAGTAATGAATATGGACTGGATATAAATATCCAAAAAAACAAAAACCATGATAATCAGCAAAGACACAGAAGAACAAGAACTAAACATAAACATACATGGAGAGAAACTACAACAAGTAAAACTATATCAATATCTTGGACATCATCATCATGTGCCGTCTCCGCAACGAAGGTTGGCTGCAACGTATCTCCAACATCTCCTGTCTTGGTGGTGCACTCTGCTAGACTGTAACCTGTCCATCGTGTAATGTTACTCTCCCATTTGTATCTCTGCCTACCTCTTGCTCTCTTCCCTTTGACTTTACCCTCAAGTAAGGTCTTCAATAGGGTGTCATGTCTTTTAATGTGTCCAAAGTATTTTATTTGCCTGATCTTTATTTCTCTTAGTAGTTCTTTCTTCATATTAAGTGTCTTTAGCACCTCTTTATTTGTTTTCTTCTCTTTCCATGATGTTCTCCCTATTCTTCTATATACCCACATCTCAAAGGCATCAATTTTGTCTTCTAATTGTTTATTTATTGTCCATGTTTCTGAGCCATACATTAATATAGAATAGATGTAGAATTTTATAATTCTCATTTTTAACTTGTTTGTAATTTGTTTAGATATTAATAATTTCCTCATGTCATTGAAGGTACTTTTAGCCATTCCTATTCTCCTTTTAACTTCTGTTTCACATCTGCCATCATTTGTGACTATGTGTCCAAGATATTGATAATGCTTTACTTGTTGTAGTTTCTCTCCATGTATGTTTATGTTTATCTCATGTTCTTCTGTGTCTTTGCTGATTATCATGGTTTTTGTTTTTTGAATGTTTATATCCAGTCCATATTCATTACTTGATTTATTGACTTAATCTATTAGTCTTTGTAGTTCATGTTCACTTTTTGCTAAAAGAACAGTGTCATCTGCATATCTAATGTTGTTTATTATTTTCCCATTGATCTTGAGTCCTGGCGTTTCTTCTATATTTTTAAAGATATTCTCTGTGTAGATATTAAATAGGCTTGGTGATCAAATGCATCCTTGTCTTACCCCTCTTCTTATTTCTATGTATGGAGAGTAGCTGTTTTCACACCTTATTGATGCAGTTTGGACACATAGTCACAAATGATGGCAGAAGTGAAACAGAAGTTAAAAGGAGAATAGGAATGGCTAAAAGTACCTTCAATGACATGAGGAAAATATTAAAATCTAAACAAATCACAAGCAAGTTAAAATGAGAATTATAAAATGCTACATCTATTCTATAGTAACCTATGGCTCAGAAACATGGACACTAAATAAACAATTAGAAGACAGAATTGATGCCTTTGAGATGTGGGTATATAGAAGAATAGGGAGAACATCATGAAAAGAGAAGAAAACGAATAAAGAGGTGCTAAAGACACTTAATATGAAGAAAGAACTACTAAGAGAAATAAAGATCAGGCAAATAAAAAAGTTTGGACATATTAAAAGGCATGGCACCTTATTGAAGACCTTACTTGAGGGTAAAGCCAAATGGAAGCGAGCAAGAGGTAGGCAGAGATACAAATGGGATAGTAACATCACACGATGGACAGGTTACAGTCTAGCAGAGTGCACCACCAAGACAAGAGACAGGGGATGTTGGAGATCCGCTGCAGCCAACCTTCGTTGCGGAGACCGCACTTGATGATGATGACCTGCCATATGTGGTACTCACGACATACTGGTCTCGATATAGGGAATACAATGATCGATACTCTACATTTATTGAGACGTGGAGTCGATATTGCTATATCAGCCACCTACAAAATAGTGTTGCTTGTACACATGACATAAAAAGATTTCGTTATTACGCATACTGAATATGACAACACTGAAAATAACGCTAGTCCCTGTAGAGAAAAGACACCGCATGACACTAGGATATGTATTTGTATATCAAATGTCCAGAGGATGAAGTATTGATAAAGTATTGTTATACACTATAGAAGAGGTGTTGAAAATCCTAATTGGGTGATGCAATTTTCAATGTCCAAGGCCTAGGAAACTGGGAATCTACTATCGTTCAAAGTCGTGCTGCCACAAATGGCCCTTGAACAAGCGTACGGAAATGCGATTGGCCTTAACTGGTTAGTACCGGTTTATCTATCACGTGACTTTACCAGAACAAAGGAATCCATATTAGGTATGAAAACGTCACGATCGCATAAGGCTATGCATATTTCAACGGTTTTCATTGGCTACGAATTTCCGTGGTTCTAAATATAGACACACAAACGGCCTCGGAATTTACAATCAATATAAGGTTTTTACATGGAATTTAAATGGTCGTTCTGAAGATTGTTCCAGCTTTTTTACTATTTAACCAACTGGATACACTCGTTCGGGAAAGAGTGCGTGTTTTAAACGAAGCGTAGTTTATATCTATTTAGCTGTCTGCAGTTTGTACTCTGATGTGTTTTACAAATAAGACTGAAATGTCAGTAAAATATATTGTTATACAATTTCTAAACGTTTAATATTGACCATAACATTCGTATTTTAAGGATGGCAATATACTTGATAGGATCTCTCATTCTCACGATCAGTTATTTTTAATGTAGATAACACGAAACATGTTGGTAGCTACTAACACGATAAGTAGATCTGTGATCTTCGATAAAAAGACTCGTCTTAAAAATTGTGTGAACTAATTATCAGCAAACTGGAAACAATATAACAACAAAGACAATTGAAAATATGACGGTTCCTCGCCGTCTTTCGAGCCAGTTGTATCCAGTTGCGTCTTGCTAAGAAACAGCAGTACCCTGGTCTTTCCCCGTCTGGTAGCTTCTGATCTTGTCTTTCTCAAGAAGATCGTGTTGTTTTATTTCATCTCTTTATTGATGGGTACGATTTTAAAAATGAAACTAAATTTTAAATGAGTACGCTAAATGGCTACGCCTCAACACAATTTATTTATGAACAGAAGATAAATTTGACGTAATATAAATGTTATATTATAATAATTATATATTGTTTAACTTGAAGATTAGCTGGCATATAACGAATTGTATACATATTAATGATGATATTACCTAATATATAGTTTTTCCATTTTATAGTTTCACTTTGACTTTTCTAACACTTTGAACACTAGATCTGGTAGAATTGAGAAAATTAAGCGCTCGTTATAATTTCAATATGTATCGCCTTGTTAGTGCGTAAAGCTTTTTTTAAATTTGTATCTTGAGCTGGTGGGATTTCAGGACTGTTGATATTACATTAAATGGGTGAGGAAGTTGTTAATCACATTCGTCAATTTCGTGTGTAAATTCCACTTTTTGACGGAAAATTTGAAGACATCTTTACGAAAAATCTTTAAATGGGTGGGGGGGGGGGGGGGGTTAAAAAAACCCCGAACTTTTGGCTAAATATCATATTTAAAGTCATGTTCAGATTTGCTAAAGTGTGTTGGGGGGGGGGGTTATACCATAACCTTATCTACGGGCTTGTTTGATTTATTTATAACTCTGTTGGATTGCGATACAAATTTATCAATTAAAAATAGTTATCTAAATTAATAATCTAAGAATGAGCTATAAAGATATTCGGTTACTCTCTTATTGTGTAGCTGTCCTGCATACTGTTTCAGGTTTAGCAATAGTTCGTCCGACAGTTTTTAACATTCTGTACATTTACTGTGGAATCTATGTAAATCTTAAGGCTAGCGGGAATTAAACCAGGTCCGTTCTAACAGCACCGAATGGTCTTGCAACTGAAGCAAACTGGTTTTTTCGAGCGTGACTACTCCATCCCCAACCCCCCCCCCCCCCAAAAAAAAAGGTGTATCTCGTTAAGACATTCAACCTGTACTCAAGTCACTGAAAACGACCGATCAAGATACGGACTATTACAACATCAACGAACAAGTAGTGAAGTATCATCAGGAACACAAACATATAACATCCGTATTTGTATTATAGGCCCCAAGGACATATAAGCCTACTTATAAACATAAATAACATAGAGAACGGACAATGTTGCTTCAAGTAATAGCTCATACAAGTAAACTCAAGTAGAGGTAACATGCAGATAAATGATAATACAATTCTTAATGCTGATGGGAATTTAATCAGGTCCGTTCTAGCGACACTAGCTTTCTAGTGTTATTTATGCTTATAATTATGTCCTTATAGTAGAATACGGATGTTTTATTATATAAAACTATAGTTCATAAATGCAATATTCCGGAGGTCATGGTGACTGGATTACCAGAACCACGACCTCCAATATTTCGGCGGTAGTTGTAAAGCTCTGATATAATCAAAGTTGGTTCGCTGTTGAAAGTATGGTACCTCACTATAAGACTAAAAGGTACATTTGACCATGTAGCCAACTAGTAGGCTACATAGCCAATATGTCAAAGTAAACCGACTAATTAATGTTAATTGTTTCGTTGTGCATAGGGACGGTGCCTTTTTAGACTGATTCACTCCTGCTGTGTACTCATCAAAAGTTAGGCATTGTCCATTCTCACGTTTGTATACTGCCATTTTAAATATCTTGAGAAATTCTGTTAGATTTAAAGAGGACATATCAGTTACATCGTATTTTAATTCATCTTGTGGTAGTTTGATGTAGATTTTGTCATTACACTGTGACACAGCAGGGGACTATTCTTATAAAATCAAACATTTCACGCTTTTGAGGAATCAGCGGCTGTGACTTATCTGTTCGGCCAAGTACAAGGGAGCTTAGTAGAAACTAGAAACACATTGCAACGATGTCCGAGACTTGGGATACTTCTTCAGATTATGAGGTTTGATCTTTGTTTGTGACATACCACAATAATTATCACTTTTATTGTTATTAATAATGTCTTGTCTCCTATAACAAAGAAGACAGATATATTAATTATATAAACTGTCAGAACATCATGAGAGAAGAAAACAGAGAAGTTCTAGCAACACTTCACATGAACAAAGAATTATTATTAAGGGGAATAAAGATTAGGCAAATAAAATAATTTGACAGGATAAAACTTTTAAAGACATGAAACTTTGTTTTTTTACTCGAAGTAAAACAAACTTAAAAAGTTTACTTTGAAGTAGGCAGAGATACAATTGGGAGAGTAACATCACAAGATAGACAGGTTAGTCTCGCAGAGTGCACCACCAAAACAAGAGACAGAATGGTGGTCTGTTGCAGCCAACCTTGGTTATGGAGGCGGCACTCAATGATATTATTATGAAATCTAAATCAAACAATTAGGCTTAAGTCTATAATCATGTAGTGAGTGCAATCATTGCAGCAATAGTTCTCAAACTATTTTTGAAAGTGGTCCCTTTTGAGACAATTGCCCCCCACCCCAATAAATGACATAAGAAAGGTAATCATCAACCGTCTTTAGAGTTCATCATAACGTTTATTGATATATGACTACTTCTTTGCTCAAAATAGTTATCAGCATGTTCTCCCCTCCACCTTCCAATTTCACACTGTTTTCAGGAGGTTTTTTTTAATGATCTTAAACTACAGATAAAGATAATTTTTCATATTTTGTACTTTTTTCTTAGTAGTAAATGTCATGTTCTTTTTTCTTATTATGGGGGGAGGGGTGTAGCCCTCCTTTAACTATTTGGCTTGATCCTAACCCTCTTTAGTTGCTTCTTAGATCATTCATGAGAGGGTCATGGTATATTATTATTCTTTGATCCAGCTGCCTGGGAACCGAAGCGTGAACTTCTAGCTCAGTGTGCAAAGAAAAGTACCAGTTTTCCTGCCAAACATGTCGTATGAGGCAACTAAGGAATTTTTTGGGTGGAGTTGTCTCTCATCCTATAGAGAGCCACAGTGATCCAGAATCCATGCTGAAGTCGGATATGTCAAGCTGAAAGGTTATTGCAGCTTATCTATAAACCACTCATCAAGGTAACTTGTTGAAATGGAGACAAATACACACTGCATTGTAATGGTTGACTTCAACAGCCACTCTGAAAGGTGGGGTTACCAGTGAACTGACTCGAGGAGAAGAGGTGGAAGAATGGGAAATTGATAACAGCCTATTCCTTGTAAATGCACTGGAAGATCCTGCAACTTTCTACTCAAGAAGGTGGAAATTAACATCAACCCCCGATCTAGCATTTGCCATTGACTTATCCAACTAGGGGATAATGATCACAAACCAATAAAACTCACTATCAACCTCAACTACACACTGGAAGAGCAGAAAGCTCTTCCCCGCTGGAATTATAAGAGAGCAGACTGGGACAAATTTGCAAGACGCATATAGTGAGACTATAAATACCCATCAAAAGAAAATAAAGAACATGACAGAAAAGTTAACTGAGGCAATCCTTAGAGCAGCAAAAGAGTCAATACCAAGAGGGGCAGGAAAAAACTACAAACCGTGCTGGTCCAAAGAAGTACAAACACTTGACGAAGACCTGTTTATGGCCAGAGAATTAGCAGAAACAAAAGCAAATATAGCTCTCAAGGCAGCCTCAGCTAGATGCAATCATCATCAGGTGCCATGCCGGGTGGTGTAGGCTGTCATGACTCTCCTCAGCTCTCTGTCCACAGTATTATGTATCAAAGTCGTTGTTGTTTCTTTGCCATGCCAGGTTGTCAAACTGTCTAATATTTGCTCACGTTGTTGCCCTCTGTCTCTGGTGCCTTCAATCTTGCCTGTTGTTATTATGTTCTCTAAATCTGCCTGTCTCATGAAGTGGCCAAAAAAAGAAGATTGCCTTTTTCTTATATTGTTGATTAAGGTCCGTTTCGCATTTAACTCTTTTAACACCTCTACATTAGTTTTTCTGGCAGTCCATAGTATTCTCAGCATTCTTCTGTAGAACCACATCTCTGTTGCCTCCAATCTCCCACTTTCCAGTTTGTTTATTTTCCAAGACTCGCACCCATATGTTAGTATAGGGGTTATATAGATGCAATAGAGATGTAAAAATAGCAAAGAAGAGCTGAATAGAAAAAACTGAGAGCCTTAACATGGACAAAGATAGAAACAAACTCTGGAAACTTGCCATGGCATTGAGTGATGAAAACAGTAGCCGACCATCAATAACACTTAAATACGATTAAAAAAATGCACATGGGAAAAGCAACAGCAAACATCATAAAAAATTTATGCAACTGTGAGCCAGATAAACATAACAAAAGGAAGTTCAGAATGAAATCCAAGGACTAAAGGATCTGTACATGGTGATAGAAGAGCAAATGTTGTCAAAGTTTACAGAAACTGAGCTAGAAGAAGCACTTCAAACTCAAGAAGTTATCTGGCAACTGTGGGGTTACCAATGAGATGGCTTATGAAACTGGGACCTAAAGCAAAGAGAAAGCTTCTAAAGGTAGTAAACACTAGCTGGAAAACAGGACAGGTGCCCACTGCATGGAAAGAAGCTACCATGGTACCCAATCTGAAGCAAGGAAAAGACAATCTCTACCCAAATAGCTATAGACCACTCACTCTTCTCAGCTGTATGGTTAAATTAATGGAGAAAATGGTCAACTGAAGACTCCTGTGGCACCTGGAAGGAAAACAACGAATAGCAGCACATCAGAGCGGCTTCCGACAACACAGATCAATAGAAGACTACATAGCCCAAGAGATTGAAGATATGGAGAAAGCATTAGACAAAGTTTGGAAAGAAGGACTCAAGAAATGCTCCTTAGACTAGGAATCAGAGGACACTTATATAATTGGATATACAACTACATGGAAAAAAGAACAGCCAGAGTGCAAGCACAGAGAAAGCGTATCAGGAAGAGAATATTAGAACAGTGTGTCCCTGGACTCTAGAGTGACAAGAGAAAAACAAACAGAAAAGGCAGAGAAAAGAGCCATAAACTGAATGGACATAATGAAAAAGATAGTAGGCACAAACTAGGGAGCAGAAAGCAACATCTTTGAAAAGGCTATACATAGGTAGAGTTAGGCCAGTACTAGAGTATGGCATTGCAGCCTGGGTCACAGCATCTAAAACACAATTCAACAAAATAAGCAAACCCAGAATCAAGCTACACATATTATCAAAGCATCTATGAAATCTACACCCATAAATACATTAGGAATGAGAGCTGGCCTTCAGCCGATGGAAGAGATATGAAAGTATAAAAAATACAAGCAGAAAAATGATAGAGACTCCTGAACGATCCTATGCACCAAAGAATTAATAGCTGTGGTAGAACAAGCCTGTAGAGGAGCAACTTCTTAGCAAACACAAAGAAACTGATACAGAAGGCATCAACCCTAGGACAAGCGAAACCCAAGTCCATACAACCAGTAAGTAGCATCCCCCTCTTAGGGGATACAGACTTCCAGAACTGGAAGAACAAATAGAAGGTATAGAAAAGAAAGGAACTCGGATAGACTTGAAGAGAAAGCGTATGACCATAGTATACATGGACTTGTGCCTATACAGATGGCTTGACCACAAATGCAATTGAGAATGGAGGAGTGACCCTCAGACTAAAATACGGTGAAGATGTTACTCCAGCCATAGCTACAGGCAAGCTCTCAACCAATTTTAAGGTAGAAATGGAAGCTCTCAAGAATGCAGCAGAAATGGTCTTACAACATAAAGAACATGTGCACAGGAATATCGTACTACTAACAGATGCAATCTCTCATAACTGCACTGAAGCTACACAGGAACAATGAACTGAATGAATTGAGCGCAGTTCTAGTTCAGCTGCACAATAATTTCCTGAGAGTAGTGATACAGTCTATACCGTTACACTGTAACATCGAAGGGAATGAAGTTGCAGATGGACTGGCCAAAGAAGGAGGGAATTTACCTCAAGAATACTGGTCATTTATGAAGAAGTGAAGACTATCATTAAATGCAACTATAATAAAAAGTGGAAAGAAGACCACCCCAAATATAATGCAGATGGTGGGTATTACCAATTATCCAGAAGAGACCAGGTTATCCTGCTGCCCCTCAGAACTGGTCACAACAAAATAAGACTTCACCTGTACACCAAATTCAAAATAAGTACAACTGGCCATGCCATTACAGCCTTGCGAATATGACAGCAGAACATATCTTACAAGTGTCCCCAGTATGTCCCCTGAGGAACAAGACATGGCCCACCCCAATTAGTGCCAAAGAGAAACTATATGGCACAGTGGATTCTCTAAAACAGACAGCAGCCTATATCCTAGAATCTGGAATCTCAACCTGAGTGATGATCGCCGAAGAAGAATACTATACCCAGCCTGTAGAAGGACCTTGGGAGCCAGAGTAGGGCTTATTATGTATCAACCAACTTCTTCTGCTTCATCATTCGGCCGTTGTCATGTTATCAGGACATCATGTTAACATGACATCAGGACGTTTGTCATGTTATGTCTGTTTACAGCTTTGCTGCGATACTGCACCTTCCAGTCGACATATCCGGCTTCTGCATGGTTATTTTTTTGGATATTTGTCCTTCCCTCTTCGATCCCTAGAACTTGGCCAGGCTACATTACTGTACTCCTGTTTCCAGACCCACTGCGTGGAAGTGTTCTAGTGTCTTGGTCAGCTTTGGTTCGTTGCCCCTGATGCGTAGTTACTAGCTATATGCCACTAGTCTCTAGCACTCTGGTGTGCTTGACATCTGGGGTCTGTATCAACCAACTCATAGACAAGGACATATCTCTAACTGAATTTGATAACGTGGTATAGCAAATGGTCATCATCATCATGTGATAGACGAAAACCATATTTAATATATCATGTGGATATTTATAGAGTATTTTTTAGCTGACCTGACTTGTATTACAGGAAGCAATTAAATGTTTGAGAACCTGTACGACTGACCTGACTGTGATGAGGAACATGATGTCAAGACTGGAGCAAGAGGGAAGACTTGACATGCTTTTTGTTATGATGAACTCATTCATTAGACGTGGTGGTATCCAGGTATGTGTATCTCTTTGATCTGTTTTATTGTGTATCTTTATAAGAAAATTGTAGAGAAGTCAGTCTCCTACCTTACATGCACCAACTTGTGGCTGCTGGTTGAGACAGGTGAAATCTGTTATCTTTTTTGTACGTCAGTAATGGAATGCCAAGACTGTTGCAGAAATATGACATGCAAGCAGACATTTAGCAACCTATCATATCTGTTGTTCATGGTACAGACAATATAACATTTAAGCAGGCAATTAGCAACCTATCATATCTGTTGTTCATGGTACAGACAATATGACATGTAAGCAGACATTTAGCAACCTATCATATCTGTTCATGGTACAGACAATATGACATGTAAGCAGGCAATTAGCAACTTATCATATCTGTTGTTCATGGTACAGACAATATGACATGTAAGCAGGCATTTAGCAACCTATCATATCTGTTGTTCATGGTACAGACTATGACATGTAAGCAGGCAATTTGCAACCCGTTTTGTCTGTTGTTCATTTGAACAATGTTCAATTAGCATCTGAACTGTAAGTGAACTAAATAATATTCAAGACAATTTGAACTAGTAAGAGACCAACTGAGCTGCATCATATGACACTCAGGAAAAACCTCACATATAGATTTATCTAGAATTGATAGAGTATCCATTTTGTTTGAAGATAATGTAGACTCCTCATCTGGTGTGAGATCTGTCTACATTACAACATGATACCATCCTAAAAATTGCTAAATGCTCATGGTGAAAAGATGACTGTTAAAATCTACAAGATGACATATCATGTACTTTGTGTCAAATGTCCAGAGATAAAATCTACAAGATGACATATCATGTACTTTGTGTCAAATGTCCAGAGATAAAATCTACAAGATGACATGTCCTGTACTTTGTGTCAAATGTCCAGAAATAAAATCTACAAGATGACATGTAGAAGAAAACACACCAACACTCAGGGGTAGAGAGAGATCAGAGATGTGGAAGTAAGAATTACATCAGAAAGTCAGGCTGAGAACTAACTAGACAGGTGCTTCACAGAAACTCATAAGAGAAGAGGCAGGTGGGAAGACCAAAGAAAACCTCGTGAAGAAAAATAGAGCAGATAAATTAGGTCCTTGTCAGGTTGTAATGGTACAGAAAATATGAATCATCTCGGTGTTCAGGACATGCTAGGAAACCATCATTTGTTAACTGCATATGATGATGATAACTCCAACTTTGGACAAATAAACAACAGATATCCAGTTTAAGCTAACATACGTGTATGTATATGAGTGAGTAGCTGTATGTTAGATAAATATTCTACACATAATGAAGACACATCTTTTCAGGATCATGAACTGGAGAAGATATCAGTCATACACATTGCTGGCACTAAAGGCAAAGGCTCCACTAGTGCTTTTACAGAAAGCATTCTCCGTCATCATGGTTACCGCACTGGCTTGTTCACATCGCCACATATGTATCAGATCAGGGAGAGAATATGTATTAATGGCCGGCCAATCAGCGAAGAGAAATTCTGTCATTACTTCTGGCAGATTTTCAAGAATTTTGAAGACACTGTGGTAAGAATGCACATGGCATTGACATGCATATTTTTATGTCTAATTGACTGTCTTCTTCAAAGTTACAATGATTTACTTTCAGACATCAGTATCAGTCAAATATATCTTGCACTGGTGAGTTATGAATGCAGGTTCATCATCGTCATCAGCACACACACCGGACACGTCCATAGGCGTTCCTATCCTTGTCTCAATAACTCTATCAGAGTATAGTGGCTTAAAGTTGTGGTTCTATGCAGATTAATGTCTCTACATATATTTTTTATGTTTCTCTTTACTACGGGCTGCTCCAATATTTACACCAATCTTACGCAGTCTCAAGTGCGACCATAATTAACACTTCGAAAATCTTGTCAGCAGATAGGCCCCTTAATGCATTAACTATGTCGGAATGATCCATTGATGTACCTATTGACAATGTGGTCATGCTCGCCTGTGTATCACTAGCTCATTTCCCTTTCATCTCCTTCCCAGCCCATATGTCTGACACGAATATAAAGATTGTCTATCTTTTATTGATTGTATCAATAAAACCACCTATTTACTGGACAGCTTGCACTTCAACATTGCGGATACCTTGCACTCATTTGGTTTGAGTATTTTCTTCAGCCTACTCATCACATCATCGCTTTCAGCTTTCTCCTGGAATAATACTCTTACAATAATAGTCCTGTCCATGATATTGCCTTGTCATAAAGAAAACAAATGTGATATGTCTTCTCTGTCCATAGCTATCAGCCCTGTTGTTCCTACAGAAATATCCTGCACTGTTCTACACCGCACCGTTACTGAATGATATCCCTTCTTCACAATCTAAGATGAGCATACAATTAAGAAGGAACAAATTTGGTTTGATTGTGATCGCTAATATTGGGCTGATGAGTCCAATCCGGGCCCTGAAGGACCTGCTGCAGTGTGAGCAGGAACGTAGTAGGTCTTGAGATGAGCATAAAAAAAGGTCTGATCTCTCCTTTCATTTTTTTCTCATCGAATCGCCTGTAATGTTCTACCCTGTTCACAACTTGTAATACCCGTTCTGATGTGACTGTTCGAGGCTGAACAGTCAAGAGCTTGGAAGTGACTGTTCCAGGCTCAATAGTCAAGAGCTGTGGTTTACCAGAAGCTTGGGTGAATCTTGCAGTACTAGAGAGATATCTTCATGTAATCATTGAACCATTTCTTCTGGCATCAGCTTGAACACTTACCTGCACATAGTTCACAGTAGAACAGTCTCTTTAACCTTACTAATGAGCTCAACTCTTTAACCTTGCTAATGAGAAGGCATTAGATGAGAAAATGCACCCATGTGTTAAGAGTTTGTGTAGCAGGAATGATACATGCTTTGTTTAAACATTGAAGTGTTTGTGATGCTCCAGGGATACATGTGAAATTTGTGTTGTTGTTGTATGTGTCTGGATATACCAGTGAATATTCATAATGTCTTGAGAAAACATGCATAGAATGTCTTGACTAAAATCACATCTTTTCAAGACATTTGTTTGGCCAAATTCAGAAAATCTGTTGACTCAAATTGCTGTAAGGACCAATAGGTCTTCTTGTAAACTTAAATAACCTAGAGACAGTACAGTGTTGCTTCAAATAATGTCGTATGCAAGTAAATTCCAGTATGTTTACAAGACCTAGTGGCTCTTGTAGTACGAATATGGATGTTATACATTTTTTCTGGCTGAGAATACTTCATACTTTTACGGGATGTTGTTGTAATAGTCTGTGTCTTGATTGGTCCATTCTAGGTGATTTAAGTACACATTTTAAATGTCTTGACAAATATTGCATATTTTTTGGAGATGCAGTTAGTCAAGTACGGAAAAAAACCGTTTACTCAAGCTGCAAGGCAATTTGGTGCTGTTAGAATGGACCTGGTTCAATTCCCATTAGTCTCAAGAATGTTTAATTTATCCTCTTGCTTCCTACTTGAATGTACTTGAGTCATTAGAATGGAGCAGGTTCAAATCATATTTTGTCATCTTCTAATGTTTTCCAGTCCACACCACAACTTGTTGGGAGAAATTATGTTGACTGTTCAACAATCACATAAGATGCTTTCTGATTGGTTGAAGTCAACATGCTAATTTCTCATAGCAATGTCAAGTGTTGAGTGGGAAAACACGTTCCTCTCTTGTTTGTGTTTATCATTCACACAACTAAGATGATGAAATAACATCTTTGACAATCTTGTGAAAATAACTGATAATATGATGAAAGAGATGGGAGATTTCACTTATCTGGCTAGTTACCTGGACACAACAGGAAGGAACACAACAAGAAAGATATACATGCAGAACATTATTTGTGCTTTTAACAAACATTTGGAGAGTGAAGTATATATACACACACACACAGCACATTGAAGATTTTGAATACAGAAATGTGAAGACAGTACCGATGTTGTTGTGTGGAAAGTTCGAGTGAACATGACAGCATAAACTACAGACATTTATTGTGAATAACTGCTTCAGATGAAACTAAACATTAGTTGGCAGGACAAGGTCAGAAATGAAGAGATATGGAGACCAACAGAGATAGATTGGTTACATACTCAGAAAACCAGTTAAAGATTTCACTAAGAAGGTCAATGACATAGAGGCCACAGGAAAAATGGAAACTGGGACAACGTAGGGACATAAAGAAGAAGAGACAGTGTGACTTGACAGAGATGGTAATCACATGCAGCGAAACTGAGAATATTTCCAGCGTTAGAGATAAATGGACAATTCTTGTCAAACATGTTCTAGACACCAGGGCATATAAACACCCTAGGGGGCAGAAGGGCTTGACTGATGTTTGTGTGCGGGGGGAGGTGAAGAAGTAAATATCAGGACTGTACGTTATCATCAGCACACACTGGACAATGCCATAGGTGCTCTGTTTCCTGTCTCAATACATTCATCAAGTGTAAGAACTGACAGTTCAAGGTTTTTTTGTGGGGGCGTTCATTCTCAAACTCCCAGTGCATCACTTTTTATGAAAATTGCACATTTTGTATGCATTTGCTGATGTCAAGACATGGTGACATGCATACAAAATTATGTATATATCAATACCTGTGTGTATTTCAAAATGGTTCAGAATGTATGTGGATTTGTATTATTTCAAAATAAAAGGATTACTGGTATAAGTCAGCTTTCCGGGATACAAGCTTGGACATTTTTATTGCTTTTTTTCAAAATTTCTTTCTGAATTAAATTTTCTATAACACAATATTGTATGTAAGCAAACTAACTGAACTGATTATTATTACCTTTCCATTTCTGAACATTTTGATGTCAGAATTGTTCATGTGAACAGAATAGTGAGGGAGGAAATGGAATGGTCTTCCTACACAAGGAATAATTTTCTGGCTCCGAGGCGTCTCGTCTGAGGAAACATGCATATTGGATAACCCAAACAAAAGATCAGCTTGTCTCATGACATATATCCTCTCCCCCCCCCCCTTTCTGATTAGAAGATTTCTTCAATAGGCATTGTACTAAGCCGAAAGTTGAAGGCCTCCTGGGTATGAAAGAAAGCTCAGAAAAACCACTGCACTGCACATAGGAAGTAAGAGCTAATCACTTGCAATTCCTGGGGTTCTCAAAGAAAACAAACAAACAATAACATTATTAGCAGTTTCATTATGTTTAATCATTGTCAGGAAACATAATATTCATGCCTGAACATTTTCATACACAGATCTCATGTTTGTAGAAATAATATTTGAGTAAGTAATGAACAAATCACAGACATGAGTGTGCAGGCCTATAACACTTTATTTCAACAACAAAAAAACTCTTAAAAAACTGATAACAAGACAGCACATTGCAACTCTTAATATATATTTTTAGTAGTGAAAAACTTGTTAAAATTAATAATATATAGCAGTTTGCTGACCAACAATTGATATGATGCACACAATTAATTCAAATGAAAATTTAAGAGCACATTTTTAAAATAGATTTTCTCAAATAGATTTTGTCACATTATTACATAATCTCACATTATTAAAATGTATTATTTTTATAACAGAAATATGTTCAACTATTGTATAGATAGGCCAGGCTAATTCATTGCCAATCATTTTCATATATAATACATGCTTTATAAAAATAATTATTAAATGATTGATGACAAAATTCCTGACATAAGTGAGTATAACACTTTATATGGGGGAAAAAACAACCACTAAAAACATAATAACACATGACATGCACATTGCAAATCCTAAAATATTTGTTAGTACCGGTAGTTTAAAAACTTGTGAAACTGTACTAGAATGGGTATATATGTATGTACTTGTACTTCTGCACTGTTAGTTACTCTATTCGATTATTTTTCTGTAATTAATTATTATTGAAACAAGTCAGTTGCATGCATGCATGCACATGTACGCGAGGGGGCCTTGCGTCATGACGTCACTTACTGGAACCACACCCTACGCAGAGGTCTTATATCGTCGTGGGTCACGGCACAGCTATTTATGGGCAGCCGCTTTATGCCCCCGCCATTAATGTTACTATGCTCTGTTCACTTTAAGAATGAAGTGGGTCTTAACACACCCCCACATTACCCCACGTCAACAGGTGATTTTTAAACATCTGAAATGTAAAAACAATATTTAAAACATTTTAACATTTAAAAACAATATTATTGGGCACTTAAACAATCGATTAATGCTTTCTGCGCCCAACAACCAATCAGAAGCACTGATCCACTTCATTCTTAAAGTGAACACACTATATAGAGTTGATGACAATCTGAGCTGCACTTTGGTTGTGTCACTTATTTAGGGTAAATTAAAAAACTCACTCTGTACATGACGTGGCGACAGCAAGAACATGCGGTCGTTATCACACAGTTACACAATCCCTCCCTTCAACTCCTTAACGGGAAACATGCAGTATTTGACCCGTCTAGAAATGTCACCTGGTTCCCTCCCTCGTGACATTCCCTCCCTTGAAAGGTAACATCCTAGTTGGAGTAAAACAGCTGTGTGGATGGCAGGGGGGGGGGGGGGTCTATCTATCTATCTTTTGTTTAGACATCGCGTCCGTGGTTTATTTTCAGACAATCCATTTCTGTGCACTCCCACATCTCTAATTCTGTCCCTCACCACGTGCAAGCAAAGGTCAGCCAGTCGGTGTAAGGCGGATCGGACCGGTTTAAAGAAGAAAAAAATGGCATCACTTTCTACTAGATATTGCAGATTCCATAACGTGTGGCCCTGGTCGATAATGCTGAGAGAGAAAAATAGCGTGTAGCGTTGACTGTAAGCCAGACAGAAGAAACTGAGGAGGTGTGTGGGTTTTTTTGTGTTTTTTGTTTGTTAGTTCCAGTCCTCTCTCCTCTTCTATCACCGATTATTTTCATTACTGGTGGACCAGTACTTAGAATCGGTGGATGATAAGATCAGGCTTATCTCCCCCCTGTCATGTGTACAACCAGCTATACAAGTCGAAATAAATTACACTGGTCCAATGAATGGAGCCAATAATTGACACGTCGCGCTATGTGTTGTGGTGTGAGTTGCCAAGTCCTTTCATCATAAAAGCACTAGAAACGTCCCTAAAAAAGCACCAGAAAGCACTAAAAAAAGCACCAAATATTTTCCTTAAAAAATACAAGATAACACATTATAATTTAGTAATATCAGTTAATCTGATAAATAATATTATTCCAGATTGCATAATCACAGTCAGATAACATTTTTTTCGTGTGTGTGTCTTTTTCCTGGTGCATTTAGTGTTGTCAACATGTTTTTGCCAAAAGGCACACACAAAATAATGAGAAAACACAAAGAAAACTATAATATTTAAAATATGTTTCAAGTTTTCACATTCTAATTCTTGACCATCAGTTAATATTAGAAATATGTTTATTCAAGATGTGCCAAATGCCAGTCAGACAAGTCTTGTACAATTTCTGTTGCATTGTCTGGCTGTACTTGTGTGTCAGATGATGATTGACACAAACTTTTATAAGGATCTTGTGATCCAATTTATTTGCAGGACATCCTTAGGTAGTTTATAATCAAAACAACATTTACCATATCTTTTCATTCCATATTTAATAGAACAGCTCTCAAACTAGTGATGTTCAGTCTATTTAGAATTTTTGATTGTGTAACCCCCATGTGACTGAAAACACGTTCTACGTTAGCATTGGAATGAGGTAAATTTAGTACAGTTTAAATAAATCTGCAAGACTTTGGAAATGATTTTCACCAGTTGCATCCCTGTATAAAGCTATTTCTGCTCACAATGCAAGTATGTCATTGTTATGTGTCGACTGCATATGGTGAAGTTTTCTCCACTGGAAATATATGCGGGTGAGAGTATCTGCGTCATCAATAAACATTTTAGCCAGATCTAATATGCAAAGCTTAATTGGCTGTAGATATTCACTTCCACTAAAACTTGACATGGGCGGAAATATGTGAACGTTATCTGGCAAAAGTAAACGTAGCTGTGTTAATAACTGCACTAAAAACTGGACACATCTTCTACGAATTTCTTTCTCATCCGAAAATTTGCAGATTGCCATTTCTTTTTCAAACTCATAACCCAGATAGGGATTAGGATCTATATAGTCTTCAATAGCATCAGTTTCTGTGTAATGTGTTTTTTCCAGAAATAACAATATGTGAACTGATAGAATCAGTGAGATGGACAAGATCGTTGAGTAGTTTTGTTGGATCTTGTATTTCTACTTCAAATTTTTTATTCACGCTTTGAACTTGTCCAAGAATATGTTTGAGAAATATGAGAAAAACATAGTTTTTCATGACACAGAACATAGAATATACAAGTTCTGCTGTATAGCAGCGCTCGTGCATTCTTGCTAGATTAAAATGAGCTCTGAGCTCCACTGCTGCAGTATTCTGACAATGGCAGATTCAATAGACATCCATCGTGAATTTCAGACTTTTAATTTTGCGTACACTCCATGACCATTGTTTACAACTGCCATGACAGATGCATTATCAGTGCCTAGTGCATCTAGTCTTTGCAACTCAAGTCCATTATTCTTCAAACATTATTTCAAAGCATTACATATTGCTTCAGCGTTACAGTCACACAGTTCAACTAAGTCTAAAAAAGTAACACCAAACTGTTTTTTTACACACAAAAAATCTTATTGCTATACCAAGTAGCTTAGTTGCAGTAATATCATTGCTTTCATCAATTAATAAGCTGAATCTGCAGTTTCCAATATCAGATATCAAGTCTTGTGTGGTAATATGGTGTGTGAGCACATTTGAACTAACTGCACTACACTTTGATCTCCTAAGCTTTAGATTCTTGCATCCTTTACTTGTCACCGTAAAGGATACTGTACCTTACAGAGTACACTTAAAATGATCGACTACTTTTAGGGAACAATGTCCAGATATGAACAAAGATATACCTGCTTCTGTTACTTTAACGTCATTACTGAGAGTGTTCAATGAAGTTGTGTTTGTTCATGGAATGGTTGTTTAGCTTTCTTGTGTTTTGTTGTCTCAGCGTGTCTCTCAATATCTTTTACCCTAGCGGCTATTGTACATTTACAATACGTACAATTAACACTTCGTGTCCTCTCTTTCAACTATAATTAACCACTTTTTAAATCTCGAATCATTTAGCCACTGTGCCATGAAATGTTGTGGGTAGTTCTTATTCATTATGATACACAACTGTAAATTAAATAGTGTTGTAGTCACAGCAAAGATCCTGGAATGATTGTGGATATGCAAATGAACAATGGCAATTTTAAATTTTGGCTCTATTTACTATTTATTACGAGTTCGACATTTTAGTGTTCACAGAAATGTTTAAAAATAAACCAAAGTTTTTGAAGAAAACGAAACAACTTATTTGACGAGTTGAAAATCACTAAATATTGACAAAATGCACTAAAACGCACCAGGAACTTTTTGAAAAGCACTAAAATAGTGCGGTCGCGCTATTTCAAAAATTTTGGCACTAGATGATAGGAAAAAGCACCAGATCTGGTGTGAAAAGCACCAAAATGGCAACCCTAGTTGTGGTATCAGTGGCCGTGTATAACGTCTGTTTTGAACGTGCATCAGTTCTGGGAATGGAGAGACATCTCTATGTCACGTGCTGGTACTTTCTTGATTGGATGCTCAAACTGCATTCACATCGTGTGCGCCAGTCTGTTGCGTACACACCATCATGTGTGTTTTATTTACACTCTAGTAGTGGCGGGGTCTGGGCAACGTCTTCTAATCATATATACGGTCATGCTACGGTTCTACCTGAAAAGAAGAGTCGGTTAACATGTAGAGTTGCCAAGATGATCCGTCTTTACTCTAATCCTGTAACTGGGGAAAAAGCATTACCTTTACATATCGTGTGTATCATCACATCAGTCAAGTAGATTGGGGGGGGGGGGGGAGGTTTAACCCAAACATTACCTTTACCTATCACAAGTGCCATTACATCAGTCCATGGTTTTTTTTTCTTTTCTTACTGTTCATTTTAAGACTCCTGTTGAATTTCTTTTGTAGCAGGACATTGGTCTTAACTAAATTTCTAGCATAATATAGTCCATAGATCAGTTCTGTCACTCTCTTTATTTTCTTCAATGGTCCAACACATCTGGCTTTAGTGGATGTAACTAATATTCAGTGTTTTACCAATTATGTTGTCCGTAGCTGTATTGCCGCTTGTAGATCGGCCATACTTTACAACCTGTTTATAAGCTTTGCCTAAACTGCAAAGTTACCTATCTGAATACTTTCCATGGTCATAATGGCATGACCTTCTGAAACATCTAGTCACTGACGCCCACATTTTAGCTGGGAAAAACTGTGACCTAATCAGGAATCATTCCTCATTGACTGTCCCCCAAGAGAGTGTGTTTGGGGACAGGAACAATATGGCTAGACAGTTGTGTTACCTTGTATTTTGTTATGGTTTTCCATCTCTTCATACTCTATGTTATGGTATCACATATACTTCTGTGTCACTCATAGCTATTTGTTCTATGCTACAGTTTCACAATTATTTGTTCTTTGTTACAGCTTCAAGAGTATTTTGTTTATGTTGCGGTTTTATAACTATTTGTTCTGTTATAATTTCACAATTATTTGTTCTACCGGGTATGTTACAGTTTCATAAATATGTGTTCTATGTTGCATAACTATTTGTTCTATGTTGCAGTTTGACAGCTCAATAGAAGAAGGAGGGACTATGCCAGGATTCTTTGATCTTCTGACTGTAATGGCCATCCGGGTTTTTATTTCTGAAGGAGTTGATGTCATTGTGCTAGAGGTTGGAAAGGGTGGCTACACAGACAGAACTAACTTTGTTCGCAAACCTGTGGTTTGTGGCATCACATCCCTTGCTCTTGAGCACACAGAATCTCTGGGAACAACAATTGAGAAAATTGCCTGGCACAAGGCTGGGATTATCAAGGTTTGACACTAGTGTGTGTGTGTTATTGGTTAGATAACAATTTACTGGTTGACAACAGTATGCTACTAATTGGATACCAGCGTGCATGTTTGTGTGCTACCGGGTATATCTCAGTGTAGAAAACCAGTTGACATGATCTTTAGTGCCAGATAATTACAGTAAAAGTTCCAGAACAGTATTTCGGCTTATACACCACCTTCATGAATCTAACCAAGGCCTTCAATATTGTCAATATGAGGGCATGTGAAAGGCTGTGTCCACATTAAAATGCCCTGAAAAATTGACTTTTGTAGTTTACAGGTTTCATGACAGTATGAAAGCTAGTATGAAAAATGACAGCGAACACTCAAACTCATTTTCATTGATTAACAATATTAAATAGGTGTTCTGACTCTCTTTAGCATAATGTTTTCTGCTATATTAAGTGATGCTTTATGGAAAGTTCAAGAATAGATTTTCACTTCCATACTCATAGTGCAACTGTTCAATCTTTACAGACTTCAGTGACATTCTACAAGCTAAGATGAGCATGTGTTCATGACTTTGTGTTTGTGGATAAATGTGTGCTAATACCACCAGTATGTATGACATGCAGTCAAGTATGGACATCTTTGTTTCAGCCTGTAATTATTTTGGTGTTATCTGAAGTAGACCCACAGCAAAAATATGAGTAATGCAGCAACCAGCATTATACATCTATATCAAACCCTCGGTTACAGCTCATGATAAAAACAACTGGGCAATGCAAACAAGTTTTTATACCTCAACAGTATGCTGTCGTATACCATAACAGTTAATAAGATGTAGTCTTGCTAATTCCTGGCACCAGTACAGCTTCTGGGGGTCTTCATGCAAATGTCTGAGTCCGGCATGGTCTTAACTTAGGAACCAACACAGAATGTCTAACATGCAGTCATTCTGCCTTCATTACTATATACTGCAGAAACATGGCACTGTATTATGTACGTGAGGTATGCAAGGTAACTGAACTCATTTCTCTGTCAGTATATGAAACAACTCCCTTGTGTACGATGGCAGCAGAATGACATGTCTGAATAGAGATTCTCCATAAGTAGATGATGGAAAGAATACTTACACCCTTATTGAATAGGTCTCATCATCATTGACTGGTCATGTAGTTCGCAAGTCAGCTGTTTTTAATGGTGATCTGTGCGTAGGTAACTGTTGAAGTTCAGGGTAAAAAAACATGTTTTAAGAACTACCTGAAAACATCTTTCAAGCGCTGCAGCTTTGGCCAAACTCTTGAGAAACCATATCTCTTGAGTGCATAACATGGCAGGATCAGGTAGCAGTGTGCTACTGGTTACACAGCATTATAATATTGGTTATATAGTAGAGTACTACTGATTGGGTAGCAGTGTGCTACTGGTTACACAGCATTATAATATTGGTTATATAGTAAAGTGCTACTGGTTGGGTAGCAGTGTGCTACTGGTTATATATTTGTATACCGGAACATTGTTGTGTTACTGAGGATATTTCAATACTTGTACGAGATGTTCGTTGCTGTTGCAATAGTTCCTGTCTCGGTTGGTCCGTTCTCAGTGACTTTAGTACACAGTTTGAATGTTTTGACAAAATCAAATCTTTTTTTTTAGGGGTGTGGTTAGTCAAGTATGGAAAAACCTATTTACTTGAGTTGCAAGGCGATTCGGTGTTGGTTAGTTACTGGTTATGTCAACACTGTGATACAGGTGGGGTAGTAGTATGTTACTGGTTAGATATAGTGATTGAATATTTCACAGTAAATTCTGTAATGATCTACACTTGGTAAAGCTTCTGAATGAATACAATACTTAACATAGGAAATAGGTTATGAAGTCTTACTGAATCATTACTAACACACTATCACTGTCAGATGCTCTCGTGAAATAATAATACACACAACACTACACAGGATATAATCATACAAATAACAATACGCAGGACACTGTCAACATTTCAATCAAAAGGCTTTTATCAAGTTAAGCACATAAAGTTAAGCACACATGTCAGTCAAATGTGGATTTGAGATGCTGGATGGATAAGAACAGGAAGTGCATAAAAACGTAAATATATGTCGAAATGAAGTGAACAAAAATATGATGTAAATGACGGAAAAAAATGATAAACATGGGTCATAATTGAGTCCAAATGGCTTGACGGTACCCAACTCAAAGATAAGACGATTTTCTAGAACATGAATGAATACATCATTTTTTATGATTTATTTCCAGACAGGCCGCCCAGTTATAACACTACAACAAGATCCTAAGGCTATGCAGATCATTCTTGACATCGCTAAACAAAAAGAGGTATGTGTCCAGAGTGCCACTGAAATCTGTTCTGATTTTGTTTTCTTAATCATAATAACCATTTGGTGGTTCCACATTACCAGGATCCAAGTTTTTTGTAGATGCACCACTACCATCAGGATGTTTATTGTAGATGTACCACCACCACCATTAGGATGTTTATTGTAGATCTACCACTACCACCAGGGTGTTTGTTGTAGATATATCACTACGAAGATGTTTGCTGTAGATGTACCATTACCAAGGTGTTTAGATATACCACTACCACCAGGGTGTTCATTGTAGATCTGGTACTACCACCAGGGTGTTCATTGTAGATCTGGTACTACCACCAGGGTTTTCATTGTAGATCTAGTACTACCACCAAGGTGTTCATTGTAGATCTAGTACTACCACCAAGGTGTTCATTGTAGATCTAGTACTACCACCAGGGTGTTCATTGTAATATTTGGTACTACCACCAAGGTGTTCATTGTAGATCTAGTACTACCACCAAGGTGTTCATTGTAATATTTGGTACTACCACCAGGGTGTTCATTGTAATATTTGGTACTACCACCAGGGTGTTCATTGTAGATCTAGTACTACCACCAGGGTGTTCATTGTAATATTTGGTACTACCACCAAGGTATTCATTGTAGATCTAGTACTACCACCAAGGTGTTCATTGTAGATCTAGTACTACCACCAGGGTGTTCATTGTAATATTTGGTACTACCACCAGGGTGTTCATTGTAGATCTAGTACTACCACCAAGGTGTTCATTGTAGATCTAGTACTACCACCAAGGTGTTCATTGTAGATCTAGTACTACCACCAAGGTTTTCATTGTAGATCTAGTACTACCACCAAGGTGTTCATTGTAGATCTAGTACTACCACCAAGATGTTCATTGTAGATCTAGTACTACCACCAAGGTGTTCATTGTAGATCTAGTACTACCACCAGGGTGTTCATTGTAGATCTAGTACTACCACCAAGGTGTTCATTGTAGATCTAGTACTACCACCAAGGTGTTCATTGTAGATCTAGTACTACCACCAGTGTGTTCATTGTAATATTTGGTACTACCACCAGGGTGTTCATTGTAGATCTAGTACTACCACCAGGTTGTTCATTGTAGATCTAATACTACCACCAAGGTGTTCATTGTAGATCTAGTACTACCACCAGGGTGTTCATTGTAGATCTATTACTACCACCAGGGTGTTCATTGTAGATCTAGTACTACCACCAAGGTGTTCATTGTAGATCTAGTACTACCACCAGGATGTTCATTGTAGATCTAGTACTACCACCAATGTGTTCATTGTAGATCTAGTACTACCACCAAGGTGTTCATTGTAGATCTAGTACTACCACCAGGATGTTCATTGTAGATCTAGTACTACCACCAGGGTGTTCATTGTAGATCTAGTACTACCACCAGGATGTTCATTGTAGATCTAGTACTACCACCATGGTGTTCATTGTAGATCTAGTACTACCGCCAAAAGGGTGTTTGTTGTAGATGTACCACTACCAGGGTGTATAAGATTGTCTTCAGAAACATAAATTTAATAATAAATAGAATAAAAAACATGGAAGATATTAAAAATGAAGAAAATAATATTAAATATATAAATATAATATATATATATATGTATGAAACAGAATAGGAGGTGAATATAATATAATTGAAACCTAAAAAGTACAGTCACAGGAAGGGGTGGGAGCTGAAGTACAAAGATATAATGACTAGAAAGCCAGAGAAGAATCAATTATCAGGCATGGACCTTATAACAAAATATGAAAGTAAGTAACAGTGACCTACAGTAAACCTACTTGTACATGGTTGCTAATTAAATAGCAAGAGAATGATAAATCAACACCCAAGCTGCAACTGTACAGCTGCTACACTCTGATGTATTTATTGAGAATTGTATTGGAGAGCATCTGTAGGACTTGTCTGGTGTGATTGCACTGATGATAACCTACACTCATAAATTGCACTGATGGTACTTGTGGGGGGGGGGAGTTTAAATATAACATCAAGATCATTGCAAGAGGGTGGTAGATATGAATTTGGTAAGAAGGGCTATAGAAAAATCTTTTCACTTCTAACATTCTTGTGTGGAAAATCATGAGTATCTCTTAGTACCACTATCATGTTTTTCTCTCTTGTTTCTGGGTTTTCCATACTGCTGGTCATGATGTTGTGACCTAGGGCGTTGGGGGTAAGAGCCCTCCCCACGGTCATAGAGCATGCCTGTTTGTGCACTGTTGATGAGATCTTCCTGTGACATAGATGAGAATGCAAGTAGCTAACGAACAATGTGACGTGTGAATCTAGCATACATAAGTAGAATGCAAGTAACATACAAACACAGCAAGAAAATATTAGAAAGTTTCTCTAGCTCTTATTTCTTGTTCAGACATAATGTTCTGTCTTCTCAGACCAGACATGAATTGCTCATGTAGTTGTTGGATTCATGGTCATCATCTTGAGTAGAATTGTTTTCACCTATTGTAGGCTCCAGTGTACATAGCGCTGCCCTTACCACAGAGTGTGCTAGATGGATTCAACTTTACTCTAGGCATTAAAGGACCAATACAAGTACAGAATGCTGGTCTGGCCATACAGCTGTTTAGGGCTTGGGAAACATGGAGAGGTAAGACTAGTTATCCAGTTAAAACAGAGGTTCATGGCCAGCCATGTTCAGGAGCGGTCAGTATATTGTATATGTAAGACAGCCTGATTATTTGATACAGTTATCTTCTCATTGTTTTCTATGCACCACTAGCTATCTCATATTTCAGGCCAGCAGTCAATGATTGACCTATTTTGAGTATGGGTTAAATCAACCAGTGTGGACAATACCTGGACCAACACAGCGAAATTCTCCCACCCCCTCGTTTGTGGCATCCAGTCAGTGCTAGAGGTATCATTCGCAGCTTAAGAATAGAGTTTTCCTGCCTGTTTTTGTGTCTTCAATTTACACATCAGTCAGAAGGACTTTATCTGAAGCTCCGAAGTTTGTGTTGGGTGTTTCACAGTTACATCAGATTGTGTTCGTCCATTAATTATTTCTTGTATTTGCTGTCACGATTTCTATGTTTTCAATAATGATTGTGTCCTTAAGTTAGTTCATGACATTTCATTTGTCAGATTTGTTGCATTCTAACAGGAGTCTCTAAACCTGAACTTGTCAATGGTGTCACCAAAATCACCTGCATCGAGGATATTCCTCGACTTCCCTGCGGAACTCTAGAGATGAATGTTATCAAAGGTATAATGGGGGCGTATGCGTGTGTGACAGCTGATATTTCATGCTAACACTCAACATGAATTTAGTTAGGACATCAACTGCTGGTTGTAAATATAAGAAGTCTCATCATTAGAATCACTAGTCATCTCGCTGTTCACCATTATATATTATCTCCAACATTTTCATGCATCTATTTCATGGATACGTTATGTGTGTATGTTATCTGTGAGTATCTGTTGTTGTCACAGTCTATGTTGATATATGTATATATATATATATATGTTTGTGTGTATGTGCTGCCACTACATCAGGGATGGACGTAATCCTGGCAACAGGCCTAACCTACTCAACTTTTAGCAAAACAATGAAATGTGTAATAAACGTTGGCAGCATTAAGTAGATGACAAGCCTTGCTTCTAACTATCACTCCCTTTATGTTGAAGCTTTGTGTGGGACATCCACATGGCAATAGTTGATAGAATAAATAAAGTGCATATTAAGAACACCTTTTCTTATAATATTCCCTAAACAATTGAGCTCAACTATCTGACATACTTTTGCTTCAAGTTTGTAGGTTAGACAGTTATGTCCATTTCTGACCAGTTGTTTAAACATGAAATCAGACTATTAATAAATGTTATATTTGATTTGAGCTAATGTTGAAATAATGTCTTATAAGGCTAGAGTTTATTGGGCTGAAATTATTATTGGGGATAGTAAAAAAATTTTGGGGGGGGAAACTTAAAAAATTCTGGGAATTCAAATGTTAGTGGGTGTAGAATTTTGTTCTTCTTGTGACTAAATGTGATAGTAAGGATATGTGAGGACTAGGTAGATGTGTCCTGGAAGGGGATGCAGCGAATTGACAGGGGTCTTCAACTAAAGACCCCTTAAATTCGAACACTGCACCCTATCTAATCACAAGGGCTCTCAACTTGCCTGCTGCACGGACGCACAGAAATCATACGCAGGGATCATGTGACCTATTATCTGGATTTTGCCCACACTCAAGAGAGCATGGAGGTATACAATCAGAATTAATGTTGAGTGAGAGATTTATGGGGGGATTGCTAGACTTTCATCTTGCCTTTAACTCTTGTTGAGTTTGTCCATTGTTTTCTTCTAGTTCTCATCCCACTTAAGTAAACATCATTTTATTTCTAGTCATACAAATCAATATTTCATTCTCATAACTGTTCTCTCTCTCTCTCTTCCCCTCTCTCTCTCTCTCACTCCCACTGTCACACCCACTCTCATGTGAATTACTTGTCAGCTTACTCTAACTTCAGTGTATTTCCAAATTCTATCCTTTTTAAAAGTGTGTAATATTTCTTATATTTTCCTGTCAGTTGATTACAAATAATTAGATAACATTAAGTAAAATTTTGTGAATGATTGTGATAACTTTGTATTGTTAGTTGCTTGCCCATTAATGATATTACTAATTGAGTTTTCTCATATGATATCCCCCCCCCCCCAGACATAGCTGTAATGGTAAGTTGAGTTGATAAATAAGTTCATATTTGAAGAAATGTTATGCACTCATGTTCCTAATTTTCAGATGTAACATGCTGAATCCAGAATATTATGTTAGTGAAATGTTCTAACCTCTTTCTTTTTCTTTGTTGTGTTTGTTCAAAGCACTGTACAGCTTGGTTTGATAAAACGGCCAGAGAGGAAGCTGCTACAATCAGGTCAGTAGCCTGATGTCATTAGCATGATTAGAATAATTGTTGACAATATTAGCTAGGCATAAGACTGTCACTAACTCAAGGGTTGCCCATGTGGCAACCTGGGGCCTGGACTAATAGTTCAAGGTGCAAAGAATATGGCACTATCTTATTTCTGGACATGTCGTAGGAGGTGATTAAGGCTAGTTGGGGGGGGGGGAATAGGCTGAAAACCTGTCACCTGTGGAAAGGTCATTGTCACTGCATTTCTTGTCTCAATTTCTGACTTTTGTCTTATGTCAAATGGTCTCCGTGGGTGAGAGAGAGATGCAGGGCAGTGAACATTGTACCTTTGTCTTTTTGTGGCAGACTCCTAGTTGGTGGTGAATACTAGTTGTACCATCACTGTAGAGATGTGCACAAGAAATCTGATGGAAGAATGATAAACTAGTTGGCCAAGACAAGACATATATACAGCACTCCTTGCTGGATGTGATGGCCCAGAGATACCACCACCACTGGGGAATGTCTCTCCTTCCTCAGGGGATTAAATATTCTTCCATAAATCCCTCTTAACACAATCATGTGTTTGTGACAGCAAACCGTTTGAGTGTGACTTCATTTACTTCACTAAAGATGATCTGTGCATTTGTCTGAAAGGCTATGGCTGTTAAGAGCTACCAGTGCCTGCTGACAGCTAAAGGAAATATTTCATCAGCATTATTCTATGTAAGTCTTGGAATATTGTAACACATATCAAAACCATGCAATACAAATGGAGGGTTTATCTTCTTGCTAGTATGTAGAGTGGGTCTGAGTGAGGTTTGCAGTGGTATCTTGAAGACACAAAAGTTAAGAATGGTTGTAAATTAGATTAACTTCATCACTTGGTCAAGAGTGATCAGAAAAAGAAGTATTGGGAATGTCTGTTAGGAGAGATCAGATATAGAAGGAACTAGAATTATTAGCTACTGGAAGAAATATTGTTTGTTGAAGATTTGTGGTCTCTGTTGAGAGTTACAAGTGTTAAATGAGAAATGGGAAAGATGATTAATCTGTGTGTTACCTGTCAAGAATAGTAACAATTCCAACCTGTTAATGTGTCGTAAGAGCTGGCTAAGTAGGTTGGGCATGCGATTGACTGCCCCGTTACATGATCTCTTGTAGAGAAGGGCATATGTTCTCAAGGTGACCAACACAACTGCTACAAGGCTCTTTTAAGACTTCACTGAAAGCCTTTGAAATAAACCATGATACATCATGGGAAGACAGCATGAAATACAGCTATATGGTGCTCTACAATAATTTAAAAAAAGGTATGGCATCTTGTGACAATAGAAGAAATGCAGCAGTTCAACAGTGGAGAGTAACTAGAAAGTCATGGATAGTTCAAATACCATTTACAGTGGTCATCTCATGCCCAAATTGTCCAAGGACCTCTGGGGCCAGAATAGGCTTATTAGTCATCTACGAACTCACAGATATAACATAACTCTGAACTGAATTTAGTGGATGTAACAAATGGTTACCATCATGGATGTAATGGACGAACATCATCTCTGCTGAAGACTTATAACCAGGTCTGATGTGAGGGAGTCAGTACTTTTTGTATACATCATGGCTCCAGATTACAAGTCACAGAATAAGTAAACCCTGGGGTGGCTAGAGTATAGCAGTCCACCAAGCTACAGCCACAAGGAGTCAAACTGTCATCTGGGACTTGCTAAAGCTATAGACAACTTTCTCAATAAAAAATACAGTAGAATCCCTGTATACTGCATCCTGTTATAATACATTTCCCTATTTAACAACACTATTCCAAATCCCCATTTATATTTCTTGTTTATTGAGTATAGAAAATTTCTCTTATTACATAATATATTTCCTTGTTGCTGACCAAATTTTTAATAATGAAATTTTACCGTAGACAACTGTATCACAAACAATATGGAGCAGAAAGTCAGATTTCACCACCTGGCATAGGGAACAAGAGTAGCAAACTGGTACTTCCTGGAGGTTTCACCATGAAAATATCTGACTAGAGATCACCTAACTACACATCAGTCAGGTTTACTGATTCCTTCAAGAAATGTTGTTGGTGGCCCAAGAGGAGAGCAAAGGATAGCGACACTGCTACCTGCCAGGCATGACGTAAGAGGTGACTAAGCAGGTTTGGAGGGGGATGTTGACTGTCTCATCCCATAAAGGGCCAAAGTGACACATAAACCATGCTGAAGTCAGATGTTTCAGTCCGAAAGGTGCAGATAAGCTGTATATAATGACAACGCATTTTGTTCTCTGGACTACATTCTGCTAATCTGCAGGAGTATGAGAATGAGCGCAGAAGACCTATAAGATATTCTAGAGTTTAATTTATCTATTTGGGACATCCATCCAATCAGCATCACATTTATTGCAGACTTGTCTTTACAGGTTGTTAGGAGGCAGGCCAGTATCAGAATGATTGGTTGTTGCCCATGTCTTGAAATGACTGATTGTGACAATACTTGTTCAGCAGCAGAAACTATGACAGTAATATGATAATTCAAGCCTCATTTGGAGATTGCAGGCTCTTATATGTCTCCATGTTCACCTCTAGAGCTCCCTCCACTATTCTTATTTATACAGCCTTCCATACTGTATCGCTGTCCTCTGAAATGTGAGATAGCTAACACCTCACACTCCTACAGCATTAATAAATGATATGGGTTAGCTTGACTTGTTCAGTCTTCAGTCAGACTATCCCATAAACTATGGGGCTCTTGTATTCTTTCTTCTGAAAGCTTTCTCCAGAAGAGCTTTATTTCATTCCTAGAAAACTTAAAGCTTTCTCCAGAAGAACGGTATTTCATACTTAGAAAACTGGAATGTTTCTCCAGAAGAACTATATTCCATACTTAGAAAACTGTAATCTTTCTCCAGAAGAGCTTTATTTCATTCCTAGAAAACTTAAAGCTTTCTCCAGAAGAACGGTATTTCATACTTAGAAAACTGGAATGTTTCTCCAGAAGAACTATATTCCATACTTAGAAAACTGTAAGGTTTCTCCAGAAGAATTGTATTTCATACATAGAAAGCTGTAATCTTTCTCCAGAAGAACTTTATTTCATTCTTAGAAAACACTCAACAGTGTTCAATGCTGTGAGAAGATGTTTCCTACTCAGTGGAGGTACAAACATAATTTATGAAGAGGTGCCATAAGACTTGCACAAGACAACAGTAATACACATGCATGCCTGTCATCTACTCCAGGGGGTTTACTGTTATATGATGGTTGGTTTGATTAGGTCACTGGTCCGAGATCCTTTGTGGGATCCCATAATTTTGGATTGGTCATAAAATCTGGTAAATATTTCTCTGGAAATGTGTATTAATCTCAGTTTTGATCTGCCTTTATAATGGAAGAAAAAAAATGATTATATTTGAATGAATCCACAGTGGTAAAGTTGCTCGTGTTTTGCAGTTCTACTGCTTGTCTGTCAAGGATCCACAAAAACTGCTGCCTATATTAAAGGTACATGGTTGAGATATATGCTGTGTTAGATGTGACATTGTTGCTAATATTAAGCATCTTACACATACTCTAGATGTTAGTATAGGATCAACATTACAGTGCTAATGTAGGACAGGAATTACAGACCTACCATATATATCCCCGAATATAAGCAGACAAGGTTTCTATGTTTTTCTGCTATTGATGTAGGGATATCGGCTTGTATATGTGCACAATACAACTTTAAAAAGCATTAGTGGTAGAAATATAAAGTATTTAGATATCATAAGATAAAGTATTGTTAAATACAGGTAACAGGCAAAACAACTGACTGGTATGAAAACTCATTCAAATTCTTGGAAATTGTAATCACTGTCTGAATTTGGAAACTGTAAATTTCATCCTCTGTCATGGGAACTTCAGAGTAGATATCATCAGCCTCTGTCTACTGGTAAATTGTCATCAAATGTGTCCCATCTGCCATGCGAAAACAACAGTGAAATGTGTTTTTTCATCCTCAAATGTGTCCCATCTGCCATGCAAACAAAACAGTGAAATGTGTTTTTTCATCCTCAAATGTGTCCCATCTGCCATGCGAAAACAACAGTGAAATGTGTTTTTTCATCCTCAAATGTGTCCCATCTGCCATGCAAAAACAACAGTGAAATGTGTTTTTTCATCCTCAAATGTGTCCCATCTGCCATGCGAAAACAACAGTGAAATGTGTTTTTTCATCCTCAAATGTGTCCCATCTGCCATGCAAACAAAACAGTGAAATGTGTTTTTTCATCCTCAAATGTGTCCCATCTGCCATGCGAAAACAACAGTGAAATGTGTTTTTTCATCCTCAAATGTGTCCCATCTGCCATGCAAAAACAACAGTGAAATGTGTTTTTTCATCCTCAAATGTGTCCCATCTGCCATGCGAAAACAACAGTGAAATGTGTTTTTTCAACCTCAAATGTGCCCAATCTGCCATGCAAAAACAACAGTGAAATGTGTTTTTTCATCCTCAAATGTGTCCCATCTGCCATGCAAAAACAACAGTGAAATGTGTTTTTTCATCCTCAAATGTGCCCCATCTGCCATGCGAAAACAACAGTGTTTTTTCATTCTAGTCATCTTCATAAAACTGTCATCGCGCCTTTTCTTCCCACTGTACAATGTGAAGACAAATCAAAACAGACAAGGGTCTCATTCATATTAGGCAATACAACATGATGCTATTTTGGGTACCACTGTACTATGTCCACTTATAACTAGAGCTGGTAAGTCTATCAATGCATTGTAATGGCTATTAACCGGTCAGTTTGGGAATATGCTTTGAATGTCATGGCTAATATCTGATATTTCCCCAGTGAAAAGTTGACTTGATCCATTCTTTGACTACTTTTTGAATTTACCGTAATTGCTGATGTAATTGGTAATGGCTGATGCTATCGTTGCAGCCAAACTTTGTTGTGGAGGGCACACTGGCTGAAGGAATGAATCAGATATCTCACAACACTCTTGTACCTGGTGTTGGATGGTTGTATGAGGCCGGCAACGCCTCCGGGCAAAGGTCGCACTGTATTATTCATGATACTATATTTTATGTGAATACCAGTAGGGGGTGGGGCTAATGGAAGAAATGACTTTGTGTCATACCGTTGCTACAGTTTGTGTTATTTTTCTTTTAGCAATCCTTGTTTGTAAAGACTTCTCCTTTCATTCTTACAATAACAGGATTCCACAGCATTTTTACCAGGATTATTTTGTATACTTTGGTCTATACACAGATAATCCTATATATACTATTCCATTTTTTGTCACATTTTGGACATTAAAGTTATAACCTTGGCTGCAGAAACAATTAAAAACTTAACAAGCCAATATCAACAAGTGGTGTTTCTTACTGATACAATGTCTGTCCTACTAACTCTTGACAGTGATAAACTGCCAAACCTGAAGGAAGCCATATGAGAAGTTGGGATTCAAAAAAAGGTAGTACTACAGTGGATACCATCCCACTGTGGCATACCAGGAAATGAAAAGGCAGATAGGCGGGCAAAAGATGGAGCAGAAAATGTAAAATAAAGTTAACCCATAGCATTTATTAATGCCTCAGGGTTATGAGATGTTAGCAATCTCACATTTCAGTGAGATCTCTGATATTTGAGGTCGGTAGCCACCTCCTCTCCCTTGCAGTCATTACATCCCGGATTAACCAGGTATCCAATTAAGGCTGTGTCAACCCTGGAGCTGTTGCAGTCTGAGAAGTATTTTCCCTTCAGCTGGGGATTGAACCCAGGAGCACTGATATGTGAAACCATTGTGCCTACCACTGAGCTACACATTCCCCAGAATGGAGCAACACAGGAACAAAAATACTAAGAAAAAGATCCTCATCAAAGCTATTTTATATATTAGCTGACCACACAAAAGACAACTATGACTATCTTGACAGAGCTGAGCAAGTTGTCATCTTTTTTCCTGAGGACAGGACACAACAAACTAAACAGCCACTTATCTAGACTAAGACTGGTCCCATTACCTCTGTGTCCATGTGAGCAGGCAGCAAAGACCATGGAGCACAACCTGCAAGAATGCATTACACTAAACCAATTACGGGAGGAGCACTGGCCCACAGAGACGGATATCCACATAAAGCTGTATGGGAGCACTCAGGAGCTTTCAAATACAGGGGCATTTATTAAGAAAACCAGACTTGCTGTGTAGACATGTTAAACTGTAAATGAGAAGAAGTTCTTAGGCTTATATGTGAATCAGCTTGTATCTGGAAATATACGGTAATGTAAGATAAGAATTAGAGACCTAATGTAAGATATAATGGAGGTTCAATACAAGAATCAGTGGACAAATCACATGACAACATACCAATTTTTAAATTTCATATGCTATTGCACTATCTCGGAAACTTAAAAAGTCGTAACTTAAAATACCAATCTAGTGATTTGCGCACAATGAACTGGCCATCCACCTCCCACTCAGTGTGCAGCACGGATGTCGAGTGGTCAGGGGCTCTCATCGCGCAACATGTCGAATATTGGATGTTTCAGTATATGCGACTTTATCAGAATGTCGTTCCGTTTAATTATGTTTGCTATTTGTTCCGTAGAGACCTGTCCACTGATTCTTGTATTGTACTGATATGGATTAGTGTCCTCATGTAGGAAAGGGAGTTGTGTCCTGTTGTTGCTAAGGGATTATAACATGTCTTATTTGTCCAAATATAACACAGAATTGCATTTTGTTCATCTATGATTTAACTTATCTATAATATAGTACCAAGTGGTGAGAAACAGGTCATCTTGAAATGCTGCAACCTTTTTTTTTTATTGTTATGTCTTAAAGATGTGTTCTCATATTGTTGCATTCAGAGCACATCCATAATGGTAGAGCTGGATATGAAATGTCCTTTCAGGAACATATCCTACACGACTTGGATTTATGCATCGGCATATACTGAACCCAGCAAATACAGATGAATTTTTGTCATTTCCAAACTCCCACCAGATCTCTTGTTGCAGGACAATTGTCATAATACATTTCCAGCAGGATGTAGTTCAGAGAACAGAAATACATTGTGTCGGTTTTTTTATTTGCGGCAATGGGCAAACATAATTCGACTTCAGCACAAAATATCAATTGAAAATAAATATAAAAGTTCTAAAGTCTTGATTTTTCAGAGCAGTATATGGCTATTGCCATGTGTGTTTGTATTATTGTTAGCCTTCACCTCCTACATGTATCCAAGTAGAGATTAGAGACCAGACAATGTATCCAAGTAGAGATTAGAGACCAGACAATGTATCCAAGTAGAGACCAGACAATGTATCCAAGTAGAGACCAGACAATGTATCCAAGTAGAGATTAGAGACCAGACAATGTATCCAAGTAGAGATTAGAGAACAGACAATGTATCCAAGTAGAGATTAGGGACCAGACAATGTATCCAAGTAGAGACCAGACAATGTATCCAAGTAGAGATTAGAGACCAGACAATGTATCCAAGTAGAGATTAGAGACCAGACAATGTATCCAAGTAGAGACCAGACAATGTATCCAAGTAGAGATCAGACAATGTATCCAAGTAGAGATTAGAGACCAGACAATGTATCCAAGTAGAGACCAGACAATGTATCCAAGTAGAGACCAGACAATGTATGCAAGTAGAGATTAGAGACCAGACAATGTATCCAAGTAGAGACCAGACAATGTATCCAAGTAGAGACCAGACAATGTATCCAAGTAGAGATTAGAGACCAGACAATGTATCCAAGTAGAGATTAGAGACCAGACAATGTATCCAAGTAGAGATTAGGGACCAGACAATGTATCCAAGTAGAGACCAGACAATGTATCCAAGTAGAGATTAGAGACCAGACAATGTATCCAAGTAGAGATTAGAGACCAGACAATGTATCCAAGTAGAGACCAGACAATGTATCCAAGTAGAGACCAGACAATGTATCCAAGTAGAGATCAGACAATGTATCCAAGTAGAGATTAGAGACCAGACAATGTATCCAAGTAGAGACCAGACAATGTATCCAAGTAGAGACCAGACAATGTATCCAAGTAGAGATTAGAGACCAGACAATGTATCCAAGTAGAGACCAGACAATGTATCCAAGTAGAGACCAGACAATGTATCCAAGTAGAGATTAGAGACCAGACAATGTATCCAAGTAGAGATTAGAGACCAGACAATGTATCCAAGTAGAGACCAGACAATGTATCCAAGTAGAGATTAGAGACCAGACAATGTATCCAAGTAGAGATTAGGGACCAGACAATGTATCCAAGTAGAGACCAGACAATGTATCCAAGTAGAGACCAGACAATGTATCCAAGTAGAGACCAGACAATGTATCCAAGTAGAGACCAGACAATGTATCCAAGTAGAGACCAGACAATGTATCCAAGTAGAGATTAGAGACCAGACAATGTATCCAAGTAGAGATTAGAGACCAGACAATGTATCCAAGTAGATATTAGAGACCAGACAATGTATCCAAGTAGAGATTAGAGACCAGACAATGTATCCAAGTAGAGATTAGAGACTGAAGTTGTTTGTTACAACATTGATCATTTCATCTTGTAGAATGCCAACTTTGATGGGGCAGCATTCTCTTGGTTCAAGGCATCAGACTATGAACCACTGGGGCAGCATTCAGGTATGAATAGATCACACCTCATCACAGAAACACAAATTCAGTGAATCACACGTAATTACAGAAATATAATCTGTGTCTTTATCACACCTCATCACAGAAATACAATCTCAGTCAGAATTCTTACAATCTTCTGTTGACATTTGCGATTATAAAATTGTCCCTTACACCTGTGGTTTCTGTAGCCATTTCTCCTGCGTTTCTTCTCAAACTCCTGCATATTAACAGGATGTTGTCCTGAGATGGAATGCGTTGTGTCATGGTTTATAGCCTAGCTGAGATATCTGCTCCTGTTGGCCGGACACATCCAACTTCAGCATTGCTTCTGGAGACTTTCACTCTCTATGGGATGGGACAGTCAAGTTCACACATAACCTCTTTAGTTGCCTCACACAACATGCACACAAGGTACACAACAGTGTTGCTATTTGTTGCTCCCATCTTGGGCTTTGGCAACACATGGCCGATGTAACCGTTTATTTTATATATTACGCTGTAGGTATGTGTGTGGTCAACTCAATAGTGACACAGACATCTGCAAAATAGTCAGACTGTGGCTGACTTTTACATTAGTCACCAGTGTGCAGTATGGGCAATGCTTACAAACAGGTTGCAATGTATACCTAACCCACTCATTTCTCTTGCCTCGATCTATTTTTATTTATGTCTATCAATAGTGCATATGTTTTTTTTGTGCGCATCAATGCTAAACTTATATGATCACGTTTCTTTCACATTTTTGTTATTTCCGATGCACAGAGATGGTTGGTGAGACATCTCAGAGTTTTTCAATAATTAAATAAGTTTGTGTTTCTGTCTCACGTTTGTATTAATTTGTTGAAAATATTTGTGGTAGACAGCAGCATAGAAAAAAAATCCTTGTTCCTTTGTTTATTATGATGTATTTGTGTACATTAGTTTATTTGACTATATTAGGTAGAGAGTATGAAATTGTCTAGTCACATTAATTGCATTAATATAGTATTTTAACCTTCTACTAACGATATGTACCTGCATCCAGCATTCAGTGAAATCAGTGGCAACATTGGAGAGCATATTGGTTATCACTGCCCAAGTCATTGGTGCAAATACAATGCAGAAAAACATCGGTTCTCAATACTTACCTCTACTGAAAATCTAGTTTGATCATTATCCTACCACAAAGGAGACCCAGCGGGAATCTGAGAGTATCATGTGACTTATTCTCTCCAGAATGAATTCTCTGAACCCCTTTCTGTCTTGCATTATGCGACTTACATTTTCCAACAATGTATTCATGTTATCTTTAATGTCGCCCATCCATCGCCTTCTTGGTCCTTTCTACTCTTTTCAGGTACTCTACCCTCCATTATTTGTCTTTCTAAACAGTTGTGTCTCTTTATATGACCAAACAGATGTAGTTTTCTTTTTACTATTGTGTTTAGTAACCCACGCTGGAATCTTCAATGTGTTTATAATATCTGAGTTTCTATTTTTTCCTTCCATGATATTCTAAGTATCATTCCGTAGCATTTCATCTCAAAGGCGTTTATCTTCTATGTTGCTATTTTACTTAGGGTCCATGTTTGACAGCCAAATAAGAATGAGTGGCCCAAAAAGTATAAAAACTGCCAGCTCACTTAGATCTGTCATTTCTTCTAGTCTCACATCAGAACATACATCTGACAAAATTGGGGGCTTTTGTTGTCTCATCAAGATTATATTTGGTTTTATATATTCAAGAAATTGCTAGTTTCTGTTGTCTCGTCAAGAACTTTGCAATCTAATTTATTTTGTAGCTTGTAATAATTTCTCACATTCCTATTTACAGATCAGAGATATGCTAAGATGGACACATGTACTGAGAACTCTCTTGTTGAGAAGATGAAATCTGTCTGGCAGACTTGCTGCAGCCAGTCAGAAAAAGGTGTTGACAGAGTGTTTGAACCAATCAGTGAACAGGGATTTTACAAGAAATACTACCCAAACTCCAATGGTCCTCTATCAACTCGTGATAAACAAGATATTCTTAATGAATTTGATGCAGCCAATGAAAATGATTTTGAGCACATAAGCAATGGCTATGATTCGTTTCCAACTGACATCAACATATTAGCCAATGGTGATGGATTTCATATCAATGAAGTGGAATCTAGTCATGTATCGGCCAATATACGCGGTCAGTGTCAACTTGATATAATTAATATTAGCAGCGAAAATGGGATGTGTTATCCTAATTATGAAACACAACAGATTTCTTCATTGGCCAATGGACATGATGCTGAAAAGATAAAAATAGAATGTTCAACATTTGAATGTGCTCTTCAAGCTTTAGCATGGGCAACTCAAGGCAAGGATCCAGATGTGGCTTCATGTATGAAAGCACCAAAAGAGCTACTACCAGTTGCACCAGCATCTATGAGGGAAGCAGACCATATACAAGTACTAGTCACAGGCAGCTCTAAACTCTGTGGAGTTGTGCTTTCAGTCCTGCTTCCAAATATGAATGATTGAATTCATTATTTCATCTGAGCCAGACTGCTGGTTTTTTTGTATGTGTGTATGATTCTGTATATGGGTGATTCCTTTATTAAGTAAGCATGCAGAGGTTAGTACTAGTAATGGTGTATTTGGGCGCAATCTTCAAGTCATATTACTAGACATAAATCAACAATTGACATTTGTTACACACACATTCTTATATAATCACATTTGGGTTTGTCAGTAAAAATCATCTCTGAAGTCTTTGATTTATGTGTGGTTTGATCAAGATTCTGTGTGGTTTCATCAAAAATCTGTGTGGTTGGATGGTAGTTCTGTATGGTTTAATCAGATTTGTTTATGGTTTGATCAAATTTCTCTTCAGTTTGATGATTTATACAGTGGAATTCCTCTGTAATGCATTCGGTTATAACAAATATAACACAATTATTTCTCAATATAACAACATTATTCAAAAATCCCCAATTATATATATTTTTTTATTGTCTGTACTGTATATAACAAATTTCTGTTATTACATACATATTTGGTTGATCTGGACCATGTTGTTAAAATCGGATTCCACTGTATATGGTTTCATCAGTGCTGGTTGAAGGGGTTTGTCTTAGAAAATTGTTGAAATAAGTCATCATTTAGAAACTGACATCTTTGCCTATTGGTTGGTTAGTTGCTGATCCAAAGGTCCATGGGCTGATGTCCTTTGACCCCAAGGCCATTGTCTGATGTGTGCATGTATTTGTGAGTTATTGCTTTGTCCCATATAATGTATTCCATTTATCTGGCCTTTTCATTGCCCACTGAACACATATGTCATTAGTCTCTCACATCAATTGTTGAAGGGTTTAAATGCAAATGGTTCCTATTGCTCACTGATTATTCCCTGTCCAGGAATATAATGCCTGGATCAAAGGGCATGAGCACATGGACCTCTGGATCAGCAACCAACTGATTATTCCTCATTCTACCCCACAAGTTTCAAGCAGCATTCATCAAACAATTTCAGCCAGTTCTACAATTCAACAAGATGCATTGAAAGCAATTTTATACTCTCTCTCTCTCTCTCTCTCTCTCTCTCTCTGACAGTGCAGTATGTCCATGTTGTTTTTCTGCATCCACTCTTCGATGACCAGCACAAAAGTTTGTGTAATTGCCGAGTTGGGAGTGAAAGTACTTTGTTCTTGTTAGTTTCACAGTGGGGCTGCATCAACTGAAACCTTTGTGTTCTGGTCTTCTACAATGAACTTGCGGTAGCCTAATTGATAGTGAGCTTGCTTACTTTCACTGGGTTACAGCGTGCTAGGTTCTACCTAGTTGATGGTGAGCTTGCTTACTTTCACCGGGTTACAGCGTGCTAGGTTCTCTTACTATCACTGGGTTACAGCGTGCTAGGTTCTACCTAGTTGATAGTGAGCTTGCTTGCTTTCACCGGGTTACAGCGTGCTAGGTTCTCTTACTATCACTGGGTTACAGCGTGCTAGGTTCTACCTAGTTGATAGTGAGCTTGCTTGCTTTCACCGGGTTACAGCGTGCTAGGTTCTCTTACTATCACTAGGTTACAGTGTGCTAGGTTCTACCTAGTTGATAGTGAGCTTGCTTGCTATCACTGGGTTACAGTGTGCTAGGTTCTACCTAGTTGATAGTGAGCTTGCTTATTATCACTGGGTTACAGTGTGCCTGGTTCTAGTCTAGTTGATGGTGAGCTTGCTTCCTATCACTGGGTTACAGCGTGCTAGGTTCTACCTAGTTGATAGTGAGCTTGCTTACTTTCACCGGGTTACAGCGTGCTAGGTTCTCTTACTATCACTAGGTTACAGTGTGCTAGGTTCTACCTAGTTGATGGTCAGCTTGCTTACTATCACTGGGTTAGTGTGCCTGGTTTTAGTCTAGTTGATGGTGAGCTTGCTTACTATCACTAGGTACAGCGTGCTAGGTTCTACCTAGTTGATAGTGAGCTTGCTTACTATCACTGGGTTAGTGTTCCTCGTTCTTGTTGATAGTGAGCTTGCTATCACTGGGTTAGTGTGTCTGGTTCGAAACCATATCTGGATTAAAAAAAAAATTTCGGGTCATGATTTCTCGCTTGACATGACCGCTCCCCCAGTTGAACCAGGTGTAAATGGGTGCCGGATGCATGAGTCAGTGGAGATGTAAAGATAGCAACGATGGAAATTGATCACCCCACCTAATAGTTGCTGCGGCCTAGCGCACAAAGAGTTATGTTCTGCCATGAAACTTACCTTTACAGTGGGCAGTCTTTCTATTACCCGACATCCTTGAGTTGTCAACTGCTCTTTGGTTATCACACACGTAGGAAAGATTTATTGAGGTCACTGACTCTTACATCTTCATCTATGAAAATTTAATGATAAAAATCAAGTTATACATTTAGTGAATATCTGGCAGTAATTGTGCTCAGTACAATCAGCTCTTCTAATTTCTACTCTACAACTATACTACAACCCATAGGGTTCTCAGTGATATCTATCTTCTAGTATATCTATATCTTCTGAATAATCTAAATTTCTTACTCAAATAGCTCTAAGTTCTCATGGTAACATCAGAATACAAGAGTTCCATTCTCCTCCTGCAGTTTCGTCAGTACCTATGTTCCTCACAGAATGATCTGTTCTTCTAATCTTTAAGCTAATCTCTCTAAAAGCTACTATGAAATTAACATTCATAGCACATAACTCTAATGATAATAGCCAATGACCTAAACATAACTCTAATGATAATAGCCAATGACCTAAACATAGCACATAACTCTAATGATAATAACCAATGACCTAAACAAAATACAACTTGTGAGTAGGGTATAGTGGCTCAGTATTGAAACCACTAGCTCGTGGACACAAGGCAGATGACTTGCATGCTATACCCTGTATAGCCTGGTGTCCCTCACTACCTACCAGCTATGCCGCAATACCTCAGTTGTTATTAACACGTGGAACATGGTAATGAAGTTTTACTAAACACGTAATAACACACACAAATTGACGTTTCAACCAAAAGGCCTTTATCAAGAATGCATTCACAACACACAAAAACGACAAGAATGGGACTATTAACGTTCACATGGTAGAGCTAAATACAGTGGAATCCCTAAATATTGAATTATTTTATAACAAATTTCCCTATAAAACAACACATTTCAAAATCCCCAATTATATTTATTCTATATTGTTTGTATTGTTTATAGCGAATGTCTGTTATTACATACATATTTTTCAGTCCCGTCCAAGTTGTTACAACGGGATTCCACTGTATAGAAATAACACAGACGTGTTAAAATTAGAGGTCAGTGATGAAACAATACAAACAAACAAAATACACCCAAAACTAGACAGAAATGACGCAACAACATGATATCATCAATAGGACTGATAGGCATTGAGTTCAAAGGGTTCAGTTGTTGGTGAACTGGCTTTATAGTCGGGTTTTGATATATTGATCCAAGGTTCAATTTCCAGTTTAACTAGAAATATTTTAAAATCAGCAACAACTTACGCCTACCCAGTGAGCATACAATGTGACTCATATCTTCTCATAAACTACAGATGGCTGGCATGGTGCTAACACATCATCTTGTTTATGCTGTTGCTCAATGAAAAACAAGGGCTTATCACCAGATTTCCTATAGCTCTCACATGGCATGGAACAGCATAAATCTGTCTCACATGGCATGGAACAACATAAGACATATCACCAGATTTCCTATAGCTCTCACATGGCATGGAACAGCATAAATCTGTCTCACATGGCATGGAACAACATAAGACATATCACCAGATTTCCTATAGCTCTCACATGGCATGGAACAGCATAAATCTGTCTCACATGGCATGGAACAACATAAGACATATCACCAGATTTCCTATAGCTCTCACATGGCATGGAACAACATAAGACATATCACCAGATTTCCTATAGCTCTCACATGACATGGAACAACATAAATCTGTCTCACATGACATGGAACAACATAAATCTGTCTCACATGGCATGGAACAGCATAAATCTGTCTCACATGGCATGGAACAACATAAATCTGTCTCACATGGCATGGAACAGCATAAATCTGTCTCACATGGCATGGAACAACATAAATCTGTCTCACATGGCATGGAACAGCATAAATCTGTCTCACATGGCATGGAACAACATAAGACATATCACCAGATTTCCTATAGCTCTCACATGGCATGGAACAACATAAATCTGTCTCACATGGCATGGAACAGCATAAATCTGTCTCACATGGCATGGAACAGCATAAATCTGTCTCACATGGCATGGAACAACATAAGACATATCACCAGATTTCCTATAGCTCTCACATGGCATGGAACAACATAAATCTGTCTCACATGGCATGGAACAGCATAAATCTGTCTCACATGGCATGGAACAGCATAAATCTGTCTCACATGGCATGGAACAACATAAGACATATCACCAGATTTCCTATAGCTCTCACATGACATGGAACAACATAAGATATATCACCAGATTTCCTATAGCTCTCACATGGCATGGAACAGCATAAATCTGTCTCACATGGCATGGAACAACATAAGACATATCACCAGATTTCCTATAGCTCTCACATGGCATGGAACAACATAAGACATATCACCAGATTTCCTAAAGCTCTCACATGACACGAGAAAATAATGACTTTACTAACTAAATAAATGTCTAAGTGGGGCATGACTCCAGACTCCTGGGCATACAACACCGAAGACAAATGTGGCAGTCATTGCCGCAAATAAAACAGCAGCACAACGCATTTACATTTTCTGGACTATATCCTGTTAGAAAACTAGTAGGACCATTATCCTGTTACAAGAGAGATTCAGCGGGAGTTTGAGAATATGTCCTGCTACAAGAGAGATTCAGCGGGAGTTTGAGAATATGTCCTGCTACAAGAGAGATTCAGCGGGAGTTTGAGAATATGTCCTGCTACAAGAGAGATTCAGCGGGAGTTTGAGAATATGTCCTGCTACAAGAGAGATTCAGTCTGGCAGACTTGCTGCAGCCAGTCAGAAAAAGGTGTTGACAGAGTGGTTGAACCAATCAGTGAACAGGGATTTTACAAGAAATACTACCCAAACTCCAATGGTCCTCTATCAACTCGTGATAAACAAGATATTCTTAATGAATTTGATGCAGCCAATGAAAATGATTTTGAGCACATAAGCAATGGCTATGATTCGTTTCCAACTGACAACATATTAGCCAATGGTGATGGATTTCATATCAATGAAGTGGAATCTAGTCATGTATCGGCCAATATACGCGGTCAGTGTCAACTTGATATAATTAATATTAGCAGCGAAAATGGGATGTGTTATCCTAATTATGAAACACAACAGATTTCTTCATTGGCCAATGGACATGATGCTGAAAAGATAAAAATAGAATGTTCAACATTTGAATGTGCTCTTCAAGCTTTAGCATGGGCAACTCAAGGCAAGGATCCAGATGTGGCTTCATGTATGAAAGCACCAAAAGAGCTACTACCAGTTGCACCAGCATCTATGAGGAAAGCAGACCATATACAAGTACTAGTCACAGGCAGCTCTAAACTCTGTGGAGTTGTGCTTTCAGTCCTGCTTCCAAATATGAATGATTGAATTCATTATTTCATCTGAGCCAGACTGATGGTTTTTTTTGTATGTGTGTATGATTCTGTATATGTGTGATTCCTTTATTAAGTAAACATGAAAGCGGAGGCAAATGTAGGTATGGGTTTGGTCTCAGTCACTGAGAAGATGAACAGTTGAATGCTGGGCCAGTCTTATCTGGTGATACAGCATGAGTTCAAGAATCTAAACACAGAGAATTCATTTTTGGTTGAATGTTCATTCTTGGTTGAATGGATACAATAATCTGAACACAGAGAATTCATTCTTGGATGAATGTTCATTCTTTGTTGAATGTTCATTCTTGGTTGAATGTAGGCTACATTCTTTGTTGAATGTACATTCTTTTATTGAATGGATACACGAATCTGAACACAGAGAATTCATTCTTGGTTGAATGGATAAAATCACGAACCTGGATAGTGATAAGTTTCATGAAATAATCTGAATACAGTAGAATCCATCTATCGTGCATACTTGTATAACAAACACTCCCTATTTAACAACTAGATGTGACGTCATCACGACAATATGGCGTTGTGTTTTCATTCTGTGAAGCTGGGATCTATGTTATGTATTATATTCAGTGAATTAGTGTGCAGTGGAAAATATGTCAATTCGGGATAATATCTTGAAGGTTACTCGTTAATGGATTAAAAGATAACAACATAGTGAAGGTATTATCAAGTTTAGAAGTCTTAATGTGGATGCGTACGAAGTAAGGTTGAGACCTAGTGAAATGGTAGCGATGCGCTCAGCGCGAAGTTCAAATGTGATGTAGTGTCAACATCAGCAAAGTGCAATGGAGATGGAGAGTGAAGACACATCCATATAACCACATCAGAAGGACAGCTGGAGAGGAGATGGGCACCACTAGCTAAACCTTTTGCCCACTGAAATACTACAATGGATAATCACACACAGAGAATACAGAACAAAGCTCTTAAACTTACCGAAAACTGTGTTATCGGCACATGGAATGTGCGCACGCTATACGCATGCGGAAAGGTCAGCGAACTTACACACGAATTACATGGGACATAATGGGCATGGCAGAGGTAAGGTGGACGGGTTTTGGTGAAACAACAACGGATGACGGTCACAAAATATGGTATAGCGAGATGAAACAAAACAGCAACATGGAGTGGGGTTTATTGTAAACAAAGAGAAAGTTAAATCTATCATTAGTTGCACCCCTATAAACAGCAGACTTATAACAATACGTGTAGTAGCTAAACCCAAAAACATCACGATAATTCAAGTTTATGATCCAACTGCCGATTATGACGAAGAGGAAATAGACGCATTTTACGAAACACTAGAAGACACAATAAAGGAGATCCCCAAAAAAGATATATTAATAGTACTAGGCGATTGGAACGCAAAAGTAGGACCTGATGCTTATGATCAATGGGCCGGTACAGTAGGGAAATTTGGAACAGGAGAAACGAATTAACGAGGACTAAGACTATTGGATTTTGCCAATAAATTTAAATTTACTCTTGCAAATACATTATTCCCACACAAGCTTTCCAGAAGAACAACGTGGCATGCTCCAAAAGCAGACATAGGCTACATAATCAAATTGATTTCATTCTTACACCGAGAAAATTCAAGTCCAGCATAAACAAAGCACAAACAAGAACTTTTCCAGGAGCAGACATCGTTAGCGACCATGATATGGTTCTATTGGAGATCAAAATTAAGCTTAAAAAGAAGCATACGCAAAACAAATGCACACGATTAAGATTTAATTTAGAAAAATTGAAAGATCCAGAAATAGCAGAGATATTTCAGGCAACAGTGGGAGGAAAATTTGCAGCTCTAAACCTTGTACATGAAGATGTTAACTCTCTCACAGAAACCATGAATGAAACTTTATTAGAATCAGCAACAGAAATACTAGGGACAAGAATAACACGCAAACCTTGGGTAACAGATGACATCCTAAAATTGTGTGACGAACGGAGGGAAATGAAAAAGATTAAGAAAGAGGCCCCTGAAATGTCAGGGCAATATAGCAAAATAAACAAAAACATCAGAAGGAAAATGAAACAAGCACAAGAAGTGTGGCTAGAGGAAAAATGCGAAACCATCAATGAAGGTATTAAGCGCGGAAACAGTAAGGTAGCATACGACACTCTAAGAAAGATAACACAGCCAAATAGACCAAAGATATCTACAATACAAGACAAACACGGAAAGATACTCAATGAAACAACAGATATAGTGAAAAGATGGACAGAGTATTGCAAGGAGCTGTATAACTGCAAGTGTAATCCTGACTACACGATATTACAGAATTCTGAACTAAACAACAGAGAAATAGGAAATGCAGAAATTCTAGTAGATGAAATAAAAGATGCCATACGAACATTGAAAGGAGGGAAGTCACCTGGTGTAGACAACATTCCAGCAGAATTGTTGAAATACGGGGGAATTAATGTGGTAAATATTATGACCAAAATATATGGAACACAAAACAATGGCCCACTGATTGGACAAAATCACTAATAATACCAATTCCCAAGAAAGGAAATTTGAAAGTGTGTACAAATTACAGAATTACAGCCTTATAACACATCCCAGTAAAGTGATGCTAAAAATACTACTAAACAGAATAAAACACAAGTCGGAAGAAATAATTGCAGAAGTACAAGCTGGCTTCAGAGCAAACAGAAGCACTGTTGAACAAATATTTAACATCCGAACACTAATCGAAAAACATATTCAGCACCAACGTGTTCTATACCACAACTTCATTGACTTTACAAAGGCCTTCGATCGTGTTTGGCATGATGGTCTGTGGCACATACTGAGGAAATTTAATTTTGACACCACAATTATAGACATTATTGAAGCTCTGTACGAAAAATGCAAATAGTACTGTCTTGTCACACAATTCAATTGGACTTCAAAACAACTGTGGGAGTACGACAGGGATGCATAATGTCCCCAGTACTTTTTAACATATACTTAGAGCACATCATACAAGAGGCATTACATGACTACAACACGTCTATATCGATCGGAGGTCGCCCTATTTGCAAATTGCGTTTCGCTGATGGTATTGATCTTATAGCTGGGTCAGAACAACATTGCAAGAATTAACATCAAAATTAGAAAAAGTTACCAGCAAGTACGAAATGGAAATCAATACAGATAAGAGCAAAATCTTGGTAAACAGCAGAGACACAGAAAACCAGACTAATATCATGATGAATGGACACAAGCTTGAAGAGGTGAATACCTTCAAATACCTCGGATCCAGTATATGCAGTGATGGTAAATGCAAAGCAGAACTAAAAATAAGGCTGGAGATGGCTTTAGCGTCCATGTCAAGGCTAACTGTGATTTGGAAAATCAACATCAGTGTTGGAGTGAAAATCAAACTGTATAGGTCGCTGGTGCTTTCTGTTGTGTTGTATGGTTGTGAGAGTTGGACACTCACTGCGGACATGGAGAGACGATTACAGGCTTTTGAGTATAAATGCTACAGAAGAATTCTACGAATTTCCTATAGGGAACATAAGACCAATGTGTACGTAAGAAATAAAGTAGAGATGTGTGCAGGTGTCCAGGAGCCATTGCTTTCAATAGTGAAACGACGAAAACTAGCATGGTTCGGGCATGTATGCAGGCACGATTCCTTGTCAAAAACAATACTGCAGGGAACTGTCGAGGGTGGAAGAAGCAGAGGAGGACAAATAAAGACATGGACAGACAAAATCAAGAAATGGACAGGGCTAGATATTTCCACACTCATCCGCATCGCCGAGGATAGAATTCGCTGGAGGACTCTGTGTGCTGAAGCATCCAATGTGGTACCCCTACGACCCTGAAGGGTTATGGGTTTATTGATTGATTGATTGATTTAACAACATTTTTAAAAATACCCAATCATTTTTATTCGTTATTGTTTGTACTGTGTATAGGTCTAATTCTGTTTCTATGTCTTTTAGAGACTAAAATGTAATCAATTTGATTCCGTGTATTATCTCCTGGGCTAATCCATGTAAACAGATTTCTTGGACGTTGCTTGAACCATGTATTCCATATTATTGAGTTATGTGCTTATGCCAACTCTATCCATAAATCTATAATCACATTTGTCGTTCTTAACCCCGAAACCAGATCTTTCAGTCACATCCTTTATCTCTGAGTCAGCTAGTTTTGCGTTAAAGTCCTCATCACTATAGTTACTTCATGATTTTTTACACGTTCATATTAGACAGTTTGATAACCTGGCACGGCAGGGAAACAACAACGATCTTGATACATAATGCTGGACTGGAGATAGACAGCTGTGGAGAGCCAAGATCGCATGGCACCTGATGATGGTGACTATGTATAGCGAATCTCCGCCATTACGTACATATTTTTGTGGTCCGGATAGAGTTATAATGAGATTTGACTAGTACTCAAAGCCACAAGATATAGCTATTTACACAGATGGCTCAGCAATACTTAAAGCCACAAGATATAGCTATTTGCACAGATGGTCAGAAGTACTCAAAGCCACAAGGTATAGCTATTTACACAGATGGCTGAGCAATACTCAAAGCCACAAGATATAGCTATTTACACAGATGGCTCAGCAGTACTCAAAGCTACAAGAAATAGCTATTTACACAGATGGTCAGCAGTACTCAAAGCCACAAGATATAGCTATTTACACAGATGGTCAGCAGTACTCAAAGCCACAAGATATAGCTATTTACACAGATGGTCAGCAGTACTCAAAGCCACAAGATATAGCTATTTACACAGATGGTCAGCAGTACTCAAAGCCACAAGATATAGCTATTTACACAGATGGTCAGCCGTACTCAAAGCCACAAGATATAGCTATTTACACAGATGGTCAGCAGTACTCAAAGCCACAAGATATAGCTATTTACACAGATGGCTAAGCAGTAAGAGAAACAAATGTGGATGGAGCTTCGTCGCGTACAGAAATGGCAAGAAAGTGGTTAAGACATCTGCTGTCTGCTTCACCGCAACAATGAGCATGAGAATGGAGATGAAAGCAGTAACAGCGGATGTCACTAGGCTGATGACGCAAGCAACAGCGGATGTCACTAGGCTGATGACGCAAGAAACAGCGGATGTCACTAGGCTGATGACGCAAGAAACAGCGGATGTCACTAGGCTGATGACGCAAGCAACAGCGGATGTCACTAGGCTGATGACGCAAGCAACAGCGGATGGACGAGAGATCAGATGAGAGAGAGAGAGATGGAGATGAAAAAGAAAAAAGAGAAAAAAAAAGAAAAAAAGGAGAAAAGAAAGAAACGACCGAGCAGATATGGGCAGTGGAGAGAAACTATAAGTAGGAGTAGATAATGGTGGGAAGAAAATATAGTGATAATACAATGATGTATGCAAGTGAGAGTAAAATATAGGTGATAATATGTAAAAAAGGAAGAAAAAAAACAACTTATCTGATAGCTTGAGAACTGGCTAGCTTGAGACCAACAGTCACACTGGTGGGTCAGGGTCAATGGACAATGAAAGCAAGTGAGGCAGTTAGCATCAATAAAATACCAACATGCCAGATTGTCACACCACAGGAAACAAGAGGACTACAGAAATAGCCGCAGGGAAGAAAGAGCGATATAGATAATGATCTAGTAGTACGACGAGAGAGCAACTGAAATAATAGGCAGGGCCGTAGAGAAAAACCCGAGGCGGGTAAAAGTTAAAACCGTGACTCCTACCAAATAGCCATAGAGACATAAAAAAAGGATGAGAGGAATGCAGAGGAGAAGAACAAGAGAAAAAAAAGGGAAAAAAAAGAAGAAAAGGGTGGATAGTCGTGGGCCCCGAGCCGGAAATACACCACGCAAGGACGGGATGTGGAAGTAGGAAGGAGCCTACCAGACAGAGCAAGGTAGGGTAAGGGACTATCACGGGGAAGCGCGTCGTGCGAAGGTATCAGGCTGATAAAGAAAGAAGGTGCAGAAGAGAAGGGCACCAGAGTAGGAGAGAAAAAGGAAAAGGAGGCCATGTCAGATGGAGGCAGACCCAGAACTACAGCCAAAGCATGTGAGGTGGTGGGGAGTTGTATGTGACGAAGTCGGGGGTCATCAGTCCACAATGTCGTTGTAAGTGGAGGTCGGTGTAGCGAGGTCCCGATAAAATAAATATGGCGGAAGATGGACCAAGGTCACAACCGCAACGACAAGTACCTTTTAGGCCCCGTGTTCGGAAGTGAGACCCGTCGCATCAACCGAAGATGATAAGAGGATGGACTAGCCGCACGTCACAATCCCTATGTGGGTATTGCCCGCACTGAACGCTAGCCCATCTATGGGAACAACGATCAACGGACAGAACCTCGAGCCACCGATACACGATCCCTTAGTCCAGGCCATGTACCGTGGTGAGAAACATGTCAGATGAAACGATGTTCGTAGTTGAGTGAGACCAACCGTTATTTTTAGAACTGGTTTTTCCTCCAGATTGCAGTAGGGAATTCACCGAAAAATTTTGTCTGTAGGAAATACTTCTAATAATATGCAGAAATAGTTCTTAAAATGTGAGTCTTTTTTTTGTATAAATATTTTAGAACCATCGTTGCGCTCATATGACAAAAAACGTCATTCCTCATAACTCAGTTTGTATTTATAAAGACGTTTGTAATGTAATAAACGCTCCAACATTGCTTTTTTTTACTAGCTTAAGTGCGATAACTATAAAATTATGCGACATTTAATTACAATTGGTTTTATTCCTGCTTAATGATTGTGAGTAGTTCTTGCAGTACTCTCTTTAAATGGACTGCGAGCCTTTCTTTCAATAGAGATGCACGCCAGAGTCACATCTCTCTGCCCCTACTGCAAATTCCTGAAGTGAGGCTCCCTTGTCCGCGTACTTCTTCCTCTTTTCTTCGGCCTTCGTAACGTTCGTCGAAACCGCTCTGTGGGCTTTGTGCATTTCTTGCAACGTGATCTCTACAACATCTTCTCCCAGGTATTTGCGTCTAGGTTTCAGAATGTGGTCTAAGGGAAGCATAGGTTCTCTGCCATGCAGCAGGAAGAACGGGGAGAATCCCGTGCTCTCATTTGAATTAGTCCGGATGGCCGAAAGCGCTTGATTTAGATGTACGTCCCAATTTCTGTCATCTCCTCCTATGCTCTTGGCGAGAACGTCCGTCAGCGTTTTATGCTGACGTTCGTTAATTCCATTTGCTTGCGGCCAATAAACTGAGGTGGTCACGTGCCTGACGTTTAGTGACCTTAAGGCCTTTTCGAATTTCTTGCTAGTGAATTCGCCCCCGTTGTCCGTTAGTATAATCTGAGGGCAGCTGTGTCGTGGCACAAACTCGGTCAGGAGCAAATTCACCACCGTCTCCGTAGTCTTGTCCGCTACGGCGAAAGCTTCTGGCCACCTGCTGTAGCAGTCAGTGAATTGTACTATGTACCGGTTTCCAGTCCATGTCTCGGGAAACGGTCCTGCTAGGTCGATGCTAACCTTCTGCATCGCGTATTGTGGTTTGTCAGTTTCTTGTAAAGGGCACTTTGTCTCTTTCAAATTTCGCAGCCGGCAGGTTTCGCAATTTGCGACCTTCTGCTGCACATCCCTAAACATATTTGGCCAGTAATATTTCCTCTTGAGGGCGTCCATCCCTTTGTCCCGGCCCATGTGTCCGTTATCTTCGTGGTATTGGGTCAGCACTCGCGCTCGTAGTGCTGCCGGAATGTATACCTTTAGCTCGGGGTTTGTGTCCTTCTGTGCTATATAGCACAGCAAGTTGTCACCTTCAGACAAGGTGAAGCATTCCACACTTTTGTCGTCTTTATTTGACAACAACATTTCTATTTTTCGTTTAAGATCTGGGTCCCTTTCTTGCTCCGTCTTAATGTCTACAGCCAGGTCTGTGTCTCTCGAACTCGCTATCGGGAATCGATCCTCCGTCCTATCCAGTGGTTCGGCGTCCTTCCGTGACCTGTTTTCAGTCCTCTCGGAAGGTCGCTGTAAGTCCTGTTTCCTCCTGGGCTTGCGGCGTTCTTCAACCTGCTTTCTTAGGGTGTGCAGATCTCTTGATAAATCGCCGTCCGATTTCTCTCTTTTTGTCCCGTCCCGTTCCACTGCTGCGATTACTTGGTTACGGTTGTCACCCTGGTTAGGTGGCTTATGGTTGGCCATTTCATCGTTTCTTGGTCGGGCTGGGGTGATAAACACACCTTTTGTTTGTCTTATGTGGTCCGCCCACTGAAGACATTTTTCTCTGTCCTTCGAGTTGTTAAACTCGACAAAGGCGAACGGACGACGTTTGCCTTCTTTATTTACAGGTAGACACACCTCTTTGATTTCTCCGAACCAGCGGAAGTATTTGGCTATTTCTGACTCTCGCACTTTGCTGTTTATTTTGTCAATAAACAATCTCCCCCCGTTGTACGCTTCTGGTGCCAACATGGGTACAACTCTGTTTCCCGTTACTGCTCTATCTATGCGCCTATGACTGGTTACAAAGAGCGTGTCTAGTGTGCTCCTACTATGTCTCTTTCGCTCGTTCCTCATTACTACTGCTATCCTTCCCACTGTTCTGTCTCTATTAAGGGGGACCTTGCCTTGGGGTCCGCTCCGGTAGGTCCCTATCTCCGAGCGGTACGTCCGTTTCCCGACGTCCAGGCCATTGGGTGTCCTGTCTCCTCATGACGTCTTGTTTCTGGCTGAGCGTATTGTCTACGCTCCTGGTTCCTGCCACTTCTTCTGAACTCTGTTTCATCTAACCTCTCGGTTCTGTGTTCTCGTATCCGGCCCCGGTGGTCCTCATCTCTACCTCTGTCGACTTCAGCTGGGGTGATTTGGTTCCTCTCTTGTCTCTCCGACCCCATGTTATATTCTACCCACCTTGTGGTGCGTTCTTTTCTTGTCGCTATCTGGATGGCCTTTTCTAACGTTGTCGGCTCTGCCTCTAATACGTGGCGTCTTATTTCTCCTGGCTTCAATCCATCTATGAAGTAGTGTAGCAACTGTTTGCCCACCCCTTTTTCTCCCATTTCATTTGGGAACGCTTCCTCGGCCAAATTGATAAGCCTATCTCCGAATGCCTCTATTGATTCATCCGGTTTTTGGCTAATTTTGGCTAATTTTGTCAGCGCATAATGCTCCCCTGTGAGGCCGGCATACCTCCTTTCTAACTCTGCTCGTAGTTCCTTCCAAGATTCCGTCGGAGTTCTTGCTAACCTTTTAAGGATTACATCAGCAACTAATCCACGGCTTGCTTGTAGCGCTATGCTTCGTTTTGCGTCGTCATTGGCTTTTGTCACAAATGCATATTTTTCAATCTCGCCTATCCAATCTTTGAAACGGTGCTCTTCTCCTGCGAACGGTGCGATCGCCGTAGCCGCTCCCTGATACCTCAAGGTTTCCCATAGATCCCGTATCGAACCTCTTTCTGTTTCTGTGTGGTTGATTTCCGATTTTGAGCTATCTTCCATCTTTTGTTCCATTTTGTTAATGTAGTCAATTCGAACACAAATTTATATTATTTTCTAGGACAAAAAAATAAACATATTATCGAACACAATTAATATTTTCAATTAACTGAATCATTGTTCTCCTAGATACATCTTATACACAACTGTTCATTGTCAATTAACTAACCTATTGTTGTCACACTTGTCTGTAGAAAACTTGTTCCTTCTAGATATATCTTATACAAAACTGTTCATTGTCAAATACCTTAATACTCACAATCCGAATCTTCTTGAACACATGTCGGAATTTGTAACGAATCCATGAATATTTAAACATACATTGGCGTAGATCAATATAGTGGTTAGTACTTCGTGTTGGCCGGGAACGTACTGGTCCTAGGCCTCAGTGTAACAGTATATTCTTTTCACAAAGAAGAGGAAGTGTTACAGTTGTTACTTTTGAAGGTGGTGATCAAGAATGACTGGTGATCTACAATGACTGCTGACGTAGATCTCTTCTTGGTTTTAATAAGTGCTTATCAATGAACACAGAGTCACTTCGTAATACATAATCAGAATGTCGTTTAATATAACTTCCAACCAACGACACAACCAATATTATACTCTGGAGTAATTGATATCTCCGAGACGTATAATATATCATCAATATAAAATATACAATGTCAAGATTTGCATACTATTCTAACACTTCCAGAATTATAGGCGCACGTTATGACACGAGCTTAATGAGATTATGAACTATCTCATTATTTTACTAGACGTATAATCTATCGCCAATATAAACTATACAGTGTCAAGATTGCATACTATTCTAACACTTCCAGAATTAAGCACACGTTCTGGTACAAGCTTAGTGAGATTCTATACCATCTCATTAATCTACTACTAATCTCACTTTTTGGTCAACTAACTTTGTTTCCAGTTGTTGAAGTCAAACAAGGGACTTGTCTCCTGTGAGACAAGTACTAACTCTCCACACACGTCCGGGGGGACTCTGTGTGATCCTGTCGACTGCTCCGGGATTCTCGACTGCTCCGGGATTCTCCTCTCATCTCTTTTTGTGTCTTCTGGTGAGATTTTTAGCTCCCCCCTCGTCTTAGTCTCCCACCTATCCACTCTCTTCTCGTCCGCACGTCACTGCTTCTGACTCCGCCTCTACATTATCACCTGTCAAACTCCTGTACGCGTTTCTTAGACCATGCGTAACGTTTGATGTTCCTCTCTGGTCGGAGGCTATGCCCTTGGCGTTACGCACTTAATACTCTTGCCACTTCCATCTTCCATTGTCTGGTCGTTTCAAGTATTCGCGAGTTCAGACGGCTTGTGTGAGTTTGTAGACTCTTGTCTGAACCTCGTCCAAACATCTCATTGTCCTTTCTGGTGTGTGGTGTAATGGCGTCGTCTGCCACCTGCGATCGAGTGCGTGGATGCATTCTTTCTGATAATTACCTTTTGCCCTTGGGCCAAACCGTGTAAGCTTGTCTCAGACTTTCTGTCTGACATCTGCGCGACAACTCGTCTGCAATTTAAGGTATCTGTATCAACATTTTCACAGGAGCAAAACATTCGATGTGTTGCATTTCCCCAGTTCATCTCTTGCTAACCATGAAGGGTTCTCACTTCTTACTGTGAAACCCCCTGCCTGTGAAGATTTCTGCAACCAGATACTATCACAATACGTGTAGCTTGATTCTGGGTTTTGTTTATGTTTTTGAATTGCGTTTTAGTTTATTATTGAGTCACTGTTTATTATTTGAGTCACTGTTTATTATTTGAGTCACTGTTTATTATTTGAGTCACTGTTTATTATTTGAGTCACTGTTTATTATTTGAGTCACTGTTTATAATTCCTAGCATATCCTCATTTATCTAGATATCCGTGGTATGTGCGTGTGTGTTCTTCCATCACATGATGATGATGTGTGTGTTCTTCCATCACATGATGATGATGTGTGTGTTCTTCCATCACATGATGATGATGTGTGTGTTCTTCCATCACATGATGATGATGTGTGTGTTCTTCCATCACATGATGATGATGATGACCATTTTTACATCCCCTTTTGAAAATGCAGTTAGAATTATATCCATGCCTAATAGTTCGTAGATGACTAATGAATCTAATTCGAGCTGTAAATGTCCATGGACAGTGCGGGCATAGAATCACCACAGTAGAAGAATTGTGTTCTATCCGTGATTTTCTAGTTACTCTTCGCTGTTGAGCTGTTGCATTTCTCCTCTTTTCACACGATGATGTGCCTTTTTTGACTGTAGAGAGCAGTGTGATCTATTTTTTGCAAGTTCCTCCCGTGTCTTGGTCTATTTCAAAGAATTTCAGTGAGATCTTTAACGAGTTCTTGTAGGGATTCTTTTGGTAACCATGAGATCTTGTACCCATGTCCAGCTCAGCATAGAGAAGTATCTTTGGCAGGCGATGGACTGGCATATCCGAGGTAAATGTCACACATAAAATGATTGGTTGTTTTTTTAGGTCAAATTCAACGATGCACTAATATAATATATGCTTCATTCTGTGATGATGCTGTGTGTTTAACCAGTCATTTGATGTACAGTACCCAACCCCGTTTTTGTACGCCCCATGTTTGATCAACGCCATTCATTTCAAATGTGTACTCTGTTCGATTGTCTATGTAAACACGTCTGCAGAATGTGTTTATCTTTCATTATATATTTCACCAAACCTCATCTGTCCTTCAAAGTCTAGTGCATTTCGTGTCAACAGTAAAACACTTCTCCATTTTCTGTATCATACCTACATGTAAAACAGCACAGTTTATATCTACACAATGAGGTGCAAAGGGAACGCATTGCTCTCGGCGGACTCAGGGTTAGCAGATAACCAAGATCCCAAATGTACCTCCTCGCGGTGCACCCTGGAAACAGAAATACAGCAGCTCGAGCTGATTCTGGCCAAATCATTTGGGGATCGTGTCCTAGAATGTGGAGGTAGCAGATGGAAAGAGATTTGAATGCACAAGAGACAGACAATATCTCCGACACCACCAGCAACTCCACATACAGCGGCACTGTCGACATACAGTGAAGCTAGTTAGTCCAGTCCGAACATTGGAGGGGCGGCCAATGAAAAAAAGCATGAAAAGGTGAATGCATGGCGAAAGACAGATATATTTCATACTGAGTACAATGGAAAAAATGAAAGGGCAGAACAGCGCTAGTGGGCAGCGCCAACTGCAAATTGAAAGTGGAAACGATTACGGAAATGGGAACTACAAGCTCTGTAAGCTCGTGACGAGCTTCTAGTTACTTGATTTCATTATAGGCAGAGACCCATACCCAATAATGGGCGTCTAGCAAAGCAAAAAGACCAGGCATAACTCTAATGTCGAGTCTTCCTATACCGGAAACATGCTCGCAAAGAGAAAAGGTGCTGTAACCGATAGGCTCAGGCAAAAAAGGGGCAACGATTTTAGCCCTAGCCCAATTCTACTGCCAGGTTTTCCTATACCGGAAATACACTTGCAGAGAGAAATGGTTCATACCTGATGGGCTCAGGCGCTATTGGGACAAGGTCGCTCAGCTCGAGAACGCCTTGCTCTCAAACGCGTGGTGTGAGACTCGAACTTTGGCAAGGGGTTCACGATGTCGGTGAATGACACCTTTGCTAAGAGGGCGAAAGAGCCAGGGTCCAACTCTACTGTTGAGTTCTTTCTCTTAAGGAACCATGCTCACGGATGAGAAACGGTCTAGTACCCGATGGGCACAGGCACAGTACGTCCAATTACACGAGGCAAGTTCATAGACAGTGGAACACCTCGTGCGAGACAGACGTGAGCAAAAATCGTCTGGGCGAAGAGTCACCACACACACGCGTGCCTGGCGACAGATAGGGAGGCTTTCACAGGCTAGGGAGCCCACCAGAATTGTCAAGGCATGCCGAAATTGGATGTGCTAGGCAAACAAGGCGCATAACGGTGGCACAGCGTAATCACGCTCCCGGCGGAAATCGCACGGATATCCGTGATGGTTACAATGGTGCGAACGCAAAATAAACAAACAACCATCTACATAATATCTACATGTAAAACAGCACAGCTTTTATCTACACAATTTCCACTTCTAAAATAGCACAGCTTTTATCTACACAATTTCCACTTCTAAAACAGCGCAGTGTTTACACAATTCTTATTATCTGTATTAGCATCCTCGTTAAGCATTTTGCCTATAGCGCCATGGACAAACTCTTGGTACAGACACCCATTTCGTAAATTAATTGTGATTGTAGCGCCCTTGGTAATTACATTTGCATCTCCCACCGGTTAGGTCATCCCTTTAGATTATCTATCTATATCGATGGGGTCTTTGTTACCTCTAATATTTTATGGTAGTGTGTCCTGATATAACCTAATTGGACTTTGTCCGCTGGTTGAAAGGGGCACGCCTCTCCAAAAGAGAGGCAAACTCATTAACTACTACCAGGTCATCCCTGTCTAGTTTCGTCGATGGATCGTGCCTAATCTATGTACTACCATTTAGAGTATGTGGGTCACTAAATGATTGTACACTTTGATATAATAGCAACGTGTTTATTTATTATTGAAATTGTGCGATCATTTCGAAGGTCTCATGTGTAATATGTCGCACGCAATGAGAAAGTTGTCTACCCCCACTGAATGGAGATACTATCTACCGTCGCATACATATAGTTTATACATTTGTCTACACACAGACGGCAACATTCGGGCATATTTATGTGTATAAAATAGCCGGCGTCTAGCCCCAGGGACGTATTTATTTGTACAAAATGACCCGTGCCCAGCCCCCAGGGACGTATTTATTTGTACAAAATGACCTGTGTCCAGCCTCCAGGGCATAATTTATTTGTACGAAATGACCCGTGTCAAATCCCCCCTCCCGGGAAGTAAGTATTTTGGTGTGAAAAATGCCATATTTACTTTCCAAAAGGAGGGGGGATAGACTTATAAATCTACAACCCCCGCCTCCCCCTTCACCTTCAGTATGTAGGCCTATAGTATGTATGGTCTCTTACTTGTGCAGATGCTGAAGTATTCATGCTCTGCTGTCGAGATCTTCAAGCGTAAGACAAGATTTTAACACACGGGGAATATTGATTTAAAGTGCAGGAGACCCCGATTCTAGCATGCGACACATGGCGGCATCGATACGACATTTATTCTTCACAATACAGGTATGCCCAGGTGACTTCAACGACAACTGATTCCACCCGTGTCGTATAGTTTCCCCTCTCTCACGCCTCACTGGGTTTCCAAACCTTCAAGATAAGGGATGTAGCAGAGGAGGACACAGTTTTATATCAATTTGATCTGTTTTATATCAATTTGATCTTTTTTCCAACTTGAAGGATTGTTTACAATTTTCCGTACAACTGGAAACACTTCAAACAGTAAGTGTCAGTTATATATCATTATAATGTTATACATAGAGTAAGTGTCAGTTATAATATATCATTATAAATAATGTTATTCAAAGAGTATGTCATGTACATGACACTGTCATATTTCCCATATGATGTTCTTCAATTCATCTCTCACTTTCTCTTGTGTTTTGTTGTTTGTTTACTATTCCCAGGTATTCATCTCTTGTTTGTTTGCCGTCTCCAGAAATTTCCAACGACTTGCTCTTACTTCCTATGTGCAATGGGGTGGTTTTTTTGAGCTTCCATTCATACCCAGGAGACTTCAGCTTTCGGCTTAGTGCAGTACCTATTGAAAAAGCCTTCTCCTCGGAGGGGGTAATCACGTTCTCTTCTTTTTTTACCTATATCTCTGTCATATTATGTTTCACCTGTATCTCTGTCATATTCTCTCTCACCTGTATCTCTGTCACACTCTTTTTCACATGTATCTGTCATATATATTCTCTCTCACCTGTATCTCTGTCACACTCTATTTCACATGTATATTCTCTCTCACCTGTATCTGTCATTTTCTCTTGTACCATTATCTTTGTCACATTCTCTTTAACCTGTCTCTGTCATATTATATTTCAACTGTAGAGCTGTCACATTCTCTTTTACCTGCATCTCAGCCTGTTTTATTTTATTTGTCACCTGTAACTGTTATATTTAATTTCACCTGTATCTCTGCAACATTCTGTTCCACCTTTATTTGTTATATTCTATTTCACCTGTATGTTTATTATTTCACCTGTATGTTTATTATTTCACCTGTATCTGTATCATATTCTATTTCAGTTGTATCTGTGTCATATTATTTCACCTGTATCTCAGCCTGTCGTATTTTTCTTTCACCTGTATCTGTGTTATATTTTATTTCACCTGTCTTTGCTTTTTGCTAGTTATATTTTCTTTTTGCTGCCTGTATCTGTACTTTTATTGTTCTTTTCCATTTCCTCTGTTACCATGCACTTGAATATCTGTCTCGCTCTTTTAGACACAATTATTGTCATATTTTGTTTACAAATCAGCACCATATTAAACAACAAACACATTCTTTAATTTATACGTGGGAATAACAATTAGTATTATTGCATCATATCTCCGTCGAAAAGTATGTATCGGGCCATTGTCACCCTGTAAGCCTCACTGTTCTGTGTGAGCTGCCCAGCTTCTTCCAGTGTCATATTCACGTCTTCGTTGTCATGTGTCTATCGTAGTCTTGGTCTGTCTCTTGTTCTCCTACCCGGAACTTTCTCTTCCATGATTAATCTTTCCAAACCATTGTGTCTTTTTACATGTCCGACATATGTTAGTTTTACATGTCCGACATATGTTAGTTTTACATGTCCGACATATGTTAGTTTTATATGTCCGACATATGTTAGTTTTATATGTCCGACATATGTTAGTTTTACATGTCCGACATATGTTAGTTTTACATATCCGACATATGTTAGTTTTACATGTCCGACATATGTTAGTTTTACATGTCCGACATATGTTAGTTTTACATGTCCGACATATGTTAGTTTTACATGTCCGACATATGTTAGTTTTACATGTCCGACATATGTTAGTTTTACATGTCCGACATATGTTAGTTTTACATGTCCGACATATGTTAGTTTTATATGTCCGACATATGTTAGTTTTACATGTCCGACATATGTTAGTTTTACATGTCCGACATATGTTAGTTTTACATGTCCGACATATGTTAGTTTTACATGTCCGACATATGTTAGTTTTACATGTCCGACATATGTTAGTTTTACATGTCCGACATATGTTAGTTTTACATGTCCGACATATGTTAGTTTTACATGTCCGACATATGCTAGTTTTACATGTCCGACATATGTTAGTTTTACATGTCCGACATATGCTAGTTTTACATGTCCGACATATGTTAGTTTTACATGTCCGACATATGTTAGTTTTACATGTCCGACATATGTTAGTTTTACATGTCCGACATATGTTAGTTTTACATGTCCGACATATGTTAGTTTTACATGTCCGACATATGTTAGTTTTACATGTCCGACATATGTTAGTTTTACATGTCCGACATATGTTAGTTTTACATGTCCGACATATGTTAGTTTTACATGTCCGACATATGTTAGTTTTACATGTCCGACATATGTTAGTTTTACATGTCCGACATATGTTAGTTTTACATGTCCGACATATGTTAGTTTTATATGTCCGACATATGTTAGTTTTACATGTCCGACATATGTTAGTTTTACATGTCCGACATATGTTAGTTTTACATGTCCGACATATGTTAGTTTTACATGTCCGACATATGTTAGTTTTATATGTCCGACATATGTTAGTTTTACATGTCCGACATATGTTAGTTTTACATGTCCGACATATGTTAGTTTTACATGTCCGACATATGTTAGTTTTACATGTCCGACATATGTTAGTTTTACATGTCCGACATATGTTAGTTTTACATGTCCGACATATGTTAGTTTTACATGTCCGACATATGTTAGTTTTACATGTCCGACATATGCTAGTTTTACATGTCCGACATATGTTAGTTTTACATGTCCGACATATGCTAGTTTTACATGTCCGACATATGTTAGTTTTACATGTCCGACATATGTTAGTTTTACATGTCCGACATATGTTAGTTTTACATGTCCGACATATGTTAGTTTTACATGTCCGACATATGTTAGTTTTACATGTCCGACATATGTTAGTTTTACATGTCCGACATATGTTAGTTTTACATGTCCGACATATGTTAGTTTTACATGTCCGACATATGTTAGTTTTACATGTCCGACATATGTTAGTTTTACATGTCCGACATATGTTAGTTTTACATGTCCGACATATGTTAGTTTTACATGTCCGACATATGTTAGTTTTATATGTCCGACATATGTTAGTTTGTGTTTTTATAGTTTTGAGGAGCCATTCTTCTTCTATGTTCAGATCTTGGTGGAGAGTCTGCATTAGTTTTTCTTTCTGTCCATGATATTCTTATGATCTTTCGATAACATTTCATTTCCCATGCCAGATTTTATGTTTCCATTGTCGATGTCATTGTCTGTGTATTACGTCAACAATTAGATGAGGGGTGGGGAAAGGAGGGAAGGGGTGGTCTTAAAATTTTGCGAAAGTTTTCGGTCAATTTGGGGAGGGGGGGGGGTGTTTGACAAAGTTTACGTTAGCAGTACTGTTTTATATATATATATATATATACATAGAGAGTACAGTGTGTAGAGAGCACAGAGTGTATAGGTAGAGCACAGTGTGTAGAGAGCACAGAGTGTATAGAGAGAGCGTAGTGTGTAGGGAATGCACATTGTGCAGAGAGCACAGAGTGTATAGAGAGAGAGCACAGTGTGTATTATACAGAGGAAGCATATTGTGTATTGTGTAGAGAGAACACAGTGCACATTGTGTAAGGAGATCACAAAGTGTAATTTTTAGAGAGAACAGAGTGTGTACAATGAGAAACGTGTGCAGAGAGAGAACAGTGTGCAAAAAGAGCAAAATGTATAATGAGAGCACAGTGTGTACAGAGAGCACAGTGTGTAGCGAGAGCACAGTGTGTACGGATGGCTCAGTGTGTAGTGAGAGCACTGTGTTGTGTGCCGAAAGAGTGATAGAGATATGTTGTTTACATAATACTCATGGCATGTGAAAAGTCTCATCTTGTTTCCGAATATTCTCATTTCTGTTTCAGTTGCTGATGGCATATTTGTTATTATTATCGATGGTTTTATTGTTGTATCTATGTTTGTTTTTGATAGTGTTCGTGTTGTTGTTTATGTTACTGTTAATTTTGTTATTGTTTTAGTTGTTTATGTTTCCTTTGTTGTTATTGTTGTTTTTATAGATGTTTTTGTTGTTGTCTTGTTGCTTTGTTTTTGTTGAGGATTTGTAGTTTTCTAATGGTGTTTTTATTGTTGTTTTTGTTACTGTTATTTTTGTTATCGTTGCTATTTTTGTTGCTGTTGTTGTTACGGTTATTTTGTTATTTTTGTAGTTGTTTTGTGTGTATTACTTTTACTTTTATTAATGTTGTTATGTTGTTGTTGTTTTTGTTGCTATTATTATTGGTGTAGTTTTGTTGTCTTTGTGGTATTTTATTGTTTATTATTTTTGTTACTGTATTTCTTATTTTTGTTCCTGTTTTTGTTACGTTTATTTTTGTAGGTTTTTGTTGTTTTTTTTGCTGCTGTTGTTTGTTTCTGCTGTTGTTGTTTTGGTTCTGTTATTTTTGTTACAGCTGTTCTTGTTGCTATTGTTTTTGTTACTGTTGCTTTTTGTTGCAGCTGTTTTTGTTTCTGTTGTAGCTGTTGTTGTTCTGTTGCAGCTGTTTTTGTTTGTTTGCTCTATTTTTGTTTCTGTTAGAGCTGTTGTTTTTGTTGATGTTGTAGGCTTGTTTTTGTTACTGTTGTTTGCGTTGATGTTGTAGCTGTTGTTTTTGTGGATGTTGTTGCTGCTGTTTTATTTTGTTACTATTATTTATTTTGATGTTTTTGTTACTGTTGTTTTTATTGCTGATGATTTTGTTACTGTTGTTTTTATTGCTGATGATTTTGTTACTGTTGTTTTTATTGCTGATGATTTTGTTACTGTTGTTTTTATTGCTGATGATTTTGTTACTGTTGTTTGTTGATGATGGTGTAGTTGTTGTTGTTTTTATTTCTGTTGAGTTTGTTTCTGTTGTTTTTTGTTGCTGTTGACGTATTCCATGTGATTGCACATTCAAACATGTTTAAGACATGACTAACACCCGAAATCAAGTACATACATGGGAGTAATCATAAACAATCAAGTGCATACATGGGAGTAATCATGAACAATCAAGTACATACATGGGAGTAATCATGAACAATCAAGTACATACATGGGAGTAATCATGAACAATCAAGTACATACATGGGAGTAATCATGAACAATCAAGTACATACATGGGAGTAATCATGAACAATCAAGTACATACATGGGAGTAATCATGAATAATCAAGTACATACATGGGAGTAATCATGAACAATCAAGTACATACATGGGAGTAATCATGAACAATCAAGTACATACATGGGAGTAATCATGAACAATCAAGTACATACATGGGAGTAATCATGAACAATCAAGTACATACATGGGAGTAATCATGAACAATCAAGTACATACATCACAGCTAGAAACTGAGTATGACTTAGGCCCGATTTTGCAGCGAACCCTCGATGCGCAGACGGCACTTGGTGTTGAGCAATATTTCATTGATAGTTTCATCTTTTTAACAATCTTCCAATAAGAATTGCTTCTTATTAGGAATGTTTCAATGATAATTGCCTCTACAAGCAATATTCCATCGATAATTGCTTCCTACTAGCAATATTCCATCGATAATTGCTTCCTACTAGCAATATTCCAACGATAATTGCTTCCTACTAGCAATATTCCAACGATAATTGCTTCCTACTAGCAATATTCCAACGATAATTGCCTCTGATTAACAATATTTCATATTTGTTAGGTCATCAGTGATCTATGATTTTATGAAAAAGCTCGGCAGAATACAAGCAATAGTCCGTGAGTACAGTGGAAGAGACCGAGGTCACAAATTTCAAAACGAACTACGCGTCATACGAAAATAGATATACAGTAGGATACATTGACAGTCATTCAGGATTGCCGCGGTGTTCATAGAAATAAATCTCCATGTTTTAATTAGCATGTGGCATAGAAAAATATCCATGGAATGCTTACAATGTATTCACTCGAGCCGTTGAAATCTACAACCAAAAATAACATTTACCTGTGTCGATGCAGTCTCATGTAAATAAAAATAACCAAATGTTAGAGGATGTCCGACAAAGTGGAGTGAGCCGCACTAACAAATCAAATAAGCAAAAAAAAAATTATATAAAATATAAAGATTACTATTAAAACTTAACTATCAATGTAAATTATAAATAAATAGCAATACGCAATAGAACAAGATTTATTTTCCACGTTCCGGTCCAACTGGGACCTTTCTCAAGAAACACATGAGCAGTAAACACGAAAAATAAATATATAAATGTAAACGAAAATTAATTGTGAACACAAATAATTCATAGAATCCAGAATGCAGCAATGCATATCATACTTGGGTGCACAAGAGACACATCGACAAGAGCTATGCGGTACCTACTTGACTGCCCAACAGCTGAGCATAGATTACAGTATTGCCGTGCACGGGCGTACCTTCAAATACATGCAGATAAGGAACACCCGTTGCATTCCGAAATACAGAAAGTTAAAGGCAGCAGACTCTAGAGAGGAAGGTCGTGGATGGGACGTGCTGAGGATGTCATACAAAGTGTGTGCAGATTGTAGGATGTGGAAGCATGTGCAGAATGGATAAGTCTACCCACAGATTTCGAAACTTGTTTGAGAGTAGTAATATCACTTAGCAGGGAATGCAGAGAATGGTGTCCCACAGCTGTGGAGAAAGACGTGCAGGCTTTGGTCAGTGAGAATACCAAAGAGGGGGATGTGATTATATACACTGATGGATCTACGGTTAGGCATGTTCGCAATGCTTGGGCATTCTCAGTACACAGGTAAAACGACCAGGGAGTAGAATGGTGCCTTTGCGATATATATATATATATATATATATATATATATATATATATATATATATATAATATATATATATATAATATATATATATATATATATATATATATATATATATATATATTATATATATATATAATATATATATATATATATATATATATATCACCACGAGTAGTATGACTATGGAGACTATATGCGGTGACCAGGTCATTTGAGTGGATGTGCACACAGAAAGTATCGCAGGTCTGCATCTTGAGTGACTCTATGAGTATGATTAAGAAGTATGATTATTGTGTGGATGCTTAACCTCAATAAGCATCCACACAATACTTATGAAGGCGCAAGCACGCTGGGCAGGCCATCTTGTGCGAATTGAGAACTCGCGTTTGCCAAAACAAATATATTATGGAGCACTCAAGGCAGGTTTTCGAAAAGCTGGTGGACAGAAAAAGCGCTTCAAAGATACGCTCAAGTCATCCTTGAAAACATCTTAACATTGACGTAGGCGCTTGGGAGAGCCTCGCTCAGGATAGAACAGCATGGCGTTATAGCATTAGAACGGGAGCACTAGCGGCGGAAGAATCCAGACAAGAAACTGCAAGACAGAAGCGGATACGTAGAAAAGAAAAAAAACAGCTGAACCTCACATAGATACCATCTATTGTTGTCAATTCTGTAAAAGAACATTTTGTGCGCGCATTGGACTTGCTAGTCATTTAAAAAACGCACTATTAACTTTTATTATTTTTTATTATTTATTGTTATTATTATTATGGTTGAGTTTTTGGTCATCGTCGATTACGACGGACAAACATCATCATGATTAAGAAGATACAAGTGGGTCTCATTCGTGAACAGTGGATTGACGCCTTGAGAAAGGTGAGGCTTAAAGTGGTTACATTTATTTTCGTGCCGGGACATGTGAATTTTCGAGGCAATGAAAGAGCGGATCAACCGGCGTAATGCACGACTGTGGCACAGGAAGATGGATCGCGGTGACATTTTGAACTCCTTAAGAGATATAGCACGCGCTAGTGAGACTAATGGGGTTGATGTTTCCTTTTCAATATTTAGGATTAAAGATCAGGGATTGAAATAGGGTGATGCTAGAAGTGAACATTTTGGAGGGCGCAGAAGAATGATGGTCAACCAGCATAGGACCGGTGCTGTCAGCAGAAGTGTAATGGCGGATACAGCCAAGAAGAGATCGGAGCAACTATGGACGTGTCCCAGGTTTACAGTGATGATGATCCGACGACTAACTAACGAACAGATAATTCAACATTTACTAAGCGATACCGCATTATTTGGTGGCATCTTGCATGAGGAAAGATGTCTCCAAATAATCATTTACATTTATATTATGATTTTTTCTTGTTTACTGTTCATGCATTTCTTGAGAAAGGTCCCAGTAGGATAGGAACTCGGAAAATAGTCGTTGTTCTTTTGTTTATTGCTATTTTTTTTAAATTTGATAGTTAGGCTATATCAGTAACCGTAGTACCTTTATATAGTATTTCAGCTTGTGTAGTTAAAGCGTCTATTTACCTAAGAAATCACACATAAAAATATGCACACACACACACACAACACAGTTTATTAACAGTACACGTTATTGTGCAACATATTCAATCAATTGTATGAGAAATGCAAAGCCAGTTCTATAAGAAAGCTAGCTTGTCAGATTTTCAGCATGAAACAGGTGTAGAGGAAGCTATTGTCCCCGTTAGGTTTCGTACATTTTCAATAAACTAAATGTGTTTTTCTTTCACTGGTGTCCCGTACTAAAGTAGATCTAATATTCATTTAACTTTCAGAAATTCTGTGAATAAAGTAATTCTTATACATTTAATTTATGCGCGATTTAAATAAGAAATGTAAGTAGTTCGTTCAGAGCATCTTTTGTGATTGTGGGCATGCCTCCTGTGGGGCGTGTCCTTCTTACTGTGTGAGAGTGTTTCTTATATTTGTGTGGCTTTGTTGGATATCTTTTGACGACTTGTTATTGTCAGCTGCATTAACCGATTTGAATACATGCAATTGCTTAGGGCATAAAAAAAACACGGACCATCACACAAATGCTACTGCTCCCAGCAAATACGTTTTTGGTCATCACAGGAAACGCTAACATTGCTTTCCTCAAATTTTTCTATCTCTCACAGACTCGCTACCACTTTCCAGAACTTTCTTCCTAAACTATTCTCCATCTTTTGCACTCACTCCCACTCTCCAGCACTATCCGCCTCCTTTTCTCCATTCTCACAGACTCATTCGCACACTCTAGAACTATCTCCCTCAACGTTTCTCAATCTCTGACCATTTCTACAAGTCAGACCTGCTTACCGAGTATACAGAATATACCAAACACGTATCTATAAATCAGAGTCCAAAAACTGTATAGAATAGGTGAAGAAAGTGTCATATTGATTTTAAATCCCGTAGGCTGACATCTGAAAGCTGGTGGCTACGTGACAGGAATATCTGTGCCTTAAGTTCATCTAACAACCAGCCTTTGAAACATTTTTCTAAAGAAATAGTTAGTGGTCCGTGACGAGCTTAGGTAAATAAATCTCTTGCCTATGTTTGTATTTGCAGAAACGTAATACAAGGATACATTGCATGTAGGTATGTGCTTTGTCCGATAGTGCAGTCAGTCCTTGTTTGCTGACATTTTCAGTGACATAACCGTCTTTAAAAAGTCCGTGTCCCATTCACGATCACACCAACCTACTCAACTAAAGCTGTCCCAATCACAACATGAAGATCACATCATCCTACTCAACTAAAGCTGTCCAAATCACAACATGAAGATCACACCAACCTACTCAACTAAAGCTGTCCCAATCACAATATGAAGATAACACCATCCTACTAACTGAAGCTGTCCCAATCACAACATGACGATCACACCAACCTACTCAACTAAAGCTGTCCCAATCACAACATGAAGATCACACCAACCTACTCAACTAAAGCTGTCCCAATCACAACATGACGATCACACCAACGTAATCAACTAATGCTGTCCCAATCACAACATGAAAATCACACCAACCTACTCAACTAAAGCTGTCCCAATCACAACATGACGATCACACCAACCTACTCAACTAATGCTGTCCCAATCACAACATGAAATCACAGCCAACCTACTCAACCTAAAGCTGTCCCAATCACAATATGAAGATCACACCAACCTACTCAACTAAAGATGTCCCAATCACAACATGAAGATCACACAAACCTACTCAACTAAAGCTGTCCCAATCACAACATGAAGATCACACCAACCTACTCAATTAAAGCTGTCCCAATCACAACATGAAGATCACACCAACCTACTCAACTAAAGCTGTCCCAATCACAACATGAAGATCACACCAACCTACTCAATTAAAGCTTGTCCCAATCACAACATGAAGATCACACCAACCTACTCAACTAAGCTGTCCCAATCACAACATGAAGATCACACCAACCTACTCAACTAAAGCTGTCCCAATCACAATATGGAGATCAACACAGAAACAAACAACAAAAGTAATGTGTATAGGCAGAAAGCTCAATATAATCAACATAAATGATAAATTACTGAAACAAGTGCAGGAATTTACATATCTGGAGAGAATATTAGCAGACGACAGGAAGGAATGAGAGATAAAAACAAGTATTCAAAAATCCAACAACGTAATTATGAACTTACATTAATTTTTGAATGACAAATCTATACCGCTGGAAACCAAAAATCAAATTATAAATGCAATCATCATACTTAACATATTTTGTATACATATATGAGTCACACCTATGTTTATCTCAACTGTAGATAACTCTCGCGTGTGGACCCCAACTAATGGCTTCGTCGTGTACTAATGGCTTCGTCGCGTAGTCAATAATCAACTAAACCTATTGACTAAAACATCGATTAAGTGTATGTTGATTATAATCAGTTGCAGTTAAACACAGAATATTGATCACATCAGATGCAGTCTCACTTCGTTCCTATAATGATTTTTGTCTATTCATACAGCGCATACTGGAACTAGATATTTTGCGTCCGGTTATGGCTATCAATAACGTAATAAGACAGCGTGACCCAAACTGTCATACTGTAGTAGTGTTGGTCAGGACGACAGGCGCAGTTATCACGTCACAATATACATCCTGCTAACGAACAGGAGTTTGCACACGACGAAGAAAAGGACGGCGTTAATTGTTCACAGAAGAAAAGAACGGCGTTAATTGTTCACATCTTGATATTTCATTTCCATTTATATCATTGTCTTTATCGTGTCCGATTATCTTCATATCACTAGTGTTCAACCAGCTGGGAAAGTGGTGGCCACGGTAACACGAGGCACATACAACGTATTAACGGAAATATGTACATAAAGGTGTAACAAATAACTAAAATGGCACAGTGAAGACAGAATATAGCAACAGACGACACTTCAGTAGGAAGGACATCGTAGGACAAAATATAACTACAGACAATACTTCAGTAGATAGGACATCACAGGACAAAATAGAACTTTAGACAATACTTCAGTAGATAGAACATCGTAGGACAAAATATAACTACAGACAATATTTAAGTAGGTAGGACATCGCAGGACAAAATATAACTACAGACAATACTTCAGTAGATAGGACATCACAGGACAAAATAGAACTTTAGACAATACTTCAGTAGATAGAACATCGTAGGACAAAATATAACTACAGACAATATTTAAGTAGGTAGGACATCGCAGGACAAAATATAACTACAGACAATACTCCAGTAGGTAGGACATGAACACACGAAGTGCAGCAGCTGCTGAACATCTGCAGCAACATGATGCTGCGCAGCATGCTAGAAGAAAGGCTAGTGCTGCTCTGACTCTTTAGTCAAAGCCGGACACACCGTAAACATCGTCATTACAGTTAACCTGACTGGTCATCATCGGCTACCGCGAAAGACCAACATATTTCATCTTTGGCATGGGAGGGGGGGGGGGGGGGCTAAATATATATACATGTTTCTTATGATATGACGTGTTTTCTGTGTCTATCTTGTAAAATACATTTATAAATTGATCCATGTTGTATAATTATATGCAGGGGATATAGCCTACATATGATTGATATAACTATATGCAGGAGATATAGCCTACATATGATTGATATAACTATATGCAGGAGATATAGCCTACATATGATTGATATAACTATATGCAGGAGATATAGCCTACATATGATTGATATAACTATATGCAGGAGATATAGCCTACATATGATTGATATAACTATATGCAGGAGATATAGCCTACATATGATTGATATAACTATATGCAAGGGATATACATATGGTTTACCTATTTTTTATTCCTGAGTATTTGTCTGAAATGTTTGTGTTGCCTTTACAGGAACCGTCACCATGACGAGGCTGACATGCCTTCCCTTCTATCTGACCTTGGCAGTCCTAGCTGGAAGTAAGTTCAAATCATTTATATGGATATTTTATGTTAGACTATTGTCCTTGTCATGAACTGTGGCTTCTAGGTAGGGAGGGTTGTGGTTATAGCACAGGTTTCGATTTCAATCCCAGGCAGATGGACATTTTGACCATTAAGAATGCAATGTCATATTGCTGAAAATAGATATTGCCTAACCACTATGATAATACCGGTAATAGCAGCGATGCTAAGATAAGCTACAAGCTATACGACTGTCAAATAATACTATGATAATCAACAAAACAGACGAGTGACAATCAACTTTACTACTTGTCAAATCCGTAGTCGTAACCTTCGATAACAGTTACCATGTTGTTCCGACAGGCCGACGTTTTGCTTGAACTAGGATGGACACGGCGAGGGTAGGCGGAACAACAAAGAAACCTGTCGCAAGGGCCAGAGTTGTGCCCAGATCTTTACGTCTGTTTCGGCGGCATTAGAATCGAAATACCATCGAGTCGGATGGCTGCTGGAACAGATGGCGGGCCACTTATGGGAATGCCCCACGTGCTGTGAGGCCAGTTTCTAATCAAGAATCAAGAAATTCGCATGTTTTTTCAATGTATACACATTATATATATCACTAGCAATCAAATCTGGCAGAACAATGTCGTATGCCTATGACATCCTGGTGTATAGACACGGCAGAAATCAAGAAGAGTGCACTGTGAAATACAGGGGGTTCTGGACATACTGACGAATTGGTGTAGAGATACGGGAGCTGTGGTCAATCCTTTTAAGGCATTCGTGGCTTTGTTTTCCTTCAATAATCACACGGTAAAGACACCCATGCCACATGTTTCGTTGTCCGGAAAAAGTTTAGAAAAAACCAGCACAATGAAATATATAGGCGTGTTTTTTGACAGAAGTCTGAGTTTCAGAGAACATGTTGACCACGTTATCCTAAGGGCAGATAAAGGCTTAGCAGCAATGAATGTGATGGCTGCTGCGCAGTGTGAGCAGAGGTTGTTATTTCTTTTGTACCAGGGTTTGGTTGTGGCTGTGGTGGAATATGCACTGGCAATTCTGACTCTTAGCCAAACTCAGATCGGAAGACTGGATATAATCCAGAATTGCAGCAATGCATATCATTCTTGGGTGCACAGGAAACACATCGACAAGAGCTATTCGGTACCTACTCGGCTGTCCAACGGCAGAGTACAGATTACAGTATTTCTGTGCATGGGCGTACCTTCAAATATATGCAGATAAGAAACATTGTATTCCAAAATACAGAAAATTAGACAGCAGACTCATGAGAGAGGAAGGTCGTGGATGGGACGTGTTGAGAATGTCATACAAAGCGTATGCAGATTGCATGATGTGGCAGCAGGTGCGGAATGGATAAGTCTACCCACAGATTTCGAAACTTGTTTGAGAGTAGTAATATCACTTAACAGGGAATGCAGAGAATGGTGTCCCACAGCTGTGGAGAAAGAAGTGCAGGCTTTGGTCAGTGAGAATACCATAGAGGGGGATGTGATTATATACACTGATGTTCTGTGATTAGACATATTCGCAGTGCTTGGGCCTTCACAGCTCAGTGCGCAGGTAAAACGATCAAGGAGGAGAGTGGTGCCGTTGCGGTATATATATATATATATATATATATATATATATATATATATATATATATATATATATATATATATATATATATATATATATATATATATATATATCACCACTATCATGACCATGGAGACTGGCGGTGAACAGGGCATTTGAGTGGCTACGCACACAGAAGGTAACGCAGGTCTACATCTTGAGTGACTCTATGAGTATGACTAGGAAGGTATAAGTGAGTCTCGTTCGCGAACGGTGGATTGAGGCCATGGCCTTGAGAAAGGCGAGGCTGAAAGTGGTTACATTTATTTTCGTGCCGAGAGATGTGGGTGTTCAAGGCAATGAAAGAGCGGATCAACTGGTATCATGTACAATTGTGGCAAAGGATGATGGGGCAATGGATCAAGCTGACATTTTGAGCTCCTTAAGAGATATGGCATGTGAGAGTGATACCAGTATGGATGATGATTCATTGTCAATGGCCAGGATTAAAGAACAGGGTTTGAAATGTAGTGTTGCCAGAAGTGAATTTTTGGAGGGCGCAGAAAAATGATGATCAACCAGCATAGGACTTGTACTGTCAGCAGAAGTGTAATGGCGGATACACTCAGTCGGAGATCTCGGAGCAACTATGGACGTGTTTACTTTGCAGTGTAGGTGTTCCAACGATTAGCTAACTAATTAGCTAAATTCGATTGCGGTTGCATCTGTGGGTCTCACCAAAGGACCACTAGACAAATCACCCATGCAACAGAAAACCTTAGTAGATGACATGCCGTTATATCGAGGCTCTCTTATGGAAGCTTTGTAGCATGTCATCTAAACAATTATATACCCCCTCTGAGTAGAAGGCTCCTTCAATAGGCATTGCTGAAGATTAGCTGAAGTCTCCCGGTATGAAAGAAGCTAAAATAAAACCCCACACCATTGCAGATAAGAGCTAATCGCCCGCAATTCCGGGGGTTCTCAAACAAACTACCGTCAAATTATAAACGGCCAGTTTGGTAGAATCAATAAACATGGACGATGTGACAATTTTTGGAAAATAATAAGTCTTATTTGTTTAATAATTTTAGATGCTGATCTTTCTAGACTGATAATGTGACACAGGCATAACCCTTGGATGAGAGTGTTTGAGTGGTGGTCGTTGATAGGCCTATATGATTGACAGTGTTCATCAATGAAATGACGCACTGAACCAGTATTGCCAGAATTTGCCCATTTTATGGCGAAAATCTCAACAATTGTGGCAAATAGTTATGACTCTGGCAATAAAATTTATTTTTGATCTATTTTTTAAAATTAATAATAAATCCCATAACCCGTCAGGAATGTAGAGTTGCCAAATTGGATATATCAGCAAAAACGTTTTCTAAAGAACTATGTTCTCATCCATTCGAATAAGCTTAGAAAAATCACGTCTAGAACATTATTTTTCTCTTATGCCCTATTGATAAATTTGAAAATGCATTAAAAGCTGTGTTTCGTCAATTACAGTCATATTTTTTTACCTGACATGTGCTAGCTAATCTAACACCCCCCCCCCACCCTCCATATAAATTACGCAAAATATCGAAAACATTTTCTACGACACTGCAGGAAAACCTTTCGGAGACAAAGTGGCACATGGGGAGACATGGAGGAAGAATTGTCTAACCTATACATGTGCCCTTTGGTTCAACACAGCCGAGTTCAGCATGAAACATTAGGTCACGTTTACCTACATAATTACAGAATGGATTAACCAACTTTAAGCTTACATTTCATAGGCACCTGTTCCTAGGCGGTCTCTCTCTGTGCCAACAAAATTAACATCCACTCTCCATAGACCTACCTCTTAGGATGTCTCTGTGCTACCGAAATTAACACCCGCTTTACATAGACCTCTCTCTTGTACACACTTTGAGGTCTCCTTGTTACTGTTCTTTCCTGCTATATTAAACCAATTTTAATTAAATGATACTCTAATGACTAACTGACATACAGACTTTGTCATATCCAATTGATGATCTGATGACTAACTGACATACAGTTTTTGTCATCTCCAATTGATGACTAACTGACATACAGACTTTGCTATCTCCAATTGATGATTTGATGACTAACTGACATACAGACTCTTGTCATCAATTGATGATCTGATGACTAACTGACAAGCAGACTCTGTCATTATTTGATGACTAACAGACTGTCATCAATTGATAATCTGATGACTTGCTGACATCATTGTAATGACAAAATTGTTTCTGTTCTCTTTCAGGTGCCATTGTTAATGTGTCATCTGATGAAATATCCATTAACATGTTTCTGTCAACATTTAACGTCAGTGATTTACAAGTTAAAAACAAGAGTTCTCAAGTTTATATGGACTTAAGTTCTAAGGTAAGATAGAGGCTTTCCAAATAAGTTTTCTCAAGTTTATATGGACTTAAGTTCTAAGGTAAGATAGAGGCTTTCTAAATAAGTTTTCTCATGTTTATATGGGCTTAAGTTCTAAGGTAAGATAGAGGCTTTCTAAATAAGTTTTCTCAAGTTTATATGGGCTTAAGTTCTAAGGTAAGATAGAGGCTTTCCAAATAAGTTTTCTCAAGTTTATATGGGCTTAAGTTCAAAGGTAAGATAGAGGCTTTCTAAATAAGTTTTCTCAAGTTTATATGGACTTAAGTTCTAAGATAAGATAGAGGCTTTCCAAATAAGTTTTCTCAAGTTTATATGGGCTTAAGTTCTAAGGTAAGATAGAGGCTTTCCAAATAAGTTTTCTCAAGTTTATATGGACTTAAGTTCTAAGGTAAGATAGAGGCTTTCCAAATAAGTTTTCTCAAGTTTATATGGGCTTAAGTTCTAAGGTAAGATAGAGGCTTTCTAAATAAGTTTTCTCAAGTTTATATTGGCTTAAGTTCTAAGGTAAGATAGAGGCTTTCCAAATAAGATTTCTCAAGTTTATATGTGCTAAGTTCTATGTTAAGATGCAGAACATAGGAGTGAAACCTGGTGTTGCAAGAAAGGAGTGGCATATAGGAATCAAAAGAATAGTTATCAACCAACACAGAACAGTAACATTCAGTGACCACATGCTGGAGGACATATTGAATATAAGATTGGAGCATATATAGACTTGTCTGGAGTGCCATGATGATGATCTGATTCTTGACTAGAAACACGCGTCACAGCACTAGGATCATTCCCATATATGCTCTGCTTGCCGTTCCGTCAGCCATCTAAAAGTGTATAAGCTCAGTGTTCCAGTCAGTGACTGATTACGCGTTCTTCTGATCTTTCCGGAGAGGGAACATTTTCTCCCATCGCATCTAGTCACTCCCATTTCTACCATTCTCTGAATATGTACATTGTCACATTCAACTTCCTCCTCATCTTCTCGTAGGGCATCCATGACTGCTCTAATCAATTCTATCCTGTCTCTTCTTATCTCGGTGCCATTCACCAAAGCTTTACCAGCCAAGACATCGCTTCTTTCGTTTCCCCTGACCCCATTATGACCTGTACAGTATATCCATGTAATGCTCTGCACATTGTTGAGGACAGTGGCCCATTCAGTTCTGATCATACCCTGTTCTATCTTACGCAGCATACTTTGAGAGTCCGATAGAATCACTGAGTCTGTTGGTGGTTGCGTCGCCAGCCAAGTGAGAGCTGCTGATGATCTGATGACTAACTAACTAGTAAGAAATTCTGTCCCAGGATCATTGACATCATTAGAGAAGTATTAATAGAAATGTGGCCATCACTATTACTTTCAAATAATAAAATGTATGGCAACATGGCAAAGAACTCTATGTCCTAAGACTATTTATATCATGATAGGAGTAGGTCCTACCTAGGACTATGGACAGCATGAGAGGAGTACCAATAGAAATGTAGCCGTCACTATTCTATCAAATAATAAAATGTATGACAACAAGACAAACTTGAGTCAGACCAGCCAACTTTATTATAAAGGTAGCTGAAGTTATGAGAACATTTGGGACTGCCAAATCCATCACAGCAAGAGTATAGCAAACTGCTTACAAATATAAATGTATCTCCCACCTTGTTTGAGGCAGAAATATGATCTGAGCAGTCAGATATCAGACTGCTGCTAGTCAATATTGCTAGACAAAGAAGGCAACTACCATACATCACATCACTGCACTATCACACATCGCTGTAGTAGCACATCACTGTACTATCACATCGTGGTACTATCACACCACTGTAATACAGTGTATTTCAAAGAATCATGTCATACTTTTATTTAAAGCTATTCGTGATCTATGTTCGAAATATGTTGTTGAACATTTCACAATAATCCAATGGTGATAATGATATAATGTCCAATGTGTTGACTGAATGAATGTTTCGTGGTCTAAATTTTAGCTTGTAGCAATTATACATTAAAGTCATTAAAAATTAAACATATTATGAAGATTTAGCTGTACACAGACGACATTATGCGATCCCTGGCGATGATGAATGAGACTCACAAGACCAATCTGAGGCACAAACAGTCTTTCACAGTATGTACGGATTCAAGGCCCACCTGTACCATCCTGTGCTGCTGAGGGATAAAATGTTGATAATGAACAAAAATCATAATTTTCATTACGCCTATAGAAAAGAATACACAATCGCTTTCTTCTCTGACTTAATACAAAACACATTGATCAAAAGATTGTTGTCTTCTGCAACAGGTGAGAGAATACTTGGCAACAATTGGAGGTGAATATATCAGCATTGACATCACATTTGAGTACGGGTAAGTGTCTGAAAATGTTTAAATTCTTAAACTGCCACCGAATCTCTCTTGTAGCAAGAGAGAAGGAGAGGGGGACTTTTTTGTGGTCATTTTGGTACATATCCAAACAACTTGACTTACTGTTTTCTTTCATAGTCTAAGACTAGTATTGGTATTGGTATTCATTTCTTAACACAATCTGTACTGTGTTCATTTCTTAACACAATCTGTACTGTGTTCATTTCTTAACACAATCTGTACTGTGTTCATTTCTTAACACAATCTGTACTGTATTCATTTCTTAACACAATCTGTACTGTGTTCATTTCTTAACACAATCTGTACTGTGTTCATTTCTTAACACAATCTGTACTGTGTTCATTTCTTAACACAATCTGTACTGTGTTCATTTCTTAACACAATCTGTACTGTGTTCATTTCTTAACACAATCTGTACTGTGTTCATTTCTTAACACAATCTGTACTGTGTTCATTTCTTAACACAATCTGTACTGTATTCATTTCTTAACACAATCTGTACTGTGTTCATTTCTTAACACAATCTGTACTGTGTTCATTTCTTAACACAATCTGTACTGTGTTCATTTCTTAACACAATCTGTACTGTGTTCATTTCTTAACACAATCTGTACTGTATTCATTTCTTAACACAATCTGTACTGTATTCATTTCTTAACACAATCTGTACTGTATTCATTTCTTAACACAATCTGTACTGTATTCATTTCTTAACACAATCTGTACTGTGTTCATTTCTTAACACAATCTGTACTGTATTCATTTCTTAACACAATCTGTACTGTATTCATTTCTTAACACAATCTGTACTGTGTTCATTTCTTTGAATACATCCTTCACAATTATGTCATTATCTTAGTGAAACATAGAAACAATTGATATCTACCCAACAAATTTGTGAATTTGAAGTGACAGTTAACGGTGACATCACTAATGCAGTTGGCTAGCATTGATCCGTAAGCCTTTCATTCACTTGGAAAAAGACAATAGCCAATCTTATTATTTTGCCCATTTTAGCCCATTATTATGCTGAGTATTGTCTTCCACTATCATTTTCAGTAGAATTATGAAACTGTTGATTGTCTTTCTACTTTTGTAACAGAAGTATTGATTGCCTGAGGATATACACGAGGTGGACTAATGCAAACCAAACCATTCTTGTTGATGTAGCAGACACAATGACAATTTATGGCTTCTATATATGGAACAATCGTTGGAACGTTTCCTTCACAGGATGCCCTGGTTAGTTAGTTAACTGTTTATTTGATTGGTTGAAGCTTTATCAGTTTAATAACAGGTTGTCTACGGCTCAGGTTTTGAAAAGAGAGCATTTATAATCAAGACTGTAGATATGGGGAGAGGTGGTGGTGTGGGGGTATATAAAGTATAAACTTCACATCACTCTGGAAAATAGCAGAACATGGCATTTAGTAAAAAGATGGATGTGTCTGGCCATTACCGCAATAAAATGGCAAGACAGAGCAGTTCCATTCTCTAGACTACATCCTGGTGGAAAACTCGTAGAACCATTGTCCTGCTACAAGAGAGACCCAGTGGGAGTTTGAGAATGAACAATAAAGAAGAAAGTACTAAGAGCATGATGATGATGAAATAATCCCGTTGGCTGTGAACAGGTAACTCTTGTGAGTACTTCTAGGTTGTGTGTTTAATGCAACACATAGACTGTTATAAGCTTGTCTCAAAGGGTTGTATAAGACAGGTTTATGGATTCATTTTTAGTCCAAAAAAAAGACAATCCACAGTGCCAGTATCCCAGGATTATCACATCCTGATAAGTGCACACTGCACACTCTCTGAGCGAATTATCTCATCATTCTTCTGTCAGATTTGTTGACCCATCTACAGTAATGACACATCTAGTATACCCGTCACAGAGGGAGTCTGATACAAGAGGAGAGAGAGAGGTGCAATATCCACTGAGGGAGTCTGATACAAAAATAGAGAGAGGTGCAATATCTACTGAGGGAGTCTGATACAAAAATAGAGAGAGAGAGAGGTGCAATATCTACTGAGAGAGTCTGATACAAAAGGAGAGAGAGGTGCAGTATCCACGGAGAGAGTCTGATACAGAAGGAGAGAGAGGTGCAGTATCCACGAAGGGAGTCTGATACAAAAATAGAGAGAGGTGCAATATCTACTGAGAGAGTCTGATACAAAAGGAGAGAGAGGTGCAGTATCCACTGAGAGAAAATGAGAGAGAGGTGCAGTATCCACGGAGGGAGTCTGATACAAAAATAGAGAGAGAGAGGTGCAATATCCACTGAGGGAGTCTGATACAAAAATAGAGAGAGAGAGGTGCAATATCCACTGAGGGAGTCTGATACAAAAATAGAGAGAGAAAGGTGCAATATCCACGGAGGGAGTCTGATACAAAAATAGAGAGAGGTGCAATATCCACTGAGGGAGTCTGATAAAAAAATAGAGAGAGAGGTGCAATATCCACTGAGGGAGTCTGATACAAAAATAGAGAGAGGTGCAATATCCACTGAGGGAGTCTGATACAAGAGGAGAGAGAGAGGTGCAATATCCACTGAGGGAGTCTGATACAAAAATAGAGAGAGAGAGGTGCAGTATTCACTGAGGGAGTCTGATACAAAAGGAGAGAGAGGTGCAGTATCCACTGAGGGAGTCTGATACAAAAGGAGAAAGAGGTGCAGTATCCACTGAGAGAGTCTGATACAAAAGGAGAGAGAGGTGCAGTATCCACTGAGGGAGTCTGATACAAAAGGAGAGAGAGGTGCAGTATCCACTGAGAGAGTCTGATACAAAAGGAGAGAGAGAGGTGCAGAATCCACGGAGGGAGTCTGATACAAAAATAGAGAGAGGTGCAATATCCACTGAGGGAGTCTGATACAAAAATAGAGAGAGGTGCAATATCCACTGAGGGAGTCTGATACAAAAGGAGAGAGAGGTGCAATATCCACTGAGGGAGTCTGATACAAAAGAAGAGAGAGGTGCAATATCCTCTGAGGGAGTCTGATACAAAAGGAGAGAGAGGGAGGTGCAATATCTACTGAGGGAGTCTGATACATAAGGAGAGAGAGGTGCAATATCCACTGAGGGAGTCTGATACAAAAGGAGAGAGAGGTTCAATATCCTCTGAGGGAGTCTGATACAAAAGGAGAGAGAGGTGCAATATCCACTGAGGGAGTCTGATACAAAAGGAGAGAGAGGTGCAATATCCACTGAGGGAGTCTGATACAAAAGGAGAGAGAGGTGCAATATCCACTGAGGGAGTCTGATACAAAAGAAGAGAGAGAGAGGTGCAATATCCTCTGAGGGAGTCTGATACAAAAGGAGAGAGAGAGAGGTGCAATATCCACTGAGGGAGTCTGATACAAAAATAGAGAGAGAGAGGTGCAATATCCACTGAGGGAGTCTGATACAAAAGGAGAGAGAGGTGCAATATCCACTGAGGGAGTCTGATACAAAAGGAGAGAGAGAGAGGTGCAATATCCACTGAGGGAGTCTGATACAAAAATAGAGAGAGAAAGGTGCAATATCCACTGAGGGAGTCTGATACAAAAGGAGAGAGATGTGCAATATCCACTGAGGGAGTCTGATACAAAAATAGAGAGAGAGAGGTGCAATATCCACTGAGGGAGTCTGATACAAAAGGAGAGAGATGTGCAATATCCACTGAGGGAGTCTGATACAAAAGGAGAGAGAGGTGCAATATCCACTGAGGGAGTCTGATACAAAAGGAGAGAGATGTGCAATATCCACTGAGGGAGTCTGATACAAAAGAAGAGAGAGGTGCAATATCCTCTGAGGGAGTCTGATACAAAAGGAGAGAGAGAGAGGTGCAATATCAACTGAGGGAGTCTGATACAAAAGGAGAGAGAGGTGCAATATCCACTGAGGGAGTCTGATACAAAAGGAGAGAGAGGTGCAATATCTACTGAGGGAGTCTGATACAGAAATAGAGAGAGAGAGGTGCACTATCCACTGAGGGAGTCTGATACAAAAGGAGAGAGAGGTGCAATATCCACTGAGGGCGTCTGATACAAAAGGAGAGAGAGGTGCAGTATCCACTGAGGGAGTCTGATACAAAAATAGAGAGAGGTGCAATATCTACTGAGGGAGTCTAATACAAAAGGAGAGAGAGGTGCAGTATCCACTGAGGGAGTCTGATACAAAAGGAGAGAGAGGTGCAGTATCTACTGAGGGAGTCTAATACAAAAGGAGAGAGATGTGCAATATCCACTGAGGGAGTCTGATACAAAAATAGAGAGAGGTGCAATATCCACTGAGGGAGTCTGATACAAAAGGAGAGAGATGTGCAATATCCACTGAGGGAGTCTGATACAAAAATAGAGAGAGGTGCAATATCCTCTGAGGGAGTCTGATACAAAAGGAGAGAGAGAGAGGTGCAATATCCTCTGAGGGAGTCTGATACAAAAGGAGAGAGAGAGACAGAGAGGTGCAATATCCAATGAGGGAGTCTGATACAAAAGGAGAGAGAGGTGCAATATCCACTGAGGGAGTCTGATACAAAAGGAGAGAGAGGTGCAATATCCACTGAGGGAGTCTGATACAAAAGGAGAGAGAGGTGCAATATCCACTGAGGGAGTCTGATACAAAAGGAGAGAGAGGTGCAATATCCACTGAGGGAGTCTGATACAAAAGGAGAGAGAGGTGCAATATCCACTGAGGGAGTGATACAAAAATAGAGAGGTGCAATATCCACTGAGGAGTGATACAAAAATAGAGAGGTGCAATATCCACTGAGGGAGTGATACAAAAATAGAGAGGTGCAATATCCACTGAGGGATTCTGATACAAAAATAGAGAGAGAGAGAGGTGCAATATCCACTGAGGGAGTGATACAAAAATAGAGAGGTGCAATATCCACTGAGGGAGTGATACAAAAATAGAGAGGTGCAATATCCACTGAGGGAGTCTGATACAAAAGGAGAGAGAGGTGCAATATCCACTGAGGGAGTGATACAAAAATAGAGAGGTGCAATATCCACTGAGGGATTCTGATACAAAAATAGAGAGAGAGAGGTGCAATATCCACTGAGGGAGTCTGATACAAAAGGAGAGACAGGTGCAATATCCACTGAAGGAGTGATACAAAAATAGAGAGAGAGAGAGGTGCAATATCCACTGAGGGAGTGATACAAAAATAGAGAGAGAGAGAGAGGTGCAATATCCACTGAGGGAGTGATACAAAAAAAGAGAGAGAGAGAGGTGCAATATCCACTGAGGGAGTGATACAAAAATAGAGAGGTGCAATGTCCACTGAGGGAGTGATACAAAAATAGAGAGAGAGAGAGGTGCAATATCCACTGAGGGAGTGATACAAAAATAGAGAGGTGCAATATCCACTGAGGGAGCGATACAAAAATAGAGAGAGAGGTGCAATATCCACTGAGGGAGTGATACAAAAATAGAGAGAGAGAGGTGCAATATCCACTGAGGGAGTGATACAAAAATAGAGAGGTGCAATATCCACTGAGGGAGTGATACAAAAATAGAGAGGTGCAATATCCACTGAGGGAGTGATACAAAAATAGAGAGGTGCAATATCCACTGAGGGAGTCTGATACAAAAGGAGAGAGAGGTGCAATATCCACTGAGGGAGTGATACAAAAATAGAGAGGTGCAATATCCACTGAGGGATTCTGATACAAAAATAGTGAGAGAGAGGTGCAATATCCACTGAGGGAGTCTGATACAAAAATAGAGAGAGAGAGAGGTGCAATATCCACTGAGGGAGTCTGATACAAAAATAGAGAGAGAGAGGTGCAATATCCACTGAGGGAGTGATACAAAAATAGAGAGGTGCAATATCCACTGAGGGAGTCTGATACAAAAATAGAGAGAGAGAGAGGTGCAATATCCACTGAGGGAGTCTGATACAAAAATAGAGAGAGAGGTGCAATATCCACTGAGGGAGTCTGATACAAAAATAGAGAGAGAGAGGTGCAATATCCACTGAGGGAGTCTGATACAAAAATAGAGAGAGAGAGGTGCAATATCCACTGATGTAGTCTGATACAAAAATAGAGAGAGAGAGAGGTGCAATATCCACTGAGGGAGTCTGATACACAAATAGAGAGAGAGAGGTGCAATATCCACTGAGGGAGTCTGATACAAAAAATAGAGAGAGAGAGAGGTGCAATATCCACTGAGGGAGTCTGATACAAAAATAGAGAGAGAGAGGTGCAATATCCACTGAGGGAGTCTGATACAAAAATAGAGAGAGAGAGAGGTGCAATATCCACTGAGGGATTCTGATACAAATGGAGAGAGAGGTGCAATATCCACTGAGGGAGTCTTATACAAAAGGAGAGAGAGGTGCAATATCCACTGAGGGAGTCTTATACAAAAGGAGAGAGAGGTGCAATATCCACTGAGGGAGTCTTATACAAAAGGAGAGAGAGGTGCAATATCCACTGAGGGAGTCTTATACAAAAGGAGAGAGAGGTGCAATATCCACTGAGGGAGTCTTATACAAAAGGAGAGAGAGGTGCAATATCCACTGAGGGAGTCTTATACAAAAGGAGAGAGAGGTGCAATATCCACTGAGGGAGTCTTATACAAAAGGAGAGAGAGGTGCAATATCCACTGAGGGAGTCTTATACAAAAGGAGAGAGAGGTGCAATATCCACTGAGGGAGTCTTATACAAAAGGAGAGAGAGGTGCAATATCCACTGAGGGAGTCTTATACAAAAGGAGAGAGAGGTGCAATATCCACTGAGGGAGTCTTATACAAAAGGAGAGAGAGGTGCAATATCCACTGAGGGAGTCTTATACAAAAGAAGAGAGAGGTGCAATATCCACTGAGGGAGTCTTATACAAAAGAAGAGAGAGGTGCAATATCCACTGAGGGAGTCTTATACAAAAGAAGAGAGAGAGAGAGGTTCAATATCCACTGAGGGAGTCTTATACAAAAGAAGAGAGAGGTGCAATATCCACTGAGGGAGTCTTATACAAAAGGAGAGAGAGGTGCAATATCCACTGAGGGAGTCTTATACAAAAGAAGAGAGAGGTGCAATATCCACTGAGGGAGTCTTATACAAAAGAAGAGAGAGGTGCAATATCCACTGAGGGAGTCTTATACAAAAGAAGAGAGAGAGAGAGGTGCAATATCCACTGAGGGAGTCTTATACAAAAGAAGAGAGAGGTGCAATATCCACTGAGGGAGTCTTATACAAAAGGAGAGAGAGGTGCAATATCCACTGAGGGAGTCTTATACAAAAGAAGAGAGAGGTGCAATATCCACTGAGGGAGTCTTATACAAAAGAAGAGAGAGGTGCAATATCCACTGAGGGAGTCTTATACAAAAGAAGAGAGAGAGAGGTGCAATATCCACTGAGGGAGTCTTATACAAAAGAAGAGAGAGGTGCAATATCCACTGAGGGAGTCTTATACAAAAGAAGAGAGAGGTGCAATATCCACTGAGGGAGTCTTATACAAAAGAAGAGAGAGGTGCAATATCCACTGAGGGAGTCTGATACAAAAATAGAGAGAGAGAGGTGCAATATCCACTGAGGGAGTCTTATACAAAAGGAGAGAGAGAGAGAGAGAGGTGCAATATCCACTGAGGGAGTCTGATACAAAAGAAGAGAGAGGTGCAATATCCACTGAGGGAGTCTGATACAAAAGAAGAGAGAGGTGCAATATCCACTGAGGGAGTCTGATACAAAAATAGAGAGAGAGAGGTGCAATATCCACTGAGGGAGTCTTATACAAAAGGAGAGAGAGAGAGAGAGAGGTGCAATATCCACTGAGGGAGTCTGATACAAAAGAAGAGAGAGGTGCAATATCCACTGAGGGAGTCTGATACAAAAATAGAGAGAGAGAGGTGCAATATCCACTGAGGGAGTCTTATACAAAAGGAGAGAGAGAGAGAGAGAGGTGCAATATCCACTGAGGGAGTCTGATACAAAAGGAGAGAGAGGTGCAATATCCACTGAGGGAGTCTGATACAAAAATAGAGAGAGAGAGGTGCAATATCCACTGAGGGAGTCTTATACAAAAGGAGAGAGAGAGAGAGAGAGGTGCAATATCCACTGAGGGAGTCTGATACAAAAGAAGAGAGAGGTGCAATATCCACTGAGGGAGTCTGATACAAAAATAGAGAGAGAGAGGTGCAATATCCACTGAGGGAGTCTTATACAAAAGGAGAGAGAGAGAGAGAGAGGTGCAATATCCACTGAGGGAGTCTTATACAAAAGGAGAGAGAGAGAGAGAGAGAGGTGCAATATCCACTGAGGGAGTCTTATACAAAAGGAGAGAGAGAGAGAGAGAGGTGCAATATCCACTGAGGGAGTCTGATACAAAAGGAGAGAGAGAGAGAGAGAGGTGCGTGGCCTGCATCTCTTCATCATCCATGAGGATTATCTGATGAAGACAAAAGTCAGAAGTTGTCACAAGATGTGACAAGAAAAGTCAGAAGTTGTCACAAGATGTGACAAGAAAAGTCAGAAATTGTCACCAGATGTGACAAGAAAACTCAGAAATTGTCACCAGATGTGACAAGAAAACTCAGAAATTGTCACCAGATGTGACAAGAAAAGTCAGAAATTGTCACCAGATGTGACAAGAAAACTCAGAAATTGTCACCAGATGTGACAAGAAAACTCAGAAATTGTCACCAGATGTGACAAGAAAACTCAGAAATTGTCACCAGATGTGACAAGAAAACTCAGAAATTGTCACCAGATGTGACAAGAAAACTCAGAAATTGTCACCAGATGTGACAAGAAAACTCAGAAATTGTCACCAGATGTGACAAGAAAACTCAGAAATTGTCACCAGATGTGACAAGAAAACTCAGAAATTGTCACCAGATGTGACAAGAAAACTCAGAAATTGTCACCAGATGTGACAAGAAAACTCAGAAATTGTCACCAGATGTGACAAGAAAAGTCAGAAATTGTCACCAGATGTGACAAGAAAACTCAGAAATTGTCACCAGATGTGACAAGAAAAGTCAGAAATTGTCACCAGATGTGACAAGAAAAGTCAGAAATTGTCACCAGATGTGACAAGAAAAGTCAGAAATTGTCACCAGATGTGACAAGAAAACTCAGAAATTGTCACCAGATGTGACAAGAAAACTCAGAAATTGTCACCAGATGTGACAAGAAAAGTCAGAAATTGTCACCAGATGTGACAAGAAAAGTCAGAAGTTGTCACAAGATGTGACAAGAAAAGTCAGAAATTGTCACAAGATGTGACAAGAAAAGTCAGAAATTGTCACAAGATGTGACAAGAAAAGTCAGAAATTGTCACAAGATGTGACAAGAAAAGTCAGAAATTGTCACAAGATGTGACAATGATTCATTTCACAAGTGATAAGCAGTTAGCATATGCCTAAACTTTTCTTAGTTGCCCCCTATGACATGCATGGAAAAAGGTCACTGGCCCTATTTTTTTACTTCCTGAACTAGAAGTCCATGACATGTTTGCCACATAGGCATACTAAGTAAGATAACATGACATTTAGTACTAAGAAAATACTACATGACATTTTATACTAGGAAAATAATACACAATATTTAGTACTGAGAAAGTAATACATTATATTTGGTACTGAGAAAATAATACATTACATTTAGTACTGAGAAAATAATACATGACATTTTATACTAGGAAAATAATACATTTATTACTAAGAAAATAGTAAGAAAGAGGATAATCCCTCTATTATTACTTTTACCCCCCCCCCCCAAATATTTTCACCTCAAACCCCCCCCCCCCCCACAATATAAAAACTTTTTAAGGACGCCCCATCTCCATCCGCGGTAGCCTAGTTGATAGTGAGCTTGCTAACCTTCACCGGGTTACAGAATGCCAAGGTTTAAAACCGCTTTAGGACAAACAAAAATCCGGGATGTGATTTATTGCATGACATGACAGCTCCTCCAGTCTACCCAGCTGTAAATGGGTACCTGACACATGAGTTGGGGAAGGTAAACACAGCAAGGAAGGGAACTGACCACCCTACCTAATAGTCGCTGCGGCTTAGTACATGAAAAGGTATCTTCATCTCCGACAGTAGGTTGCTGCCATGGGGCATTTCTTTACCATGTCCATTATCAAAGTGATCAAAGTCGTGTGAATGGTTCTGTTGATAAGATTCATCATCATTAAGTGACACCTGTGATCTGTGCAGAAGAGAATCTGTTAGTCTTCTGTTGTAGTGACATCTCTGGATAAAGTCTAACATAAAGAATATTCATTGAAGATAATCTTGTCAAGCACATTCACTGTTTCAATTATTCTAGAAATTATTGGTATCACTTATAGGCTTACATCCAGTCACATCGACAGTAAAATGTGGATGGTTAACATGTCCACACTTGAAATCATGAAGGAAAGATCTAAGAACACACGAAGAATAGAAACTATGAAGGACAACAAAAATGGGAATCACATGGCATATGCAGCTGAGAATATGCTAATACCATAGCAAGCTAGAGTTTTTATATGGAAATGTTACCCCCTCTGAGTAGAAGGCTCCTTCAATAGGCATTGTACTAAGCTGAGAGCTGAAGACGCCTGCGTATGAAAGAAAACTCAGAAAAGTCACCCCACTGCACATACAGGAAGCCAGAGTTAATCACTTGCAATTCCTGGGGTTTTCAAACAAACAACATATGGAAATGTTTAATTGACGTTAGTGCTGCTCATTAGATTGCTGAGGCAACTGAAGAGCTTGTTTTGCAATGTTCATGGTCACACATATGCTTGCATGGCCTGCCCGGGGAACACAGTGTAGCAGCATTGTGACATGCCATATTAAGCTACTTCATTGATTGGTTAGTTATCTAATCATGGGATCTGCACACAATCAATGTGTATCCCTTTACCTCCTTCTCATATTTAATAAGCAGATGTGTATTTAAGTTCTCTGTGTAAAATTTCATTTCAGTTGCCTCGTACGTGAAGTTTAAGTTTTATGTGGTCGATATGCCATGGTTAGACAACTTTACAGATCATACTTCTGATGAGTACCAGAATCTACTTGGCAATGTTGAATACTATTTCAATAGTTTGGGAGGAATTGGAAACATCCGAACTATGGAAGTTGCTGAGAAGTAAGTTTAAAAATTAAATTAACTTACCGCTAATGTTTAGTAAATTAATAGAAAAATAAATAGGGCTTGGGCCTAGATACGTCCACATTCTCAGTTAAATGTGTAAACAATTTTCATAAGAAAAATACTGATCTATTATGAGCAAAGCTATCTCTTGACTACAATACTAGCCTGCCTATCATACATGGGAAAACATTTGGAATATTTAGATAACAATTTTGAAGATCTAATATAAAAAATGACTTGAGAACCATGTACATCATTATACAGACTTGAGAACCATGCACATCAAGATACAGACTTGAGAACCATGCACATCAAGATACAGACTTGAGAACCATGCACATCAAGATACAGACTTGAGAACCATGCACACCATTATACAGACTTGAGAACCATGCACATCAAGATACAGACTTGAGAACCATGCACATCAAGATACAGACTTGAGAACCAAGCACATCAAGATACAGACTTGAGAACCATGAACATCAAGATTCAGACTTGAGAACCATGCACATCAAGATACAGACTTGAGAACCATGCACATCAAGATACAGACTTGAGAACCATGCACATCAAGATACAGACTTGAGAACCATGCACATCAAGATACAGACTTGAGAACCATGCACATCAAGATACAGACTTGAGAACCATGAACATCAAGATTCAGACTTGAGAACCATGCACATCATTATACAGACTTGAGAACCATGCACATCAAGATACAGACTTGCGAACCATGCACATCAAGATACAGACTTGAGAACCGTGCACATCAAGATACAGACTTGAGAACCATGCACATCAAGATACAGACTTCAGAACCATGAACATCAAGATTCAGACTTGAGAACCATGCACATCAAGATACAGACTTGAGAACCATGCACATCAAGATACAGACTTGAGAACCATGCACATCAAGATACAGACTTGAGAACCATGCACATCAAGATACAGACTTGAGAACCATGCACATCAAGATACAGACTTGAGAACCATGCACATCAAGATTCAGACTTGAGAACCATGCACATCAAGATACAGACTTGAGAACCATGCACATCAAGATACAGACTTGAGAACCATGCACATCAAGATACAGACTTGAGAACCATGAACAATGTTTCTGGACAAACAACTGTTCTTATGACATCACTTCATGTCCTTCTGCATCTTGGTTCACCCAGAAACATTATCCGGAATTTCCTTTCAGTAAAATGTCAAGTCCTTTTTCAGAATTGTCCTGCCTACTGTTCACACAACATCACTCATCCTGGCTAATGTGACAAATCATTGGTAACTTTGTGCAACCTGCCAATAAAATCACGAAAAAAGTTGGATATGCCAAGATAAGTGATGAAGCAGGAGATCAGCAAGAAGAACTAATCTGAAGAAGGATTTGGTATACACAAGGCACATACATTTTCTTGCTACATACTAGTGATAAGGAAGTAGATGAAAAGACATAGAGGATTGCTTTCTTTGTACTTGGGTTTCCCCATATGTGTTCTGTCCCTCTCATCACAATGACATGCCACCTGTCAAGAGTAGACCTCCCAATCATAGTATTAACTTTGTAACTTGAAGTGATAATATACTTGTAAAAATTGGTTTATGGGCTAGAATATCCTGACAATGCTTTGTGACAGCCAACTGTTCTTGCTTTGTGACAGCCAACTGTTCTTGTCACGATGTAGCATGTTCTTTTTCTTACATCTAGATTGTGCTTGATCTCAGAAATAGACGAATAATTACATTGGCAGCATACATAATGCCCCTATATATAAATATTTGCATTGGCTGCATACATAATGCCCCTATATATAAATATTTGCATTGGCTGCATACATAATGCCCCTATATATAAATATATTTCCTATATCTTATGGTTTCAGGCAGTATAGATCAATCAATCAATAAACCCGGAAACCTTTCAGGGTCGTAGAGGTACCACATTGGATGTCTTAGCACACAGAGTCCCCCAGATAATTCTATCCTCAGCGATGCGGATGAATGTGGAAATATCTTGCCCTGTCCATTCCTTGATGTTGTCTGTCCATGCCTTTATTTTCCCTCCTCTGCTTCTTGCACCCTCGACAGTTCCCTGCAGTATTGATAAATCTATTCAGATGGCTAGTGCTAAATATAACACAGATGTGAATGCTGGACACGTAATAGCATGCAGACACAGAATGAAGGATTCATTGGACACGTAATAGCATGTAGACACAGAATGAAGGATTCACTGGACACGTAATAGCATGCAGACACAGAATGAAGGATTCAGCTGTTTAATAGACGTGCTACAAATGTGTTTAAAGAATAAATTATATAGAACACAAGACAAATATCGACAAACTTGCAGGTTATCAAGAAGCAGTGGTTAGCAGTGGCGAAATGGTTGTTTGAAACACATGTTTAGTTTGGACATGTGATCAGACATGACTCACCTTAAGAATATATTTTGCTAGGAGCTGTCTAGGGTTGAAAAAGAGGCAAACAAAAACAATCCTGGATAACATTAAGGAATGATTGGGGAATTTTTTTCTAAATTCCTCTACATAGCTGAGAACAAAGGTGTTTGGAAATCTTATTGTGCTGATGCTTCAATCGTGACACCCTTTGACCCTGATGTCTCCATTGTCACATCCTTTGACCCTGATGTCTCCATTGTCACACCCTTTGACCGTGATGTCTCCATTGTCACACCCTTTGACCCTGATGTCTCCATTGTCACACCCTTTGGCCCTGATGTCTCCATCGTGACACCCTTTGACCCTGATGTCTCCATTGTCACACCCTTTGACCCTGATGTCTCCATCATGACACCCTTTGACCCTGATCTCCATTGTCACCACACTTTGACCCTGATGTCTCCATTGTCACACCCTTTGACCCTGATGTCTCCATCGTGACACCTTTTGACCCTGATGTCTCGATCGTGACACCCTTTGGCCCTGATGGCTTATGGGTCTTATTATTATTATGGTTTTTAGCAGATGAATGTTTCTAAATACAATACACAGTTAAACAGTTAAATACACAGTTCAATACAGAGTTCAATACACAGTTCAATAAACAGTTCAATACACAGTTCTGTTAAATACAATACACATTTCTGTTAAATACAATACACAGTTCTGTTAAATACATTACACAGTTCTGTTAAATACAATATACAGTTCTGTTAAATACAATACACAGTTCTGTTAAATACAATACACATTTCTGTTAAATACAATACACATTTCTGTTAAATACATTACACAGTTCTGTTAAATACAATACACAGTTCAATACACAGTTCAATACACAGTTCTGTTAAATACAATACACAGTTCTGTTAAATACATTACACAGATCAATACACAGTTCAATACACAGTTCTGTTAAATACAATACACAGTTCTGTTAAATACAATACACAGTTCTGTTAAATACAATACACAGTTCAATACACAGTTCAATACACTGTTCTGTTAAATACAATACATGGCTCTGTTAAATACAATACACAGTTCTGTTAAATACAATACACAGTTCAATACACAGTTCTGTTAAATACAATACACTGTTCTGTTAAATACATTACACAGTTCTGTTAAATACATTACACAGTTCTGTTAAATACAATACACAATTCAATACACAGTTCTGTTAAATATAATAGACAGTTCTGTTAAATACAAAACACAGTTCAATACACAGTTCTGTTAAATACAATACGCAGTTCTGTTAAATACAATACACAGTTCTGTTAAATACAATACATGGCTCTGTTAAATACAATACACAGTTCTGTTAAATACAATACACAGTTCAATACAATGTTCTGTTAAATACAATACACGGTTCTGTTAAATACAATACACAGTTCAATACACTGTTCTGTTAAATAAAATACATGGCTCTGTTAAATACAATACATAGTTCTGTTAAATACAATACACAGTTCTGTTAAATACAATACACAGTTCTGTTAAATACAATACACAGTTCAATACACTGTTCTGTTAAATACAATACACAGTTCTGTTAAATACAATACACTGTTCTGTTAAATACAATACATGGCTCTGTTAAATACAATACACAGTTCTGTTAAATACAATACACAGTTCTGTTAAATACAATACACAGTTCAATACACTGTTCTGTTAAATACAATACACAGTTCTGTTAAATACAATACACTGTTCTGTTAAATACAATACATGGCTCTGTTAAATACAATACACAGTTCTGTTAAATACAATACACAGTTCTGTTAAATACAATACACAGTTCAATACACTTTTCTGTTAAATACAATACACGGTTCTGTTAAATACAATACACAATTCTATACACTTCTAGTTCAGGGTCCAAAGAATAGGACCATTGTGTTCTATCCATACATTTCATAGGAGATGACTAAGGAAAGTGGGGGGATAAGCTGATAACCTGTCATCTGTAAAAAAAAATCAAAATCATCTTTGTTACCTTTTGTTTCAGTATATTATCTTTTATCTTTTATCAAATGTTCCCCCATTTTAAAATGAAGAAATTCAGGTCAGCGGACATTGCAATTTTGTTTTTTTGTGGCAGATTCCTAGGTGATGGGGAGTGCTAGACATACCATCACTGCGGAAGGGTAAAAAAATATGACAAAAAATGATGAGATAGTTGGCTCAGAATTGTGTGCTGTTCTCCTGACAGGACCTTGTAATACTGGGATACTGGCACATTGGAAAGCCTCCCTTCAGGGACTATACAGGGATGAATACCCTGACACAACCCAGACTTTGAGATAACCATACACGACTCAGAGTGTACCTCAGTTACACAACTAAGAAATTGCACAACTCAGAAGTTACACAACTGAGAAGTTACACAACTGAGAAGTTATACAACTGAGAAGTTACACAACTGAGAAGTTACACAACTGAGAACTTGCACAACTGAGAACTTGCACAACTGAGAAGTTACACAACTGAGAACTTGCACAACTGAGAACTTGCACAACTGAGAAGTTACACAACTGAGACGTTACACAACTGAGAAGTTACACAACTGAGAAGTTACACAACTGAGAAGTTACACAACTGAGAAGTTACACAACAGAGAAGTTACACAACTGAGAAGTTACACAACTGAGAAGTTACACAACTGAGAAGTTACACAACTGAGAAGTTATACAACTGAGAAGTTACACAACTGAGAAGTTATACAACTGAGAAGTTACACAACTGAGAAGTTATACAACTGAGAAGTTACACAACTGAGAAGTTACACAACTGAGAAGTTATACAACTGAGAAGTTACACGACTGAGAAGTTACACGACTGAGAAGTTATACAACTGAGAAGTTACACAACTGAGAAGTTACACAACTGAGACGTTACAAAACTGAGAAGTTACACAACTGAGAAGTTACACAACTGAGAAGTTACACAACTGAGAAGTTACACAACAACTGAGAAGTTATACAACTGAGAAGTTACACGACTGAGAAGTTATACAACTGAGAAGTTACACAACTGAGAAGTTACACAACTGAGAAGTTATACAACTGAGAAGTTACACAACTGAGAAGTTATACAACTGAGAAGTTACACAACTGAGAAGTTATACAACTGAGAAGTTACACGACTGAGAAGTTATACAACTGAGAAGTTACACAACAACTGAGAAGTTACACAACTGAGAAGTTATACAACTGAGAAGTTACACAACTGAGAAGTTATACAACTGAGAAGTGACACAACTGAGAAGTTATACAACTGAGAAGTTACACAACTGAGAAGTTATACAACTGAGAAGTTATACAACTGAGAAGTTACACAACTGAGAAGTTACACAACTGAGAAGTTACACAACAGAGAAGTTATACAACTGAGAAGTTACACAACTGAGAAGTTATACAACTGAGAAGTGACACAACTGAGAAGTTATACAACTGAGAAGTTACAAAACTGAGAAGTTACACAACTGAGAAGTTACACAACAGAGAAGTTATACAACTGAGAAGTTACACAACTGAGAAGTTACACAACTGAGAAGTTACACAACTGAGAAGTTACACGACTGAGAAGTTACACAACTGAGAAGTTATACAACAACTGAGAAGTTACACAACTGAGAAGTTATACAACAACTGAGAAGTTACACAACTGAGAAGTTACACGACTGAGAAGTTACACAACTGAGACGTTACACAACTGAGAAGTTACACAACTGAGAAGTTATACAACTGAGAAGTTATACAACTGAGAAGTTACACAACTGAGAAGTTACACAACTGAGAAGTTACACGACTGAGAAGTTACACAACTGAGAAGTTATACAACTGAGAAGTTACACAACTGAGAAGTTATACAACAACTGAGAAGTTACACAACTGAGAAGTTACACGACTGAGAAGTTACACAACTGAGACGTTACACAACTGAGAAGTTACACAACTGAGAAGTTATACAACTGAGAAGTTATACAACTGAGAAGTTACACAACTGAGAAGTTACACAACTGAGAAGTTACACGACTGAGAAGTTACACAACTGAGAAGTTATACAACTGAGAAGTTACACAACTGAGAAGTTATACAACTGAGAAGTTACACAACTGAGAAGTTACACAACTGAGAAGTTATACAACTGAGAAGTTACACAACTGAGAAGTTACACAACTGAGAAGTTACACAACTGAGAAGTTACACAACTGAGAAGTTACACAACTGAGAAGTTACACAACTGAGAAGTTATACAACTGAGAAGTTACACAACTGAGAAGTTACACAACTGAGAAGTTACACAACTGAGAAGTTACACGACTGAGAAGTTATACAACTGAGAAGTTACACAACAACTGAGAAGTTACACAACTGAGAAGTTATACAACTGAGAAGTTACACAACAACTGAGAAGTTACACAACTGAGAAGTTACACGACTGAGAAGTTACACAACTGAGACGTTACACAACTGAGAAGTTACACAACTGAGAAGTTATACAACTGAGAAGTTACACAACTGAGAAGTTATACAACTGAGAAGTTACACAACTGAGAAGTTATACAACTGAGAAGTTACACAACTGAGAAGTTACACAACTGAGAAGTTATACAACTGAGAAGTTACACAACTGAGAAGTTACACGACTGAGAAGTTATACAACTGAGAAGTTACACAACTGAGAAGTTACACAACTGAGACGTTACACAACTGAGAAGTTACACAACTGAGAAGTTACACAACTGAGAAGTTACACAACTGAGAAGTTACACAACTGAGAAGTTATACAACTGAGAAGTTACACAACTGAGAAGTTACACAACTGAGAAGTTATACAACTGAGAAGTTACACAACTGAGAAGTTATACAACTGAGAAGTTACACAACTGAGAAGTTATACAACTGAGAAGTTACACAACTGAGAAGTTACACAACTGAGAAGTTATACAACTGAGAAGTTACACAACTGAGAAGTTACACGACTGAGAAGTTATACAACTGAGAAGTTACACAACTGAGAAGTTACACAACTGAGACGTTACACAACAACTGAGAAGTTACACAACTGAGAAGTTACACAACTGAGAAGTTACACAACTGAGAAGTTATACAACTGAGAAGTTACACAACTGAGAAGTTACACAACTGAGAAGTTATACAACTGAGAAGTTACACAACTGAGAAGAACCTTTGCTTTTATCAGAAAGACTATGGGTTGTGAAGAGCTACCTGCTCACATCATCATCATGTGTGAAGAACTACCATCTCACAGCTAAAGGGATTATTTCATCATTGTGTCGGGAGTAGAAATGAGGTATAGGCCTAACAATCTCAGACTGACTGTTACCCATAAAATGTTTGTCACACTATTTTCAAATACAACAAGATGGGGTATCTAGTTTCGGAGTAGCAAATGGTGAATGTCTTTGTCCAGTATACTTCTGTGAGCTGATCTAAACGTGATTTTACTTGCTGGTCTAGCCTTTTCCATGCATTTTATTGGCAGACTAATCAAAGTATATGCCAGAGTTATCACTGATGAGTTTCATCATCCATGATGTGTGACGATGTGTGATTGGTGTGAAGAGCTATTTTTTTCAAGTCAGGACTTGCTTTCTTCCAAGGATGAATTCTGCATTTCATTGAATGCTATAATAAAAAACTTATTTTATTGTGGAACTTGTTGTGCTGAGTCTTGGAAGATTATAGAATATAGTTAGATCATATAATTAAGAAATATGCGTCCATACAGTCAAACAGTGAAGACAAGAATGATTTCTATGGAAACATTTCACTTTTTTTAAGGTGTAACTCAAATATGAATATATTTTATGACAGTTTTAGAAGTAATTAATTGTCTGTGTACTATATGTTTGTGTTTGTGTGTGTGTGTGTGTTGATGGGAAAGAGATTGGGATTAAACCTAAATGAAGGTTTCTTGTTTTTGTAAAGTTTAGTAAACACTGTATATCCACCTCTTTCTGTAGAAAAGAAGATAGGTCTAGTGACTACAATTATTTTCTGTAGAAAAGAAGATAGGTCTAAACATTCGTAGGAACCATCAGCTTGTTTACCCTTCATCTGCTGGGGGAGACAGAAGTTGTGGGGGCTGGGGAGATGGAGAACTTGTGTGGGCTGTCTAGGTTGTAATTACAGAAATTCTTAACCAATAATAAAAAATGAATATTAGGTCCTAACATTCATTTATCAGGTGCCATGCCGGCTCAGTAGGTGATCATGGCTCTACACAGCTCTCTATATCCTACATTAGGCCCTATGTATCAAGTTTCCCTGCCATGCCAGGTTGTTAAACTGTCTAATATTTTCTCATATTGTCACCCTCTGTCTCTGTTGCCTTCAATCTTGCATGTTGTGACTATGTTCTCCAAACCTCCATGTCTTATAACATTGCCAAAAAAATGAAGATTACTTTTAAAAAAAAATTATTGATTTAGCTCAGTTTCACATTTGACTCTTTCAACATCTCCACATTAATTTTCCTAGCAGTCCATAGTATTTTCAGCATTCTTCTGTCGAACCACATCGCTATTGCCTCTAATTTCTCACTTTCCTGTTTTTTTATTGTCCAAGACTCGTATCCATATGTTAGTATAGGATTTGTATAGCACTGAAGAACTCTTTTTCTCACCTCTAATGACAAGGTCATATTACTCAATATATTTTTCTAAATGTTGTTTCTGCCTGCTCTATTCTGCATCTTAATTCTGTTGAACTTCTTCCATCTGCTGTAATCTTTGCACCTAAATATTTGAATTGGTGGACCTGTTTTAATACTATATCATTCACTTTGATCTTGCAAGGTGTGTTATTTTGTTTCTTTGAAAAAACCATTACTGGTACTTCTATATTTTCTTGATATTTAGGACGAGGCCTTTCTCTTTACTTTCTGTGACTACTACATTAATTAAATCTTGAAGGTCTTCCTCACTTTTTGCAATCAGAACAGTGTCATCCGCATATCTCACATTATTTATGTCATGTCCTCCCATTGACATTCCTGGGATATAAATTATTGCATGGATTATGTTTTCACTGTTTAAAGAGAACAGTTGTGATGAAAGTACATAACCCTGTTTAACTCTGTGCTTTATTTGTTGAAAAGGGCCAATTTATACATTCTAACATATCAAATATGAATATTAAGTTCTGACATATGAAATATTTCTACTGATTTATTTGTGATTAATTTTATTTAAAGCCGTGGCTGTCTTGAAATTTATGTGGAATGGGACGCAGCTAATGCCAACAGAATCATAGACCTAATATTAGTCCTCAAGACTCAAGGAATTACTTTATTGCAAAAGAAATACCAAGTGAAGACTGAACCTTGTAACATTCCAACAGGTATGAAGTCATCTCATCAATAAGTAACATTTACAATAGGTTGAAAGTTGAAACGTCATAGAGGATTGACTTCACTGTACTCTGTTTCCCATAGGCCCTATGTACTCCATCTCTCTCAATGAAGCGGCATGCTGCCTGCCAAGAGTATCACTCATAGCACGTAACTCCATAGCTTCAATCGATAATCCACAGGGATTATAATAGTTAGTAACTCCTACCCCCTCCGAGTAGAAGGCTTCTTCAATAGACATTGCACTAAGTCGAAAGATCAAGCCTCATAGATATGAAAGAAAGCTTGTAGAATGCACCCCACTGCACATTGGAAGTAAGAGCTACTCACTCACAATTTCTGGGGATAGGAAACAAACAAACAAATAAATAAACATAGGATAGTCGGGGCAATATGTTCTACAGATTAATTTTTACATTTTAATGTATTCTAACAACTATGAGAGACCAAACTGCCATCAGTGTATAGTTTATCCATCCACCTAACATTAGTGAGAGTATTGAAGACATAGGCTACAGCTACGTGCAGACAGTAGAATGAGATTATTTTGAACATATGTAAGAAATATGGCACTAGCTAGAAAACCAGTGGCAGAAATATGGCACTAGTTAGAAAACCAGTGCAAGAAATATGGCACTAGTTAGAAAACCAGTGCAAGAAATATGGCACTAGCTAGAAAACCAGTGGAAGAAATATGGCACTAGTTAGAAAACCAGTGCAAGAAATATGGCACTAGCTAGAAAACCAGTGGAAGAAATATGGCACTAGTTAGAAAACCAGTGCAAGAAATATGGCACTAGCTAGAAAACCAGTGGAAGAAATATGGCACTAGTTAGAAAACCAGTGCAAGAAATATGGCACTAGCTAGAAAACCAGTGGAAGAAATATGGCACTAGCTAGAAAACCAGTGGAAGAAATATGGCACTAGTTAGAAAACCAGTGGAAGAAATATGGCACTAGCTAGAAAACCAGTGGAAGAAATATGGCACTAGCTAGAAAACCAGTGGAAGAAATATGGCACTAGTTAGAAAACCAGTGCAAGAAATATGGCACTAGCTAGAAAACCAGTGGAAGAAATATGGCACTAGCTAGAAAACCAGTGGAAGAAATATGGCAAGACAAGATTCCAGATACCAATGCCCTTCATCATCATGTGATGATAAACAACTAGCTAGGAAACCTGTGACGAGCCCCCTCCCTCCCCTATATAACATATAATGTTATGTAAATTGCTTGAAACTTATCTAGGAAACCTGTTACCAGCCCCCCCCCAATATAATGTTATGTAAATTGCTTGAAACTTATGATCTCTTATCTAGGAAACCTGTTACCAGCCCCCCCCCCAATATAATGTTGTGTAAATTGCTTGAAATCTAGGAAACCTGTGAATAGCTCCTCCATATAATGTTGTTATGTAAATTGCTTGAAACTTAGGCCTTGTTCAATTTTTTTTTTAAAGACGGGGGTTCAAATTTGATTATTTTATAATAGCATTCCATGTCCAAACTGACTAAGGTGAGATTACTCTCCCAGACATCAGGTGTTCAGTACATAATTGGTTCTTGTCTGGAACACATGCCTGCCTACTTATTTCAGGTAATAACTAATCTAAACATTATATCAACAATTAATGAATAATTAATTTAAATATCATTAATTAATTTAGGTTAGGGTTAGGAGAGTTGTGTTTTACATAAATAACCCTAACCCTAAATAAATTTATTTTATATTAATAAATGATAAACATAAGCTTATAAACATAGCCAAGGGAAATACTCAAATAGGTAGGCATGCGATCCAGACAAGAACCCATAATTTATATGTTCTGGGGTTGTGGGTCATTTCAGTACAATACCTACACCAACATTGCTCTGTAGATAGGATTGGTTCAGGGTTGGTACATGGTTGCAGATACTTTGATAATGGGATATTTATCAGAAACTATCTGATCTTTAATAAACAGTGTTGTCTTTAGTACTTAGCGGTGATGGTAAAATTGCTCAACCTTCACAAGACATGAGTGTTGGTACCCAGTTCCTTTTAGACCTCATTAGTTATATTTTAGCAAACTGTGAGTGATGAGTGAACATGAAACACATGGTCAGTATATGAAACACATGGCCAGTATATGAAACACATGGTCAGTATATGAAACACATGGTCAGTATATGAAACACATGGTCAGTATATGAAACACATGGTCAGTATGTATTTCTTAAAAAAAACCTATCACTTTGACTTTGAGGAGATCTTGTTGACTTATTGGAAGGAAAAATAATGAAGAGGATTGGGGGGGGGGAGGGGATAATTGTTACCCTCTGTTTATGTAGTTATTACTACACATTTTTCCTATGCTGCAGGAGGGTGGGGGATGTGGAGGGTTGGTTATGCTGAAGTTGGATGTATCAGACCTCATGCTGAAGTTGGATGTGTCAGACATAAAAAGGATTAGATATTGCAGTCAAGATGTAAACCATAACACAATGCATTGCATTCTACTTCCTGCTAATCTGCAAGAGTTTGCATATGAACACAGAAGAAGAAGAAGAAGATGTTATATCAAGAAGAAGAGTGAGTAGTAGTGAGAGTAAATGAGTTTGATTATGAGACAGTTTCATTCTTTGATAAATATGGATTTCTCTTCTACCATAGCAGATGAAATCAATGACTGTCCTGACATCCCAGAAGGAAATGCTGGCATTTGTATGGATGAATGTTCAGTCAATAATCCAGGAATGATGTGCTCTCAAGGTTTCAACTGTTGCTCAAATGGATGTGGACATACGTGCCAGAGAGGTAAATCATTTAATTCATTGTTCTTTCTTAATTCTGTTTGACTAGTAGACATCTTACCAATTCTGATATATGGAAGTGAATCATGGACACTCAGCAGATAAGTGATTAAAAATATACAAAATTCATCAGAGCAGCAGAGCTGTGGTTTTATAGAAAAATGCTAAAAATGCAATGGACAGATACAAAATGTAATGAAGATATCTTGATAAAAGTTATTTCAAAAAGATATCTGTTTACCCACATCAGAAAGAGGCAGTCCATATTTTTTGGACACATCATGAGAAGAGGAAAGATAGAACACATTGTAACAACAGGCAACTTCAAGAGCAAGAGGGGTAGGGGAATACCAAGAGGGAAGATACTTGACAACCTAGAATTGTGGCATGGAAGAACATCGAAATCAGACATGATTGTAAACATCTTGGCAACAGAAGCTCGTGCTGGAATGTTCAAGTTGTTCATTTAGTATCTGAGCTTACTGGTCAGTGTTGCCTGTATCACTTATTGGTGATTGTAAAATTTATCAACCTTCACAAAGCATATGCATTGCATTAGCTTTTAGACCTAAAAAGTGATATTTTAGTAAACCATGAGTGATAAGTAAACATGAAATACAGGACATGTGATCAACATTTCAGTGCTTTAGACACTACACATTGCAGCTTCTAAAGTTCAGTATATTTTGAAATTCAAGAGTCTTCCAGATCAATGACAGCAAACAGAAATGAACAATAACGTTTGAGAAATAAAACTGAAACAAAGGAATTTTGTGGTTCATACAATATTTAAACAATTGATAACACTATTGTTCTTGTAAACTCAGTGAAAGGCTAATAATAGTTAAAGGTAAAGGTAGGTCCTAGGGCAGTAACCTACCATTGGGGATGAAGATTTATACTAATAAATAATAACCCAACTGTCCGAAGATTTCTGACAAGGCGGAGAGTGCTGCAGTAACAAGCTGTCCGAGGATAAGTGACAAGTGCTGCAAGAACAAAAATAATAAGCGATAACACCTGTGTGTTATCTTTATGTACTAAACTGCAAAAATACTATTAGGTGGAGTGAACAAGTGCCTTCCTTTCTGTGTGTACCTTCCCTAACGCATGCATTAGTTAACTAGTTACCAATTTACAGCTGGATCAACTGGAGGAGCTGTTGTGTCAGGCAAAAAATTATGACCCTGGTTTTTTTGTCCAGACAGGATTTTAAACCTGGCATGCTGCAACCTGGTGATAACCTGGCATGCTGCAACCTGGTGATATTAAGGAAGCTCACTATTCGCTACCGTGCTCCTCTAATAATAGTACGCTCAGTTTAATTTGAACAGAAAACAATGGAATTAATTGCTCTGACATATTCAGCCATAGTCTTGGATTGAGCTATCCTAAAGAGAACAGGACACAGTGGATTATACCATGATTAATGATATGATAAAACTAGAACCAAAGCTAGCAGTATGCAAAATGTAGATTGTACCATGATTAATGATATGATAAAACTAGAACCAAAGCTAGCAGTATGCAAAATGTAGATTGTACCATAATTAATGATATGATAAAACTAGAACCAAAGCTAGCAGTATGCAAAATGTAGATTGTACCATGATTAATGATATGATAAAACTAGAACCAAAGCTAGCAGTATGCAACATTTAGATTGTACCATGATTAATGATATGATAAAACTAGAACCAAAGCTAGCAGTATGCAAAATGAAATGCTATTCACTGAGAACAGCCATTGGGATAACAAAATGAGATGTGTGTTTGTTTGAGAACCCCAGGAATTACGAGCGATTAGCTCTTACTTCCTATGTACAATGGGGAGGTTTCTGAGCTTTCTTTCATACCCAGATCGGTAATGACACTATAAGAGATATGACAAAAACAAATATCATGAAAAGAATACATAGACACTAAAAAATCAAAAAGTTCAGCAACCTGATTGGAATGTAACCAGATTGCATTACATCGATAACCTTCAATAGAAGATAATCTGAAAATAGAAGCAAGAAGACCCAGACAAAGATGGATAGATGACATCACAGAAATACTAGAACTCAAAGACTGCACTATGTTAGTGGCATCACAGTTAACACAAGAAAGAAGACTTGAGATCCCTTTTGTAACAGGACAATGGTCCTACTAGATTTACAGCAGGATGTAGTCCACAGAATGGAAATGTGCAATTTTGTCATTTTATTTGCACCAATGATCAGACACATCTGTCATCAGCAGGATAAAAACATATAAAATATACTGTAAACACAGGTAACTTCTATGTTGCTGCCAAAGGGCTTTTATTAATAAAAGTGAACAGAATTTGAACAAAAATCTTAATGCTGCTGTGTCTTTTTTGGTCCATTTTGGTACCTTGCCTTTTTGCCAGATACTCTCTGGCCTCTTAGTTATTGAACAGTACAGTTTCATGATTTAACAAATTCAGCATCATATTTGAGATTTGCTACTCTAAAGAGAACAGAATTCCTGAGACTAATTGGAATTGAACAAGGTCTGTTCTAATGGCACCAAATCACCTTGCAACTCAAGTAAACAAGTTTTTCTATGCTAGACTAACCATATCCTCCCAAAAAAGATGCGATTTTGTCAAGACATTCAAACTGTATACTATAAATAACCATAATGTCGGAGAATGTCCGACAAAGTGGGGGGTGCTGCAGTAATAAAACAAATAAGTGATAACAGACTATATAAAGTTAATAATGTTACTATAATCATCATCAGGTGCCATGCCCGGCTGGCGTAGGTGGTCCTGGCTTTCCACAGCTCTCTGTCCACAGTATTATGTATCAAGGTCATTGTTGTTTCTGTGCCATGCCAGGCTATCAAACTGTATAATATTTTCTCACATTGTTGCCCTCTGTCTCTGTTGCCTTTAATTTTGCCTGTTGTGACTATGTTCTCTAAACTTGCCTGTCTCATGAAGTGGCCAAAAAATGAAGATTGCTTTTTTCTTATATTGTTGATTAAGGTACGTTTCGCATTTGACTCTTTCAACACCTCTACATTAGTTTTTCTGGCAGTCCATGGTATTCTCAGCATTCTTCTGTAGAACCACACCTCTGTTGCCTCTAATTTCCCACTTTCCAGTTTGTTTATTGTCCAAGACTTGTATCCATATGTTAGTATAGGGGTTATATAGCACTGCAGAACTCTCTTTCTCACCTCTAATGACAAAGTCTTATTACACAGTATATTTTTCATTTTTCTGAATGTTGTTTTTGCCTGTCCTATTCTGCATCTTATTTCTGTTGAACTTCTTCCATTTGCTGTAATTGTTGTACCTAAATATTTGAATTGGTGGGCCTGTTTTAATACAATATCATTCACTTTGATCTTGCAAGGTGTGTTATTTTGTTTCTTTGAAATAACCATTACTTCTGTTTTCTTGATATTTAGGAAGATGCCTTTCTCTTTACTTTCTATGACTACTACATTAACTAAATCTTGAAGGTCTTCCTCACTTTTTGCAATCAGAACAGTGTCATCCGTATATCTCAAATTATTTATGTTATGTCCTCCCACTGATATTCCTGGGATATCTACTATTGTACACAATATGTTTTCACTGTATAAAGAGAACAGGTCTGGTGAAAGCACACATCCTCATAACTATAATAAACTATCAAACTAAACAAAACAACATAGAAACTAAATAACAATAAACACAATAATAAGGACTGTCTCCACATTGCGGTCCAAACAGGACGTTTCTCAAGAAACAAAAATAACAAAAACTTGTATTTATATAAAAAGATATTTATACCAAGAAAGTCGAAAATATGTACTCACTGCACAAAACTGAAATCCAACAGGTAAAGCTTGAAATGGGGTAATAAAGTTTTGTTAATAATACGAAACAAACATAGGCACACGCACATTCGACGTTTCGAACAAAAGGCTTTTATCAAGGATCACAAACACATATAAATCGAAAACGACAATTAGGGACGACCCAACTTGCGTTCACATGTCCAGTGGAATGGCCGAAATGATAGAAATGAGGTCAGAGGTGACACAAACAGGAAATGTACAGAAATAGGAAGTATACAAAAACAGATCGACCAGAAGCCATGTGAAAACAAGACAGAGAAATGAATGAGCAACCCGATATTATGCATATGTCAAGCGTTCATTCATACCCAAAGGCTTCAGAGTGCCAAATTCATATATATGGTGGTTCTCAAGCACCAGATGGGTCTGATCATCAGAGAAGCATGCTTGGATGGCTATCACCTGAATATCCTGGGCACCCCGATGGCCTGTGCTGTTGAAATAAATGTCCACAAGATAGCCTGAATGGTGTTTGATGCTATGTAGGTGCTCGCAGAAACGGCCAGCAAACCTCCTACCAGTCTCACCTATGCACGTCATGGGTGCAACGCTTGCAGATGATGGCATAGATGATGTTCCAGGACACACAGGAGAAACTCTCCTCGATGGGGAAGGTGGATTCAGGAATGTGACGGACCGGGTCCGGGTAACATACAAGCAGGTGTAGCATCTAGGGTAATTGCAGCTGATAATGCCAGAATGAAAGGGGAATTCAGGCCTAAGATGACTCAGAACCAGTAGATCCTTGAGGTTCTTGTCCCCTCTGTACGCAACCAGAGGAGGGGGGGACACAGAACACTTCACGCGTCTCAGGATCAGACTGGAGAAGGGGAAGGTGTCGAAGTAGAACATGATGAACAGCAGCGCTATGCGGGTGGAAAGTCAGGACAAGTTTGACCCTATCAGATGGAGAAGATCTCTGAGTGTTAGACAGGGTGTCCTAGTGGGAGAGCCTACACACCTGAGACAGGGCAGACTGAAGGACCCTGTCGGGGTATGAGTGGCAACAGAAAAAATCCTCATCTCGTGGGCTTTCTCGAGAAAGTCATCCTCATCACTGCACAGACACCTGAGACAAATAAGTTGAGAGAATGGAAGGGAATCATGACAGACAGAAAGATGAGGTATATAAGAGAAAACTATTGGGCATCAGTCAATTTATCGTGTACCAATGTGCTAGGACAGGAAGGTTGGATAGTGATAAATATATCCAGGAAGTTCACATGGGAGGTGGAGATCTTGGATGTGAACTTGATGGCTGGGTGAACATTTTCAATGTACTGAATGAAGCGTAACAAGTCAGCCTCAGCCATGTCAGTGATACTGATCCAATCATTGATATGCCTATGGAACATCAATGGGAAGAGTCCACCATAGGACTCCCACACCTGATTCTCAAGGTGATCCATAAACAAGAAGGCATAACTGGGTCCCATCTTGGTACCCATGATGACACCACTGATCTGGTTGAAGAAAAGCCCATCACACTCAGTTAAGTGTAAGCTCAGCAAGATGGATAAGAGTGGAAGTAGACAAAGAGGAATGAGGGTACTTGTCAAGGAAGAACCTCAAGGTCATGAGGCCATCAGAGTGAGGTATGGACATATAAACGAAACAAACATCGAGAAGAAAAGATGATAGGCATGAGCAGGGGATAATGAAATGGAGGCCAAGATAAACAGTGCATGGTTAGTGTTTTTAAGAAATGTAGGAAGTTGTTCCACTATTGGCTGAAAGACACTGTTTAAGAAGTCCAAGATGGCTACCGTGGGGCATGAACATGCAGAGACAATAGGTCTGTCAGGGTTAGAAGGCTTGTGGATTTTAGGTAGCATATAAAATGCAGGTCTACCAAAGCTGCTCTTCTTAATACAAAGAGCGGTCACAGAGGCAGGGAGAAGTCTGTCAGTAATCAAACCCTTGATGTTGGTAGAGACTGTGTCATTAATGTCAACAATAGGGCCTTTCTTTTTCTTACTTGTATTGGCCCTGTAGAACAAAGGGTTGGACAGCTGTGCTTGGCCGTCTTGGCGGTATTAAACACAGACATCTTTATGCATAAACAGAAAGATATAAATTTATCTATCTTTCTTGTTTTCTTATCTCGTTGTACTTGTCTTCCATCTTCTTTTTTCTTCATTCCATGCATAATCTTATGTTCTGATTCACCAAGGCAGAGAGTGTGCAAACTCCGCCCCGACTCCCTTATGTTTGGGCACGTGTCATTATTATTTATTTCCTTCCCATTAGCTGCAAACTATCAACACTATCATTATCATTTCTTCCTTCTAGATACACACTGATAACATTATCATTATCATTTCTTCCTTCTAGATACACACTGATAACATTATCATTATCATTTCTTCCTACTGGATACACACTGATAACATTACCATTATCATTTCTTCCTGTTGGCTACAAATTATTAATAATTTTTACAGCTGATAGGAATTGAACAAGGTCTATTCTAGCAGCACCGAATCGCTTCGCAACACAAGTAAATAGGATTTCTGTACTTGACCACCCACATCCCCCAAAAAAGATGTGATCTTATCAAGACATTCAACCTGTGTACTCAAGTCACTGAGAATGGACCAATCGAGGCAAGGACTATTACAACATCAATTGTAATAGTCCTTGTCTCGATCGATCTGTTCTCAGTGACTTGAGTACATAAGCTGAATGCCTTGACGAGATCACATCTTTTTTTGTGGATGTGATTTGGTGCTGCTAGATCTGGATCAATTCATGTCAGCTGTAATAATTATTTTCCTTTATCCTCTTGCTTCCTCCTTGAATTTGCTTGTACAAACTATCAATACTACCATTATCATTTCTTCCTTCTAGATACACACTGATAACACTATCATTATCATTTCTTCCTACTAGATACACACTGATAACACTTTCATTATCATTTCTTCCTGCTAGATACACACTGATAACACTATCATCATTTCTTCCTACTAGATACACACTGATAATACTATCATTATCATTTCTTCCTACTGGATACAAACTGACAACACTACTAATATTATTTATTTTCTTCCAGTTGGATATGCAGTGGCAATCAACAGCAGTATCCTGATTGATTTGATCTATTCTGTCAATATGACCAACCAGAGCAGTCCAGTGTTCACACAGTTGAAGAGTGCATTTAAAGATACAGTATGCTTATATATGTTTTAAAATCATTCTGAGATGTCATTTCTATTGTATATTTTTGTAAAACATCATAAACTCACATTATGTCACATATTTTTTAATCATCAATCAATAAACCCATAACCCTTCAGGGTCGTAGGGGTACCACATTGGATGCTTCAGCACACAGTAAAACCTGTCTTAAGGTAAACCACAAGGAACATGGACATATTTCTGCTGATGTCATATTTCCACTTAATTGTGTGCTATGAAAATGTAACCAGGAAATTGTCTTTTAGGGGACAATAGTCAAAACGGTTGATAACCTTTGGTTTATATCAATCAGATCTTATTTTCTATAAATAATTTTATTTAGATTGAGATCTCATTTTCTATAAATATATTTTTGTTTAGCTTGAAATATAATTGTTTATAAAGATTTATCTGTTTAACTTGAGATATTATTTTTTGGTTAAATACGTATGTGTTTATCTTAGTGAGATCTCATTATCTGGAGTGTACAACTATTTCAGATTCGAAGAAGTTTCAATGTGGAGAATCCACTCCTTGTCATAGATGTGGAGCTGAGAAAATTAAGGTGAGAATTCAAGAGTAGCAAGGCTTACCTAAGAATGTCTGTGAAATATGGACACATGTGTAATATGTGAAATATGGACACATGTGTAATATGTGAAATATGGTTATATTTCCTTATATTTTTTGGTTTTCTCTTTGTTTGCTATAAAATTAAACTGATTACCTGCTGCTCAAATATAGGCCTATGTCAAGCTACAATACGATAGAGGAGTTGGTTTCTGTGGAAAAAAATAAAGAATGTATATTTGAACAAAAAATATACAAAGTTGATTGTTTAGCCAAAAGTATTCCATCGATAGAGATAAATATGCAGGTATCTCCCTGAAATAGTGGTTAATCCATTCACTTTATGACCAAGAGGCTGCCAGATCAAATCCTATTTGTGAAATCTTATTTATAAAGTAGATGTATATTTGGAGATCAGATGAAATTTTTGCTTGAAGCTATGTTGCTATATGCTATGTTGTTATATGCTATGTTGCTATATGCTATGTTTTTTATGATATGTTGTTATATGCTATGTTATTTTATGCTATGTTATTATATGCTATGTTGTTTTATGCTGTTGTTTTATGCTATGTTATTTTATGCTATGTTGAATTATTTTGCTATATGCTATGTAAACATATGCTGTTGGTATATGCTATGTTGTTATATGTTATGTTGAATTATGTTTCATTGTTATATGCTATGAGTAAAGCTCTCTTCATGCACCATACCACTTCATTGTGAAGGACAGAGTACATATATGGAGCAACACTGAAGGACAGAGTACATATAGGGGCAACACTGAAGGACAGATTACATATAGGGGCAACACTGAAGGACAGAGTACATATAGGGGCAACACTGAAGGACAGATTACATATAGGGGCAACACTGAAGGACAGAGTACATATAGGGACAACACTGAAGGACAGATTACATATAGGGGCAACACTCAAGGACACAGTACATATAGGGAGCAACACATCAGTATATTCTCTATGCATGTAGTGAAGTCAATCCTCTATGCATTTTGAACCCTCTACAGACAAATAGAAAATCAGGACAAAAAGTTGGACTGGACTACGTTGAATGCGGTTATGTGTACAACTAGATTCTTGGATAAAACAACCAGGTAGATATGGAGTAGACCTTCAGAAAGTATATTATAATAGATAATAAATGTCCAGATAATAAATGTCCAAATAATAAATGTCCAGATAATAAATGTCCAGATAATAAATGTCCAGATAATAAATGTCCAGATAATAAATGTCCAGATAATAAATGTCCAGATAATAAATGTCCAGATAATAATGTCCAGATAATAAATGTCCAGATAATAAAGTATAACTGTTAAATGTTAAAATTAAGGAGGATCATAAAATAAATGTGTAAATTGAGTCCATGTCCGCCTGTCATATCTGCCTGTCATATCCGCCTGTCATATCTAAGATTCAGAGTTAGGGGAAAAAATAGAAATAAGGCTTGCGAGAATGCTACTATGTTGACATGTAGTACTTCTTTAAATATGACTCCAATCAACACGGCTATGGAAATTAATGGCAGTGACCAAGCCCTTGTCATGGATGAGTGCACAGAAGGTAACCAAAGTATGCATCCTCAGTGACTCATTCAGCAGGTAACTATGCATCCTCAGTGACTCATTCAGCAGGTAACTAATGTATGCATCCTCAGTGACTCATTCAGCAGATAACTAATGTATGCATCCTCAGTGACTCATTCAGCAGGTAACTAATGTATGCATCCTCAGTGACTCATTCAGCAGATAAATAATGTATGCATCCTCAGTGACTCATTCAGCAGGTAACTAATGTATGCATCCTCAGTGACTCATTCAGCAGATAACTAATGTATGCATCCTCAGTGACTCATTCAGCAGATAACTAATGTATGCATCCTCAGTGACTCATTCAGCAAGTAACTAATGTATGCATCCTCAGTGACTCATTCAGTAGGTAACTCCCCATCGAGGCCAGAACCTTGAAGTGGTGATGGGGCTTAGTTCAGCCATCAGAGGCTGGAAACTAAGACTGGTCGGGCACTCCCACTCGAGCAGGACCATAGTCCGGCCCAAGTAAGCAGAGTGCTGAAGACGGAGGCAACCAGCCAAAAGGCGCACAGATAATCAGGTTGCCACGCATAAAACACAATGGAAACATGTCTGCATCTAATAAACGTTATGGTGCCTGCCCTGTGGCGGACGTTCAGGCAGGGATGGTGCCGGGCCCTATACCTCGAAAGGGCCCAACCTCAGTTACTGGAAGTCCTTCTCAATTGCCCCGAGGAGCCAGGAGGCAAGGGAATAGAGCTACTGGCCAAACAAACAAACGACCAATAAAAATAATGCACTGGAATTCTGAGGGTGTCAACAGTAAAAGAGATGGATACAGCAAAAAATTGGAACTTGAAAATGTCCTCAGTGAAGAACAAGTTAATATATGCTGTATCCAAGAAACACACCTCAGCAGCGACATAGCCTTCAAAATCAGAGGCTACCAGTGCTACCGATCTGACCGAAAAGACAGGCGAAAGGGTGGAATTCTGACACTAGTTAAAAACAATATCAGCGCATGTCAGCTGGAAGTATACATGGACGAGGCAGAATACCAGATGCTCCACCTAAAAACAGACAGTGCAGAATTCCATCTCCTGAACTACTACTGCCCAAATGATAAACCATTTGCACTAGACACAATTCCAGACAAAGAAAGGCTTATGGTGTGTGGTGACTTCAAAAGCCACTCTCAGAGCTGGGGCTACGATCATATCGACAAGAGAGGTGAGGAACTTGAGAGCTGGCAGGATGAAAATAATCTCATTCTTATTAACCAGCCAGCAGACTCACCAACCTTCTACTCGAGAGCATGGCACACCACCTCTACACCAGACCTGGCATTTTACTCACCAGGCCTGGAATGGAACATCACACGTGTCGTTGGAAAGCAGCTTGGGGGTAGTGACCACAGACCAGTATTTCTGGAAATTCACAATGAATATACCAAGGACAGCAGCACGCTCACTAGGTGGAACTATAAGAGGGCAGACTGGAAAATGTACCAGCATTTAACCAGTGTTCTAGCTAAGGACATGAACTTGGACAAAGACATCAATAGAGCAGTGAGTGAATTTAATAGATGTATACTACATGCTGCTAGTAAAACCATACCCAGGGGGGCACGCAAAAATTACAAACCCTACTGGAATGATGAACTGGAAAAGCTGCAAAATGAGATGGAAACATCTAGAAAGCAGGCTGAGAACAGACCTAGCCAAGAACATCACAACAAATATCAGCAAACAAAGGCTAAATTTCAAAGAGCCAAGTTACAAGCCAGACGGAACAGCTGGAAAGAAAAAACAGAGTCGCCGAACCTAGAAAGAGATACTAGGAAATTATGGAAACTTGTAAAACAACTAAATGATGAAGGTACAGGGAGAAACACCAGGATCACACTTTATAAAGATAAAAACATTTTAATAGGTAAACATGCAGCTGATTACTTTGCAGATTCCTTTGCAGAAGACAATAACGTCAAAGTCAGCCCAGACAAACAACAGGAGGTTCGAGCGAACCAGCAAAACATTGGACAAGACGAACCTATACCTGAAGTCATGGAGGCACCAATCACAATGAGAGAACTGGAGCATGCAATATCCAAATTAAAAATGAAAAGTCCCCTGGAGCTGATGGAGTGTCCAAAGAAATGATTAGAAACCTGGGAATTGCAGCAAGAGCAAAGCTGCTGCAAATCTTTAACACAAGCTGGTTCACAGGTAATGTACGACAGGCATGGAGAGAAGCAATAATGATACCTCTCCTCAAATCAGGAAAAGATGGCAACACAGTCTCAAACTACAGGCCCATCAGCCTCACAAGCTGTCTATGCAAAACAATGGAACGCATTATCAATCTTAGGATGCAGTGGTACCTTGAAAGTGAAAACCTTCTGGTATCACAGCAAGCAGGTTTCAGACAGTGCTACTCTACTGAAGATCAGGCAACCTACCTCTCCCAAGAGATTGAGGATGCCTTCCAAGATAAGAAACTGGTACTAGCAGCATGGATAGACCTCAGGAAAGCATTTGATAAGGTCTGGAAAGAAGGGCTCCTAAAGAAATTGCGAAATTGCAGGGTTAGCTCAAGAATGTACAAATGGGTAAAAGCATACCTGCATAATAGAAGAGCCAGGGTACAATTAGATGGTCGCAAAAGCAAGAAAGTCCTACTGCGTCATGGAGTCCCCCAGGGAGGAGTCCTGTCACCTACACTTTTCTTGGTTTACATCAATGACCTAGTTGCTGAACTACCACACGGGATCAAAGTGGCAATGTATGCTGACGACCTGGTGATCTGGTGCACGGAAGAACATGCGACAGTGGCCACTAAACAAATACAAAGAGCTATCGGTGCCCTAACCTTATGGGCAAATAGATGGTGTGTCAGCATTAACACAGATAAGTGCAGCACTACACTCTTTACCCTCTCACCAAAACAAAAAGCCGGTCATATAAAGATAGACGGAGAGCTCTTGAAAGAAGACAAACAACCAACATACCTCGGAGTTACTTTTGATGATAAGCTGACATGGAAGCAGCACATAAACAAAGCAACAACAAAAGCCAGGAGGAAGTTAGCTATCCTGAGAAAACTAAGTGGAACCACATGGGGAGCCAGTGGGAATATACTCAGTAAAGTTTACCAGCAAGGCATAAGACCACACCTGGAATATGGTTCAGCTGCGTGGTGTCCTGCATCAAACACCACATTACAAGATCTAGATAAAGTGCAAAACCAGGCACTTAGAATAATGTTGGGAGCAATGAAATCAACACCCATAGCAGAGATGCAGAAAATGGGAAGAATGCAAACACTTGGCGAACGCAGAGACACAAAAGTACTAATTCAGGCAGAAAAGTTTCAGTGTATGCCAAGTCATCCAATGAAGGAAAGATTCCAAAACCTAGCAATGGGGCGACTGAAAAGAAGCAGCTTTATCCATCAAGCTAAACGACTCCGTAGACAACTTACAGACCTACCTGAAGTTGACAGACCCTTAAGGTCTGTACCAGAACAAACCCCATGGAGTGAAAGGCATGGAATGCCAATATACATTCAGACCCATGTGAAAGGAATACTAAGCGAGGACGAACTGAACAGTGTGCAGCGGAGGACAGTCACCCTCAGTTTCCTGGACGAGGAATATCCACAAATATATGGGTCAGAGTATACACAGATGGGTCAGCACAGAATGCTGTGAGGAATGGAGGTGCAGGTGTATATATAGAATATCCACACAAGCCTAGAGATACAATCAGAACACCGACAGGAAAATTCTGCAATAATTATGATGCAGAAATCCAGGCAATTACTGTGGCAGCTAAAAAACTGCTGAATTCCAACTCTGACCTATAGCCTGTGGTATTCCTGACAGATGCAAGGTCAGTGCTTCAAGCTCTCCAGTCTGGAAAACTAACAGACTTGAAAAAACTACTTAGCGAATTGTCTTACCAGTATAGGGTAACCATGCAGTGGATACCCTCTCACTGTGGAATACCAGGAAATGAAAAAGATGACCAACTGGCTAAGGAAGGTGCTGTCGAAGATCAACCAGATATACAAATCACCTACCATCAGAAAAAACAGATGATCAAGTCAATAAGAAAGCCACAAACACCAACACAAGATGACTATCACATTATGAACAGATCAGAACAAGTTATAATTCTACGTCTCAGAACAGGACACAACCGACTCCGCAGTCACATGTATACAAAGTTCAAGATTGGCAACACGGCCATGTGTACATGTGGACAGGCAGTACAGAGTGCCAAACATATACTTCAAGAGTGTTCTGAGCATGAAACGCTGAGGCAGACATATTGGCCAGAGGAAACAACACTGGAATCAAAGCTCTATGGGACACTGTATGAACTACAAAGCACAGTGAGTTTTATTAAGGAGACAGAATTGCAGATATAGACATGTTTCAAGTGAACGAAAGAAGAAGAAGAAGAAGTAGGTAACTAATGTATGCATCCTCAGTGACTCATTCAATAGGTAACTAATGTATGCATCCTCAGTGACTCATTCAGCAGGTAACTAATGTATGCATCCTCAGTGACACAATTCAGCAGATAACTAATGTATGCATCCTCAGTGACACAATTCAGCAGATAACTAATGTATGCATCCTCAGTGACACAATTCAGCAGATAACAAATGTATGCATCCTCAGTGACACAATTCAGCAGGTAACTAATGTATGCATCCTCAGTGACACAATTCAGCAGGTAACTAATGTATGCATCCTCAGTGACACAATTCAGCAGATAACTAATGTATGCATCCTCAGTGACACAATTCAGCAGATAACGAATGTATGCATCCTCAGTGACACAATTCAGCAGGTAACTAATGTATGCATCCTCAGTGACACAATTCAGCAGATAACTAATGTATGCATCCTCAGTGACACAATTCAGCAGGTAACTAATGTATGCATCCTCAGTGACTCATTCAGTAGGTAACTAATGTATGCATCCTCAGTGACTCATTCAGCATGATCAGATAAATGCAAATAGGCTGGGGTCATGAACTGTGACTTGAAGGCAATGGAGAGAGAAATTAAATGTCATGTTTAATTTTGTGCCAGATCATGTGGGTGTTCACGGAAAAGAGATAGCGAATTGACTGGTTTGTACTGGGTGTTCATGGGAAAGAGATAGCGAATTGACTAGTTTGTACTGGGTGTTCACGGAAAAGAGATAGCGAATTGACTGGTTTGCACTGGTGCTGGGATCAGTGGTAGAGAAATGGATTATGCTGATATTTTGCCCCCCCCCCCCTTCCCCTTACTGGAAGCAACATGGGTCAAAAAATCATTGAGGATGATGATTCCTTGTCAATATCCAAAATAAAGGTACTGGACTTGAAATTTATTGCTGCCAGAAATGAACACTTCAGTGATTTTTTAAGAATGTTTGTTAGCCAGCAGAGAACTGTAACTGTCCATTATCACGTAATGTTGGATAGACTGAAGTGGAGAAATGTAGAGATCTTATGAATATGTTCAGAGTGCAATGAGAATCATCTGATGACTAACTAACTGCAGTAGATCAGTGGATCATGCTGAAATTCCGAACATAATCAACAAGCTGGGTCAGTTGGATGATTTAGGTTGTGTTTCTTCTTCCATCGCTGTGAAGGCTGCAGGATATGAAGTTGGAACAAATATGAATATCATATAAGTATTGAGAAAAGTGCTATCAACCAACACAAGACTGTGGCAGTTACTCACCATGTACTGATAGATTGAATACGTGATCAAAGTACCTCTACAAATGTAACAAAAACATAACCATGATAATGATGATGATCTGATTATTTATTACCAAACTAGCATGGTCTATTTCTAACATGCTGTTAACTATACATTTCACAGAAGCCACCGTGTCTGTGGTAGTATTGACTCGTGTAGTACTCAGCGCTATACTTATGCAGATTTATCACTTTACTTGGTCGAAGATGTGCCAAATGAACAACTGGAGCCATGTAAACAAAGACTGATGAAAAGCTATTATACCATAGATAGTGGCATGTTTGCTTTCATTGATGTACATTTGGGTAGAGATTGTAAGTACAACTTTGCCCTTTTTTGACATAAAAATGAGATTTGAAACATTTCATTGTTGTTACTTTTAGAAATGATACATTGCAGATGTTTATTCAGTAACAACTCATAACATACACTAGACAATGTTTCTCAAACCTTGTAGTATTATACATAACATTCACTAGACAATGTTTCTCAAACCTTGTAGAATTATACATAACATTCACTAGACAATGTTTCTCAAACCTTGTAGCGCTATCTAATGCCAGTGATATCTACAAGATGTGGAAGCTCTTTAGAAATATGAGGTTTTTAACTAAAGTACCCTCTAAGCTGTATGGGTATGCATGAACCATAATCATGTGTATCCTTTCAAATCCACTAGGAGAGACTGGACACCAATGAGTCTGCCTGAAGTACAATAAGTTTCAAACCAATAATAGATCATTATCATTGCATTCTGGGAAAATTCATATGTAATACCATATTGTTCTTAGTATGTCTATGTCTAGAGAAGTTGGCATCTTGGCAGTGGTGGAGAGGCAACATTGTTATCTGTGAACCTTATTCTAGAAACTAGAAATAGAGTTATGGAAATTCACGGTTGCTGATGCTACTCAGAAAGGTACTTGATGATGACCTTAACTAGTGATATTCACTCATGTGGTAACCCAGGCTAGAGAGACAGTTTAATAAACAATGATAAAAAGTAATGTAGAGATAGTTTATTAAACAATGATTGAAAGTAATGGAAAGTAATGTGTATTACTTTTACAATATACACAATCTCTCAAAGTTAGGTACCAAAGTAATTTGGTGCACATTTGAAATGGACAGAACTTGATCATATGAAAAACATTTGCATGGTTTTAAAGCATTAATCTCTTGCAATTTGATAGTTGAGGTCAATAATCTTTTTTCAGCTGAAAATGCTTTCCGCATCTGTGATGGTCAGGAGTGTGATGGTATATGCAAGGAACTTCCCTCAGGTCAAGAATATTGTTCCTGTAATGCTGGATATTCAGGAACTGATTGTGGCACATTTGGTAAGTAAATAAGTGATAGCATGTACATCAGCAAGCAATCAGTCCAGATACATCAGTAGAAGACCAGTCTAAAAACAACATGAGATCCATCTAGATACATCAGCAGACCAGTCTAGATTTATCAGCAGAAGAACAGTCTAGATTTATAAGCAAAAGAACAGTCTAGATTTATCAGCAGAAAAACAGTCTAGATTTATCAGCAAAAGAACAGTCTAGATTTATCAGCAGAACAGTCTAGATTTATCAGCAGAAGAACAGTCTAGATTTATAAGCAAAAGAACAGTCTAGATTTATCAGCAGAAGAACAGTCTAGATTTATCAGCAAAAGAACAGTCTAGATTTATCAGCAAAAGAACAGTCTAGATTTATCAGCAAAAGAACAGTCTAGATGCATCAGAAGACCAGTCTAGATTTATCAGCAAACCAGTCTAGATTTATCAGCAAAAGGTCTAGATGCATCAGCAGATCAGTCTAGATTTATCAGCAGAAGAACAGTCTAGATTTATCAGCAAACCAGTCTAGATTTATCAGCAGAAGAACAGTCTAGATTCATCAGCAAACCAGTCTAGATTTATCAGCAGACCAGTCTAGATTTATCAGCAGAAGAACAGTCTAGATTTATCAGCAAACCAGTCTAGATTTATCAGCAGAAGAACAATCTAGATTTATCAGCAGAAGAACAGTCTAGATTTATCAGCAGAAGAACAGTCTAGATTTATCAGCAAACCAGTCTAGATTTATCAGCAGACCATTCTAGATTTATCAGCAGAAGAACAGTCTAGATTTATCAGCAGACCATTCTAGATTTATGAGCAGAAGAACAGTCTAGATTTATCAGCAGAACAGTCTAGATTTATCAGCAGAAGAACAGTCTAGATTTATCAGCAGAAGCCCCATCGAGGCCAGCTCCTTGGCGTGGAGATGGGGCTTAGTCCAGCCAGCAGAGGCTGGAAACTAAGACTGGCCGGGCCCTCCCACATTCGGGCAGGACCACAGTCTTGCCTAGCAAGTAAAGGTGCTGAAGTCAGCGACATTTGGCCAGAAGGCGCACCGCAACAATCAGAATGTCATGCATTATCGCACATGAATGTCTATATCTGCATTACCCCGTTATGGTGCTAACCCTGTGACGACTCACCAGGCAGGAGTAGCACCGGGCCCTATACCTCGAAAGGGCCCACCCCATACGACTGGAGGTCCTCTTCGATTGCCTTGTGGAGCCAGGAGGCACAAGAGTAATATCACTGACCAACAAATATTACCAACCAATGAGACATCACTTACAATAATGCACTGGAATGCTGAGGGTGTAAATAGCAAAACAGATGGCTTTAGCAAGAAATTAGAATTAGAAAACACCCTTCTTAAGGAACAGGTCAGCATTTGTTGCATACAAGAGACACACCTCAGCAAAGATGTAGCCTTTAAAATTGCAGGTTATCAGTGCTTTAGAGCTGATCGAATAGACAGAAGAAAAGGAGGTATACTAACCCTAGTCAAAAATAATATCAGCGCACATCAAACTGAGCTATACATGGAAGGAGCAGAATATCAGGTCCTTCAACTAAAGACCAAGAACACAGACTTCAACCTACTAAATTATTATTGTCCAAATGACCAGTCCCTTTCCCTGGACACAATACCGTACAGAGGAAGACTGATAGTATGTGGAGATTTTAATAGTCACTCACAAAGCTGGGGTTATGACCACATGGATAAAAGAGGAGAAGAACTTGAAAGCTGGCAAGACGATAAATGTCTTCTATTGCTTAATAAGCCAAAAGATCCTCCAACATACTACTCAAGAGCATGGCAAACCACTTCCACGCCAGACTTGGCATTGTACTCAGCAGACCTAAACTGGGAAATCAATAGAACAGTGGGGAAGCAACTTGGAGGTAGCGACCATCGACCAGTCCTCCTTAGTATTAAAAATGAACTCACAGGAAATGCATGTAGCCTTCCAAGATGGAATTATAAAAAAGCAAATTGGGGACTATTTAAACACCGCAGTAGTGTTTTAGCTGGACAAATAAATATGGAAGGAAAAGACATAAACGCCATAGTCAAAGAGTTCAATAAATGTATTCATCAAGCTGCCAAGGAAGCAATACCAAGAGGAGCTCGCAAACAATACAAGCCATACTGGAGTGAACAACTAGAACTGCTGCAAGAGGAATTAGAAAAAGCACGGACGGAAGTGGAAAATAACCCAAGCCAGGAACATCACAACAAACATCAACACGCAAAAGCTAAATTCCAAAGAGCCAAACTAGAAGCTAGAAGAAAGAGCTGGAAAGAGAAAACAGAATCCTTAAATTTTGAAAAGGATGGAAGAAAACTGTGGAAACTGGTCAAACAACTAAATGATGAGGGAACAGGAAGAAGCACAAACATAACACTCGTACAAAATGGCAAAATGATTACAGGAAAGGAAGCAGTAGATAATTTTGCTAGGATATTTGCTAAAGACTGCAATATTGAAATTAGTCCAGAGAAACAGCATACTGTGCGGAGCGACCAAAAAAGTAAATTGGAACATGCTCAGACTAGAATCAGTGATGAAAACAGTGCAGATGAAATTATGGATACATTGTTCACATATAGTGAATTAGAATTAGCAGTCTCTAAACTAAAGCTAAATAAGTCCCCAGGAATTGATGAAATATCAAATGAAATGATAAAGAATCTAGGAACAACAGCCAGAAGGAAACTATTGGACATCCTAAATATTAGCTGGACTACTGGGAAAATACCACAAATCTGGAGAGAATCAATTATGGTCCCTTTGCTTAAACCTGGAAAAGATGGAACAACACCAACTAGCTACAGACCAATTAGTCTTACAAGTTGCCTGTGCAAAACAATCGAACGCATCATAAACCTAAGACTAAAATTTCACCTGGAAAGTAGAAAATTCCTTGCACCACAGCAGGCAGGTTTCAGGCAATGCTACTCCACAGAGGATCAAACCACATACCTCTCACAGGAAATTGAGGATGCTTTCCAAGACAAAAAATCAGTTTTAGTGGCATGGATTGATTTACAGAAGGCCTTTGATAAAGTATGGAAAGAAGGATTGCTTCAAAAAATGAGAAACTACAAGATATGTGGAAATATGTACAGATGGACGAAAGCCTTTCTTCACAATAGAAGAGCCAGAGTACAAGTAAATGGCAAAAAAAGTAGGAAAGTATTACTACGCCATGGAGTGCCTCAAGGAGGAGTTCTATCACCCACTCTTTTTCTCATATTTATCAATGATCTAATTGAAGAAATACCCTGTGGAACTAAGGCAGCACTATATGCAGATGACTTGGTTCTATGGTGCACACATGAGAGCGCCATGGTTACCACAAAAATGCTTCAGAGAGCCATGGACATTTTGACTAATTGGGCTGACAAATGGTGTGTAAGTATCAATATAGAGAAGTCAGCAACAACCCTTTTTACACTTTCACCAAAACAAAGAGCAGGAAACATCTATGTAAATAAAACTATCTTAAAGGTAGATGACCAACCCACATATCTTGGTGTAACATTTGATGCCAAAATGACATGGAAACATCATATCAGCAAAGCAGAAACAAAGGCTAGAAGGAAGATAGCTATACTAAGAAAACTGAGTGGGACAACTTGGGGAGCTAATGAAAGAATTCTAAAAAATGTATACCAACAAGCCATTCGACCACACTTGGAATATGGTTCTACAGCATGGAGTTCATCATCAAACACTACACTACAAAACCTAGATAGAGTACAGAACCAAGCACTTAGAATCATTACAGGCGCAATGAGATCCACACCAATCATAGAAATGCAGAATATCGAAGGGATGCAGTCATTGAAAGAGCGTAGAGATACTAAAATTATAATTCATGGAGAAAAGTTTCTTTCCCACCATAGTCACCCAATGAAGGAAAGATTCCAGAATCTATCACAAGGACGGCTTAAAAGAAGCAGCTTCATACACCAGGCCAAGCGTCTACGTAGACAGGTATCGGATCTACCAGAGGTAACAATACCACTGACATCTCAACCAGAACACACCCCATGGGAAAAACGGACATGCCTACCAGTGACCGTCCAAACAACAGTAGCAGGTGTGCATGGGGATGAACATCAGAATAATCTGCAGAAAAGAGTAGCAGCTCTCAGTTTCCTTGATCATGTTTACCCAAGTGATCTATGGACCAGAGTATATACAGATGGATCAGCACAGAATGCAGTAAAAAATGGAGGAAGTGGTGTATATGTAGAATACCCAGATGGCACCACTGATACCACTTGTATACCAACAGGGAATTACTGCAACAACTATGACTCTGAAGTCAAAGCTATTTATACAGCTGCAGAGAAACTGTTAACATTGGACAGGACCTCACAGCCTATTGTAATACTTACAGATGCAAGGTCAGTACTAGAGGCATTACAATCCAATAAACTTCCAGAGTTAAAACAGGTATTGTCCATGGTACAAAATAGGTGTAGAGTTATACTGCAATGGATTCCATCACACTGTGGAATATCAGGAAATGAGAGAGCTGATAAACTCGCCAAGGAAGGTGCTAACATGCAGCAACCGGATGTACCAATCAGCTATCACCAAAAGAAATCCATGATAAAGGCACAACGAAAGCCTAACTTACCTCCACGGGATGACTACCACCTACTTAACAGACAAGAACAGGTCATCATATTTCGACTGAGAACTGGACACAATAGACTAAACAGCCATATGTATACAAAATTTAAAATTGGCACAACAGCAAAGTGTAATTGTGGACAAGTCAACCAGACCTCAGAACATATCCTTCAAGAATGTGCAAACTATGACACATAGATGCACATACTGGCCTTCTGATACACCAATGAATGTTAAACTTTATGGTACAAAACAAGAAATGGAAAACACTGTCCAATTTATACAAGAAACAACACTGCAGATATAGACATTATTAGCGAATGAAAGAAGAAGAAGAAGAATCAGCAGAAGAACAGTCTAGATTTATCAGCAAACCAGTCTAGATTTATCAGCAGACCAGTCTTGATTTATCAGCAGAAGAACAGTCTAGATGTATCAGCAAACCAGTCTAGATTTATCAGCAAATCAGTCTAGATTTATCAGCAGAAGAACAGTCTAGATTTATCAGCAGAAGAACAGTCTAGATTTATCAGCAGACCAGTCTAGATTTATCAGCAGAAGAATAGTCTGTATAAAATGTACTTGGTATACTATGTAGGACAGTGTAAGTGGGGGTAAAGATCTGCACGGGGTAAAGATCCACAGTTGTTTTATTTCTAATCTATGAGTTTTTCAGATACTACCACAGACTACATTAGACACCAACATTCCAATATCTTACAGAACAAAGTTTCATAGTTTAAGGACAAATACATTTTCAACAATGAGACAAATAATTTTTCTTATGTTTAATCTATCTTCCTTTTCAATTCTCACTGTCTGTCTGCTGTTATCAATAATATTGTGACTTTTAAATATGATTTGGGGTAAAGATCAGCATGTTATGGGGCAACGGTCAACATTCAAAATGTATTCTTCAGGAATGCCAATGTCATGAGAAATTGCTGATGCCAATCCAAAATTCTGGGAGACACCGACATATATTGTTGAAATGATCATCCAACATTACAGAGAAATAATTAGTTTTACAAAGAAATAATTAGTTTTACAATGAAATAATTAGTTTTACAATGAAATAATTAGTTTTACAAAGAAATAATTAGTTTTACAAAGAAATAGTTAGTTTTACAAAGACATAATTAGTTTTACAAAGAAATAATTAATTTTACAAAGACATAATTAGTTTTACAAAGAAATAATTAGTTTTACAAAGACATAATTAGTTTTACTAAGAAATAATTAGTTTTAAAAAGACATAATTAGTTTTACTAAGAAATAATTAGTTTTACAAAGACATAATTAGTTTTACAAAGACATAATTAGTTTAAAAAACAGAATTTACCCAAAAAAAACTTTATCTAAACTTTTTTTCCGGAGATTAAAGTTACATACCGGCTATACTTTGGTAGTGCTTTATAGTGGTCACATAAAGTAGCAATGCAGTAAAGATAACAGTAGTAGGCTACTTACATATAACACAGGCTTTGATGTTTCACTCCAACATAACAGATGGACTATCACTAAGACTAAGAAGGGCTTATGAGATGTAGGCCCTAAACATGAAAACATACAAATTATAATGCATAAGAAATTTTCAACATTTCAATCTATTAGGTCTTTCTCAAGAATATAGAAAACAAAAAGTGAAAAACAATGAAAACAGTAAAACAATGTTACCACCACAGAGGCACTAGATACACTATTGTCTATTCCCAGGCAAATGATTGTTGATCGCAACAATCACTGTAGGGCTCTGTGTAATGAAGCATCCAATGTGGTACCCCTACAACCCGACAGGTTACGGGTTAATAGAAAGATAATGACGTGTATCATTATTTTGTCTGTGGATCTTTGTCCCATCAAATTGTCCCTTCTGCAACTTATCATAAAGAAGTATCTTGGACAGGAAATGATCTAGCATATTTACCACATGATTCGTGGATGTAAAAAATGGCTTGCACTGGGGATATCAATTTAAGTGAAGAAAAGTTATGCAGAGCGTTGACCTCACTCTCTTGTCTGACCTCATTTAAAATCAGTAGCACAACAAATCCAGATTACTGGAAATAAATTTCAATGCAGTGGATGATCAAAGCAGGTCATTGACCCTACTAGATGTCCAACAGAATGTCAACCAGAGAACAAAGATACACTGTGTTTCAATTTTTTAACACCAATGATTTGACACATCCAACTTCAGGCTTTCTGAATGATTGCTGATTGTGTTCTTAAATTTCAGATTCTGGAACAAAAGTGAATATCTTTGACATCTGAATATTTGCTGATTGTGTTCTTAAATTTCAGACTGTAGAACAAAAGTGAATGTTTTTGACAACATTGATAACAATCTGTGTCAAAATGGAGGCCAGTGTGTACAGAAGCCAATGAGTTCAGATCTTATGTGTCAGTGTGAGCCTGGCTATGCTGGAGATTTATGTCAGGGTGAGCTTTGATAAGTAACTGCTTCTGTTGGTATAGGGCTTACTCCATAGGCTTTTATACCTACCAGTATGCATTTTTGAGAACAACTCTGACATAGATAGGCCCGTGTATACACGTATGTTATATATATGCGTTAAATGCTATTATTCATGACTGTTTACATTTACAAGATAAATTTCTGTTTGGATTTTTAATCTAATGTATTCTGGTATTGATTTACGATACATATTCTCATAATATTTATAATTTCTCTGTGTGTTCAAATCTATTTGATGTGACTTCAGAAGAGGGTTATCCATCAGAATTTTAGCTTTTTCATTTTTCTGGGGTAGCCAGGGGTAAAAAGATGAATGGTGTAAAATGTCACTGCTGATTTTTTCTGCATCTATGTGTTCTTCCAATACCACACCTCACTAGATCAGATGCCAACATGTCAATCTTTGACACAGTGAACTTTGATAGGTTAAAGACAAATCAATTAGATCTTTGTTATCAATTTCCACCTTTGTGATAGCTGTGTCTGCTCTTAGATAGTCTGTCTATACACAAGTGCAGGTGTTCTGAAGTTCATTTATTCTCCCATGCAGTGAGTTAATTATGTTAAAAGCATCTGTAAAAGTGGTTTCCTGTAATTTCAGAAGTCCAGTAGCTACACTTCATTGAAATATGACTTAAAAATCTCTTGATTCTTTAATAGGAACAAGTGTCACAGCACTGGGGGCATTCCCATATATGCTCTGCTTGCTGTTCTGTCTGCCATCTAAAAGTTCATCTAGAAGCTGTTCTAATCAATTCAAAATTCAATCCTGTCTCTTCTTATCTTGGTGCCGTTCACCAAGGGTTTAACTGCCAAAACATTGGCTCTTTCATTTTCCCTGACCCCAGCATGACCTGGACAGTAGATCCATGTAATGCTCTGTGCGTTGTTGAAAAGAGTGACCCATTCAGTTCTGATCATACACTTTTCTATCTTGCGCAGCATACTTTGAGAGTCCGATAGAATCACTAAGTCTGTTGGTGGTTGTGTCGCCAGCCAAGTAAGTCCTGCTGTTACCTCTTCTATTTCCATTCTCATACGCGATGTTGTAGTATGTTATGCAGCTGACTTCTCAGCTAATTTCTTGCCATTTTGGTAGGCCATGAAACCCCAACCACACCTGTTTGTTTCTTGTGTTACTGAGCTGTCTGTGTAAATTATCATATCGTGTGGCTTCGAGTGCTGCAGTAAGAGTTCTTGGATCATTTCCTCTGTTCTGTTGGCAGCCCAGTCGTGGCACTCTCTTCCCATCTGTATCACCACTGTTGTCAATAACTTTCTCTCTTTGCCAAATGTCATCTATTCACAGCGTCTTCCCACTTCCTCCAGCTCACAAACTCTTCTATAATATTTATTGCACACAACCATGCAATGTCTGTTATAGTTTGCACATTTTTCATGTGGTGACAGATATATCATGCCATTAGCAGATAGACTCAATGCTAAACCAGCATTGCTAGTACAATCACAGATTTCTGTTTACTCAGCTTGCCAGCTACAAAGAAAAATGTAAATTTATTACAGACTACAGGACTGATACATTGAGAATAGATATGTGTTCACTGTCAGGTCGCTCAGCTCGAGAACGCCTTGCTCTCAAACGGGTGGTGTGAGACTCAAACTTGGACTAGGAGTACACGATCTCGGTGAATGACACCTCGGCTAAGAGGGCGAAAGAGCCAGGATCCAACTCTTCCGATGAGTTCTTCCCCTTAAGGAACCAGGCTCATGGATGAGAAACAGTTCAGTACCCGATGGGCACAGGCACAGTATGTCTAATTACACGAGGCAAGTTCATAGACAGTGGAACACCTCGTGCAAGACAGACGAGAGCAAAAATCGTCTGGGCGAAGGGACACCACATACACGCATGCCTGGAGACAGATATGGAGGCTGTCACAGGCTAGGGTAGCCCACCCGAATTGTCAAGGTATGCCAAAATCGGAAGTGCTAGGCCTACAAGGCGCATAATGTTGGGCACAACGTAATCGCGCTCCTGGCAGAAATCGCACGGATATCCGTGCTGGTTACAATGGAGCGAACGCAAAACAGTCACTTTATATTACTATAAGGATTGACACATCCAAATCCTAGCCCCCCCCTCCCAACAACTAAACACCCTCCCCCCAAAAACTAAAAATCTAACACCAATCCTTCCCCTCCATGACATCACCCAACCCCCCACCCAACAACTAACACTTCCCGAAAAGTTGTCTCCCCTCCAAGCCATATTTCTAAACTGAGTTTGAATAAAGGGACACAATAAATGTCATGTTTTTGTTAACACTGTTTATCATCGCTTACTGAGTTTATAACACTAATGCTGGTTACATTTTTATGAGACTATATTTAGTTCGGTACAAAAATAGTCCAAAACTGCTCAAATTCAACCATTATAGTTTTTCTACTACAAATGGCTTCTAGGTTGACAATCTCAGGAAACATTATCAGCAGAAATATAAGAAATACACAGAATACTGCCCACATCATCCCAAGATTTCATTACTCACAGAAAAATATGTACTAACACTGTATTTCCCATATCCCTATCAGTGTGTAAATAAGGTTTTCAGAAACTTCCATGTAGATTTTTTTGGTTGATCACTCATCCATTTGTTAACCATTTTCTGAAATTTTACGTTTATCCAACTTTCCATTATTTTCTTGATATGATTAAATTGAAACTATTTTTGCTGCTCAATTACAGTGAATCTGAATTCATGTCCACTTCTACCAGCAAGACCCCCTGGATTGATTGGTCTATGTCAGTCTACCTGCAGTACTGGAGAATGTCCCGAGATGAAAATGTGCTGCAAAGTCTCTTGTGGTGGTAATTCATGTGTTGAAGGTAAGACTGTCATGATTTTTCATGTGTTGAAGGTAAGACTTTCATGATTTTTTTATTCATTGTATTTTTAGCTGTTGGAAAAATCCAACAGCACAACAAAGAATATTATACTAAATGATTTTCTCATTGCATAGTTTACAATTCCCTCTTCATGCACTTTGTATCATGACTATTTTCTACTTTGTATCATGATTACGTTGTACTTTGTATCATGATTACGTTGTACTTTGTATCATGATTACGTTGTACTTTGAATTTTGCACAAGTTAATTAGTTATTAATGAATATTATAATTCTTCCATCTACAATGTCTCCAAAAAAATCTGAAAAAATTGCAGAATATTGCATCACATGAGGAAAAATTGCAGAATATTGCATCACATGAGGAAAAATTGCAGAATATTGCATCACATGAGGAAAAATTGCAGAATATTGCATCACATGAGGAAAAATTGCAGAATATTGCATCACATGAGGAAAAATTGCAGAATATTGCATCACATGAGGAAAAATTGCAGAATATTGCATCACATGAGGAAAAATTCTACGTATCAGTGCTAAGATATATAAGAATTCAATTCTGAACAGAAGAGCTAAGGTGCAACAGTTCAGCGATGACATTTTCTCATGACTCAGATGTAAGGTGCAACAGTTCAGTAATGATATTTTCCCATGATTGTTCTTAAACAGCCTAATTTGGTCACAGATCAGTAGATTTAACCATGAAAAGACATGTTTGGCTCATGACACCTATTAACTTATGACACCCATTTGGCACCTATAAACTCAATCTGGTACAGAGTTGCTTCTGACTGTCTTTCAAATCAAATAAAGCCATACATAAATATATATTATAGGCACTAGCCTATATGAACTAGCAGATCATTTTTGCACCTCTATTCACAATAATTAAAGTAGTGTGTCAGTAAATGTAAATGTAATAAATATTCAACATACTAGCAGAAATGAAACTGATTGAACTATTGAATTTTACATAAAAATCATGCATAGACCTGGCATATCCTTCAAAATTGGAATTCAGCGTGTGTTTCTATTCCATTAACATTGATGCGATTCATCCACTGTGATCGAAATATATCACAGATGCAAATCTCTTCACTTCATCACTAACTTTTAATTAGCCTTGTGTTAACACAGTTATCGTACTTCCATCTTGTTTAATTACCGTCTGACACTTTGATTACTAGACCTCTGCTACTTACCACATCTAGGAAAGTAAATATGGAGGACTGGTTCTTTCCAGATCTCATGCCTACTGCATATTTTGCCTGTTTACAGAGCCTGAGGAGCCTGAACGGAGTTAGATATTGTACACAGGTTCATTCCCAGTTTTTTTATAGTGTGTACAGTTGTATGCTTTCAATGAAATTACATCATTAGCAGACTGTAGCACCAGAAATAACAAAATGGCTATAAATTTAATGATATGAATGTGCACAAGAGGAGAAGGGATAATCCTAGAGTTTAGGAGGGGGAGGGAGGATGTTGCATGTATGATTAGACCTAATCTCCTAATCCTAACAATCACTCCCCCTTCTTAAACTCTATGATTAGACTTACGTAAAACACAGGTTTATATTTCGTTTCAATGGGACACGACAGACTATAGCTAAAACTAGTGGGTAATGATGGGCAATGATGAGCACACAAGAAATCATAAAAATTACAATACACAAATCACATTCAACATTTCAACCAAAAGGTCTTTATCAAGACACAAACAAAACATCAAAAGACGATGAATGGAAAAATTATCACAACATCCAACGGAAATATGGAAATGATATGCCAGAAGGTCAGAAAATACATAAAAACGTAAATATATGTGGAAATGAAACGAACAAAAAGATGAGTAAATGATGAAACAAAAAGAATAAAGACAAAGACCACACCAACCCAGTACTAGATATAAGAGTGGTTGGAATTGAGTCCAAAAGGCTTGAGTGTACCAAATTAAAAAATGAGACGATTTTCTAGAGCATACCTAGATCTATCATCGGCGGTGCAAGATCTGATGACGGTGACCTGAATATCAAAAGCACCATGATGATCATTACCATTGAAGTGTGTGGCCACAGGTGTGGCTGTTCTGTACTTGATGTCATGAAGATGGTTACAAAAGCGATAGCTCAATCGTAGGCTGGTTTCCCCGATGTACTGTTTGCCACAGCGTTTACATATGATCACGTAAATGACATAACGGGATTCACATGTAAAGGCCTTATCGATGGAGAAAGTGGTCTTGGGAAATAAAGTGGAGCACATCTGAACTATGTAAGGACATGTATAGCAACGGACACGTGAGGAACGAACAGTTCCAAAATGGTCAGGAACAGAACACTTACGGTGGCTATGAACCAAGATGTCCTTCAGATTTCTATCACACCTATAAGCCACCAGAGGTAAGTCATGGAAAGCGTCACGGGTGTCAGGATCAGACTGGAGAAGAGAATAATGTTAGAGCATGATGCGTCGAATAGAAGAGTTACAGGGATGAAAGGTAAGAAAAAGTTTAACCTTATCAGAGGAGGAGGAAGAACCCTGGGAGTTAGTCAAGGTATCGAGGTGAGACAAATGGCGCACACGGAGCCAAGCGGATGAAAAAATGCTGTCAAGGAACGATCGTCTACGGAAAAACTAAATACGAGAAAATCGTTGTAATCGCTACATAAGAGATGCAGGCGAAGAAGCTGGGAGTAAGGCAGAGAGTTTCGACAAGCATGAGGATGAGCAAATAGTTTTAGCTATAGTCTATCGTATCCCATTGAAGCGATATATAAACCTGTGTTTTCTAAATTTCTAAATTCTGTGAAGTAACATCTAAGTCTATGCCTATTTCTAAATATTGTCTATATAGCCTAATTGAATAATAGGGCCTGTATATAAATTCTGTCCATATAATCAAATAATATTGAAATATCTGGTTTATTCTTATTTTCTATGTTTATTTTTTCTATGTTTATTTTCTATGAGATCCTGTGAATTCTATGTTCTATATTTTCAGTGGGTTACCTGCAGAAAATGGCAGCCAGTTTAACAATAAATCAACAGTATGATCCTGAGCTCAATAATACCGACAGCAGTTATTTCAAAAACATGACAGATTTTATAATTCCTGTTGTAAGTTACATACATGTCAACTAGTACAGAGTCTCTATATTTTGTACAGAAAATACTGAGCTTTCATTGCACATGTCTATATTGATATTCAGTATTGTACATTTATAGTCAATGTAAAGGGTAGCGGGAGGCAAAGTGTCACACATTTCACATTTTTCTGTATTCTGGCAACTAGACTAAACTATGAGAGAGCAAACTGCCATCACTGTAGGCCAATAGCTTATCCATCCATCTAACATTAGTAAAAGTATTGAAAACATACAGCTACATGTAGACAGTTAAAGGAGATTTTTTTTGAACATACCTATGTAAAATATCACTTTGCCCCATTATTTGGGCAAAGTCAGAGACAAAAAAGTTATATAAACCATTATAACATTGAAGGAGATCATTACTGTGACAGGTCAAGGACACCGGTGTGTAAGCATGTGCTAAGAATAAATAGAATAAATAGATTGACCTAGTTTCATAACTTTAATCTGAAAAAAAAGTTAGATTAAACAATAGTTCACAAGTTCTATTTTAAAGTAATAATGTCTATGTAAGATTGAATGATCATTATAACAAGAATATATCGGTCTCTCCCAGCTTTAGATCTGCATAAGCAACTTCCTCATGACATTGACATTTTTTTTTGAAAATTTTGAATGTGACATTTTGCCCCAATAATGTGTGACACCGTAGCTCAAAATCAAATTTTTAGTTGCTATCATAAATTGCAATGGAAAAAAAAAAGTACCTAGACAAGATAATGTGTTTAATTACTTAACAACACAATATATATATTTCAGTTTAAACATTTACAAATCCTAATAGTAATGATAACAGCAGGCAGAGTGTGAGAAGTTGCACAAAAATAGATTGAACATAGTGAAAACATATTATTCAGCATTATTTAAAATTGACTTGTTCTTGACCTATCAAACTTTGCTGTGTTAAAGAATGTAATTTTGACGTCTGACCTATCGGAAGAACAGGTGTTTTCCCATGTATCAATATTTATTACAAAAACTTTCAGTGAGATCTTTAACAAATCCTTGTAGTGTTTCTATTGGCTACCCAGAGAACGTATACTCTTATGTAACACATTATATCAATAATAATATTATGACAATCTTTCATTTATAGATTAATAATAATAGTAATGATGAAGTGACATTCTGTTATTACGTATAACAATTTCATGCAGATCAATGATGAATGTTGACAACATTTCCCCATCAGATTAACTCATACATGGTCTCAAAGAATATACCAGGCTTTCTGACAGTCAAATTTGTGGGATTTGAACCAAGTGTCTCTAAATCAGAAAGAAAGAAAAGACAAAACATGTAAGATTTATACTTAACTAATCATATTTATACTTAACTAATCATATTTATACTTAACTAATCATATTTATACTTAACTAATCATATTTATGAGTAATATTTATTGTTTTCATAAATAATGAATATAGGTGAATTATTCAAGATGGATATAGGATTGCATCATGGTTGCATATTTTATCCAGTACTGTTTAACATATATCTTGAATATATAGTGCAAGAGGTATTACAAGATCACTAGACATCAATAATTATTGGAGGTAGGCTACTTTTTAACTTGCGTTTTGCTGATGATATCGATCTCTTGGCTGGTTCAGAATCTGAACTCCAGAAACGCACATCAAAGTTGAAAGAAGTTAGTTGGAAATTTTGCATGGAAATCAGCATTAATAAAATCAATTTATTGGTGACTAGTGAAACCAATCAAGGTCCCCCAAATATCCAGTTAAATGGTGACTAGTGAAACCAATCAAGGTCCCCCAAATATCCAGTTAAATGGTGACAAACTTGAAGAAGTTACCACCTTCAAATATTTTGTGTTCCAAATATATGATGATGGCAACTGGGGAAATGTGGTTAAGCTAGGATTGAAAATGGCAATGTCTGCCATGTCAAGGTTGAATATGATTTGGAAAAGTAAGATCAGTATTATAGTAAAGATAAATCTATTCAGATCTGCTTGTGCCAAGAATACTTTTATACAGATGTGAACATTGGACACTCAATGTAGACACAGAAAAAAAATATTCAGGCTCTTGAAACAAGTGCTACAGGTCTTGCTATAGAACACAAGACAAATATGTTTGTCCGGTAGCAAATAAACAAACTTGCAGGTCATCAAGAATCACTTTTGGCAGTGATGAAATGGTGTAAACGTGCTTGGTTTGGATATGTAATGAGACATGATGGACTTTCTAAAATTATTTCACAAGGAACAGTCAAAGATGAAAGGAGGAGAGTAGGACAAAGAATGTCTTGGATTGAGGACATAAAGGAATGGTCTGGGAGTGGTTTTCTGCACTTCTCGAAATGGTTGAAGATATAGTTGTTTGGAGAGCTGTTTCGGATCATGTCTTGAATGTGACACCTCTACCACCATGACAGGTTATGGGTATTATTATTACTATTATATTTATGTATCCATGTTTACAGCAGATTTGCTATTCATATTTATATGTCGAATGTTGCCATGGATTAACTGTTACTATTAACATGTTCATTGTTGCTGTTGATTAGCTGTAGGTAGTTTAAGAACAAACACACACAACAATATGGCTAAGGAGAATGTGCTGAACTAGCTTACTGAGCATCTGTTGGATGTGGACACTATTATACATGCAGCATCTGTTGGATGTGGACACTATTATACATGCAGCATCTGTTGGATGTGGACACTATTATACATGCAGCATCTGTTGGATGTGGACACTATTATACATGCAGCATCTGTTGTTCAGTAGAGTTATTTTCCCCAGTAGAGTTATTCTTTCGAGTAGAGTTATTCTTCCCAGTAGAGTTATTCTTCCAAGTAGACTTATTCTTCCCAGTAGAGTTATTCTTCCCAGTAGACTTATTCTTCCCAGTAGACTTATTCTTCCCAGTAGACTTATTCTTCCCAGTAGAGTTATTCTTCCCAGTAGACTTATTCTTCCCAGTAGAGTTATTTTTCCCGATAGAGTTATTCTTCCCAGTAGAGTTACTATTCCAAGTATAGTCTGCATAAACTTTTGAAGCAATTAACATTATTTCTACATTTCTAGAGACACTGTAATTAACGTGGAATTACTCTTCTCTGACAAAATCCCAGTGGAGAACATGTTTGACATCAGAAATAGCCTCCAGAAAAATGGTTCAATGGATATGAATTTTCCTTATGTAGTCTCAGTGGTCAGTTTTGGACTTCAAGGTAACATGTTAGTTAATTACTTTTAAAAAAATGAAAAATTTATGTATTTTGTCATTTCAGCTTTTGTTGTCATCTCAAGTCTTGATGATATGTTGTTGTTGTCATCTCAAGTCTTGATGATATGTTGTTATTGTCATCTCAAGTCTTGATGATATGTTGTTATTGTCATCTCAAGTCTTGATGATAATCAGTTTTTATGTTATGATGTTGATTGTCTTCTGTGATTCACAAGATTGAAGTTCTTTCTAGTTAAATGTTCAAACACTTTCAATCTCTATTGTTGCACATATTTTGTGAGAATGTTTTATAAGAAAGGAAAGCATTGACAAACATTAAGAACTGGACAGGACAAGATTTTTTTCTCACTTGTCTGCATTATTGAACTTAGAAATGGCTGGAGGACTCTGTGTTGATACATCCAATGTGATGTCCCTTCAACTCTTCTAGAGTTAATAGATAGGAAGAGATTTTACAACAAGATATTCCTGAAATACCTATCTCACTATCAAAACCAGAGGTGAGGCCCCACATATTCCTGAGATACTTATCTGACTTCAGCAATGAGAGGAAGGTCACAAACAATGCATGAAGTTGAGAATTATTTGAAGGGTACAAATGTCCTGAAGTAGGACACTATAGGTAGCAGAACTGTGGGGGTAGGAGGGGGAAATAGGACAAAACAGGTAACATAACTATGCGGTGAAACAGGACACTACAGGTAGCAGAACTATGGGGGTGGGAAGGGGCATGAAACAGGACACTACAGGTAGCAAAACTATGGGGGTTGAACAGGACACTACAAGTAGCAGAACTATGGGAGTGGAACAAAACACTACAGGTAACTGAACTATTGGAGTGGAACAGGACACGACAGGTAGTAGAACTATGGGGGTGGAACAGGACACTACAGGTAGTAGAACTATGGGGTTGGAAGAGGACACTAAAGGTAGAACTATGGGAGGTAGAACAGGACACTACAGGTAGCAGAACTATAGGGATGGAACAGAACTATGGGGGTGGAACAGGACACTACAGGTAGCGAAACTATGGAGGTGGAACAGGACACTACAGGTAGAAAGAGATATGAGGGTGGAACAGGACACTACAGGTAACAGAACTATAGGGGTGGAACAGGACACTACAGGTAGAACTATGGGAGGTAGAACTGGACACTACAGGTAGTAGAACTATAGGAGGGGGAGGGGGGGAAGGAAAGAACATTTTAACTCTGTCCATGGAGGAAATCCTGTGAAAATGGTGAAACAAGGTACTACAAGCAGCAGAACTATTGGGGGGGGGGGGAGAGGATTATGTTTAACTCTGTCCATGGAGGAAATCCTGTGAATATTTCTGAGAGTGTTATTATGAGACAGACAAGACAATGTTCCTGCTAGATTTCTGTTTCTGAGTGTTATTATGAGACAGACAAGACAATATTGCTGCTAGATTTTCATCATGTTACAGTCCAGAGAATGGAAATGCATTGTGCCACCATTTTAATTTCACAAATGGCTCAATACATCTATCTTCAGCAGCAGAGTTACATCATCTCATGGGTGGTGTTGAGAAAGTTATTTTGTCCACTAAACAAAGAAGGTGAGATAATGGTAGTGAATCATGACAGGTGGACACAGGAGAATAATTTAGAGGAGAATAATTTAGAGGAGAATAATTTAGAGGAGAATAATTTAGAGGAGAATAATTTAGAGGAGAAAGCTATGAATATCAGACAGGAGAATAATTTAGAGGAGAAAGCTATGAATATCAGACAGGAGAATAATTTAGAGGAGAAAGCTATGAATATCAGACAGGAGAATAATTTAGAGGAGAAAGCTATGAATATCAGACAGGAGAATAATTTAGAGGAGAAAGCTATGAATATCAGACAGGAGAATAATTTAGAGGAGAAAGCTATGAATATCAGACAGGAGAATAATTTAGAGGAGAAAGCTATGAATATCAGACAGGAGAATAATTTAGAGGAGAAAGCTATGAATATCAGACAGGAGAATAATTTAGAGGAGAAAGCTATGAATATCAGACAGGAGAAGAATTTAGAGGAGAAAGCTATGAATATCAGACAGTTTGTAGACTACCAATGTGATAAGACAGCAGACAGGAGGGCTGAATAGTGAGAGGGTTGGATAATTGGAATGTTGGTTAGTGGAAGGGTTGGATAGTGAGAGTATTGGATAGTGACATAATTGGATAGTGGTAAGGTTGGATAGTGACAGAATTGGATAGTGGTAAGGTTGGATAGTGACAGAATCGGATAGTGGTAAGGTTGGATAGTGACAGAATTGGATAGTGGTAAGGTTGGATAGTGACAGAATTGGATAGTGGTAAGGTTGGATAGTGACAGAAATGTCTAGGAAGTTGTAATAAGAGGTAGAGATCTTAGACATGAACTCAATGGCAGAGTTAGGAAATTTGATGTCAGAATGGGGAACTTGGTGTAATAGTGGGGGAACTTGATCACAGAGTGGGGAAACTTGATCACAGAGTGGGGAAACTTGATCACAGAATGGGAAACTTGATGTCATAGTGGGGAACTTGATGTCATATTGGGGAAACTTAATGACAGAGTGGGGAACTTGATGGCATAGTGGGGAAACATAAATGACAGAGTGGAGAACTTGATGACAGAGTGGGGACACTTGATGACATTGTGGGGAACTTTATGACAAAGTGGAGAAACTTTATGACATAGTGGGGAACTTGATGACAGAGTGGGGAAACTTGATGACAGAGTGAAAAATGTTGATACAATTTAAATGCAAGACAAATCTCCCTCAGTCATGTCAGTGGTGTCAATGCTTTTGTCAATGTACCTTTGGAACACAATTGCCAGGTGTGTCAGTGATGTTAATGCTATTGTTGATGTACCTATGGAACACCATTAGTAACAGTCTATCATACGATTGATATACTTGGTGCTCAAGATAACCCATAAACAAGAAGGCATAGCTAGAGTTCATGATGGTGTCTATGTGGAGATCACTGATATGGTTGAACAAGTGACCATTAAACTCAATGGGGGAAAGTGAGAATTGGTTCAGAAAGATGCATGAGTGAAGAAGTAAACACAGAGGAATAAAAACAATTTGTCAAGGAAAACTGCAAGGCCTTGACACTATCTGAGTTTGGTATGCAAGAGTAAAGAGAACAAACATCCAATAGGAAGAGAGGATAAGTGTGAGCAGGATACAGCAAACATCCAATAGGATGAGAGGATAAGTGTGAGCAGGATACAGCAAACATCCAATAGGATGAGAGGATAAGTGTGAGCAGGATACAGCAAACATCCAATAGGATGAGAGGATAAGTGTGAGCAGGATACAGCAAACATCCAATAGGAAGAGAGGATAAGTGTGAGCAGGATACAGCAAACATCCAATAGGAAGAGAGGATAAGTGTGAGCAGGATACAGCAAACATCCAATAGGAAGAGAGGATAAGTGTGAGCAGGATACAGCAAACATCCAATAGGAAGAGAGGATAAGTGTGAGCAGGATACAGCAAACATCCAATAGGATGAGAGGATAAGTGTGAGCAGGATACAGCAAACATCCAATAGGATGAGAGGATAAGAGGACCACTGAATGTGAAGAACACTGTACAATCAACCTCATGAGGCAAATAACAAAAATACTTTTCACAATCATCATAAAGAGAATGAGAAACAAAATAAAAACAGAAATAAGTCCAGAACAATGTGGCTTCGTAGAAGGCAAAGGTACCAACAATGCCATATATATTTTGAGAACACTAATAGAGAGGTATATAGAGGTAAAAACAGATATGTATCTCTGTTTTATAGATTACACAAAAGCATTTGATGAAGTTAAACATAGCAAAGTTATACACATGTTAGAGAATTTGAACGGATTCTTAAAGGATTTAAGAATCATCAAAAACATGTACTGACAACATCATCATCATCATCAAGTGCCGTCTCCGCAACGAAGGTTGGCTGCAACGTATCTCCAACATCTCCTGTCTCTTGTCTTGGTGGTGCACTCTGCTAGACTGTAACCTGTCCATCGTGTAATGTTACTCTCCCACTTGTATCTCTGCCTACCTCTTGCTCGCTTCCCTTTGACTTTACCCTCAAGTAAGGTCTTCAATAGGGTGTCATGTCTTTTAATGTGTCCAAAGTATTTTATTTGCCTGATCTTTATTTCTCTTAGTAGTTCTTTCTTCATATTAGGTGTTTTTAGCACCTCTTTATTTGTTTTCTTCTCTTTCCATGATGTTCTCCCTATTCTTCTATATACCCACATCTCAAAGGCATCAATTTTGTCTTCTAATTGTTTATTTAGTGTCCATGTTTCTGAGCCATACATTAATATGGAATAGATGTAGCATTTTATAATTCTCATTTTTAACTTGTTTGTAATTTGTTTAGATATTAATAATTTCCTCATGTCATTGAAGGTACTGACAACAAACAGCAGCAAAAAGAGTAGGATATCAATTTGGCCCTTTTCAACAATTAAAACATGAGCTAGACAGGAATGTGTACTCTCACCAGACCTGTTCTCTTTATATAGTGAAAACATAATCCATGGAATAATTGATATCCCAGGAATATCAGTGGAAGGACATGACATAAATAATTTGAGATATGCGGATGACACTGTTGTGATTTCTCAAAGAGAGGAAGACCTTCAAGATTAATTAATGTAGTAGTCACAGAAAGTAAACAGAAAGGTCTCTTCCTAAATATAAAGAAAACAGAAGTAATGGTTATTTCAAAGAAACAAAGTACAAACCTTGCAAGATCACAGTGAATGATATAGCATTAAATCAGGTCAACCAATTCAAATATTTAGATACAATGATCACAGCAGATGGAAGAAGTTCAACAGAAACAAGATGCAGAATAGGACAGGCAAAAACAACATTCAGAAAAATGAAAGATATATTGTGTAATTTGACCTTGTCATTAGAGGTGAGAAAGAGAGTTCTGCAGTGCTATATAACACCTATACTAACATATGGGTGCGAGTCTTGGACAATAAACAAACTGGAAAGTGGGAAATTATAGGCAATAGAGATGTGGTTCTACAGAAGAATGCTGAACATACCATGGACTGCCAGAAAAACTAATGTGGAGGTGTAGAAAGAGTAAATTGTGAAAAAGACCTTAATCAATAAAATAAGAAAAAGGCAATCTTCATTTTTTGGCCACTTCATTAGACATGGAGGCATGGAGAACATAGTCTCACAGGCAAGATTGAAGGTAACAGAGACAGAGGGTGACAACATGAGAAAATATTAGACAATTTGACTAGTTAGCACAACAGGGAAAAAACAATGATCTTGATACATAATACTGGAGATAGAGAGCTGTGGAGAGCCATGGTCATGTATGCCAGCCGGCATGGCACCTGATGTATGAAGATGATTTATACCACCGTCATCATTGTCAAACCCATAAACCTTAAGTTTCATAGGAGGGGTGCCTCTCTGGAAACATCAACACAAAAATTCTGTCATACCTCTCTGTGCTCAGCAGTCTTTAATATTATCTATCCGTTCTTTATTGTGTCCTCCTCTTCTTCTTTCACCCTAAACTGTTCCCCATAGGATAGTTTGCAAAAAATAACAGTGTCTTGTCACTGGTTTAATTTGGTAAGCTTGCTGTGATATGTTTTAAACACAAACAATTTTTAGTGAGTTTGCGTAGGTAACAACTAGTATGGATTTTACATAATAATACTGATTTCGGTCCCAAAAAATTTAAAAAAAAGAAAGGTCATTTGGTATTTAAATTTCAGTAATGTTTACTAATGCAGATGTTTTTATCTAGCACGCACGTATTGATAAGGCCAAAATAAAAAGAAAAAATGGTTTTTTGGTGCTAAACACGGATGTTTCTATTAAAATGTGCATATAAATTGTAAAAAATATGAATTTATGACAAAATAAGTTGGCAGCTATGCTAGATTGTGACCTGACACAATATTCTCTCTACCATTGAGGTCAATATTGGTTTAATTTAATAATAAGAAGTAGCATTAGAGACTATGCCAATGTAAAACCAGCCAAGCTGCGAACAACATCAGTCAGGATGCCATGTACAAATGCAATGAAAATGTGTCTGTATCTATCCATTGTTATGGTAACAAACATCCAGGAAGAGCTGTGCAGAGACTTCAGCCTTGAAAGGGTCAAACCTTGATTTATAGTCCCTACATGTGGACAGACTGCAGAACAAGAACTGTAAGTATTTTCTGAGTAAAAATTGAGAAAAACATGCTGCCTATAGAAACAACACTAGAATCAAAATAGAAACAACATCAAAACAACTAAGAGGCAACATAGAATTACGTAGAAACAATACTAGAATCAAAGCTATATGGAGCTGTGTATGAGCTGAAGAAGATAGTCAAGTTTATAGGGGAGATAAAAGTACAGATATAGACATATTTTAAATTTATTGAGAAGGCAAAAGTACAGATATAGACAGATTATAAGTCTATTGAGGAGACAATTGATTCTTGATTAGAAACTGGCTTCACAGCTCATGGGGCATTCCTATAAGTGTTCTGCTTTCCATTCCAGCAGCCATTTCACTGTATGTAGTCTCAGAGTCCCGGTCAGGTGTTAATTGCATGATCTTCAGGGCCTTCCAAAACATTTACTTTTCCTTCCCTCACCTCTAATTACTCCCATTTCTAACATTCTCTGTATGTGCACGTTTTCAACCTCATTGACATCATCATCATCTTGACATGGATTTATTACTACCTTTATAAAGTCTGCTTTATCACTTCTCAGCAATGTGCCGTCTATTGCCGCATTGCCTGCCAATAAGTCGGCTCTCTCGTTTCCTCTGACTCCAGCATGACCAGGGCAGTAAATCCATGTAATGCTCTGGAGAATTGAGCTGTTCAATAAGTCCCACCATTCTTTTCCCAGCATGAACTTTTCTATCTTGCGCAGCATGCTTTGAGAGTCTGTGAATATTACCGAATGTGTTGATGTATCAGTTATCAACAAATTAAGTGCTGTTGTAACTCCCTCTATCTCCATCCTCATGCTCGATGTGACATAGCGATATGCTGAAAATTTCTCAATCAATTTCACGCCGTTTCTGTAGGCAACAAAATCTCAACCACTTTTATTTGTATTTCTGTTAACTGAGTCATCTGTGTATATAGTTATGTCTTGTCGATTCGAATATAGTTGGACGAGTTTGTGCACTGTATCCTGGGCCCTGACACCCGTCCATTTTCGACACACTTTATCTAGTTGTATTATTACTTTAGTCAGTGATTTCTTCTCAGTGTCTATCTCCACCCATTCACTGCCCTTTCCTATGTCTTCAAATTCACATACTCTTCCCAGTGTGTCTTCAGCCTCTGCCATCCATGATCTGCCACGCTTGATTCGTTTTCCCTTTGACTCATCTAGACGTTAGTGTAATGGGTGGTGGATGTATTCTATCACTTTTAGGTACAACCTAACATATGCTACCTGATGTCACACTCTAATGCTGGGAAGATCAAACAGAAATCTCTTTGCCTCATTTTGGAATTGAGGAGGCAAAATACAAATATAGACATTTTAAGTAAAGGAAAGAAGAAATAGTCCACCCAACTGCTACGTAATTGGTACAGGGACTCATGACGTGTGAAGGTCAAGGAATATTACTTTAAAGCTAACCTTAGCCACCTTAACCACTAACTAGAAGCCTTAACTGTCTTAAACACTGACTAGACACCTTAAACACTGACTAGACAACTTAAACACTGACTAGACACCTTAAACACTGACTAGACAACTTAAACACTGACTAGACACCTTAAACACTGACTAGACACCTTGAACACTGACTAGACACCTTAGCCACTCACTAGACACCTTAAACACTGACTAGACACCTTAGCCACTCACTAAACACCTTAGCCACTGACTAGACACCTTAAACACTGACTAGACACCTTAAACACTGACTAGACACCTTAGCCACTGACTAGACACCTTAAACACTGACTAGACACCTTAGCCACTGACTAGACACCTTAAACACTGACTAGACACCTTAAACACTGACTAGACACCTTAAACACTGACTAGACACCTTAAACACTGACTAGACACCTTAGCCACTGACTAGACACCTTAAACACTGACTAGACACCTTAAACACTGACTAGACACCTTGAACACTGACTAGACTCCTTAGCCACTGACTAGACACCTTAAACACTGACTAGACACCTTAAACACTGACTAGACACCTTAAACACTGACTAGACACCTTAGCCACTGACTAGACACCTTAGCCACTGACTAGACACCTTAAACACTGACTAGACACCTTAGCACTAATGGCAAAAACGTATTATTGTGAATCTGATTGATAACTGAATTTCTTGGAACTCTACTTTTGTTTACAAACATTTATTGGAATTTGAATTAGAAAAAACTGTGTACAAGATGTTTTAGATTATTTCAGACATCATCCACACACAAGATTTTGGGTTTAATTTCAGGACCACATCATCCAAAGTCAACATTTTTGTCTCATTTGTTTATTTTTATATTCCAAACCAAAAAAAACTCAGGTGGATGTCCAAACCTGGCCTGTTCTTTAGGTTCATTCTGCATAACAAACTTTGGAGGAAGTTTGCAGTGTGCTTGCCCCAAAAGGAGAAGTGGACAGTTGTGTGAATTCAGAAGTAAGTAGTGATCCTCTAGAAGCAGAAAGTTGCATGATGTCAAAAGTAAGTAGTTACTTTCTAGAAGCAGACAGTTGTGTGATGTCAGAAGTAGTGACACTCTAGAAGCAGAAAATTGCATGATGTCAAAAGTAAATAGTTACTTTCTAGAAGAGGACAGTTGTGTGATGTCAAATATAAATAACCAAATGGTCAGAGGGTGTCCGACAAAGTGGATGGTGCTGCAGTAACCTAATGAACAAATAGTCAAGCAAAATGAATTATACAGGTTACTAAAACACTTACCTTGCCTATTAATAAAAATATGTTTGTTGTCATTTTTGTATTTTCCTTGTCCGGTGTTATTTCGCCTCTTCTGGTCAATCAATACTACTCGTAGGGCCTATATAAAAAAGTATATATAAAAAAATACAATAAAACTAAACAGGACAATTCTCCACATATTGGCTCAAATTGAACCTTTTCAAGAGACAAACAACAGAAAACAACACAATAAAAAGCAAAATAGATGACTAGATTTCATCAAGCCCTGTCTTATTTTCTTATTTTTGCATTATGGAGACAGGGCTTGATGAAATCTAGTCATCTATTTTGTTTTTTATTGTGTTGTTTTCTGTTGTTTCTCTCTTGAAAAAGGTTCAATTTGAGCCGATACGTGGAGAATTGTCCTGTTTAGTTTTATTGTATGTTTTTTTTTTATATATACTTTTTTATATATTTATTAATAGGCAAGGTAAGCGTTTTAGTAACCTGTTTAATTCATTTTGCTTGACTATTTGTGTGATGTCAGAAGTAAGTAGTGACACTCTAGAAGTCGATAAATTGTACTTATTGCGCAAAACTGAAATCCAACAGGTAGATCCAGGAATATGGTAATAAAGTTTTACTAATACTATATAACACACATAATGACACACAAAAATTGACATTTTGACCAAAGGCCTTTATCAAGACAAACAATTGAAACAAAAATTAAAACATATAACAGAAAGTGAACAGTAATGACATTGACTGTCACATTGGTATGAGTAGTATTGATTGACCAGAAGAGGCGAAATAACACCGGACAAGGAAAATACAAAAATGACAACAAACATGTGACATGAAACAAACAGAAACTATGGATTGACTAAAGTCATACATGAGACAGGCGCTCATTAATGCCGTCGGGTTTAAGAGTGCCATATTGGTAAATGTAACGGTTCTCAAGCACCAGACGGGCCCGGTATTCAGAGAAGCACGACTTAATGGCTGTAACCTGAATGTCCTGGGTGCCCCGATGGCCCATGCCATTGAAATGGATGTCAACAGGCAAACCCGAATGGTTTTTTTATGCTATACAGATGTTCGCAGAATATCTGCGAGCCTCCTTCCAGTTTCACCTATATATGTCATGGTGCAATGCTTGCATATGTTGGCATAGATGACGTTGCGGGACACACTTGTGAAGCTCACCTCAATGGTGAAGGTGGCTTTAGGGAATGTGACAGACCAGATCTGGGTGACATAGGCACAAGTGTAGCATTTGCTGCGTTTGCATCTGATGGTGCCAAAACGATTAGGAATGTCAGGCTGGAGGTGACTCCAGACCAGTAGATTCCCTGAGGTTCTTGTCACGTCTGTAAGCAACAAGAGGGGGGTTACAGAACACTTCCCGCATCTCGGGGTCAGACTGGAGAAGAGGCATCTCCAGCCTGACATTCCTAATCGTTTTGGCACCATCAGATGCAAATGCAGCAAATGCTACACTTGTACATAATTAAAATTGAATTGAATAGCCTAATTATTAAACATTTCAGTTATTTATGATAAAATATGCTACAAACTATACATTTCTGTGTTCGGGAAGACAAGACGAATCTGCGGATCACATTGAGATAATTTTCATATGCAGCCAAAGATTAATATTCAAAATGGATGTTAATTTGCATAATTAAAATAATTATTCAATATTTGTGAATTATGATACAATATCCTACAAGGTTTTTGTGCTCCAAATGTGATAAAACTTTCATGGATTATTCATGTACATAGTGATGTGTTTAGTTTTGTGAACTACTTGTGTAGGGAAATGTTCCTAGAGTAGTAAGAATAAAGTAGACATTTTTTATATTTTTCTTTCTCATGTCATTTCTTCCCCCATCTAAATCCCATTGTATGTATAATTTGTATTATTATGCATAGATCATGTTCCAGCAAAGCTGCTACTTGCAGGCAATGCAATGCCAATAGTCCAAAGAGTGCATATTGCAGCACATTAGTAGTCTAGTCATAAACTAATAAGTCTAAGTTCAATGTAGTTATGACACCAACCTTGATAGTTAATGGGAGAAAAAGGATACTGTTAAACATATCTGTGCCCCAAGAGACATAACTTCTGGTGAGGAATGGATACCTATTCCTACAGTCTTTAAAGAGGCAGTGAAGACCATCATTACACTCAATAGATAATGCAGGGAATGCAGCCCCCATGAGCGTGGATGCTGAGGTCAAGGCACTCATCTGCGAGCATACTGATGACACAGATGTTGTGATTTACACAGACGAGGTGGTCATCCATAACCACCAATTTGCATGGGCCTTTACTGTCAGATTAAAAGGAAGAACAGTACATGAAGCCAGCGGTGCTTTACTGGAACAATGAGCAGCCTAACAATGGAAATATTCGGCGTAATGCAGGCACTTAACTGGCTGGAATTATAAGTCTATTGCCATGTGTGCATACTACGCGACTCAATGAATATGATTCAGAAATTAAAACCAGGTGATGTACATAGGGGATGGGTGGAGTAATTAGAGAGAGCTAAAATGCAGGCATCACTATGAAAACTCATGCTTATCTTTGACCCCGGACAAGCGGCCTTGGAGGAAGCAAACTGGTCGACCAATTAGCTAGCCACAACAAATGGACTATTGACAAATGGTCAACTTATGGACTGAGCAGACATACCTATTGTTCTTCATGAGTCCTCATGATCAGAGGATTTTGAGAGTAATGAGCATGAGTCAATACCAAGAATTTCAATGTGGTGCCAAATATTTTAAAAATAGAGTAGTGAACCAACATAGAACCGGAACCATCATCTGTTATACCCAAGAGATTTACTGAAGTGGAGATCTGAGTACCTATGGATGTGTCCGATGTGCAAAGAAAATAACCAACATACCTAATACCTGATAGAAACTATGGTGTCATTTTGAAATCTAGAAACTAGGTCTAATCTTGAAATATAGAAACTAGGGTATAATCTTGAAATATAGAAACTAGAATGTGATTTTGAAATATAGAAACTAGAATGTGATTTTGAAATATATAAACTAGGGTGTGATTTTGAAATATATAAACTAGGGTGTGATTTTGAAATATATAAACTAGGGGTATATAAAGCTAAATAGGACACAATTTGGTTTCAGGAAAGGTATGTGATACACAGATGCTAGTTTTTGTACTACATCTGAACAAATAGACACTTGAATACAACCTATAACTAAACATCGCCTTCATAGACCATGAAAAGGCATTGACAGAGTTGATAGAGGAAAAACTGTGGCTAATATTGGAGGTTATGGAGTACATGAACAATTACTAGATAACATACAAAAACTGTCAAAGTGTAATCAGAACTACTGAGGGCACAATAGACCCATTTGAAATAAAAAACAGACGTTAGACAAGGTTGCGTGCTATGGCCACTTCTGTTCGTAACATACATGGACAGGATAACTAAAAATGCAGACCCAAGGAACAAATTCACCCACACAGAAGCATCGAATAAAGATCACAGCTCACTCAACAAACTGCTATTTGCAGATGATCAATGTTTAATATACAAATCTGAAAATGAATTACAGAGGCATACACAAACTTTCTCCATACAACCTGCAAACAACACAACATGAAACTAAACACAACTAAAACAGAGACTATGAAGATAAGCAGAACACAAGGACAGTTAAATGTATCTGTCAATGGTACAAAACTAAAGCAAATCCCAGAGTTTAAATATCTAGGAAGTATATTTACGGTGGATGGCAAACTAGACAGAGAGATTGAAACAAAGTGGTAAAAAGCTAATGCTATGATTTACCAGCTGTCGCCAATACTTCAAAACCCATCAATCTGCATGGCTACAAAATGACAATTGATAAACAGTATTTTTATACCAAATCTGTGTTACCAATGTCAAACATGGCTCTTAACATAGACACTGGCAAAAAAGATCACAAAAAGTTTGCGAAATAGATGTTTGAGGAATGTCGCGAGAAGAGGTCTCCAGAGAAATGAAGATATCATGAAAGGAATAAAGACTATCTCAAGTCAAGATTATCTCAAGTCAAGACTATCTCAAGTCAAGACTATCTCAAGTCAAGACTATCTCAAGTCAAGACTATCTCAAGTCAAGACTATCTCAGGTCAAGACTATCTCAAGTCAAGACTACCTCAAGTCAAGATTATCTCAAGTCAAGACTACATTGAAACTCAGCAAACCAGATGGTTTGGTCATGTCATGCATACATCAGCAGAAAACTGGGTTAAAATCATCAAGGAAGACCAAAAACTAGATGGGCAGAAACAATCAAAGAAACATTAAATAGACACAGGATTAGCAAGGCCAATGCAACTCAAATGGCCAAAGATAAAAACTCAGTGCTTCAAGCTCTCCAGTCTGGAAAACTAACAGACTTGAAAAAACTACTTAGCGAATTGTCTTACCAATATAGGGTAACCATGCAGTGGATACCCTCTCACTGTGGAATACCAGGAAATGAAAAAGCAGACCAACTGGCTAAGAAAGGTGCTGCCGAAGACCAACCAGATATACCAATCACCTACCATAAGAAAAAACCGATGATCAAGTCAATAAGAAAGCCACAAACACCAACACAAGATGACTATCACATTATGAACAGATCAGAACAAGTTATAATTCTATGTCTCAGAACAGGGCACAACCGACTCCGCAGTCACATGTATACAAAGTTCAAGATTGGCAACACGGCCATGTGTACATGTGGACAGGCAGCACAGAGTGGCAAACATATACTTCAAGAGTGTTCTGAGCATGAAACGCTGAGGCATACATATTGGCCAGAGGAAACAACACTGGAATCAAAGCTCTATGGGACACTGTATGAACTACAAAAGACAGTGAGTTTTATTCAGGAGACAGAATTACAGATATAGACATGTTTCAAGTGAACGAAAGAAGAAGAAGAAGAAGAAGAAAAACTCTGAACCCTCCTCTTCCCACCCCCCCCCCCCTCCCACAATGCTTAATGGCACAAGTGGAAATGACAATAGATAGAGAAACTGGGTGTGATTTTAAATATAGAAACTATGGTTTGATTTTGAAATGTAGAAATTGATATGTGATTTTCAGATATAGAAACTAGGGATAATTTGAAATATAGAAACTAGGACTAATTTTTAAATATAGAAACTAGGGGTAATTTTAAATATAGAAACTAGGAGTAATTTTAAAATTAAAAAACGAGGATGTTATTTTTAGATATATAAAAAAGGGGTAATTTTGAAATATAGAAACTAGGGGTAATTTGAGATATAGAAAGTAGGGGTAATTTTAACTGCAGGAGTACTATGCCAAGAAATTCCTTTTCAATGTGGTGAGTACGGAGAAAGTGATATTAGAGAAGATGATTTAAGATGATAGAAGGTAACTGGTGCAGACTGACCAAGACGCCAGTGGAAGACATACAGAAATGCTGCACATGTCCCTAAAGTAGGCAGGATGACTTGCTCAAGACTGAGGAGAATTCAATAAATCCATAGGGAAGACTACATTCTGGAAAAAATATGTCACGTGATGATGAGGGGTAATTTTGAAATAAAGAAACTAGGGGTAATTTAGAAGTATAGAAACTGAAGTAATTTGGAAATATAGAAACTAGGGGTTCAATTGTGAAGTATAGAAACTGAAGTAATTTGGAAATATAGAAACTAGGTGTTCAATTGTGAAGTATAGAAACTAAGTAGGCCAATAATTGTGTGCTCACATTAAGAATGATCTTTCTAGAAGTTGATAGGTGTGAATCAATGAGCCATACATTCGGACTGATTTTTGTATTGTTATTTTAAGGATGAGAAATCTTTATCTAAACTTTCATTTTGAAATACCTTATTTAAATTATATACCGGTAATGTTTATCATTGTTTATTGTTGTTTTCTCAGAGGCTAACGATATTTGTAAACTTGGAGCTTGCATAAATGGAGGCATATGCCACACGAAAAATGATGGAGGATTTTTCTGCGTGTGTCCTGAAGGATTTTCTGGTATTCTCTGCGAGGATGCAGATTGTAAGTATAAGCCTACATTAGTTTTTCTGGTTTGAAATAAACCCAGAAGTAGAACTGATTTATATAAACCTGAGAGACTGCTGTGTCTTCTTCTTCTGTATTCACACTCTGATAACCATGGCGATATAGTGTGGTTTTCACAGGGCAGTGTCAAGTATGGTGTGCTGCTGGTTTACAGTGGAGCTAGGTTATTTACACTTTCTGGCCCAGCATGTCTGATTTCTGCATAGAACTGTAGTAAAAACTGGAAATAAATGAGAAAAATAAAAGATTATGTACAGAAGAGATGGTTTTACATTTGAAAAGTCACAGAAAAATATCTGCTTGAATGTAACTGATGTTTAGACCTTGAAAGCTGAGTGTGCAAGGAAGATCATTAAAGAGAAGAGTGGAGATTTGACAATGGAGATTAATCTTTTTAAGGCTACAAACTAAATTATAATACAGAAGGCAATTGCATTATCAGTGACTGGATGAGCATGAGCAGAAAAACACAAGTGAGCTGTGTTAGTTAACAGACAAATACAAGTGGGCTGTGTTAGTTAACAGAAAAATACAAGTGGGCTGTGTTAGTTAACAGACAAATACAAGTGGGCTGTGTTAGTTAACAGAAAAACACAAGTGGGCTGTGTTAGTTAACAGAAAAATACAAGTGAGCTATGTTAGTTAACAGAAAAATACAAGTGAGCTGTGTTAGTTAACAGAAAAATACAAGTGAGCTGTGTTAGTTAACAGAAAAATACAAGTGAGCTGTGTTAGTTAACAGAAAAATACAAGTGAGCTGTGTTAGTTAACAGAAAAATACAAGTGAGCTGTGTTAGTTAACAGAAAAATACAAGTGAGCTGTGTTAGTTAACAGACACTGCCCAACATACAAAGAGCAGAGACAGCAGACCTGGCCAGAGGATACAGACTTGAGGCAAAAGCTATGGGGCAGCCGCTCTGACCTGGAGAAGACAGTGGATTTCGTCTTGACGACAGGCCTGACGGTATAGCATGACCACAGATGCTGAACGCAGAAGAAGAAGAAGTTAACAGAAAAATACAAGTGAGCTGTGTTAGTTAACAGAAAAATACAAGTGAGCTGTGTTAGTTAACAGAAAAATACAAGTGAGCTGTGTTAGTTAACAGAAAAATACAAGTGGGCTGTGTTAGTTAACAGAAAAATACAAGTGAGCTGTGTTAGTTAACAGTGACTTGAGACAATGGTAAGATCAATGTGTGAAGGATTCACATTCATTTTTATGCTAGATCATATGGGTGGTTGAGGCAATGAGAGAGCAGATAGACTGGTGAGTTCTGTCACTGCATCAAGAGGTAGAGCAATAGATCAGGCTCACATACTGATCTGCAGTACAGGTTAAGCAAATGTGTCCTCATTCGGTGATAAGTCCAACATTTTAATATTACACCTAGTTTCATTGAGATTTCGTGACTTAGTTGACCTCAGATTAAAAAAGTTGCTAGGTATGATTTGAATTGCTCGCCACACACTAAGAGCTCCATCCCCAAAATGGGAGTAGGTTCTCAATGCGTAGCAGACAGATCAGTGAATCTGCAAGTAGACTTAGTTTCTGTGACTTGTGTCTTTATCAATATTTAATTTCGTTAAATAATGTGCATATTTGTTTCATTAAAAAAAAGAGGCCACATTTGCTTAACTTGTACCTGAACTCCTTATGAGAAACAGCAGTTAGTTAGTTAGTTAGTCATCAGTATATCACACAAGAAACCCAAGTCTTGGAAACACATCACACAAGCATGATACACTTTGGATGGAACTTTCCTGCATACATAAACACAATATTGGTAGCAGAAGATAATTTCCTTCACTGTGATGACTCACATGTCCATGACTCTTTGTACATAGGGACCTATTATGGAAGACTCTTTGTGGCTCAGATTATTTTTGTGAGTCAAATCCGTAGATTATATTTCTTATAGCACAAGGATAATACTATTGTAAGAAAGGTGCATACTACTACTACTAGAGGGCCTATGTTTTTCTATGCTCTGTTTATGGTGTTGGACATTTTCCTGCATTCTATTATTAATAATGTTACAATATCTGTTCTTCTTGCTTTGTAAAACTGACACAAATCCATTTTTGATAATTTTTTACTGTTCATTGTAATGTACAGATCATTGCCCCTCTGCTGCTAAGCCATTGATGACCAATGCAGGTGAGTGGGCATGTCGCAGACAACCATGTCCTGTAGGATTTCGGTGCAATGCTGATGCCCTTGATAGATGGACAGCCTGTTGTTTCACACAAGGTATGTGGTGTCTCTCATTGACATCAATAACACATTTGCAAAACTATGAGATAAATATAATACTATATTAGGAACAGAAATAAAATAAAACAATGTGATAAAATAGTTTTACTTTTCCCCTTGCTTGCAAACACTCATCAATCATATAAATATTGATCACTCATATAAAAATTGACTGCTCATATAAATATTGATTGTTCACATACATATTGATTGTTCACATACATGTTGATTGTTCACATACATGTTGATTGTTCACATACATGTTGATTGTTCACATACATATTGATTGTTCACATACATATTGATTGTTCACATACATATTGATTGTTCACATACATATTGATTGTTCACATACATATTTTGATAGTTTTATATTTATTTGTTTGCTCATATTCTTCTTCATCATTCATTCTCAAACTCCCGCTGGATCTCCCTTGTAGCAAGACCATTGTCCAACAAGATTTCTAGCAGGATGTAGTCCAGAGAATGGAAATGCATTGTGTTGCCGTTTTATTTGCGCCAATGGCCCGACATATCCGTCTTCGGCGGTGTGTTTGCTCATATAAATATTTTCATTGTTGATATAAATATTGACTGCTCTTACTAGAATTGATTGATTGCTCATACTAGGATTGATTGCTCATACTAGAATTGATTGATTGCTCATACTAGAATCAATTGAGTGCTCATACTAGAAATGACTGATTGCTCATACTGGAATTGATTGATTAATTGTTAATTCTATAATTTATTGCTTGCACATACTAGAATTGATTGACAATTTATACTGGAATTGATTGATTAATTTTTCATTCTAGAATTGATTCCTTGTACATGCTAGAATTGATTGATTGCTCACTCATACTGGAATTGATTGATTAATTGTTCATTCTATAATTGAATGCTCATACTAGAATTGATCAACTGTTTATGCTAGAATTGATTGATTGACTGCTTATACTACAATTTATTTATTGATTATTCATACTAGAATTGTTTGACTGCTCATACTAGAATTGATTGATTGTTTATACTAGAATTGTTTGACTGGTCATACTAAAATTGATTGATTGATTGATTGATTGGTTGCTCATACTTAAATTGTTTGACTATTCATAATGGAATTTATTGATTAATTGTTTATTCTAGAATTGTTTGCTTACACATGCTAATATTGAGTGATTGCTCATTCTAGAATTGTTTGCTTACAGATGCTAGTATTGAGTGATTGCTCATACTAGAATTGATTACACTAATATTGATGTCTTATACTAATATTGATGTCTTATACTAATATTGATGTCTTATACTAATATTGATGTCTTATACTAATATTGATGTCTTATACTAATATTGATGAGATTGTGATTTCCTTCTACAGATTTCTTATGTGAAATCAATCCTTGCCAGGCCGGAGGTGAATGTGTCTTTAATTTCAATACTGGAGCTGTCTGTAATTGTTCAGAAGGAAGAGCAGGCCTGTTTTGTGAAGTGCCTTCCAACTGTGAGTTTCTGTGGTATATGTTGTGTGAAGTGGCTTCCAACTGTGAGTTTCTGTGGGTTATGTTGTGTGAAGTGGCTTCCAATGTGAGTTTCTGTGTGTTATGTTGTGTGAAGTGGCTTCCAACTTTAAGTTTCTGTGGGTTATGTTGTGTGAAGTGGCTTCCAACTGTGAGTTTCTGTAGGTTATGTTGTGTGAAGTGGCTTCCAACTGTGAGTTTCTGTGGGTTATGTTGTGTGAAGTGGCTTCCAACTGTGAGTTTCTGTGTGTTGTGTGAAGTGGCTTCCAACTGTGAGTTTCTGTGGGTTATGTTGTGTGAAGTGGCTTCCAACTGTGAGTTTCTGTATGTTGTGTGAAGTGGCTTCCAACTGTGAGTTTCTGTGTGTTATGTGAAGTGGCTTCCAACTGTGAGTTTCTGTGTGTTGTGTGAAGTGGCTTCCAACTGTGAGTTTCTGTGTGTTGTACTTAAGATTAGTCTCATGTTGTCATTAACAGTTATTGCATTACAAAATAATGTGCTGTCTTCTATCTATCAATCCATCCATACATCCATCAATCCATCAAATCTATCCATCCATTAATCTATTCATCTATTGATCCACCCATCCATCAATCCATCCATCCATCAATCTATCCATCTATCCATCTATCCATCCATCCATCAATCCATCCATCCATCCATCCATCCATCCATCCATCAATCTATCCATCCATCCATCCATCAATCCATCCATCCATCAATCCATCAATCTATCCATCCATCAATCTATCCATCTATCCATCTATCCATCCATCAATCCATCCATCCATCAATCCATCCATCCATCAATCCATCCATCCATCCATCAATCCATCCATCCATCAATCCATCCATCCATCCATCAATCCATCCATACATCCATCAATCCATCAAATCTATCCATCCATTAATCTATTCATCTATTGATCCACCCATCCATCAATCCATCAATCTATCCATCCATCAATCTATCCATCTATCCATCCATCAATCCATCCATCCATCCATCAATCCATCCATCCATCCATCAATCCATCAAATCTATCCATCCATTAATCTATTCATCTATTGATCCACCCATCCATCAATCCATCAATCCATCAATCTATCCATCCATCAATCTATCCATCTATCCATCAATCCATCAATCCATCCATCCATCCATACATCCATCCATCCATCCATCCATCCATCCATCCATCTATCTATGTTCATTCAGCTGCTGATTACTGTGTATAGTGTAGAAACCAGAACTCTCAAGTTTGAGTGATGTGATGCTAGTTTGTGTAATTCTTGCATGTTATCAAGAACCATAGTCAGTCCTTCTTTGATAGTTGTTCTGCACAGACTCTCTCTTCATCTTCCTCTTTTTTCAACTGGTACCCATTTTAATGCTTGTAGAGGCAGTCTGTTTTTATTCATTCTAAGTACATGTCCAATATAAGTTAATCTTTTTCTTCTTATTGTTGTAGAAACATACTGCTGTTTTGTCTCTTTCCTTACTTGCTTGTTTGACTTTAATTCTTCCCATCCAATATTTAGGAGTTTTCTAAGACATCTATTTTCAAAGGAATTTAATTTATTTCTTCAGTGCTTCTCTTATTTTCGATCTTTCACAACCATATCTTAATATGGATATTACTACATTGATGTATAATAGATGGATTTTGGTATATTCATTTATTGTTTTTGAGTCACTGTTTTCTTAGATACACTTAAAAATGAGAGTTGTCAAAATAATCTAAGGAGTCATTTTAGCTGTTCTAGCATAATAAAGCATAACAAAACATTCAGACAGGAAGGTAAAGGTCACTTGCTCTTGCTGCCATGGTGCAGTGTGCACATTTTTTACTTGCTGTTGTGCTTGTGAAAAGGACATGCAGACATTTATGGCAATGAGATAGCAGACAGACTTGCATATGATGCAGTTATAGTTGGTGAACTGACAATAGATAAAGGGGACATTGTTAAGTTATTTTAGTGAGGACATGATGAAAGTGAGCACTCTAGAGACTATGATTGAGGGACTCAGAATTAAGTGTGGTGTCTGAATTGAAATAGGAACCTGTGGGCTAGAATTAAGTGTGATGTCTAAATTGAAATAGGAACCCGTGGGCTAGAATTAAGTGTGGTGTCTGAGTTGAAATAGGAACCCATGGGCTAGAATTAAGTGTGGTGTCTGAGTTGAAATAGGAACCCGTGGGCTAGAATTAAATGTGGTGTCTGAGTTGAAATAGGAATCCGTGGGCTAGAATTAAGTGTGGTGCATGAGTTGAAATAGGAACCCGTGGGCTAGAATTAAGTGTGGTGTCTGAGTTGAAATAGGAACCCATGGGCTAGAATTAAGTGTGGTGTCTGAGTTGAAATAGGAACCCGTGGGCTAGAATGAGAAGTGGGATTAACCAATGAGTTACAGAAACAATGAGCATGCACATCCTTTTGAAGCTTCTGGGGAGGACTTAGCATCTATGGGTTTGCCCAGAATGCTGTGACATCTGTTTTCATAACCAGTAAATACTTATGTTTGATTGGCCATACTCATTTGTTTATACTTTTTTCATGTTTGATTGGCTAGTGTCTTACCCATTTGTTTACACTTTTTCATGTTTGATTGGCTAGTGTCTTACCCATTTGTTTATACTTTTTTCATGTTTGATTGGCTAGTGTCTTACCCATTTGTTTACACTTTTTCATGTTTGATTGGCTAGTGTCTTACCCATTTGTTTACACTTTTTCATGTTTGATTGGCTAGTGTCTTACCCATTTGTTTACACTTTTTCATGTTTGATTGGCTAGTGTCTTACCCATTTGTTTACACTTTTTCATGTTTGATTGGCTAGTGTCTTACCCATTTGTTTACACTTTTTCATGTTTGATTGGCTAGTGTCTTACCCATTTGTTTACACTTTTTTCATGTTTGATTGGCTAGTGTCTTACCCATTTGTTTACACTTTTTCATGAGCACTTAGAAACTCACTATTTAAAATTATTATAAAAACCTACAATTGATTACTAAACATTCTAGTTTTTTGGAATACTGTTCTCTTCGCCAATCATGACTATGAAACATTCTAGTTTTTGAATACTGTTCTCTTTGGCAATAATGGTTATTAAATATTCTAGTTTTTGAATAGGGCCTACTGTTTTCTTTAGCAATAATGATTATGAAAGATTATAGTTTTTAAATACTGTCTCCCGTCAAAGATGGATGTGTCGGGCCATTGGCGCAAATAAAACGGTGATGGAACACATTTCCATTTTCTGGACTACATCCTGCTGGAAATCTAGTAGGACAATGGCCCTGCTACAAGTGAAATCCAGCAGGAGTTTAAGAATGAACACTGAAGAAGAAGAAGAAGAAATACTTTCTTCTTTGGCAATCATGATTAGATACATTTTAATTTTTTATGAATACTATTTTCTTTGGCAATCATGAATATGAAACATTCTAGTTTTTTTTTAGTACAAATTCTTTAGCAATAATGGCTAAGAAATACTTCAGTTTGTGAATACTGTTTTCTTTGGTAATAATTGCTAAGAAATACTTCAGTTTGTGAATACTGTTTTCTTTAGCAATAATGATTGTGCTAATCTGATAGAGAAATATTTTGACAATTTCTAGACACAGCCCCACTTACAGCATGCCAGCAAAAACAACGTTTCAACAGTTGGATGATAGAAATTCTCACAACAGGCACATCCTCACTTGACATCACAGTGGAACAGTTGCGATTAATTCTGCTGCATTTGGACATCAAATATCTCTCTACAGACATCTGCGATAAACAAGGAAACTTTAAGTCTGTAGGCGAGGGATTTCTGGTTATTAACCCTACTGAAGGCAGAGATCAGATCTGCTTTGATAAGACTGGCAATTATGATCCTGACTGCACAGGTAGGGTTGAATTATGAACTAATTTTATTGTTCTGCTATAGTCTGAGAATGAGAGCTTATCTTTATGATTTCAGAGAATAAAGGTAAAAGTAATTGAGTTTGTGAGCCAGCATCACAGTACTTGATTTCCAATTGTTTCTTAACTTCCCTAGTTAGTTATTGACTAGAAACTGCCTGAATAGTGTTGCTACTTACCAAGTAACATTCCTTAATTAGAGTCATTCATTCATCATTTTTCCTTTTGCGCTGAAGTTAGCGCATAGGGCAGAGGTCAGATCTCTCCAATTCTGTCTGTTCAAAGCTATTCTGTGCAGTTCTTGTATGAATATTGGTTATTTTACTTTCTCTAAGTATTGTTCTTCTGAGTGTTTCTTTTGGTCTACCCCTTGCTCTTTTGCCTGTAGGTATTCATTCAAGAGATTGGTGTTGTATTCTGTTGGTGTCTGCGCGTAGGACATGCCCGATGTATGACCAACGGCGTTTCTGATAACATCTGTGATGAAATTTTGATGTGTCTCTTCTCTGATTTTATCATTCGATTTGAATTCACTCCAATGGGTGTTAGTTATCCTATGAAGACATTTGTTCTCAAAACTCAGTAATTTCTTTTCTGAAGATAAAGAGCTTTTCAAGCTCTCACAACCATATGATAGCACTGGAATAACGCATTAATTAAATAAGCGCATTTTCGTGCATGTGCTGATTGACTTTGACTTCCAGATATTAGACAGTCTGTTAAATGCACTTGATGCTAGGGCAATGCGAGTTGTAATTTCTGTCATGACATCACCGTCGAGTGTTAATTTGCTTCCTAGATAGGAGAATTTGTGTACTTTTTCAAGTTGTTGTCCATTTAAAGTAATTTTGTTTGGTGCATTGGTGAAGTCCATAATTTTCGTTTTCGATGAATTGATTTGGAGACCTATTTGTCCTGCGATGAGTTTTAATCTACCAGTTTTTGTTTGTGCATCTTGATGGTTTTCACTCAATAGTGCAAGATCATCGGCAAAATCCAGGTCTTCTAATGTTTTATTTATCCATTTGATTCCTAAATTTGTGTTGGATGTGCTTTTTCTCATAGCCCAGACAATTGCGATATTGAATAAATTCTTGTTCTTAATTAGAGTAATTTAGTTAATTTAGTAATTTAGAGTAATTTATACAATTCTTTGTGAGAATTGAGGCAGTGCTATATTTGTCTCATGATCATGTTTTAATCTTCTTGAAACTAGACAATTATCTGCTAATAAGTTTCAGATTTACATTTCTCATCATTATAATACTAGTTAGTGTGTAGACTGATGTTGCAACACATCATTATAATGCTAGTTGGTGTGTAGACTGATGTTGCTACATTAGAATGCTAGTTGGTGTGTAGACTGATGTTGCTACATTATAATGCTAGTTGGTGTGTAGACTGATGTTGCTACATTATAATGCTAGTTGGTGTGTAGACTGATGTTGAATTTGTCTGTTTCTTTGTCTCAGTTTAATGTTATTACTTAAAATAAAACCCCGGTACCTACTTTAGTGATGTACGCTTCTATTAACTATGACCTATGTCTGATTTCATTATATCATAGAGTGTTTTTTTATCATAAAAATAATGGAGATCATGGTTTAGTGATCCTGCCATCCTGAATACTCAATAATAGGCCCTAAGCATCTATATCTAACTAGGGCCGATGACAGTAATCCTGAAATCCACAAAATTAATTGTCTATCTTCCCATTCTTATGCTGATTACCTTGCTATAAGATTGTTAGACCTGGACAGTGTACATAAGACATGCAGATGTTAAATCACTTTCACACATGAAATATTTGCAGACTTCTTTGAATAAAGTAGCAAGATTGAGTACCTGATACTGAAATCCTCACTAGAGCCAACATCCCAAGCATTCATACAATGCTGAGTCAAAAGGGATGAGCCCATGGACCACTGGATCAGCTACCATACAATGCTGAAGTCCTTAATAGAGTCAACATCCCAAAGCATTCATAAAATGTTGAACAAGACCCAAATGAGATGGGACAAACATGATGTACACATGCCTAACAAACAGCTGATTAATGATGAGCTCTTCAAAGGAAAACCACTGAAGAAATGAAACAAGGTCTCTCTCTGTGTCTCTAAAGAGCTTCAACATTGATGCCACATTCTCTGTATCTGTAGCTTAGAACTGCCCAGTATGGCACAGCAGCCCTAGCAAAGGAGCTTACACTGCCCAGTATGGCACAGCAGCACTAACAAAGGAGCTTACACTGCCCAGTATGGCACAGCAGCACTAACAAAGGTACTTACATTGCTGAGAATAATGAGAAGCACAGAGAAAACATGCTTCCTGAAAAGACAAAACAACAAATACACAGACACCCAGTTCTAATCGTATATATCCCAAATCAATCAATCAATCAATAAACCTGTAACCCTTCAGAGTCGTAGGTGTACCACATTGGATGCTTCAGCAAATATGGGCAGGGGATTCAATGTCAGGATTGTCAGCCATCTCTTAAAACACAAGGAAGATACCACAAACAGGGGATTCAATGTCAGGATTCAACTTGTCAGCCATCTCTACACACACCAGGAAGATACCACGAACAAGTCTTAAACTGTTGTCATCATCACCTGCAATGACACGACTATTATTATTATATTTGAATTGAGACATTGATGAACTTAAACCAATTTTGAAAGACCAATCTATCCCAATGAAACTAAAGAAAAATCATAAATTCAATCTTCATACCAACATCGTGTTACTAATGTCAGACATGGACACTAACAAAAGAACAAGAGAGAAAGCTAACTACGTGTGAAATGAGATGTCTATGAAAAACAACAAACAGAATAAGAAGAGATTACATGAGGAGTGAAGAGATTAGATGAGGAGTGAAGATATTACATGAGGAGTGAAGAGATTACATGAGGAGTGAAGAGATTACATGAGGAGTGAAGAGATTACATGAGGAGTGAAGAGATTACATGAGGAGTGAAGAGATTACATGAGGAGTGAAGAGATTACATGAACTGTTGGAACAACATCAGTGATCAAATATATTAAAAAACAAAGACTGAAATGGTTTGGCGACTTAAGGAGAATTAAAGTTTATTGGCCAGCAGCAAGAGCATACAGCAGAAAAGGGAAACAGCAAGATACAGAGGAAAGCCAAGAAGGTGGATTGAAGGAGTTGCCAACATTTTGAGAGTTCAGACATTTTTGTTGCAGAGCTAAAGGTTAAGCAATGTTTTTCAAATTATAGAAAAGTTTTCTTCAAAAGTGTCTAATTGTTTATTAACAAATTTAAAAAAATGTTTCTCCAACATAGGCCCCACAGTTTTTAGTTTTTTCTTTTGTACTTAGTTTCAGTTTTCTCTGTTATTTTATGACTTTTTTTTATGTTCTAAAAATTACAGTTTAGCAAATATTCTTTTCAGTTGCCATATGCGATGTCCTCTCCAACTATGGCAGAATACAGTTTTGTATGAATGGTGGGGAATGTCTGGGAGACATTACACAAAAACTTTGTGACTGCAGTGGTACAGGTTTTCATGGGATCCGCTGTGAGCTGAAGGGAGGTAAATAAAAACACTAAATGAACATACTGTGTATATTTGTTCTAAAGCCGCCTTTTTGGGGAAAAATTTCATTGCAAGAGGAAAAATCAGTGGCGGGGTGAGGGGGGGGGGGGGGAGTTTCAGCTTATGAATTCAGCTTCATTTTTGTGTTGATGAGAAACAAGTACGTGAGTGGTGGAAAAATAAAATGTCTATCGAAGAAGTGCCACAGAACCAGAAGCAATGCTCAACAAGGTGTGCGCTATTTCCTGAGTTGAAAAAAAGATGTTAAAGATTGAGTTGTTGAATGTTGGTCAAAAATTGTTACATTGTGACAAGATCTGGAATTCATTTATGTGCTATACAAATGATGAAAGAAGCAAAAAACAAGTTGGTTATACCTATTACTTTTGTTGCATCAGCTGGTGGTTATACCTATTACTTTTGTTGCATCAGCTGGTGGTTATACCTACCGGGTATTACTTTTGTTGCATCAGCTGGTGGTTATACCTATTACTTTTGTTGCATCAGCTGGGGGGTTATACCCTATTACTTTTGTTGCATCAGCTGGGGGATTATACCCTATTACTTTTGTTGCATCAGCTGGGGGGTTATACCTACCGGGTATTACTTTTGTTGCATCAGCTGGTTGGTGTACAAGATTTATGAATCGTCACAATCTATACTTATATCAGCGCACATAAATATTGCTGGGAGCTAGAATCCCTGGGAATAACCAGGGAACTAGAGATCAAAGACAATCTCCCAAATAACCTAGTTGCATACAGATCCAGAAGTGTTTTTTCATTTTTCTTTTGTGCTGAAGTTAGCGCATAGGGCAGAGGTCAGATCTCTCCATTTCTGTCTGTTCAAAGCTATTCTGTGCAGTTCTTGAATAGTATGAATATTGATTGTTTTACTTTCTCTAAGTATTGTTCAATCTTTTTTTGGCCACTTCATGAGACAGGCAGGTTTAGAGAACATAATCACAACATGCAAAATGAAGGCAACAGAGACAGAGGGTGACAATGTGAGAAAATATTAGAGAGTTTGACAACTTGGCACGTCAAGGAAACAACAACGACTTTGATACATAATACTGTGGACAGAGAGCTGTGGAGAGCCATGAGCACCTACACCAGCTGGCATGGCACATGATGATGATGATGAAGAATTATTGTTCTTCTGAGTGTTTCTTTTGGTCTACCCCTGGCTCTTTTCTCTGTAGGTATCCATTCCAGAGATTGTGGTGTATTCTGTTGATGTCTGCACGTAGGACATGCCCGATGTAGGACCAACAGCATTTTCTGATAATATTTGTGATGAAATTTTGATGGAGTACTAGAGATACACCCATCTCTGCTATGAGATTTCTACTTGATCTCCCCAGCATTAGAGTGCAACAACAGGTAGCACTGGTTAAGTCATACCTTAAACTAACAGAATACAACCACCACAGATCATGAATAGCAGAGGCTGAAGACACACTTCGAAGTGTATGTGAATTTGAAGTAATAGGAAAGGGCAGTGAATGGGTGGAGGTAGACACTGAGAAGAAATCACTGTCTAAAGTAATAATACAACTAGATAAAGCGTGTCAAAAATGCACGGGTGTCAGGGCCCATGTTACTGTGCATGAACTCGCCCAGCTACACTCGAAACCACAAGACATAATTATATACACAGATGGCTCTGCTAACAGAAACACAAATAAAGGCGGTTGTTGTTTTGTTGCCTACAGAAACGGCGTAAAGTTGGTTGAGAAATCTTCAGCATATTCTACTGTCACATCGAGCATGAGGATGGAGATAGAGGGAGTTACAGCAGCACTTAATTGGTTGATAACTGATACATCAGCACACTCGGTAATACTCACAGACTCTCAAAGCATGTTGTGCAAGATAGAAAAGTTCATGCTAAGAAAAGAATGGTGGGACTTATTGAACAACTCAGTTGTCCAGAGCATTACATGGATAGACTGCCCTGGTCATGCTGGGGTCAGAGGAAATGAGAGAGCCGACTTATTGGCAGGCAATACAGTGATAGACGGCACAATGCTGTGAAGTGATAAAGCAGACTTTATTCACTCATTCATTGAATGAATTGAGTAATTAATTCATTTCAAGATGTAGATGATGTCAATGAGGCTGACAACGTACACATACAGATAATGTTAGAAATGGGAGTATCTAGAGGGGAGAAAAGGAAAAGTAATTTTTTCTGGAAAGTCCTGAAGATCACACAATCAGCATCTGATGGGACTCTGAGTCTAGTCTACATACACATGGGATGGCTGCTGGAATGGAGAGAGGACCACATATGGGAGTGTCCCACGTGCTGTTATGCTAGTTTCTAATAAAAAAACTAAAATAGCCCAAAAGCTGCCTAAAGACCTTGAAGACAAAATTGCTTTGTTCCAGATTTATAATTCAACATGAAAAAAAAAGTCATCATTTGTCTATCTCAGATCGGGAATATGAATGAAACTCTGATGACATTTGTTCTACCAAGCAATAGACTGGAAATATGAATGAAACTCTGATGACATTTGTTCTACCAAGCAATAGACTGGAAATATGAATGAAACTCTGATGACATTTGTTCTATCAAGCAATAGATCAGAAATATGAATGAAACTCTGATGACATTTGTTCTATCAAGCAATAGATCAGAAATATGAATGAAACTCTGATGACATTTGTTCTATCAAGCAATAGAACTGTGACTGGAGTTGTAATTCAATTTTGTCTGATATTATTAAAAAATCATTTAAGAAATGCTGCATTAGTAACAAACTGGAGGGATGAGAAGATGATGTTTTATTCGATGTATTAGATGATGAAAAAACAGTGAGGCTGAAGATTATAGCAACAACATGTATGAGGACAATGTTAAAACAGAAGAAGAGTTTCAAGTATTTTTTGTACAAGTACATTTTTTAAGTAGGAAGCCAGAGGACAATTTAAAAAAAATTCTTGAGACTAACGGGAATTGAACCAGTCCGTTCTACGGCACCAAATCACCTAGCAACAATTGCACACGCGTTTTTCAGTACTTGGCTAACCGCATCTCCAAAAAAGATGCGATTTCATCAAGCCATTCAAATCGTGCACACAAAGTCACCCGAACGGACCAATCGAGACAAGGACTATTACAACAACAACAAACATCCCGTACAGGTATTGAAATATCCTCAGTAACAACAAACACATAACATAATATCCGTATTAGTTATACAAGGGCCGATAGGTCTTCTTGTAAACATGGATAACATATATAGACAATACAATTTTGCTTCAAATAATTGTTTATACAAGTAAATTTTTTAAGTAGGAAGCCAGAGGACAATTTTTAAAAAATTCTTGAGACTAACGGGAATTGAACCAGTCCGTTCTACGTGCGGTTAGTCAAGTACTGAAAAACGCGTGTGCAATTGTTGCTAGGCGATTTGGTGCCATAGAACGGACTGGTTCAATTCCCGTTAGTCTCAAGTATTTTTAAAAATTGTCCTCTGGCTTCCTACTTAAAAAATTTACTTGTATAACCTTTAGCAAGCCGGATTAAAAAATACAAAACCTCTTCCTGCCACCGGATTCTTTTTTGAGAATTTTCATCTTTTCTGGTTGGTGTTACGGAAATGCAATAACTTTTTTGTTATTCGTGATAAAAAAAAAAAAATTGTCCGTGCAAATGCAGAATTGAATACCGCAAATGTATGTATATTTTAAAAATTTTTATGTAACATACCCGGGGTTTGCGCAGGAAGTGAACACCTTTTTTGCGCAAAAAACCAACAGAAACAACAAGACATGGGTGTTCGGAAAACTCAATAACATTTTTGCTATTAGAGATTTTAAAATAATTTCAACAGATTTAAATGCAGAATTGAATACTGCAAATGGGTGTGTAATTGTTTTTTTTTTATGTATCTTACTCGAGTTTTGCGCAAGAGGTGAAGACATTTTCTCGAAAAAACAAAATATATGCAAAAAAGACACGGGTGTTCGGAAAACTCAATAACATTTTTGTTATTAGAGCTTTTAAAATAATATCAACACATGTAAATGCAGAATTGAATACTACAAATGGGTGTGTAATTGGTTTTTTTTTATGTATCCTACCCGAGGTTTGCGCAAGAGGTGAAGACAATTTTTATTTTAAAATTACATAAAAACAAACAACACAAATGACTTACCCACTGGCCATGCAGCTCTGGAGTAAACCTACATGCTGTGCAGCTCAGAGGAACAATCAATTTTGAAATGTACCAATGTGTGGTATCTATGGAAGCAGGGGTAGGGGCACAGAGTGACCTGACATGCTGCGCACACGTACTGAGTCTGGTGACGCTTCTTTGACCGATCTGAACAGACTACACAGTCAGGAAGCGCAGGCTTGCCACTGGACAACCGTTTAGGATTTATAGCAATATGGTGTGTTGGTCCTATTGCCAATCATGCTTTCATCGATACTGATTTCTTTGGAGAGGCCATAATATTGTTGGAACAGAGGAATAAGTTTGTCAACAAACCCCTGTATCTTGAACGCCTTGCTGTGACCCGGTTGCCCTCGTGCAACAGCTGTTGTGTTGTCTACAAGGTGCAGGAATGAAAGAATAGCTAAAAATCTATTCCTAAACCCAGGCATCTTGATGAGACCATCATTAGACCAATACAATTCAAAGGAGGAACGTTTGGTCAGTCCCATCAAGAGCACCAAAGCAACAAAAGCTGTCATCTCATCAGCTGTGACTTCCTTCCACATCTTCACACGAGATGCAATGCCGGCGGCCTGTCCCTTCGAATCACTAACCTGCTTAGCGTAACGATTAGTTTCAGTTACCAACATGTTCACAATATCATCTGTAATAAACAGACGAAACACGTCTACCGCACTAATGTCATCATCTAAGCCTATAGGTCCAACAACTTCATCGAAGTTGCTAAGCCAATCATGGCTATACCCCGAAGGAACACTAGAATTTCCAACAATTTCTTCTTCCAATATGTCGTCATCGGCCACGCTGCGAACTGAATCAGTATCACTATTATCTCTATCTAACAACACATCATCTATTGGAGCGATATCTGCATCTGTTAACGGCATACTTACCTCCTCATCCGAATCGGGATCCATCACGAACGCAAAATAAATTGTATCCATTGTAGGCCTAGGTTGCTGTCGGAAAATGCGATGGAACAACGTCTTGACGCTACTGTAAATTATAACAACTGGACAGGGCGGACGTGAACTGGTACCGGCTTCGATTGCGCATGCCCTGAACTACATACATGCTGTGATTTGGCTGTTGTAAGCCTATTTGGCACAATGTCTCATTGAGTGAGTGCACTTGACAACGGTAAACAGCCGCCATCTTTTTTTTGTCAAACAGATTTAACAACGGCGCGGTGAAGGATAAACAAATATTTGAAGCAAAAATGTATTGTCTATATATGTTATCCATATTTACAAGAAGACCTATCGGCCCTTATATAACTAATACGGATATTATGTTATGTGTTTGTTGTTACTGAGGATATTTCAATACCTGTACGGGATGTTTGTTGTTGTTGTAATAGTCCTTGTCTCGATTGGTCCGTTCGGGTGACTTTGTGTGCACGATTTGAATGGCTTGATGAAATCGCATCTTTTTTGGAGATGCGGTTAGTCAAGTACTGAAAAAAGCGTGTGCAATTGTTGCTAGGCGATTTGGTGCCGTAGAATGGACTGGTTCAATTCCCGTTAGTCTCAAGTATTTTTTGGAGACTCAGATGAATTAGACATTGAAGGATTTAATGCCATTTGAAGGTACCGTATTTGAAAGGCAACAATGATAGGAATGATGTATTTTCATGTTTTCTAGTTATTCACTTTCAAAATCAAAGAGGGGGGGGGGTTGACTTAAAATCGAGTGAGCACTTTTTTCAGCTGTAGAACAAGTTTATGCGGTATATAATTGTCACATAAAAGGTAAAAGCAGGTCCCATGATATCTGCCATCAGGGATAAAGATAACATTTCATGTACTAAACTGCAACTACTATTAGGTGAGGTGGCCAGTTCCCTTCCTTGTTGTTTTACCTCCCCTAACTCATGTATGCCAGGTTCAAGATCACATCCATACAAAATATGGCAGGATTGTAATTTCTCACTTGATATGACCACTCTTCCAGTCAATCAGCTGTCAATGTGGAGGTGGAACTTGATCACGATGATGACAAATACAAAAAATAAAGAATCTTTTAAATTCAAAAGATTTAAAGGCCCATGTGCATTGGTGGTGATGGATTACCAAGCCGTCCGTGTGCATCACAACATCTGTGTCTTCAGCATGTTCACAGATGAGTGCCTTGATTTCAGCATCCACACTCACTTGGCTGTGTTCCCTACACTCTATATTGAGTGTAATGACAGTCTTGACTGCCTCTTGAAATATCATAGGAATTGTGCCTTCTGGGGTGCAAATCTGTTTAACGGTATCTTTGGCATGACCATCCACAATTTGCATCATAATGTATTATTTGCATGTTAGTATTTTGTTTTAAGAGGAGATGGGCACCACTAGCTAAACCTTTTGCCCACTGAAATACTACAATGGAACTAAAAATAAGACTGGAGATGGCTATAGCGTCCTTGTCAAGGCTAACTGTGATTTGGAAAAGCAACATCAGTGTTGGAGTGAAAATCAAACTGTATAGGTTGCTGGTGCTTTCTGTTGTGTTGTATGGTTGTGAGAGTTGGACACTCACTGCGGACATGGAGAGAAGATTACAGGCTTTCGAGTATAAATGCTACAGAAGAATTCTACAAATTTCCTATAGGGAACATAAGACCAATGTGTACATAAGAAATAACGTAGAGATGTGTGCAGGTGTCCAGGAGCCATTTCTTTCAATAGTGAAATGACGAAAACTAGCATGGTTCGGACATGTATGCAGGCACGATTCCTTGTCAAAAACAATACTGCAGGGAACTGTCGAGGGTGGAAGAAGCAGAGGAGGCCAAATAAAGACATGGACAGACAACATCAAGGAATGGACAGGGCTAGATATTTCCACACTCATCCGCAACGCTGAGGATAGAATTCGCTGGAGGACTCTGTGTTCTGAAGCATCCAATGTGGTACCCCTACGACCCTGAAGGGTTATGGGTTTATTGATTATTTGATTGATTTTGTTTTAAATTTAATTGCAGATTTGTTTACAAACCTTAGTTCACTTGTAATTTGTTCATAATGTATTTATAGTTTGTTTTGAAATTAAATTCTGTTACTTTTAACTTTTGACAGAAAACATAGCTGAGACAAACTGTACTCTACGCAGAGATACTGCCAACTTGGCAGTAGACATTCTAAAAGGATATGGCAACCTTTGGGCAGATGTCAGCATGAGTACTGCACTAAATGAAACTAAAAATATTTTGAATTTGTACAAAACAGTAAGATCTATTGTAAAATCTAACATAGTTTTAGTGCATTTCAGTAACATCTATAGTAAAATCTAACATAATGGGTACAATTCTGTAAGATCTATAAAAAATTCCAGGATATAGACCTAGGTCTAGTAATTTTTCATTAAGGTCATAAATGTCATTTAGTTTGTTGGTTGGTTACTTAATTAACATTCCATGGGCTCATGTATAGGTCTGCCTTATCTGAAGTGCAATGATATCAGGTCTTGAACTCTTGTACTTTGTAAAAATAAAATTGTTGTAGTTTGGTATTTTAACAGATGTAGACTTGTCGCTTCAACTGAATTAATCTCATTCTCTGTGTTTCCTTAGGATGATATCTTTGTTCCATCCTGCAATGCCGAAGGTGTATATGAATACAGTGGCTGCTTGTATACAGTCAAAGATCTATCTGAAAGAAGCTGCTACTGTGCTTTAGATGATGGCACAATGTTTGGTAATAAACAAAACCCTTTTAGTCCACCTCAAGGATGCAGCAAATATTCAGGTACACATCTCACCTTATATTCTTGGAATTCAAGTTCCAGTTACCTTCTTTAATGTTTAATTATTTTTTTCTGAAATGTCTAGATAATTTAAACACCCCTACAAAATACACCTTGAAACTTTGTTGAAGATAGACCTTACTTGTGGGTAAGGTCAAAGGGAGACAAGCAAGAAGCAGACAGAGATCAAAGTGGGAGAACAACATCAAACGATGGACAGGTTACAGTCTAGCATAGTGCACCACCAAAACAAGAGACAGGGGATGTTGGAAGTCTGTTGCAGCCAACCTTCATTGTGGAAGCGGCACTTGATCATGATGATGGCAAATACAAAAAATAAAGAATGTTTTAAATTCAAAAGATTTAATTGGTGTATCTCCTTCTTCTTCTGCATTCATTCTCAAACTCCTGCAGATTAGCAGGATGTAGTCAGGAGAACAGAATGCATTGTGTCATGGTTTACAGCATTGCTGCAATATCTGCACCTTTTGGTCTGAAACATCCATCTTCAGCGTGGAGCTGTATTACTTTGACCCTATATGAGATGGAACAGCCAACTCCACCCCATAACCTCCTAGCTTCCTCTTATGATATTAATGGAAGGTAAACAGTGTTGCTATTCTGTGCTCCTCTTTTGGGCTCCGGCAACACGTATTGTATAACAAACAATATTGTTAACGTCTGTTTTGTCACACATGCTCTGTCTTGCCATCAACTGTACAACCTTTTCAAACCATCTCTCCCCCCCCCCCCCCCCAATAATTTGCTGACATAATTTATGCACAACCACATATCTATACATTTATCACTTTCTATCTTGTTTGTCTCATTTATCACATAATTTATGCACAACCACATATCTATACATTTATCACTTTCTATCTTGTTTGTCTCATTTATCACATAATTTATGCACAACCACATATCTATACATGTGTGTTTGTCTGTGCATATAACTAGCATCATTGAAGTAGAACATTCACGAAGGCCCTCATCAAGGTTAGCACTCATGACTCTTTTTCTTGTAGAAATCCCCTCTTCCTTCATCCTTTAACCACTTAACTCTGTCTACTTCTGTTTGTCAACAGTTCATTATTAGCTTTTGTAACAGGCAGCAAATTTTCCTGAAACTAAATACAATCATAAATGCTTATTTTCACATTACCATTTTCAAATTATCTGGTGCTACAAGTAAAGGTCCTACAGTGTGGTTTTTTGCTGTTTTAATTCCTGTTTAAATTTATGTTTTCTTGATAAAGGTCCCAATTGGATGCAGCATAGAATAAGTCTTTGTTGCTTTGATTTTATTTTAAATTTTAATTTTTATATAGGCCCTACATTATGTTACATTTAGTACTTCTATTATTTATTAGTAAGTAGTAACAAATAGTACATTATCCATAGTGTTATTACTCAAGCCTGGTTATGTCTAGATATTCAGTTACTGTGTTTATTCATAGAATGCTAATAGTTTGTCACACAACCTCTCTACTTAGTGTTATGTATCTGTAACAACTACCAGTAGGTACATTATCTCCTTAGTTTTACTATTTAAAAAGTTAAGACAAGATGTGATAATGATGATTTTTTCACAAGGTGAAAGGTTAGCAGTCTAACCCCTCCCCCCTCATTCCCCACCAACATTCCTTAGTCACTTCCTACGACATGCCTAGAAAAAAGGAGTGTTTCTATTCTTTTCATGCTGAACTTTACAGGCCTCAGTAGTCACATAGGCAAATATACACAAGTATAGAGAACCATATGGTCAAGTGGTTAGAATGTCAGTCTTGTAAACATATGGTCAAGTGATTAGAATGCCAGTCTTGTAAACATATGGTCTAGTGGTTAGAATGTCAGTCTTGTAAACATATGGTCAAGTGGTTAGAATGTCAGTCTTGTAAACATATGGTCAAGTGGTTAGAATGCCAGTCTTGTAAACATATGGTCTAGTGGTTAGAATGTCAGTCTTGTAAACATATGGTCTAGTGGTTAGAATGTCAGTCTTGTAAACATATGGTCTAGTGGTTAGAATGTCAGTCTTGTAAACATATGGTCAAGTGATTAGAATGCCAGTCTTGTAAACATATGGTCTAGTGGTTAGAATGTCAGTCTTGTAAACATATGGTCAAGTGGTTAGAATGTCAGTCTTGTAAACATATGGTCAAGTGATTAGAATGCCAGTCTTGTAAACATATGGTCTAGTGGTTAGAATGTCAGTCTTGTAAACATATGGTCTAGTGGTTAGAATGTCAGTCTTGTAAACATATGGTCTAGTGGTTAGAATGTCAGTCTTGTAAACATATGGTCTAGTGGTTAGAATGTCAGTCTTGTAAACATATGGTCAAGTGGTTAGAATGTCAGTCTTGTAAACATATGGTCTAGTGGTTAGAATGCCAGTCTTGTAAACATATGGTCAAGTGATTAGAATTCCAGTCTTGTAAACATATGGTCTAGGACTAAAGTCAGGGTTGAGATTGCATTTTTTTTTCAGGGGTACAATTAAAAAATGCAAGCTGTAGGCCTATATGTAGTCACAATACTAGGTCAAAGTGACCTTATTTCCACTGTCTATAAGATTCAGCACATGCTCCTGAGCATGAAGTCACCAAAAGTTTCAGTTCTGATTTTTTGTCATGAAATATTTCATAAATCATCCTCCCAGTTCATTGAACCAGAAGTCCATAAGTACTCAGATTTCTCATTGACCACACCTACTCTGTGCTTATTTACTAGTCTCCTCTGGTAACCTACATGACACTCTTGTTTACTAGTCTGCTCTGGTTACCTACATGACACTCTTGTTTAGTCACTTACTTCTCAATTGTTCTCTGCATGCTCGTGTGATTAATATATATATATATCTGTATCCCACTGTTAGATTCATGTCCTGAGGAGATGGGAGTGGATTGTTTACAGCCTGACTGGCTGTGTTCAGACGCAGTAAGTTATGTTAGTGTTCATTTAATATAATGTATGATTTCCCTCAATGGGGAATCTCCCTAGTGGTTAAGCTGCTCGACTTGCATTCAAGAGGTCATGAGGCTCATGTAATGTTGTGTTTTTTTCTGTGATCCCTGTGGATTATCACATGAAGCTACAGAGTTACGTGCTATGAGTGGTACTCTCGGCAGGTGGCCTGCGTTTCGTTGAGTGTGACAGAGTACATATGAGAAACCAAGTACAGTGAAGTTAATCCTCAATGATTTTTGAACCCCCTTTTTTTCCTTCAACATTTCATCAATGTAATTAATGCCATTAGCAAGGCACAACTCTTCAACAAAAAATGTCTAGTGCTCACTTGCCTTGTCCTGCCATTATATGTCCAGTAGATATGGAGTGGGGGGGGGGAGTCATTAGGTTATTAAACCACACCACCTTCCACCCTTAGCAAATCAGAATATGACTTTTAGTACTAGGAAAATAGCCATACACTCCCTACACTCCCATCTTCCCTTTCAGTACTAGGAACATAGCCATAAGACTGGTAACCTCACACTCCCATCTTCCTTTAGCGATTTTTCATAAATTGTTTCATCAGAGAAATTAGCACATGCAAACAAATGAACTGTTTTCATCCATCATCACTATCATCATCATCACTATCATCATCATCGCTAACATCATCATCGCTAACATCATCATCGCTAACATCATCATCGCTAACATCATCATCGCTAACATCATCATCGCTAACATTGTGAGGTGGCCTGTCTGGGACAGGATGAAGCAGTTATTATCACAGTTTTTATGAACAAGAGTTGAGGTAAAACACTACACACTTCCAAGAGTTGAGGTAAAACACTACACACTTCCAAGAGTTGAGGTAAAACACTACACACTTCCAAGAGTTGAGGTAAAACACTACACACTTCCAAGAGTTGAGGTAAAACACTACACACTTCCAAGAGTTGAGGTAAAACACTACACACTTCCAAGAGTTGAGGTAAAACACTACACACTTCCAAGAGTTGAGGTAAAACACTACACACTTCCAAGAGTTGAGGTAAAACACTACACACTTCCAAGAGTTGAGGTAAAACACTACACACTTCCAAGAGTTGAGGTAAAACACTACACACTTCCATGAGTTGAGGTAAAACACTACACACTTCCAAGAGTTGAGGTAAAACACTACACACTTCCAAGAGTTGAGGTAAAAACCTGTAACATTGTAGAAATCTAGTTAAAATTGTTGTATGTGCTTGCAGATGCAGTGTCAACCTGGCATGGAAAGATGTGCTTACTATACCAACTGTAATAATGATACATGTAAGCTGAATCCACAAATGCGGTGTGTGGGTAAGTCATTGACTTTGTCATGAATGATCCATTTTGTGATCTTTCATTTTGTAATCTTTCTTTGCTAGTGATTTTGTCAAGGCCCATGTTTGACATTGGTAACACAGAGTTAGTTTAAAAGTCATCAAACTCATAACCCATCAGGGTCATAGGGGTGCCACTCTGAAAACATCAACACAAAAATTTCACAATGTTTCTCTGTTATCAATTCTTTCTTTGAGTGTGGAGAATCTTAATCCTATCCAGTATTTAATATTATCAATCCATACTTTCCTCATACTACCTTTTATTCTTCAACCTTAAACTGTTCTCTGCAAGATATTTTTGGAAATAGAATCGTACCTCATGATGTGGCCAAACCACACAAGTTTGCGATGCTTCACCAGTGCCATGAGATGTTCTTGTTGGCATGCAAGAGTGTTTATTTTGTTTCTCACATATATGTTGGTTTTATGTTCTGTATAATGGATACGTAATATTCATCTGTAACATTTGTTTTCAAAAAGCTGTATTCTCCTCTCCATTTCTGCTGTAATTATCCAACACTCAAAGCCGTACAAAAGAATAAGTATCATTAGAGATTTATACAGACTTGTTTTCATTGCAGTATTTATTCTGCTCTTCCATATGGTATTTAACCCTCTGACCGTATATTTATTTCCGAAAGTTCTGTTTTAAAAAAAAGTATTGGAAGGCACGTAAACCATTGCAGGCACATAATGTCAGGCTCGTAATCGCTATCATCATCAAATTCCCCTTCAATATCATTAGTCCTTCAAATACATATATAGCAACTCTGTTCTTACCTCAAAGCAATATTCTGAATATTATCAGTATTTCAAATCGCGGGATAGGAATGCAAAGAAACCCGGTCGGAGGGTTAATCTGGGCATTGTAGCCAATTAGATGTTTAAGTTTAAATAGTCTATTTCAATGGCTGCACCTATGGATGTTTTAGAATAGTTGTGTTGTATATAAAGTGAGTAAGGGGCAGTCTACAACTAATAGTTTCATGTCGGCTGTAACAAGGATTCTTGGAGAGGAGATGGGCACTACCAAGAAAATTTCTTCGCCCACAAAAATATCATAATATATTAAAAAATACTATTTATTAAATGTTGTTTCATAGCCATGCAAATTGATGGGCGTTTGTGTACTGGCAACAGCTAGTAAGTGACAGCATTGGCTTTCTGACATCTTGTATCAATCTCTCTATTGAGTTTGCCATCCTCTATAAAGATGCTTAATAAATATTTGAACTCTGAAACCTGCTTTAGTTTTGTATCAGTTGTAACATACCAAATTTAATGTTGAATTGCCCTAATATCAGCCTATGTGTGTCATCAATCTGTTTCTCTACATTGCCCTAATATCAGCCTATGTGTGTCATCAATCTGTTTCTCTACATTGCCCTAATATCAGCCTATAGGTGTCATCAATCTGTTTCTCTACATTGCCCTAATATCATCAGCCTATATGTGTCATCAATCCGTTTCTCTACATCGCCCTAATATCAGCCTATGTGTGTCATCAATCTGTTTCTCTACATTGCCCTAATATCAGCCTATATGTGTCATCAATCTGTTTCTCTACATTGCCCTAATATCAGCCTATGTGTGTCATCAATCTGTTTCTCTACATTGCCCTAATATCAGCCTATAGGTGTCATCAATCTGTTTCTCTACATTGCCCTAATATCATCAGCCTATATGTGTCATCAATCCGTTTCTCTACATTGCCCTAATATCAGCCTATGTGTGTCATCAATCTGTTTCTCTACATTGCCCTAATATCAGCCTATATGTGTCATCAATCCGTTTCTCTACATTGCCCTAATATCAGCCTATGTGTGTCATCAATCTGTTTCTCTACATTGCCCTAATATCAGCCTATATGTGTCATCAATCCGTTTCTCTACATTGCCCTAATGTCAGCCTATAGTTGTCATCAATCTGTTTCTCTACATTGCCCTAATATCAGCCTATAGTTGTCATCAATCCGTTTCTCTACATTGCCCTAATATCATCAGCCTATATGTGTCATCAATCCGTTTCTCTACATTGCCCTAATATCAGCCTATGTCTTCTCTGTCTGTACAAGTACTCATGAAATAACTTCAGTACATCCCCTTTATGGATTGTCAACTTCAAGTATATACTAGGAAATGGGTTGAATACAATCATGTCTGCTTTCCCTCTGCTGTGTGCACATGAGTATAATTCTTGATTTCGAATTATAAATCAGCATTATAGTATAAGAGGACATGATTAAATATTCTTCATTCTACGTAAGAGTGTTCAAAGTCTCAGTTCGATATTGATGAAATGATTTGCAGATAATTCCGAGAGGACACACTTTCTCTAGTCATCTCTCATTTCTCTTATTCTCTGTACGTGGACATATGTTATCACCTCCAGTCTTAACCTCTTCATTTTGTAGGAAATTTATGACTGCCATAATTATGTCATCTCTATATAGTCTCACACAATCTGTCTGAGGCAGTCAATCCATGTAATACATGGTGGATTATTAAGGGAGTTTAGCAGCATTAGTTATAGCACTACTGGAGTTATATATCTGCCAGATCATATATCACTAGTGGAGTTATACACCTGCCAGACCATATATCACTAGTGGAGCTATACACCTGCCAGATCTTATATCACTAGTGGAGTTATACACCTGCCAGATCATATATCACTAGTGGAGTTATACACCTGCCAGACCATATATCACTAGTGGAGTTATATATCTGCCAGACCATATATCACTAGTGGAGTTATATATCTGCCAGACCATATATCACTAGTGGAGTTATACACCTGCCAGATCTTATATCACTAGTGGAGTTATACACCTGCCAGATCATATATCACTAGTGGAGTTATACACCTGCCAGACCATATATCACTAGTGGAGTTATACACCTGCCAGACCATATATCACTAGTGGAGTTATACACCTGCCAGATCTTATATCACTAGTGGAGTTATACACCTGCCAGATCATATATCACTAGTGGAGTTATACACCTGCCAGATCATATAGCACCAGTGGAGTTATACGCCTGCCATATCTTATATCACCAGTGGAGCTATACACCTGCCAGACCATATATCACTAGTGAAGTTATACACCTGCCAGACCATATATCACTAGTGGAGTTATACGCCTGCCATATCTTATATCACCAGTGGAGTTATACACCTGCCAGACCATATATCACTAGTGGAGTTATACACCTGCCAGACCATATATCACTAGTGGAGTTATACACCTGCCATATCTTATATTACCAGTGGAGTTATACACCTGCCAGATCATATAGCACCAGTGGAGTTATACACCTGCCAGATCATATAGCACCAGTGGAGTTATACACCTGCCATATCTTATATTACCAGTGGAGTTATACATATTAAGATTAAATAAGAAATTTGTTTAACATGTCGTCATACATAGCCTTTAATAACTGTAATGGAAGACTAAGTGCCTATGGAATTTCTTCAGTTTTGCAATGTAGATTCATAACTACTAGACAATTAAGTTCAGTATATTCTCGTCACTTCTGAACATTCGTGTCACACAAAATGTTGTCTTTTTATACATAACTTGTTACTTCTCTAAACACAGTTATACATTTCACTTATCAAATATTACACTGAATGTATCACTTTTGTATATTTTAGCTAAGGGAAATAGTCTACCATGTGACCTTCACCCTTGCAAGGATGATCCTTTCAACATTTGCATGCCGTGCGGCATCCATGGAACATGTTATAACATTGACAGTGCAAACAGCAATGGTTAGTTATGTTTCCTCTCTGAATGTTTCCCCCATGAATGTTTTCTAGCTTCATTATTCCTTTCCTAATTTTTGTCTGGAGATCTATATTTGTATTGGTAGGAAGTATCTACTACCTGACATTACTATTCTGATTTCATAAATTCAAATATTTGTACATTTCCTGCCATTACTATTCTCACTTCATAATTCATCTATAATATAATAACCTTGTTCTGTGAGATTCTCCAGAACTCTCTATAAATACTGCATTGACATCATGGAATTGTGTGCGACATCCAATAAAAATTATTGGTGTTGTGATGTTATTCAAATCAGGCAACATTTTGTATACAAATGTTATTGATGTGCTAACAGGTAAACTTCTGTATAAGCTTGTGGTTAAAGTTATCTAAAATACATTATATTTAAAATAAACATATAATTAGCTTTAAATGATGGATAAAGATGATCCAATCACAAGAAAGTGTAAAAAACAAAAGAGCAAAAAGCTAGATGGTTGAGTTGTCAAAATCAAGAGTCGCTCACATGTATTCTTGCCACAAAACTCTGCCGAGCATAGACATAGAATTGAAAGAGAGATGCAAAGAATTGATCAAGAAACCCTTCAACAAAGACAAACATTACTTGCTAAGGAAGCTGACTTGAATTTGCATCGAGCTAAGCTAAAATCAACAGTGAAAAGAGAAAATTGACAAGCTATGAATAGAAAATAGTGTCATCGCAGACAGCATAAAACTGTTGAGCAAACACGGAGATGTCAAGCTGTAGATGTCAAAGCTCATTGACTGTCACAAATATGTCGAAGTCAAGCAATTTCAAATAAAGCTGCAAATTTTGCTGAGGAATGTGTTGTTGCACGTAACTGTGGAATTTTCAATATTATATGTCAATTTTGTGGTGCTAAGAATTTTTGGGTTGAGCTAACGATGGCATGTTTACTAGTTATTGTGCAAGGAAAAGAACATGCTTCCAAAGCCACAAGACATCCATGGTAATAAGCTGGAGTATCCTGAGTTTCTGCACTTGATGCTCTCTGATAATAAACACCCTAAATACGCACATGTTCGTGAGAATATTTGCTCTTATAATAACACTCTTTCTTTCGCGTCAATGGGAGAAAAAATTACGGATTGTCAATGTCGAGGTCCATATGTTTTAAAAGTTCATGGGCAAACTTATCATTGCACTTCTCATATATAACTGCCATAAACAAAGTTCCACAGTTCGCTCAGTTGTATGTTTTAGACAGTACTCAAGCAACAGATGTTCGACAAGCACATGCTACATACGAAAAAGAAACTTTTGATAAAATCTATCGATTCTTTTATCAACACAATAGACTATCACAGTCGTATCAGTTAATACATGATATCGAAATAAAAGAGATCAAGAATGCTGCTCAAACTGGAAGAAAAATCCCAATAGTAAACATGGTCTTAAAGCACGATTGTCAATCTGATCAACGTCGCTGTAATGAATCAACATCTAATGAGGTTGCAATGGTTTTCAATAACGAAGATAGAGAACAACCTTTTAACTGTGACATTCGCATTTACTCATTGAATCCAGAGAATCCAACAAAGCAGTTCATTAATATCAATATACTCAACTCTAATATGGATCCAATGTCATACTCGCTTTTGTTCCCATGCGGTGAGCCGGGTTGGCAAGCACATTGTTCCCATACAGTGAGCCGGGTTGGCAAGCACATTGTTCCCATACAGTGAGCCGGGTTGGCAAGCACATTGTTCTCATACAGTGAGCCGGGTTGGCAAGCACATTGTTCCCATACAGTGAGCCGGGTTGGCAAGCACATTGTTCCCATACAGTGAGCCGGGTTGGCAAGCACATTGTTCCCATACAGTGAGCCGGGTTGGCAAGCACATTGTTCCCATACAGTGAGCCGGGTTGGCAAGCACATTGTTTACATACAGTGAGCTGGGTTGGCAAGCACATTGTTTCCATACGGTGAGCCGGGTTGGCAAGCACATTGGCAATGTCTGGCATATCAGGGTAAGCAACCCAATAAATAACACTGAAATTTACATTCAATGTTCCTTGACTGAGTTAGTAAATATCATTTGTGTCACAATGATGGTGGTTGGTGCTAACTGGACTTCTTCTTCTTTCTGTTCTCACTGATAGGTACATGAGAACAGAAAGGTACATGAGAACAGAAAGGTACATGAGAACAGAAAGGTACATGAGAACAGAAAGGTACATGAGAACAGAAAGGTACATGAGAACAGAAAGGTACATGAGAACAGAAAGGTACATGAGAACAGAAAGAAGAAGAAGTCCAGTTAGCACCAACCACCATCATTGTGACACAAATTATATTTATTAACTCAGTCAAGAACATCTCCAAAGCAGAATGTCACTTGTACAAAGTCTTCTAAGTGTATTTGTTCACACACAAATAAGGAACATTGAATGCAAAACATACGAAGTTACACAGGTATGAAGAATTCTTAAGAAACAACAAGTATCAATCAAGCAGAATGTCAGCATCAGATCCAGTTGCCAATCATTATTTTTTTTCTAATAAATTATCTGCTATGGTTTGTAAATTTTCTAAATCTCCATGTGCCTGATAATCTCTTCAGTAGGACTACCACTAACTGCCAAGACAGTTGGTGACACAAGTTGTCCTATCCAATGTTTGATGTTATCATATCCAATGTTTGATGTGATCATATCCAATGTTTGATGTTATCATATCCAATCATATTATATAGTGATATATTGTATGTTTTTCTATATATACTTTTTTTAATATATTTTTTTATTAATAGGCAAGGTAAGTGTTTTAGTAACTTGTTTAATTCATTTTGCTTGACTATTTGTTCATTAGGTTACTGCGGCACCATCCACTTTGTCAGACACCCTCTGACCATTTGGTTATTTATATCATATCCAATGTTTGATGTTATCATATCCAATGTTTGATGTTATCATATCCAATGTTTGATGACGAGTTCTTCTCTCAGAATTAGTATTTTTTCTTTCAGGTGGCATGAACTACAAATGTGAATGTGACAAAGGATTTACTGGCCCTGAATGTGAGACTAATAGTAAGTGCCTTCTCTCTGAGTAGGTAGCATTGTTTACATTTCAATCTGAGTAAGTAGCATTGTTTACATTTCATTCTGAGTAAGTAGCATTGTTTACATTTCAATCTGAGTAAGTAGCATTGTTTACATTTCAATCTGCATCCATGTTATATGGTGGGTCTATTTCAATCTGCATCCATGTTATATGGTGGGTCTATTTCAATCTGCATCCATGTTATATGGTGGATCTATTTCAATCTGCATCCATGTTATATGGTGGGTCTATTTCAATCTGCATCCATGTTATATGGTGGGTCTATTTCAATCTGCATCCATGTTATATGGTGGGTCTATTTCAATCTGCATCCATGTTATATGGTGGGTCTATTTCAATCTGCATCCATGTTATATGGTGGGTCTATTCTGGTTAACTCTTGATGGAGATGAATAAGCATTAAGATTTTACCTCTAGCCAACACTTAGTGAAGATTAATTGATTAAAAATCTTTCATCTGTACTTGTGGCCAACACTTAGTGAAGATTAATTGATTACAAATCTTTCATCTGTACTTGTGGCCAACACTTAGTGAAGATTAATTGATTAAAAATCTTTCATCTGTACTTGTGGCCAACACATAGTGAAGATTAATTGATTAAAAATCTTTCATCTGTACTTGTGGCCAACACTTAGTGAAGATTAATTGATTAAAAATCTTTCATCTGTACTTGTGGCCAACACTTAGTGAAGATTAATTGATTAAAAATCTTTCAACTGTACTTGTGGCCAACTCTTAGCAGAGATTAATAATCTTTCATCATCTGCTAGCCAACTTTTAACAATATTATTTTACTTAGAACTTGCTTTTATTGTAACCAGTGGATTATAAGTGAGCTGTGACTATTTACAGACAAATTAGATGGTGAGCTTACAGAGACCATGTCATCATCATCATCAGGTATGATATCCTGAACAGGATGTAGTAGTCATCACAGGCTTTCAAAACTTCTGCCTTCTTGAACCAGTCTTCCTGCTTCTATTACTTTCATGCTAATGTGGTCTTTGATATCTTCTTTGTGCTCTGCCTCTTGTTTGTCTCCCTGGCATCATCCCCTCCATTATGGTCTTCTCTAGGCCATCATGACATTTGATATGGCCAAATATTGTAGTTTTCTGAAACGAACCATGATGCTTAGCCAGTTTTCTTTTAGATTCATTTCTCTCAGGATGGCAACATTGGTGATCTTTTTGGTCCATGGTATTGTGAGGAATCTTCCACAACAATGTAGGCCTACATGAGAGACTATGTTCAAGTATAGAGACTGATAATATAAATGTTATCTTGACAACACATTTGATAGGTCCATTTAAAGTTACACACATACACGCATGCATGCACACAGGCACACACTCACACACATGTATATAATGATAATAATAATGATACCTATAAACCAATCAGGGTCGTAGCGGTGTCTCATCACATCGAAACATTTGGTACAGAAAGATCTTCACACATCTCTATCCTCTACTATCCTGATGAGTTTGGAAACTTCACTTCCTGTCCAGTCCTTGAGCTGATTAAGCCATGTCTTCTTCCGGCCACTTCATCTTCTTCCATCCTCTACCCTCTATCTAAGAGACATCTTTTGTGATTTTCTAGGCAAAATAAATACGTTCAGTAGTTTGCCATGTCTTTCTGAATGGTTCAGATGCTCAAATACTGTGGTAGGGATTAAACTCGGTACCTTGGCTGTCACAGATGCGCTGTGAACCACTTCGCCACAGATCCGGGCATATATATATATATATATATATATATATATATATATATATATATATATATATATATATATTTATGTCATTTAAAAAAAATACAAACTATGCAGAGTACATTCTCCTATGCCTAGTTCTATCTAGAAATATTGTTGATAAACTCTGAGGTCTCTCATGCAAGATTTGCACATTAAAAGAATCCAATGACAGTTTGGATAATCAATCAGAACAGGCAAGGGAGAAAAGAAATTGCTACTGTATGAGCTAAGAAATTTAACTCTTGAAATATCCTATCCTATAATTCTGTAACTCATGAGTGTCATAGGGGTACCATATTGGATAGGGGTACCATATTGGATAGGGGTACCATATTGGATAGGGGTACAATATTGGATAGGGGTACCATATTGGATAGGGGTACAATATTGGATAGGGGTACCATACAAGAGTTTCCTTTAGTGATTTATATCTTCAATGATGTGAATGAGAAAAAATGTTGTCTAGAAATATGACACCACTGAAAATGGCATACAGTTATCCTCATTTTTAATAAACACTACACGAAATGTCTTTCCCTAATAGTCTGTCTGAAGTAGTATGTAAATCATGGTAATAGTCTGTCTGAGTGGCATGTTTTAATTGAGAGTTAATAATTACAGACTCCCAAAAATAAGACAATTGCACACATAAATATATTATATCAGTTTTCATTAGGCCTATTGGTGCCACAGAGTTCATTCTCTGCTGGTGAGGTCTTTGTGTGTTTGAGAGAAATAGCAACACATATGGTTATCAGCTACCTGTTGTTGACTATTTGTAACTGACTATTGTCTGCAAGTGTGATGATGGTGGTCTTACCATTGATGTGTATCTGCCTTTATTTGTAACTGGCTGTTGTCTGCAAGTGTGATGATGGTGGTCTTACCATCGATGTGTATCTGCCTTTATTTGTAACTGGCTGTTGTCTGCAAGTGTGATGATGGTGGTCTTACCATCGATGTGTGAACATGATAACCTAATATCTTAATGATAATTGGCAGCTTGTTGTAATATATTTTGACACTGAATTATAACGTTTTTGTCTGTTTATTTACAGATAATATTTGTTCATACATTCCTGATCAACTGTGTGAGTCTAACTGCATTGGAGATTTGGCCAATGGTCAACTATGTCAATGTGATATTGGCTATGGAGGGATATTCTGTGATAAACCAGGTAAAATAGCAGTCACTCATAATTTCATTCAGATATATTTATAAATGTATAGGCCTATATATATTTAACTTCATTCAAGGAAAGTAAAGAGAAATGCCTCTTCCTAAATATAAAGAAGACAGAGAAGTAATGGTTATTTTAAAGAAATAAAATACCACACCTTGCAAGATCAAAGTCAATGATATAGTATTAAAACAGGTCCACCAATTCAAATATTTAGGGACAATGATTACAGCAGATGGAAAAAGTTCAACAAAAATAAAAAGCAGAATAGGACAGGCAAAAGCAACATTCAGAAAAATGAAAAATATATTGTGTAATATGACCTTGTCATTAGAGGTGAGAGAGTTCTGTAGTGCTATATAACTCCTATACTAAAATATGGATGCGAGTCTTGGACAATAAACAAACAGAAAATGGGAAATTAGAGGCAACAGAGATGTGGTTCTACAGAAGAATGCTGAGAATACCATAGACTGCCAAAAAACTAATGTAGAGGTGTTTTGAAAGAGTCAATTGTGAAGCAGACCTTAATCAATAATATAAGAAAAAGACAATCTTCTTTTTTAGGCCACTTCATGATACAGGCAGGTTTAGAGAACATAGTCACAACAGGCAAAATTGAAGGCAACAGATACAGAAGGAGACAACAGGAGAAAATATTAGACAGTTTGACAGCCTGGCACGGCAGGGAAACAACATAGATCTTGATACATAATACTGTGGACAGAGGGCTGTGGAGAGGCATGACCACCTACATCGGCAGGCATGGCACCTGATGATGATGAATGTCATCATGCAGATTTATACTGGGTATAAAAGGTTGTTAGCTGGCATGGCACTTGATGATGATGAGTTTGAACTACAATATATTTGAATGCTATTGGATTAAGTTACACTCTGAAGATGGGTGTGTTAGGCCATTATTTGACACAAATAAAATAGCGACACTATTTTTATTCCCTGGATTACATCCTTCTGTAAATCTATGCAATAGGATCATTGTCTTGCTATAAGAGAGAACCAGCAGAAGTCTGAGAATGAATGCAGAAAAAGTAGGAAGGATTAAGTCTCATCTTTTAAATGAGATTGTGTTGGCAGCTGAATGAGCCAAGTTCAAATCTTATGGGATGTTCATGACATCAGACATTCATATTTGTACTCAAGGAGTCACATGTTCAAATCAGGCAGATATTCATATTTGTACTCAAGGAGTCGCATGTTCAAATCAGGCAGATATTCATATTTGTACTTAAGGAGTCACATGTTCAAATCAGGCAGCTATTCATATTTGTACTCAAGGAGTCACATGTTCAAATCAGGCAGATATTCATATTTGTACTCAAGGAGTCGCATGTTCAAATCAGGCAGATATTCATATTTGTACTTAAGGAGTCACATGTTCAAATCAGGCAGATATTCATATTTGTACTTAAGGAGTCGCATGTTCAAATCAGGCAGATATTCATATTTGTACTCAAGGAGTCACATGTTCAAATCAGGCAGATATTCATATTTGTACTCAAGAAGTCGCATGTTCAAATCAAGTTCATGATGTCATGTCTACAAGGTGGATTTTGTGGGAGATTTCCTGGGGATTATTGCTTGAAGCTATGGAGGTACGTGCTATGTGTGGTACTCCCAACATTCAGCAAGTTACTTCATTGAGTGGAATGGGGAAGCATGAGTACATTATGTCAATCCTCTAAATATTTCACATTTTTATTGTTGCTTTTTGATATATTTATTATCATTTTACCAGAACATTTTGATTTGCTTTTTTTATGTCGCAGCACGAAGTCTATGTCAGAGACAACAGGCTCTTTATGATGATGCTATCAAAATCTTGAGCGGTGAAATAAGTCCATGGAATGGTCACAGTGTGGCAGATATGCAAGCTATGGTTACTTCCTTACTTCAAGAAGAAGGGGTGCAGGAAATTCCAATGCTTGATTGTACAGAGAATGGATTTTATTCTAAGGTGCAATGTGCGGTAAGTTCATTTCTTTATCATGACTGACCCAGGAACCATCAGAAGACAACTCCAATTAAGATCTCGGTGAATGGACAAAAACTAGAATTATATTACCTTAAATACTTAGAATCTTATATGAGCAATGGTGGAAGCACTAACATAGAATTCAAAATTTGATTTCAAACAGCCTAGACTGCAACGTCCAGATTAAATACCACATGAAAGAGCAGAATAAGTATAGCTGTGAAAAATCTGATCTATCTATAAACCTGCAACCTGTCATAGAGATACCACATTGAATGCACACACTGAGTCCTCCAGTTTTTATCTTCAACAATGCGGATGAGTGAGGAAAACATTTGTCTTGCCCAGTCCTCGATGTTGTCTGTCCATGTTATTATTTGTCCTCCTTTGCATCTTCCACCATTCAACGATTCTGTAGTATTGTATTTGACAAGGAATGATTTCGGCCTACATACCCTAACCATCTCAACAACATCAGAAGAAAACCATGCTGGAGAGCAGAATAAGTACAGCATTGAAGAAAAACTCATATAAATCTCTAATAATATCTATTATTTTGTATGGATGTGAGTGTTGGACAACTACAGTGGAAATAGAGAGGAGAATACAGGCTTTTGATGACAAATGTTACCGATGAATTGTTCTCATGCTTTGTACAGATAAAGAATAGGTTGTAAGTCCATACAAGAACTAAAAGTACAGTCAGCAGACTGCAACGTATGGAGTATTAAAACCTCTGTCCTACGTGCTACCTGTGGTATGAAAGAAACAAACAAAGTAATTGTACAGAACATAATACCAACATATACATGAGATGCAAAATAAATACTCTTGTAGGCCAACATTAACATCTTATGGCAGTGGTGATGAGTCTCAAACTTGTGTAGTTTGGTCACTTGATGAGGCACAAGTACCTTTCCAAAACTATCCTACATAGAACAGTGGAGAAGTGTGGATTCATAATATTAAATATTGGACAGGATTAAGATTCTCCACACTCATGAGAAGAACTGAGAACAAATAGGCACGGCAGGATTTTTTTGTTGAGGTTTTGAGAGTGGCACCCCGACGGCACTGAATGGTTATGGGTTTAATGATGATGGCATCCACACATGAACCACCAAGAATTATATCCATCCATATATCAACTCTAGAACCAGCTATCAGTATAATAGCTGCCCCTCACAAGCAATGATGACAACATTTTCAGACTTGCGTTGTTGCATCTTTCTGGTCCATCATTTTCTCCTTATTGTTGTAGAAACATTTTGCTGTTTTGCAACTTCTCTTGCTTGTTTGACTTGAATTCTTTTCAACCAATATTTAAATGTTTTCTAAGACATTTATTTTCAAATGAATTTAATTTCTTCTCCAGTGCTCTTGTTATTTATTCAACTTGTGCAACCTTATGTAAAATATACAACATTGTGTATACAAGATATTGTACTTACATAAAAAACAGGATTAAAACCATTTCACTTAGACATGACAGACTATCACTAAAACTAAGGGAAAATGATGTGCAAACAAGAAAACATACAAATTATATTACACAAAACATATTCAACGTAAGTAAATATTTATGTAAGTACAAAAGTACCTTTTGGTTGAAATGTTGAATATGTTTTTTGTAATGTAATTTGTATGTTTTCTTGTTTGCACATCATTTCCCCTTAGTTTTAGTGATAGTCTGTCATGTCTAAGTGGAACGGTTTTAAACCTGTGTTTTGCTTAAGTACAATTGTTGTTACGTTTCACACAGTTATCACTTTATATTGATTGTCAAGATACAGAAATATTTGAAGATAATGAAAGAATAAAAACACTGTTTTTTTTCCATTAACATTGACAAGAATCTGTTTCTTAGGATGCCACTTTAGAAGGCTACCTTCTTTACCTAATCTAATCCTCAATGACATGACAAATAACTAAATATTTGTTAAATATATTTCTCATTGCAGCTTGCAGTTAATGATCTGAGTAATATGACATGCTATTGTGTAGATTCAGACAACAACCCCATCAGTAGCAATGTCAGACCATACATCGGTTATGATGTATGTACAGGTGAGTTGACATTGTTAGTTAGTTAGTTAGTTTGTTCCTTTCATGCCACAGACAGCACATAGGGCAAATTTTTAATTCTCCATGTGTTGCGGTCTGCTACATGTACATTTAGTTCTTGTATGGACTTACAACGTATTATTTTGCTGTGCTAACATAGACAAGTGATTAATTACAAAGTACTCGGATATACTGTCATGTTCATGAAGGTGTCAGAGACAATGAAATAGCAGATTCATTGGTGAGCAATGCTGTCGTTTATTGCATAGTCATCAACCAGGTGCAGCCAGCCTAATAAAGACACATTGATTTCATGAAGTGAAGAAGACAATGCTGTAGATGCGCATACAAAAAATAACAGGAACGGAGGTAACCAGGGGTGAGGGGAGAATGTGTATCCTCTCTGGAAAGTTATGAGGATTCCATAATCAACACCTGACTCGGACTTTGAGTTTGCATACTCTTCGATGGCTGCTGGAATGGAGAGCGGAGCACTTATGGGAATGTTCTGTGAAACCCGATGCTGGTTTATAATCAAGAATCTAATTACTAAAGTGGTTCCTGATTAATAAAGTGATTATAGGTTACTGATTAAGAAAGTGATTATAAGTTGCTGATTAACAAAGTGAATATAGTTTAATAATTAATAAAGTGATTATAGATCACTGATTAATAAAATTAGTATAGGTTACTGATTAACAAAGTGATTATAGGTTACTGATCAACAAATATGATATTATAGTTCATGCTCTGTCTTGTAAGAAATAGTGGTGTTCGCATGATATATTCTCATAAACATGGGGGAACCTCTCTCGTCCACTGAGCTGCTAAAATCTACATTTTGATACAAATTTACTGGTGATTATATAATGGTGTTAGTCTGACATATTCTAATACACATGGAGGGATTATGATCATTACAAAATAATCTTATACATATCAGGAAATTATGATTGCTTAAATTTAATGTCAATCACATGAGAACATTATGATCGCTTCAAATTAATCTTTACAGATGGGAATTATGATAGCCACAAACTAATTTCATACATGGGATAAAAGTTCCAGGGTCTGGAAACAACCCTAAACAGGAAATAGGTGGCTGGGGTAACACAAAGACATATATCAAAATGAACGAAAATAGGTAAAAGTGTTACCAAACTAAGTATAAAACAATCTAACAACAAGACATAGTGACAGACGCCATTTTGACTAAACAAGCCATCATCAGGACAAACAAGAACCACAGTAAACTAATATTACATAAAAGAATACATGGATGTGATAGGAAGGAGAGAGAAGGTGAGAAGGTCAATAACGAATGGAAGATGGAGAAAGCAAAAATAGAACAGTATGACAGGGGAGAGGAAGGTGTAAGAGGATGATAGTGGTAAGTGAGGAGGGGAAAGAGCACAGATGAAGTGAGAATAAATAAGATATAATGTAAATATGAGCCATCTCATACACATGGGGAATAATGGTTGCTACAAATGCAAACAAGAATGGAGAAAAAAAGTGACATTCAGATTTAAAAAATGTACAAGAATCTACTCTGTTCATATCTGCAGGCCAAGTTTTCAACCACTTTTAAGACAAGAATGCCATCTCTCAAGTCATTTCTTGACTAAGAATACAAAATTCTCAAACCAAGTCAAATATGTAAGAATGTATGCACAATCCCCAAGACATTTATTTTATAATCCACCAAGTAATTTCATGATAAATTCATAATCCCTCAAGAAATGGTTTGACAAATTAACTGTGCCAAATTTACTTTGAAAAAATGTATGTACAATGACCTAAGCTATTTCTTGACAAATTAAAAATCAAGCAATTTTTTTGAGAAATTCATAGTAAATGACTTAGAAAGAATATATGCACAATACCTCAATTCATTTTTTGACAAATTCATAATTCACCCACATAATGTTTTTGACAAATTCATAATTCACCCACATAATGTTTTTGACAAATTCATAATGTCACAATGACTATGATAGAATGTAGGTTTCCTAGGCACAGTGCTCCAAACCATTTCACAATGCGGAAAATACATGTGCAACAATTATATATAAATATATTTTATTTCAGCCCCTTTTGATTCTCTGGAACTTGCACATACTGCTTGCAGTGTTCCACAATACTTAGATTTAGGGGATATACCTGTCTGTCTGAATGGAGGGGAATGTATTTTTGAAATATTTGCTGGAATGATGTGCAAATGTCCTGAAGGATATTCTGGTTCATTTTGTCAGTACAAGGGAAACAGCTCCGGTAAGTCATAATCAGATTCTGTTGATGGTCTACAGTTCATTAGCATGTGCTGCAAATGTTTATGTCAATGAGCACATTCCACCTCTAGTGTATTTACAGTAATTGTTTATGTCAATGAGCACATTCCACCTCTAGTGTATTTACAGTAATTGTTTATGTCAATGAGCACATTCCACCTCTAGTGTATTTACAGTAATTGTTTATGTCAATGAGCACATTCTACAACTCATGTATTTACACTAGTTGTATATGTAAATTTACAGCTCATGCAAATTGTCTTTATACACTGTTCATGTAAATATGCAGTTTGTGTAAATTGTCTTCATCCACTGTTCATGTAAATATGCAGTTTGTGTAAATTGTCTTCATCCACTGTTCATGTAAATATGCAGTTTGTGTAAATTGTCTTCATACACTGTTCATGTAAATATGCAGTTTGTGTAAATTGTCTTCATCCACTGTTCATGTAAATATGCAGTTTATGTAAATTGTCTTCATACACTGTTCATGTAAATATGCAGTTTGTGTAAATTGTCTTCATCCACTGTTCATGTAAATATGCAGTTTATGTAAATTGTCTTCATACACTGTTCATGTAAATATGCAGTTTGTGTAAATTGTCTTCATACACTGTTCATGTAAATATGCAGTTTGTGTAAATTGTCTTCATACACTGCTTGTTTGTTTGAGAACCCCAGGAATTGCGAGCGATTAGTTCTTCTTATGTGCAGTGGGGTAGTTTTTCTGATCTTTATTTCATACCTTGGAGAGTTCAGCTTTTGGCTTAGTCTAATGCCTATTGAAGGATCCTTCTACTCAGAGGGGGTCTATAATTGTATAGATTATTGGTACAAAGCTTCCATAAGAGAGTCTCAATATAACTGCATTTCATCTACTAAGGTTTTCTGATGCATAGGCGGTTTATCTAGTGGGCCATTGGTGAGACCCACAGATGCAAACACTGCTTCTGTAAAAATAAAGTGTATGCAAATTGACACTATTTGTGTAAATGTACAGCTTATGTAAACTGTCTTCATCCGCTGTTAATTTAAATGTGTAGATTCTGCATCTCACATATATACACTCTTGTGTGTGTAAATTCACAGCTCATGTAAATTGTCTTCATGTAAATGTACAGCTTATGTAAATTGTATTCATACACTGTTAATGTAAATGCATGAGCCTGTAGTGCAGTGGATAGCACACTGGCTCTGCATATGAGTGGTCCTGGGTTCATTCCCCAGTTGAGGCGGAAATGTTTTTCAGATCGCAACGGCTCCCGGGTCGACTTAGCCTTAAATGGGTACCGGATTAATCCGGGAGGTAAAGATTGCATTGGAGAGGAGATGGTTACTGCCCTCGTTTGCAGAGTCACTGAAACATGAGATCACTAACATCTCACACCCCTACGGCATGAATAAATGCTATGGGCTACTTGACTTTTTTTGCTTACATGTAAATGCCATTTATGATGTTCTAATATTCTATATAAACTTCAATGTTTTACTAGAAGGGCTTGCCTGTATGTTGCAGAGACCAGAAATGGCAGCAAGCTATAGCGACACTATTTACCTTCCATGCATGTCATAAGAAGAGATTAAGGGGTTGTGGAGTGAAGTTGGCTGTACACATCCAATATAAGGTCAAAGTGACCCAGAAACCATGCTGATGTGTCAGGCTGAAAGGTGCAGATAACAAAGTAAAGCTGTAAACCATGACACAGCGCATTCCGTTCTCCCGACTACACTCTGTTAATCTGCAGGAGTTTGAGGAGAACAAACACAGAAGAAGAAGAAGAACTAAAAGTGTGGATAGTTTCAGCTTCAAGCAATCAGTTGAAAAACATTAACTCTTTCAACACGTAATTATACCCGGGGTTTAGACGTAATTAATTTTAGGCCAACTTTTTGGACCACAACATGATTCAGGCGCTAGCTTCCTGAAGACAAAGTATTAGCTATGGAAAGTCATATAAGATATCAAAAGAAAGATAATTGAATGTGAAATTCATACAACATAAAAATATAAGAATTGTAAGAACAATAATACTTGTCGTTTACGAACCAAACAAGGCCAATTTGGAGGGTATAAATGGAGTCCCATTATAACGGGCTTACGTCCTTAAAGGGTGTCTGCTTTGTCCCGTTATAACGGGTTTACGTATGAATTGAGTTAATAGTTTGTGTCATATATTGCTGTGTATAATTTCAGCTCAGTCACGATCAATTTGTGAATTCTATGCCAACGCTTGGGAGGATGCACATGAAATTATGACTGGGAAAGCTGATTGGATTACTACTGATTTACAGAGACAGCTTTATCTGAACTTAAGTCTGAATTTTCTTCAGTTACAACAGAATGCAAGGTTTGACACACATTATTCACTTTAACTTGATTAAGGTTTGACATACATTATTCACTTTAACTTGATTAAGGTTTGACACACATTATTCACTTTAACTTGATTAAGGTTTGACATACATTATTCACTTTAACTTGACTACGGTTTGACACATTATTCACTTTAACTTGATTAAGGTTTGACACACATTATTCACTTTAACTTGAATAAGTTTTGACACATATTTACTTTAACTTGACTAAGGTTTGACACATTATTCACTTTAACTTGACCATGTTTTGACACACATTATTCACTTTAACTTGATTAAGGTTTGACATACATTATTCACTTTAACTTGACTAAGTTTTGACACATATTCACTTTAACTTGTCTAAGGTTTGATACATTATTCACTTTAACTTGTCTAAGGTTTGATACATTATTCACTTTAACTTGACTAAGGTTTGATACATTATTCACTTTAACTTGACTAAGTTTTGACACACATTATTCACTTTAACTTGACTACTTTAACTTGACTAAGTTTTGACACATATTGTTCACTTTAACTTGAAAAAGTTGTGACACACATTATTCACTTTAACTTGACTAAGGTTTGACACATATTGTTCACTTTAACTTGACTAAGGTTTGACACACAATATTAACTTTAATTTGAATTCTGCAATAAAATTCTCACAACATTATCTCTTTTAAGCTATATAACATATTTTTTTCTCCAGTAGACCTAAGACACTTGCTTAAGCTATATAAAATATTTGTTTCTCCAGTAGACCTAAGACACTTGCTTAAGCTATATAAAATATTTGTTTCTCCAGTAGACCTAAGACACTTGCTTAAGCTATATAAAATATTTGTTTCTCCAGTAGACCTAAGACACTTGCTAAATGAGAAAACAAATATAAAAAACAAGAGAATCAAATGTGAAATTTCATGGATTGGTCCATCATCAAGTTCATGATGTTACAATCAAGTTCATGATGTTACAATCAAGTTCATGATGTTACAATCAAGTTCATGATGTTACAATCAAGTTCATGATGTTACAATCAAGTTCATGATGTTACAATCAAGTTTATGTTACAATCAAGTTCATGATGTTACAATAAAGTTCATGATGTTACAATCAAGTTCATGATGTTACAATCAAGTTCATGATGTTACAATCAAGTTCATGATGTTACAATCAAGTTCATGATGTTACAATCAAGTTTATGATGTTACAATCAAGTTCATGATGTTACAATCAAGTTCATGATGTTACAATCAAGTTCATGATGTTACAATCAAGTTTATGATGTTACAATCAAGTTCATGATGTTACAATCAAGTTCATGATGTTACAATCAAGTTCATGATGTTACAATCAAGTTCATGATGTTACAATCAAGTTCATGATGTTACAATCAAGTTCATGATGTTACAATCACGTTCATGATGTTACAATCAAGTTCATGTTACAATCAAGTTCATGATGTTACAATCAAGTTCATGATGTTACAATCAAGTTCATGTTACAATCAAGTTCATGTTACAATCAAGTTCATGTTACAATCAAGTTCATGATGTTACAATCAAGTTCATGATGTTATAATCAAGTTCATGATGTTACAATCAAGTTCATGATGTTACAATCAAGTTCATGATGTTATAATCAAGTTCATGATGTTATAATCAAGTTCATGATGTTACAATCAAGTTCATGTTACAATCAAGTTCATGATGTTACAATCAAGTTCATGATGTTATAATCAAGTTCATGATGTTATAATCAAGTTCATGATGTTACAATCAAGTTCATGTTACAATCAAGTTCATGATGTTA